>CM067263.1:4994694-6194694 GCA_034195605.1 Santalum album | reverse complement strand
AAATTGTATCATTTGAAAGGCTAGTGGTCTAATTATTTGTGAGCCACAAATTAGTAGCTTAGGTAAACATAAAAAAATACTAAAAAATAATGTAAAATGTAAGCCTGACCTAGGGATGATGTGATTCGATCCGAGCAACCAAACAGTCAAAGGTGGTATCTATGGATTGATTTGGATTCTCTCAAAACAGTTCAACTTCGTGTGGAGAGGATTCATCCATTCATCCTCTTCAATCTTTTATGTTATATCTTCTTCTCAATTTTACCATCTATGCCTGCCAACAATTTAATATCTTCGGCGTTGCTGCTGCTGTCTTTTGATCTTACTTGCCTTTCTAGACCATAAACGAAGTTAAGAGGGGTAGGTGCAGCCTTGGCCACATGTTGCACCAAACTTTTGTGTCGGTGCTTTCAAAATTTTGCTTTAAGAAATTTTTTATTTCGCTGTTGGGATATTGGGGACACTAACAACTTAACAGAGGGGAATGACAAAGTATTTTATGTCACGGTTGGGATGCGAAATATAATGAAATATTTATTTCATAAAAATATAACTTGTATGAAGTAAAATTTACGAGAAACATAAATAAAACAACCACTTTCATGAATCATAAGAGAGATAAAAGGGGAATAGATAAAAAATATTTATTACTAACTGTCAAGGGTATAATAAATATTCCTTATCTATTCTCTCCTTTATATGAGATTTGTCATTTCGCTTATGCTCCATTAAAATATTTTACATTGCGTGTTATATTTTCATGGATTAGATATTATATTTTATTTCGCAAACCAAACAGATAATCAGAGTTAAATATAGTAAAAACTTAAATCTAGACAAAGGCAAGTCACTCACTACTAGTAGCAGTCAGTCCGTTCCTTTGAATTTGAAAGTTTGGTGCAATAATTTCTAATTTAAAATGGAGAACTCACAACGCCAAAAAAAAAGGCAAAACAATATTATTTTAAATTGCATTTCTCGAAATTGGTGTACAGATGTCCGATTTCTTCAACATTAGTTCAGTCATAGTCACTCAATTAGTAATTTCGTGACAGTCCACATACTTTTGGTAATTATGTGATCAATTTTTTGTGCTGGGGTTGGAGAGGGGGAGGGATTGGGTGGGTATGGTGTAATTTGTAATATTTTTTTTTCAATGCATCTTTGAAAAATTTGAACCGGGATCAACAATCAAAAATACACTCCCATAAATTTTCAAGTGATTTGGAATGCAAATTCAATTCACCGTAAGCATAGGAAATTTAAGCCTGAATTTTTTCCCTGCTTTGAATGAAAATTTTGAGATGACCACAATCTCACAAATCACTTGAAAATTGATAGGCATGTGTATTTTTACACGTTAGTTTCCATCTAAATGGTTCAAATTTTCTAAAAATACATTGAAAAAGAAAATGATGTAAACTACATCATGAATCCCGTCTCCCTCAAAAAATACATCATGTGTATTTTTTGCACGTTGTCAGTCACGCAATTGTGGACTGTATGACTCAATTTGGATTGTCAATCACACAATTGATAATTGGATGACTGAACTTACGTTGATAAATTCTATATCCATACACTTATTTCAAAAAATATAATTTAAAATCATATTATTATTATTATTATTTTTCCACAAGATGTACTAGTAATAATGTCTATTCCACCTACTGAAGAAATAAATGATAACATTGACGGCTGTCGCTTCAAGAAGGCTGAATTATATATATATATATATATATATATATGTGTGTGTGTGTGACCGTCCTGGCTTCAATTAAACCAAATCTTACATAAGTTTTGGGAAGATGGGGTCAAACCACCTCAGAATCTGGCCATTAGTCAAATTTGAATACAAGACCTTTCTAAAAGGTGGTGATCACCCTCTTTTCAATCACTGCTATCCATTTTCTCCCCTTGTAAACCTTAGAGCCTACCATGAGACAAAATAGCAGCATTGAGACATCAAGACAAGCGTAAAAGGGATTTGGTTTAGTTTAAAACTTCTTGTCAAATTGCACGGCACCGACTTTCATTGGGCGGAACTTGTTTTCTCCCACCAGTGTGGTCATAAGGTTATTAAAGGATTAAAAAAAGAGAAGGCTCAAAGGATAGCGACTGGATTGTGTTATTGCATATAATGATAGCTGTAGTATTTTGGTAGAATTGAACGATACTGGCCACATATCGAACAAACGCTAATCTTGCTCATGAGTCAGGGATATGGGTCACATGAAACTCAAAAAGTCATGAATTTGTGAAATTGAATAATCTTAGCTTAATTTTTCTTCCACCTCCGGCTTTTTCTTCTATCCTTAGCCACTCTTCTCTTTCATGCCTGATTTCTCTCTTGACATTTTTCATAATATACAAGTTAGAATTATTTAATTTCACAAAGTCATGACTTTACAACTTCAAGTAACCTGAACATTTGAGTCAAGAGGAAGTAGAGTTAAATATTATTTTTTTCCTTATTATTGTTTTTTTTTCTTTTGTTTTTTCTGTTAAGGAATTAGATTACTTGATGGGAGGTGATTTCAAGGAGGGAGATTTTACCCTCGCCGATCATGCCAGGATTACCCAGGTAGTTGGGTACAAGGGTGCTTTTAAAATCCTAGTCGATTATGAATATGGTAATGGGGCATGGGTTTCTGTCCCGAATCATTTAGGATTAGTTTGGTTGGACCTTTTAGAAAGTACTTTTTCATGTCAAATTAGTTCCTGAAAAGCCAGAAATCAGTTTTCGATCTTTTGCTAAACACTCAAGTTTTTCAAAAATCATTTCGTCCCCTCATAAGTGCTTTCGAAAAAGCCCAAACTAAACTTGCCCTTAATATAGAGTATATAAAAGAAAATTACTTCATGTTTAGGAGTATCTTCCATTTCTTTTCTATGCGTTTGTTGTATTTTCTTTTTTTTTTAAATCTTTTTTTCATGCTTTTGCATCCGTAAATCAATTTATAGTGTTTAAATTTTTGTCCCCTTTCGAGTGCTTTTGTTTAATATTTTAATTTTTCTATAAAGAGAAAGAAAACAACTCCATTATGTACCTAATCACGGGTTGGGGATTAAACAGGATTATTTCACAAAGGGGGTGAAAATGGAGATGAACTTCATTAAATACACATGCACACCCCACTAAGTTTAAAACTTGCGACATTTTGCATCTCTTACAAGGAAAGGAGATGTTACTGGACCAAAGGTCATCGACATTGAAATTCTCCTCATGGCCCTCAAAACAATTTATAATGGATAAAAGAAAAAATATTCACACATAATAATAACACCACAACTCCTACTTTACGTTATTTGGGAGTAAAAAAAAAAAAAGGAAAAAAGATAATCAAAAACAAAATCTGATCGAATAAAGTGTGATATCACTGCTATTTTGAAACAGAGAATTTACAAGAAGATGCACCAGTAATGAAGTTTTGTCCTGTCAGTGGTGAAAAAAAAAAAAAAAAAGCACTAAAACTCCACAAGCTCTAAATACAAAGCTGATTATTGCCGTCCATCAATGAAAAACAAGACAGATTGCAAAGAATTTTGATCAAATGCACCATTTTCTGAGACAAGTGCAGTGAGAAGGGCTGCCTAATAGTGCCTCTTCTGAAGTTAAGTCAGGGCTTCGAGAGAAATCATCACCAAGATAATACAGTATCCGAAGGAGAAATAATCAGTAAAATAATGGGTTCGTAGGTCCGAATAGCAGCTCCAAGCTAAAATCAGGACCACATATCGATTTAACTTTGCTCCCCACCTTATCCAGCTCGTGCACAGACAACTGCAAGAGTTTGGGAAGACAAATAAACAACTAGAAGCAAACTAACCGAATTGAAAATGAGAAATCTGGCATATCACGGGTGGCTTGAACTAACTCGATCCTTAATTGGAGACACTTATGCATGCACTCCATAGTGAAGCGAAAGAATAAATTGAGAACGATAATTTAGAGCAGGTTCGGTTCGTGGAATGAAATAGTTATTCCATAGAAACAGAATAGGTAAGGAAGAGCTATTCCAACGGATCACAAGTGGAATGAGTATTCTTGATTGAGAGCATCTAGGAATAGTGCTATTCAGGACTCTAAAGTGAAGCAAACAATGTGTTAGTTATTCCGTAGGTAGAGCAGTGTTAGACATTATGTGCACGAGATCAAACATGAGTCTCAATGAAACGTTCAGGAATAATCCAAGCATCAAGTCAAAAGGGCAGATTTACTGATCTATGCATCATCAATTCGATAATAAAACTTTATGCAATTTCTTGGCCAAAAAAAAAAAAAAAACCCAGAACCAGAAGCCTCCAAACCAGAATCTGAATGCTCGCACTATTTTAACTATCAGCAAAAGGAAATTAGAAGCTCTATATAGAGAAACATAATACCTGTAGCAAGCTGTTCTTGATGAAAGCAGTATTGAAACAGGTGTAAAAGAGTCAGCCGCCATTCATCTTTTGATAGAATGTGATTCGTACGTCCCCACTGACCTGCCCGATTAAATAGTTAGAAAGGCAGCCATTTAACACGCGTAATTTTGAAATTAAATCCCCTAAAAATTTGACCCAAGTTCTCGAGTTGTGCACTAATTTCGCATAAATTAACACAAAGAAAAGATCACTTATTAACATGACACAAAGTGTTCTTCATTATCCAAGTTAATTTTGAGATTTTCATGACTGCTGTTGCTCAAATTTTTACAAAATTTGGTAATTACCTTTGGTTTTCCTTGAGAATCAAAATCTTCTGATATATGAGAGTATTTAAAGGCATGTTTTGTCCATTATGATAACTATTTCATTACTTGTCTATTCCTATGGAAAAATCAATATCCCGTTTGACACTTTGGAGCTTAGAATAGCTATTCTTAACCAGGTGTTACTCCAAAAGTACCCACTCCATAGCCCACGGGAATGGACCCATTCCTTACCTCTTCTATTCCTATAAAATAACTACTTCATTCCTACTTTACTCCATTTCATGAACCAAACATGCCATAAATTTCTGCAATTCAATTATCTCAGTTATACATGAAATTGTAGTAACTTAAGAACATGTATTGCCAACTACTTACTCGTTGAGTTATATCCAAACAATAGCGAGGAGGAGTTATTCCTATCCATGCCTTATTCCAGTCCAATCAAGAATATCTAATCCACTGATAGCCTATGGGAGCCTACGGGAACAGCTATTCCTTACCTATGTTATTCCTATATTCCATTTCAATGCCATACATGCAATGGATTTCTTAAAAATTCACAGTTATCCAATTCGTCCTACACGAAACTCATAGACAATTAAGGATTACTGAGTGCTTACTCTTGAAGATGTGTCTAAAGAACAGTCAAGGCAGGGCTTTTGGTAAAAGATATGGCTCTCCGTGTCCATCTGGGCCACAAGATGGGGTTTGGCCTCCTCTTCTGAGTTCCCTTCTTCATCACCATCAATGAATGAGAGATAATACTGTGGGCTATTAATTCTCTGATATCCTTTTCTAATTTGCCTGCACCAACTCCTCACAATTTCCATAGGTGGACAGTAATTTTGACCGGGAATCTATTTGACAACAAGGTGAGATTGTGAGATGATAAATAAAGAAAATTAAAATAGCTAAGATTCTTGCTAAGTGTAAATGCTAAGCAACGTGAAGAGAAAAGCAGAGAATATATGAAAACAAAAATAGCAACAAAATGCTCTTCGGACATTTAAAAAGTACATATTAATTTTTCTTATGAATCTTATGTTTTCGAATGCTACACAAACTCCAATACCATTCTAAAAACTTCCAATAAATTTGATTTCTCTTAGCTTTTTCATTTTGCCGGGGTGATTTTGCTTATACTAAATTAAATGGGTAACATTTTTATTTTACAAGCATTTTAATTTTGAAAGCATGCATACACTTACAGCTTGCAACTCTGAGACCACAAAGAAGACTGCATCTGTGTTGACTGTGTCATAAAGCCGAATTCGCCTGCAATTCTCTGCTACATGGTTGGGGAATATACACAATTGGAAGTCCATTATAAACTCCCTTGGAAAATGAAAGAACACTTTCCCAGTACCCAACATAACGTTGTTGACTCGGTATGGTGACCTGTTCAGAACACAAAATATGATCAAGTCTCATGATCCATCTCAAAACCAGCTGACATTGGGAGCTAAGGCCCAGATTCTTATTAATTGAAATGCCCGGCTTTAATTTCCAGTGCAGAATTGTAATCTAACATGTCCATCACGTGTGGTGTTATTTGAGCCAAATGCATGGACCATATTTCGATGACGTGGAACACATGCAGTGTAAGTCAAACACATGATGATTGCCTGCTCAAATACCACGATAAAGCTCAGAGGCTCTCAGTCACAAAAGCATTTGGCTTTGAGTGGGCGGGCCCCAATATGGGTCTATCAATGCACGATAATGTTATAATTATGTATCGTCGCCAATTGACAAGTTGATGACATGGATTTTATTATTAACATTTCTCTTATTGCAGCTAATATGACTTACTCCTTTGTTATTGGTTGTCCGTCTACGCGCATACAACTGAAGAGCCTCATCTGCTGACATGCCACAGTAAACAAGGTATGCACATACCATTAAGCCTGTCCGACCTTTGCCTGCCTGTAGATATCAAGCAAGAAACATCACTCATACTGCCAGACCCAAAAAAAATTGATTTTGTGAAAATACTTACCGGTACAAAGAATTTGTTTGCAAAAAAATAAAAGGTAGTTTACATCACATGGCCTCATTTTGCAAGGAAGGAGCTGTAACCCTTCAACTGATACCCGTTCCATTCGCAAGTATGACTAAGGTTGAACAAATTCAACATAATGAAGTGATATCCACTGATTGCTTAAATTAATTTTGGAAATATTAGAATCGATTATAGTTTCTGCTTCTCCCACTTGTTGCAGTGATTTAACCTGACTGAAATTATTTTTTATTTAAAAATAATAATAATAACGCACTTGCAAATCATAAAATGCATCGTATGACTAAGCTTAAATGCACAGACTGTACAAATTACATTTGAAAATATTATAATTGGCTATAATTTCAGCATATTTCACTTATGCCGTGGCTTGACCTGAATTGAAATTATTCAGAAAAATAAAAAATTAACAAGAAGCTTGCAAATTATACCATGCAGTGTATGACAGCTATATTTTTTGGGTCACATGATAGCCATGACTCTACGCTTTCACAGAAAAGCTTCATCATTTGGAAAGGTGGCACATGGTTGTCATCAAATGGTAATCTCTCCAGGCGGCCATGAAAATGTGATGGATCATAGGTTTCTTCTATACACAAGTTATATACCTGCATATAACATCAAAGGAAGATAGTATAGTATGAAAAAAGCGCTTGTGAGTATTTCAAATGTGCTTACCAGAATCATGTTTGACATTTAAAGTAACATAGAACCAGAGATCCAATTAATTAACAATCTCAATCCTCAATTATAAGAATAACATCTCAAAAGTGATAAATAAAGGGTTTAGGGTAGTTTAGTAACTACAGTCTATCAGCATACAATATCCTTATGTGTAACTCCTCTCATTTTCAGAATGAATTATATCTTTTCCTATCAGACCCAGTTGTGATTGGCCCAAGATTGGCCCAGATTGTGTTCAGCTCAAGGGTGGCCCGTTTGTGTTCTGCACGTATAGAGCCCAAGTTGTGCCTGTACATTAGTAGGGAGTGATGAGGGTCCCACATAAGGTTAGTGCTAAGTATTACAATGCATATTCCCTTAGGCTATTATCCCTATTGCCAACTGGTTTTATGATGGAAACTGAAAAAAGAGAAAACACAGGGTTGCAGAAGTTCACCTTGTAATGCTCTTGGTGTCTGGTGTCCAAAACAGACTTGACTTGCCGAGAGGATTACGATACATGGCTCGCATACGTTCTCCAGGGAATGACATCGCCAACAAGCGCGGAGTGATATAAGTCATGTCAAGATCATAACCCCCAATTAGCATTCGCCTCCGTTGCTTGGATACCAAGTTACGTATGCATAAGCTGTTTAGACAATTAATCAACTGATGTGGGAAATCAACTGATGTAATGCCTCCTTCGCCTCTCCCTGGCACGTGCTTTGAACCTTGGTGTCCCATTTGATGGATAGGACCGACCACTTGAAGATGGTAAGATGCCTTAAAAAAAGGGGAAGGCAGAACAGAAGGTAAATTACAAATTAACACAAAAACCGCATGTCCACATGAAGCTAAAACAAAAAAAAACCAAGACATTCTGCTTCTTCAAGTGTCTGAGTTAGTTACCGCATTATAGAAAAGGTTAAGCCAAAATAAACAAAAACTACTTTCTGCAGCAATTCCATTATATACATTCACGGCTTGTTCTACGCGAAAATGAGCTATGAAGTTTGCACAAGCATGTTTATGGGTTTGATAGCAAATTATGGTTTCATGTACCGAAAAGGTCTACAAATGATAACATCAAATTTCTGTTTGACGACTTTTACTTCTCATCATTGCTAAATCTACTGCACAAATCCATTCAACAAATACCAACCTAAAGAAAAAGAAGAATCACAGCCTTGAATTTTCAACTAGAAATTATTAAATAAAAAAAACATTGAAAAATGAAGTTCACCTAAAGATGCTCAACATGAAGCCTGTGGTTAAACTGCTCATCTACATCTCCCATTCAAGAAACCCAAATCCGCTTCCTGCGATGATTGCTCGATCCGAAACCACAGAAGAACGAAGGTGTTTCTTGGGCCCCCAATCTATGGTAAACAGAAAACGAAACCAAATTGGGGCATGGGTGGCGATGATTTGTGACCAAATCGGAAACCATAACCCTAGAAATCGCTTGCAATGCCAGTGGTGTGCAATTTGGATGTAGGGAGGGTCAATGAGGTTCATATTTTGGTTGAGAGGAAACTGAAATTTCGCTGTAGGATTGAACGTTTGTTCCCTTTAGACCACGATTGGGCTTGATCCTGTTAACAAGTTTGGATAGTTTCTGTTTCTTAGGTTATTTTTCTTCTTTTTTTTTTTTGTAAGCTTTTGAGATTTAACACATTCGTTCAAATTTACGTTACGTGGTGTTTGGTTGATATAATTTTAGTATTAATTCACAAAATTTAATTATCAATCGCCAATGAGGGTAGACTTGATCTTACATCCTTGTTTTACAATTCATACATTATTCAAACGTAACTTGTCGCAACTTTATAGTAAATTCAAATAGTAGTGGCGTATATGATATTCAAACATAGTCCTGCCACTGCCCTAATATGCAAATAACAAAGTTTTATTTGCAAGAAATTAAAATACACTACAAAATTAATTCTTAAAAAAGCAACATGAAATTTAATTTCCATCAAACTTTTACAACATTAAGGCCTATAAGTAATATTTACCTTAAGGATTAAAAAATATTTAGAACAAAAACATCCGCATTAAGATCTGTTTATCAGCTCGACCCACCCTAAAAGTTTGTGGAACTGTAAAACCGACCTAGACCTAAACTCAAAAAATCAACCCGCTTCAACTAAATCAATTTTAAGGTACTCGGTCGACCGTTTTTCAGGTTTTACACTAAAACTAAACAGTCGCAAAAATTTGTCATGGAATCAAAGTTGAGTTTTAATAAACACACTTTTACCATACAACAACTAAACACACACTTAATATTCACCGGCCTCCTCGTCTTAAAATGTTGAACATCATCACAATTTGATTTTATATCACACTATAAAAAACTCATATTACATAATATATTAGGGAAAAGTATTTTGTACCCCAAAACAACGACAATTTCATTATACATTACCGATCCCCAAAACAATCAGCACAGGGTTTTTTTTTTTCTTTTTTTTTTACCAAACTAACCTTTTAAATTCACAAAATGGCGGTACCTCCCTTTAAATTCGAAGCAAGAAGAAAATAGCACTGAAATATGATCAGAACAGCATAAAATAAAATGCATCTACTCATTATCTCAACTTACTTGCAGAATTTCAAGACTTTGATTGATCTTTTTTAAAGCTTGAACTTGTATTCTCCTTCCTAAGGGGGAAAAAAAAAAGAATTTATCAACTTTGATTCTTCCAAATAAAAGACAGAAAAATAAATATAAATTAAAAATTTTAAGGAAGATTTGTGAGTGAGAATTCACCTGTGAGGATTTCCGCGAAGGGGGTCGCTGTAATTCTCTGCGAAAGCTGAGGGAGTTTTTTGTTTGATTAAATTAAGGTTTGTGTTTGGGGCTTTATAAAGAAAATTAAAAAGAGAGAGAAAAGGAGAGTTAAATTCTCTTGTGATTAAGAAACCTTAGGACTCCTCAAATCCTATCCAAACTCGGATTAATGTGAATTCTTTGTTCTAATGCTAGTGGAGTTCGTAAGAACTTTAACTACTTGTCTTTTTTCTTTTTATTTTTTTTTCTTGTAGAAATCAATTTAATCGAAAAGTATTATTTCGAGTAAGACACAACTCAATTAAAGTAAATTTATAAAAAAAATATGAAACATGAGCTATAAAAAGTAAATTCAGTATATATTTACTCTCCTAAACATCTAAAATTTTGATGAGGTCCACTTTTTCTCGCAATTCGGATGTGACATGTCCGCCAGTTGCTCGAGTAGCCCCCAAGATTTTGTTATTTTGAAATTTTAACCGTTATAGAATGGAGAGATCCTGAATAATTATGAGAATGTATGACTATTTCATACACTTTTATGGTGTTTGAGGCTTTGATCTATGGAGAAACGTTTGAAAGAGAAATTGAATAAATTCTTAAATAGTTCAGATTTTTATGGTTGTTTGGCTTTAGATGAAGGTCCTAAACACCATTAAATTATATGAAACTTTAAAATTCGCTTAATTTTTATGATCTTTTCATTTGTACGATTAAAATTTCAAAATAACGAAGTTTTATGCACTAAAAGGTGAATTTTTGTAATAAACAGCATGCTCATAATGCAGCAGAATAAATTATCAATCATTGGAAAAATATTTTTGTGGAAAATGGATCGTCGGGGCAATTTTATTTGGGGAGTGCTTAGTACCCGTATTGGAGTACTCTAACATATGAATGGATGAAGAGCCGAAAAAACTTTCTAGTACGAGCACTGTCCATCTTATTTAGACAGATAAATTCTCGGGGTCCCAACATTGGAGGGGTAACCCAAACACTCATATGCTGTGTAGCCTCTCACCTCATGTGAATGGTGGGAACCACTTTCCATGTGAATCTGAATGTTCGATCCCATGTAAATGATGGGACCACACTCTTCACGAGGTACTCAAGAGATAATGTGATCCTAATTTAAAACATATTGTGCCTATAGAGCTTTGTTTGTCATTTAAAATAAAAATGAAATGGGAAAGAAAATATATAAATCTGAACTAAAACTACACCATTTTTGCTTATGGTGAGGTCCACTTTTAAATTTCCTTTTATCCAAAGGACATTGTTTAAGTTATCAGGTAATTATCGGAGTACGAACTCTGAAAAAAAAAAATTGAACTCTTTCAAAGATCAAATAAGGTTTCTCTTAGAAAACAAGTGGTAGACAAACAATGACGTCTCAAACACAAGTCGAAGGCAAAAAGATAGCCTTGAACTTCACCAGAAAGTGTAACAGCAAATAATACTCTTGACTATGAAGTAAGAAATCATCAGGAAAACAGCAAGGAAATAAAACTGGCTTCAATCTTCTCATGCCACCGCGGGCATATCCTTGAGCCATGAATCCAGCGGCTTCCCGATCGAGTACACGATGAACCCAATCTCCCTCAGCTCATCCACATTCACAACATTCCTACCGTCGAACACGAATGCCGGTTTCTGCATATTCTCATATATCTTTTTATAGTCGAGCATCTTGAATTCATCCCACTCTGTGAGAATGCAAATGCCGTGCGCATCCTTGGTAGCCGCGTATGCATCCCAAACCACTCTCACTTGCTTCACAGTAGAAGGGCTCATCGGCTGCAGATGAATCGGATGGTCCCAATCAAACTTTTTCATCGTTAGGTCCCTCTGGATCTGATCCTCAGTCACCTGCGGATCGTATATGCTCAATTGCGCCTTATCTCCTAACAGCCCTTTGCACACGTCAATGGCGGGAGTCTCCCTCGTGTCGCCCGTATCCTTCTTGAATGCAAACCCTAAGATCGCAATCTTTTTGCTCGATACCGTATTAAACATGGAGGCAACAACCCGATTCACGAAACGGTTCTTTTGGTAATCATTCACCTTGATGACTTGTTTCCAATATTCGGCGACCTCCGGGAGGCCGTTGCACTCGCAGATGTAAACCAAATTCAGAATGTCCTTTTGGAAGCAAGAGCCACCGAAACCAACGCTCGCATTCAAGAACTTGGGCCCAATCCTCGTATCTTTCCCCACGGCATAGGAGACCTGGGAAACGTTCGCGCCAGTAGCCTCGCAGAGTGCTGACATGGCATTGACAGATGAGATCCTCTGGGCCAAGAATGCATTGGCCGCAAGCTTGGAGAGCTCTGCAGACCAAAGATTGGTGGTTAGGATCCGTTCCTCCGGGACCCACTGGGCATAAACATTCTTCAATGATTGGACGGCTTTTTCTCCCTCTGGGGTCTCCCTCCCTCCGATGAGAACCCGGTCCGGGTTGAAAAGGTCTTGAATTGCTGTCCCCTCTGCGAGAAATTCTGGGTTGGACAAAATCTGGTAGTTGATTCCCTTGCTGTTGTGCGTCAGGATTTTCTCAATGGCCTCGGCTGTTTTAACCGGGACCGTCGATTTCTCAACTACAATCTTGTCGGATTTCGACACATCAGCGATCATACGGGCTGCACTCTCCCAGTATGTGAGGTCCGCAGCTTTGCCTGCTCCGAGGCCTCGAGTCTTGGTTGGGGTGTTGACAGAAACAAAAATTATGTCTGCCTCCGCTACATGTTTCTCGACATCGGTACTAAAGAATAGATTCTTCCCTCGGCATTGCTTTACCACATCATCAAGGCCTGGCTCATAAATGGGGAGCTGGTCACTGTTCCAGGCTGTGATTCGCGACACAGAGATATCAACAACTGCCACTTCAACATTTTGGCACTTAAGTGCTATAACTGCCATTGTAGGACCCCCGACATAACCGGCCCCAATGCAGCAAATCTTCACCATTTGCCTTCTTTATATAATCCTGAACAGATTGAAGTTCATAAATCAGACACAATAATATCTCAGTTGAATATTCAATAATGCTACTATTGCTTTGAAGAAGGAAGCAGACCAAGCATCCATAATAACTCTGAATGAAAAATCAATAATGATAATAATCCTGAATGCCCCAGAAAAAGCCAATTCACCCCAACTTTTCTGTAAAAAAAAGTGGCTGTCAATGAACTCCTTAACAACAGAGATGAAGCTGTGCCTGTGAGTTAGCGAAACAAATATCTCAGTAGTACGATAACTACAAAGACCTTTCCATAGGTCCAATAGAAGCAGTCAAGCATCTTAACGCTCCAAAAAAAGATTGCTGAACAAAGGATGCAAAGCAATGCCTTAGGATATGATGCCTTTGGATTGCAAGTTGCAGGAGCATGGCCTTTCACTTTGAAATCAAATAATTTGTTTTGCAAAACTGACGAGGTTGTGGAGGTGTAGAGGGGCACAAGCTAGAGTTTTGCGGTAACATTAGGCTTCTGTAAATGTCACCTCACAATTATTTTTTATTTTTATTTTTGAACATCATTGTTTAGTTTCATATCAGAGAAATCAGTTACATCAAATTAATCGTAGATAGACAAAACCTCGACGAAAGTCATTACATGCCAGTCTGGAAAATAAAAGCAAAAAAGCTGAACTTAGAGTTTCATAATAGTGAGAATGATACGCATAGTTGTCAAGTCGTCAAGGCGAAGTAAGGTGTTGGCCGAGAGCTTGGACGCCTAGGCGAGACAAGTAGGACACTTAGGCATCCACAAGATGCCCATAAGAGACATAATAACATATATTCATATGTACATATACATACATACATACATATATATATATATACATACACATATTCATATGTACACATGCATACATATATACAATATGCATATATGTGTGTATGTGTGTGTGTCTTTAAAATCAACAGTTTAAGTAGAATTAATGTTAGAAACATAGGTTAAGTTCTCATTCGAAATGATATACGTTGGAAAACAAAAGACATAAAATGTCAAGGTTGTTTTCACAAAATGGGAGTATTTTGCAAGTTTTTATGTTATCTCTTGGAGATGTTCAACTTTCAAGCAATATAATCTCCTTCTTGTTGTTGTTTGATGGTTTCAAGAAGGATTATGTATTTTTAAATTTTGGATTATGTATTTTCACAACTTAGAGCAAAACAAGCGCTGTTTTGCCTTTAAGAAAACACAAGCAAAATGACTTGCTTGTGTCGTTATTCTTTACAGAAAACCAAGGCCAGCGCTCTTGCCATTTTCTTCAGGCTTGGTGACGCCTTGACAACTATGATGATATGCAAATCAAGATGTGAGAAAACAATTGGCTATATAATAAAATTCAATACAATTAGAGCATTAAGGTGAATCAGATCTGAGCTAGGTAGTAATCCTAAGAACAAAGTTCAAATACAGACACGAGAAACAGATCAAGTGCTCCTGGTAAGAACAATGCTGATCAGATCTAGAATTGGTAAGCGCATATTAGATCTAAAATTACTCATGAAACATGGAAAATTTAATGAGATGCTCTAATTTCATGGGCCAAAATCAGATCCATTATCAAATTTCCTTCATCCCAAATTCATCATGAAGCTAAATATACAGCCAAAAACAAAAAGCAGATCCCAGATCGAACGCATGATTGTGCTAATGGAATCAGATCCCAAAATTCACAAACATTTGGAACAACCCTAACTGATGTAAATAAGACCCTTGATCCTAAATTGTTAGAGAATTTGATACTAAAATCGATCCACGCAACAACAACGAGTACAGAAAACAAGAAAACAAAGAAATAAGGCAACAAAATTACCTTCAGAAATTCCCGAGCAACGTGAGATCACCAAGAATTGATGGAGAATGTGAGAGAGAGAGAGAGAGAGAGATTTTGTAGCAATGCGAAGCAAAGGCGAGAGAGGAGCCCCTTTAAATAAATACCCAAAGGACTATTTGGTGCAATTGTAATTAAAAACGGGTCTAAATGTAAATATGTTTATTCGTACTTGCACCCTATTGTTATTCGAGTTTATACAAGTGCCAGTAATTGAAATTTCTATTCTTATTCTTTTTGTCATCCTTATTGTTATTATTATGATTTGCAGTGAATGGTTAATTTTTTAATTTTATCAGGGCCAAATGATATGATGGTATAATTTTACTTTACAAAGTTGACTTATACGTATACAATCTTTTGCAACATGTGCACCAAAGTGATAACTAATATCAAATTTTATACATTTCTTTAGTAGTAGTCATACCACACGCGCATTGTACGTCGTCAACGACTTTTTTATTAATATAATATTTTATATAAGTTTATTTTGATATAAAAAATTAAATAGAAACAAATCAAAAAAGAAAGAATGGTTATATTTTGAAAAAAAAAACCAAAATAGAAGGAGTAGAGAGGAAAGTTGGGAAGTTGTTGAGAGAATAACTTCCATAGCTGCAAAATATGTGATTTACAATTATAATCAATTAGTTTTAAGGAGATATTGAAATGTTTAAAAGAAAATAAGAATATTTTAGATATTTTAAAATCTTGAATTTAATTGATAAAAAAACAATTACCTTTCACCCTAACTCCTTTTTCAATAGTATAGATAAAGTAAAGCTTTAAAATTAAGAAAGCTCAGTAGCCTTTGAGTGAGACCAAAGCTTACAGCTCGGCAATAACCAAAGGGGTCCATGAACTTGCAATGGAATCAAAGAAGCTAACAGGTCTAAGTGATGATAACTACTTGTTACTCATTGTGGTACTTACAATTTCAAATATTATTATTTAATAATTATTCTCATTTTCAAAAAGACACTTATAAATTTGGTAAAAGGTTAAAAGGACAACGATACCTCCTCCTGTTATTTTAAAAAGGATGCTCACATTCCATGCTTCTTTTAAATCGACTTTTATGGCAATGACAAATTGATATATTACAAATATATATATTATGTTATTATTAATTCAAAATGTCATGTGTCATGTAACTATCATTTTTTTATGGAATAAAAATATTTCCTTATTTTATTTAATAAAAAGATGGGAATTGGATATGAGTTTGGTATTTTACAATTATAAAATAATTATAAATATATTTTTATAATTTACCAATTTATAATGGATAAAAAAGTTAACTTAAAAAAATGTGGCGACGTGAGTGTGATTTTTTGGAACTAAAAGGGGTGTTCTTGTCTTTCCAACAAAGGTGAGGAGGTTTGTCATTTACGGTTATAAGTTTAAGTTATATAATTAATGGCTTGGTGAACTTAGTATTGCCATAATAATAAAAATTACCTATCCTAGCATTCCTAAACAATTTGTTTGACATTCTACTAATTGAATAAGTATGAAAAAATAAGTGGTCAATGTCTTTTTTTAATAATTTTATTATGTATAAGCTTTTCATTCAATTATGAGTTTAGTTCGTAAATAATTGTTAAATTTACAACTATACCCCTTCATTATCAAGAGAGAAAAAACCTCATGTTAAAATTTGATTTGCTTAAATTAAAGTTATGCTAAGGTCAAGATAATAATTTTCAAATTCAAAATTTTGAAGAGAAAATATAAAGGATTATGTGAGTAAACTAAGCCCCTCTCCTAAAATAATGTTGTTTTAATAAAAATACGATAATATATTAATTAATGAACATCACATACCATAGTATTTTAATCAAAACAACGTTACCCATTCATAACTAAGGGATGGAGGCTCGGCGGATACACTTGTCCCAAATATGAAAAGGAAATAAATTAAATTCAGTCTTACAATTGGGTGGACAAAAAAAAAAGAAGGGTTGTTTCGGTCATGTCACTGCATTGAGTTTGACACCATAATTGGAGCTTAGCATAAAATAATTAAAATATAATAAAATAAAAAGACCACCACTCGCCTGAATCTAACGGTTTTAATCGAACCGAAATTCAAATCTAACATCTAAGGGCCACAAAAGGGAGCCCACAAAACTAGCCGGAGCCCACAAAACTAGCCGTTGCCCTACAAACGTTCATATTCTCATCCCCTACCAATTCCGCCTCCTAATATCTGATTCAAAGATTGATCTTTACAGAAGAATCGAAGAGAAATCTCTCTCTCTCTCTCTCTCGCTCTCTTTCTGCAATTCCCTCTCTAACTCATCTCCGATCGGATTGAAATCTGCTCTCCGATGGGTTCTAACGGGAAGAACGCCGGGATAAGGACTCCAGTGAAAGACCCACAAGCCTCCAGATCGAAGTTTGAAGAAGCAAACAGGCTCCGTGAGAATTCAAACCCTAATTTCACAAGCCCAGGTCCCAAGCCTCTCACTTCTCCGGCAATCAAGTCTGGGAAATCCCAGAAGTCAGCACCGAGAATCGCTAAACCGATCGCGTCGCCACAGAAAAAGATTCGGGAGAGGAAGTTCATTGTCGCGAAGAAGAACCCTGAGAAGGAGAAATCAAGGGGGCCGAGTGTAACGTGTAAATGCAAAGAGAGGAACGGATCCAATGTTCAGAAGTGCGTTTGTGTTGCTTATGAGAATCTGAGGGCTTCCCAGGAAGAATTTTTCAAGAATCGGGGTTTGGTTAATGATCAATGTAACTTGGATCAAAGGGAAAATTTGGAAAGATCTGACCTTGAAGTTGGAGGACAAAACCCTAATTTCGAGGATGCGGATGTAGGAAAAGCCGTTGAAGGGGAGGTGAAGGGACCGAGTAATTACAAGCCAAGTGAGATCAACCCAAATAACGAAGTGGGTCGTAATTCAATTGCTAAGAGAGGAGAAAAGATCGGAGATTGGGTACGAAACCCTAATTCTGGTGCTTCAGATGAAGGCAAAGCCGAGGAAGGGAAAGCGAACGAGCGAAATAGTTACCACCCGGGTGAGATCCTGCCCAACAATGAAGTGCGCCGGAACTCGACCGGTAAGAGAGGAAGGGAGAAGCTGTTGGAAGAATCTAGGGACAGTGTACTGGAACCTGGGTCTGGAAAAGTAATGCATTTGGTCCAGATCTTTGAGAGCATCCTTACAATACCTAAATCGAAAGATGGGAAAGAAGAAGAAGAAGATGCTAAGAAAGGACTGAAATGGGCATTACCTGAGTTGAACCCCAAGGCCCCTGTGACAGATAGGTCACTAACTTCACTTTCTTCATCAGACCTGTCCCTGACTGCAGAAAATCTAGGGTTGGATTGCAATGTCTCTTCCTCTTGGGACAGCAGCCAAGGAAGGTTTGTATATAGCAAGGGTAGTTAGTGAATTCCAGTTAAAGATTGCACTTTTTTTGTTTCCTTTCAAATTTCACTGACTTGTGTTCTTATTTGGATTGATTTTTTCTCCTTTGAAGCTTTAGTACTTTCAGCAGAACAACTTCTGGCGATCAGAGGAGCAGACGTAATGTAAATATATGTTTTTTGTGCCTGAAACTTATTTCTATCACATATAATGCACATAAGGTGAATGTTCTATTATCTGATGGAATGTATTGATAATTGAATTAGAGCTCTGAAAGGACCTGTAGGGAAAGGAATTGGAGGAGGAGGCAGCCTAAGGTGACAAGCCAGAAGCCATTTCAGCTTCGGACTGAGGTGTTGTGTTGTTTTATATATGTATATTCTCAATGCCTGTTGGAACATAAGTTTAATGCTTTCTTTGGTCTTACTCAGTTTGCATACTACTAGTTTTTTTTTTTGGTAAATTAGTTTGCATACTACTAGTTCATCTACACTGTTCTGAATAATGATGTGAATAACATAATTATTTTCTAACCTAAAAATGGGTAATGGAAGTGTCATTATATTAATAGGATTTATTTCCAAGTATCCTTTAAATTTTCTTAGCGAAGCCAATACATCAAAACTAAATGTTTGTTAAGTTTTAACAGGAACTAGCCCTCGTCCTAATAGGTCCATTTTTAATGGAGATTAAGCACACACAGGAAGTCCTTTGAAATATTATTAATCTTCTTAGAGACCTGCTCAACAAATCAACGGAGGGTAATGGCTCTTTCTGCATCTTGAGGTTTTCTTGGGCATTTTAGGGTTTTAGTAGAAGGGGGACATTTGGTGAAACCAAAAAACTTCTTCGCCAAACTCTCTCGTGCTTTTCTGATATAGTGAAGCCTGAACTATGCCTGTCAACTAAAGGAACATCTTTTTGTGTAGTGTACAATAACTCCCAAGTAGATTTTTGACCTTTTTCTCCAGCACTAAATACATTAACATTACTGCACCAAAAAAATTTACTGCACTTTATAGGAATATTAAGTCCCTTACTCCTATGCTTACCTTTGTATGAAAGCTTACTATGATTCAACCTCAGGAAAGACACTTTTTCCGTACTGCTCATTAGAACTGTCCAACTAGATTGAAACCCGAAAGGAACAAACAGAAACTAGCAGGAAAAGTATTGTATCAGCAACAAATCATGGACAAATAAAATGTTACTTTCATTCCATGTCTAGATAAAAAGCAGTGGAGACTTCAACAAATGCAACAAAATCGCTATAGGGATATATCTTCATATTAGTACTGCTCCAACAGCTTCCTATCATGCACAAATAAAGTGTTTGATGCTGTAAAATGTACAAGTCATGAACAATAAAAATTTCCTCAACTTCATGGCTGTTGTCAGTACATGATAAACTTTACACTCAGCTAGATGTTGCCCTACCTTTGCATCTTTCTGATTTCGCTGGATCCCTGCCATTAGAAGCCGACCATAATGAGAACACAAATAGCAGTGCGAAGTTATATGTGCAAACCAACTCAGTGTTGTTGGGACCCTCATGCGACTTGGGCTGGGCTCTAAGTAATCGCTTGGAGGTCAAGTCTGTTACATTATCAATGTTATGCTCCAATGGTCTGTAGCGGTTAATATATAAGAAGCCATTAGGTGCCTCTTCTTCATTTGCGAATGATAATAACCAAATTTATTTCCTCCTATGAGTCTATCTCGAATTTACATAAAATGCTTCTTCTTTGCAGCAACGAGGAAGACAAAAGGAGGAAGAATTCATGAGGAAGGTGCAAGAAATGCTAGCTGAGGAGGAGAAGCTAAGGATTCCTATTGCACAAGGTCTGCCATGGACTACGGATGAACCGGAGGTGAGTTAATTAAACCAAATGGAAAGAAAAAGATAGTTGTACAGGTCTGTTTTCTTCACAATATTATTTTGAAATGGGTGTTTGTCTTCTCAGTGTTTGATAAAGCCTCCAACAAAAGACTACACTCTGCCCTTGGATGTGCAGCTTCATAGCGATGTGCGGGCTGTTGAGCGGGCTGAGTTTGATCATCAGGTATTTTCTGGATTCTTTCAATTTTTCTTCTCACGTATGATAAAGAACCCACCATTAATGAATAGGAAATTAAGTATTAATACTCTTTAACGGATCTTGTAGCTATAAATTTGTGTGAAAGAAACTAAATGAAATGCTATATTCAGTTTCCAGAGAGAAAAAAGGGCTTGCATATTTCATATTCCATCTGATCAACCCAAAACAAAAATCATTCTGAGCTCTTGGAGCTCTGTTGAATGTTGCACTAGTAATTTTTTTTCCTGAAATTCAAAGTGTTCAAGAGTTAATCTATCAGCAAATAAGAATTTATTAATAAAAAATGAGTACAAATAGACTACACGCCCTTGGGAAACTGCCAGCACACATATTCCTACATAAGTAAAGCAAAGGCAAGGGTTTTCCTTAACCAAATTCATTCAATGTTTCTGTACGCCTAACTGTGTTTTTTTAAGCATAACTAGCGATTGGTTTTTGCAATATTATGATTCTTTGTTACTAGGTTGGCTCTGATAAGTCTTTCAAGGGTTTCTTTAACATAATCTCATATTATGCAATACATAGTCTTGATTATATGTTTTTGGCCTTTAGCTTACCCACAATTATTAATTTTATTATCACTTTTATTCATATATACTTTATGAGTTTGACTCCATACTTAATATTATTCTTGTGGCTTTGATTAGGTTGCAGAGAAACTGAGTTTATTTGAACAATTCAAGATGGAAAGAGAGAGAAGGCAAAAGGTACATTATGTTTCGTAAAAAGAAAAATGACTGGTAAATTTCTATGATGTTATTTAACAAACATATACAAAATTGTTTCTGCAGCTTGCAGAAGAAGAAGAAATAAGGAGATTAAGGAGGGAGCTCATTCCAAAAGCACAGCCCATGCCTTACTTTGACAGGCCCTTTATCCCTAGAAGGTGAGCATTGAAGATGTATAAGGCTTTGTGTCGAGAATAATTGCCAAATCAAATGAAACTTTAGTTGCCATATTATTTCTCCCTGTTCATTTCACCATTGAATTTTAAAAAGAAAATAAAAATGATGTAGTTTTAGTTGGTGATGTTGTACTCTTTTCATCTAAAGGCTAGATTTATCGAATGACGCACTAAAATTTTAGGTAGCGATAGTGTTCTTTTCCCCCACATATGTATGGGCTTATGTTATGCCGTGACACCCTTTTCTTTTGTTGAATTCATTTGGGGCAAGAGAGAGACCACATAAAAAGGTGTGATACTCTCTACCTTATTGCATAAAGAAGCATCCTAAAACTATGCCATCTTTATTGCAAATTTCCTTTTTAATATCATTTATTAGAACAATATAGTCTCAAAGTGATTCTCTACACAATCAGGTAAAGTGTAGCACCATATATCTTTTTCCTTTGTATATATACACATATATGCTAGCTTGTTTACTTTTTTATTTTTTATTTTTAAGCCTGACATTCATTTCTTTCTTAATTTTTCTGGTTTTTCGGGTTTACTTAAAGGTCAATGAAGGATCTCACCGTTCCAAAGGAACCAAAGCTACACATACCCCATCAAAAGAAGGTCAAATGCTGCCTATCATTGGATGACATCAACATTTATAATCAATCATCAATATGAGACATTGAAGACAAGTGAAAAGAATAGTCAATCTGTCAATTGTTTACCATTTCTCTATTTATGAATCATTTTTCATTGCCTTTCCCTATTCTCTTCCCCAAACCTTGCAATTTTGGTTGCAAGCAGTAGTGTTGATTTACACTAGTGCAATTTTAGTAGAAATCCATATTCTTTGATTTTATTCTTTTTTTCCTCCATCCTATGTGCCCTAGTCTTCAATCTTCTAATGGTAATAAAATTGTCATTTTATGGAAATAGGGTAGCTATTTTTATGAGTTATGAGTGGAATGAGCATTTCTTGATTAGGACCTAAATGAGATGAGAAAGTATAGACTCACACCCAAATCACATAACAAATCAAGAATTGAGTTACTGTGTCAAAGGTATAATTTCAATGAAAATTAGTGGTGTTTTAATAGTTAAGAAACAAATTCTTGATTTGTTTTGTAAGTTGGGTATGAGTGCAGCAAGACTCAAATGAGATAATAGTCATTTCAGAAGAATAGATCAACAATGCGATAGATATTAAAAAATAAATGGTCCTTGCATTGAAAGGAGAAAAGAGCATAATCATTTTAACACAAGGCCATGTTATCAAAATATCCCATCCCGTTGGTGTGTGTATGTGTGTGTGAGGGGGAGTGAGGTAGGTTTAGTGCGTATTTGGCTGTCATACCAAAATTGAGTTCAAAACTAAATTACAAAAAACTTAATTTTTTGTAAAAATTATTTTTGTGTAAAATGCATGTGTTTCGGCTATCAAAATTCAGTTTTATGTATTTAATTGCTATGTTCCAAAACTAAGTTCTGAGTGGCAAAAAACTAAATAAATAAATAAATTATGCTTTAAGATATTTCTTTATATTAAATTTTAATTAAACTAAACTATACTAGATACCAATTTTTAATTTAGATTAATTTTTCATACCTAAATATAATACATAATTAACTTTCCTCATTCCTACATAATTAATTCCTTCTCTCATCGAAAGGAAAAAAAAAAAAAAGAAGAAGAAGCACATATAATTTTTTAATTTCCATAATATTTTTGTCAAATTTTAATCCCGTTATGGAGGCACATTATAGGAAAAAAATGAATATTTTTAATATTCATGTGGAAGGATTTGGCTCATCCATTAATTTTTACTTTTGATGCTCTAGTTTAAAAACGTTTTGAGTATTATTAACAATTTTAATGATACAAACAAATAGAAAGAATGTACAAGAATATGAAGATACACTCACAAGAATTGGCATTATCTTCTTGTATATTAAACTCTTAAAAATTAGTGAATGAAGACCTTTAAGAAAATGTATCTATATTCACTTGTACACGAGAATACTTTCGAGATTCTCAAATCTCATGAAAATTATCACAGTCTTTTTAAGTTTGTATACTATTTAAATCTATAAAATTATACTTATTTTTACTTTTTTTTTAATTTTTAAATAGGTGCATTGACCGGAGGCACCGAGAGAGAGAGAGAGAGAGAGAGAGAGAGAGAGAGAGAGAGAGAAGAAGAAGAAGAAGAAGAAAAAAAAGAAAAAAAAAAAGAAGGAAAAATAAAAGAAAAAGAAAAGAAAAGTTGTTAGTGAATCAAATGGTATGTTAGAGTAAAGAAAAATTAGATATTTCATAATTTAGATGTGGGTATTTTTGTAACTTTAACTTGATTAGAACATAGTTTTAGGGTTGGTCAAAATTATGATTTTACAAATACACCTCTCCACTAGTACTTGCGAAACTTAGTTTTTGGATTCAAAATTAAGTTTTGTAAAACTAAATTTGCGCCTACAAAACTATGTCATGTCAACAGATTTAAACAAAACTAAGTTCTAATTCTCAAAACTTAATTTTGAGTAGCAGCGAAATGCGCACTTCCTATTATATTAAAAGCATCTGACCTAACACACAAATTGAGAACAATTCCCCCATTAATCTTGATGTGGTACATTGTTTAAACACAGTGCCAAAATTGAAGGTTGATTAAGCATTCTTAAATTTAAGAATTATTGGGTCTCCTTTAATGAATGGAAAGCTTTTTAAAATTCTAAACGAGGTGTTCAACCAGGGAATTCGCCGCCCCCCTCCAATGCTTTTTACCCCGTTACTCCTAATGCTCCTATTCTTAGAATTTTGGAACACCATTGAAGAGTCCCATCAGTACCGATCCAACAAAATTGCAAAAATGTGAAAATATGTCCGATTTCATAAAAGTTAATGCTCTGATAGTTGTTCATTTTAGTACTTAAAGAACTGGTGGAATCAAGGCCTTTCAGTACTATAATTTATGTTTGAATTTTCCGTAGTTAAAAATATTTTCACCTTCGATGCGTTCCTTTCATTAACTCTTATGATTTTCGATGCACTTTTAAGATTAAATATTTCCATGGGTTAGGAAAAAAAAAAAAAAACCCTTTGTGCTTTGAATGAAATCTACCATGCGTCCATATTTCCATGTCAATAAAATCCATACATTTTGAATGGTTAGAAAATTTTAAGAAGTTCTAAAACTAAATACGTTAAGAAGCGGAAATAAAGTAAACCAGAGGAAAGCCAAATCCCTCCAACTACAAATTATTTTTTAATATAACAATAGTAATTCTTGAAACATGTTCTCCACATTCTTTAAAATTCGTACAATTAACCAAACATAGTCTCCATTAATTCAAATGAGATTTATATTGAAATGAATTAGACTCAAAACTTTTGAAAATGAAGAGCACTTTCTATCACCGAACAAGCCCAGAGGCAACAGTAACCGCATCATATCCACACTAGCATAGACGCGTAACAAAAACAGTCAAGTTCTGTTCGAAATTTGTACCTCAATATTAAAATACATGCATATCATGAATTGATCTTTGTTATGTGCTGAAACTTTTTATATTTGAAATACCGAATAGGGAAGAACTCAGAAAAGTCCATTAAACCATTCCTGCTGCCTTGAAAAAAAAAATGGGATGGCTCGAGGCATGCAGCATTCTGTAAAAAATGAAAACTGCCCGACGGTAAAATTCCCAAGGGACGCCGTGAGAAACCAAATGAATGCTCCTAATTACCCTTTATGAACACATTCATACGATGCAATCGAACAATTCGTGACCAGGGAACTAGCAAATTCCGAGTATTTCAAATCAAAATTTGAGGACTTAAATTCAGTGAAGAACAAGCAAAACTACATTGTAAAAACGACAATACTTCAGCAGCACTTGGGGAATGGTGAATCTTAAAACTGCAGGACACTCGCCAGATAGCAATTAAAAGCAATACAATAGTCCATCAAGGAAGTCATAACACTCGAGAGAAGAACTACGCAAAATTTGCTCAATAAAAGAGAGTGCACTCATGTCTGTCAAACCAAACAGGAACAGATTACCATATGTTCTCCTAATCAACCATTCAATTTTCAAGGGGCAACAACAATCCTCCCAGCAACTTGATCGAGATCGCGTTGGCCACTGGATGTGATTCTCCTTCCCCTGTTACACAAACGCCCGGATTACATAAATAAAAGTGTGGGACAAATGATTACAAAGCACATATATTTTAGCATAGAAGATCCAATCAATGAATTTATTTGTAGATTGGCATCCCTTTTTTTTTTAATAAGGGTGGTGGTATCTATGGTCCCCATAGCCATCCCACTCTAGGCCCAGGACTTTTCACAAGGTGGGAGTCAAACCTGAGACCTTGACCATATTACAGTCCAAAGTCCTACCACTTGAGAAAGGCCCCCTGGGGCATTTGAGCCCCCTTTTCAATTGCTCAGTTTGATCAAGTGGGTAAGAATCCCATGGTGTTGCCCAAAAGTCAAAGGTTTAGCAACAACCTTCAAGTGAAATCTAATATATATATATATATATTATAATCATAGCAGAGTTTTAAGAAATCATAGCAGAGTATTTTTCCAATCCTTCAATTTTGGGCATCACTTGGGTGTTAAAGATGTAGAAAGTGATCCACAGAGTTGTTCTAAATTTCTGTAGTTATAAAGGAGATCAAAATAAATTCTTGCAGCCAAAAATGAAATAGAAGCAGCCTCTCACCCCTTTGGATCAGCATCCACAATGTTCATTGCCTCCAATTGTTGAAGAATGTGCCTAGCAACAGCACCACTGCTCCTGCAGAAGTGGCGAGGACGGCTACCATTCCTCTTGCTCCCACCATAAATCCTCCGGAAAGCACCGACACCAAGACCGTGCCTCAAGTAGATTTTTCTGGCCATGGATGCTGCAATAAAGATTGCAGTGCGAAATTTACATAAATTAGATTACCGACGCATTTCCAAATTACAATATCATAGAAGGTGTCTAATTGTGTTTCTGTGGGCAACATATTTGTGAGGGATAAAGAGCTTTGGAGGACAGAGAGAAGGGGAGACGAACCAGCTCTAATATAATACCAGTCAGGGTCATATGGGGCCAGTTCCTTAAACACAGCAGTCTTCACAATATCTGTCCACTGAGGAAGCTCCATCTGTACTCGGACAACAAAAAAAATAGATAAGAACATAAATTTAATATCATAGCAAGTACAAAACGGGAAACCAAACAGAAGAAAAATTAGGAAGTTTATTTGTTTGTAATCGTGAAATATACCCCTCAGGAATAAAGAGAAAATATGGAAGTATTAACAGGGTCATCTAGAAGTCCAACCAACTGAGTCACTACAGATGCTTTTGTTTGTTTTGGCGTGAAGACTCTAAGTCTAAACTACCACAGTATACATCTCACACAAACTCAAACCCTTTTTTGTGACCCAACAGATTTACCCTGTACTTGGATTCAACAGCAGAAACCCACACACACCAGGCCAATTTTCACAGCTATGATTATTTCAATCCATCAAATATTAGCAACTAGTAACTACAACTTGAAGAGGTACTATAGAAATGCAATGCTAACTTACCACCACCATACCCAAAGGAACACCCAGCTCAGCACTCAAAAAAAATACAATTAATAAAGAAACATAACCCAGAGACCATGGGTTTTAAAGGTACCAGAAACACTACTGAATATAAAAAAGGGTCAGCCAACTCTGAATTGATTTGTGTTGGCTTTGTTGAATATTAGTTAAATATAGATGAACCAAATAAATGCACGTAGTAGATCTGAAATCATCATCAAAATTATTAACTGATCAGAAAATAATATTGAAACAATAGAATCACTCAATGTTTGCACAACCATTAAGTTAACCAAATCAAACAATCTTTATACAACTTTAACAGGATAAATTAACAATAACTACATCAGAAATACGATTTAATATAAACTAAAGTCAACCCATCTTAGATATGAAAACCTGTTTCCATTGCAAACCCCCTTTCAGCATATATGATATCACCATTAGTTAATCATGATTCAATATTAAAAAAATACAATCCCTCAGCATTTGAAACAATAATCAACCAAATCTACTGATTTCTACACTGATTTTAAACATAACTCCGACAGTACATCCATCTGAAATCTGCCTTAATCTCAGATAAAGTAGACCAAATTGCGATTGCCAAAACTAATCAATCCCAAGCTTTAATTTTCTTTCCCTAAGGGGGAAGAAATGAATCAAATATAGAGAGAAACTGCAGTAGAGATATAGCATGACGGAGCAAAAGACAACCGATCTGAGATACGCTTTAACCTCAGGTAAAGTCAACCCATTTTTGCTATGAAACTATGATTCAAACTCATTACAAATTCCCAGATCTAATCAATTCCTCCCTTTCATGCTTACCCTAACATGCGAATTCCGAAGGGGGAAGAAAATGATTCGTATATAGAGGAATACCTTGCCGGAGCGCTTGAGATGAGAAGCATAGGCCTTGACGAACTCATGAGGAGAGACATCCTTCACAGTTTTGGCCGTCGCCATTTTGAAGGAAGCGAGAGAGTCGCAGAGACCACCACTCTAGGGCAAAAGCGAAGGCGAGGTTGATCGGTGAGTGGCGCAAAAACCCTAACCCTTCGATAGGGTTTCGTTCCTCGAATGGGCTTATATATGGCTGCCCTCGGGTGAGGATCGCCTAGTCGAGCCCAATTTGGGCCCGGCCTCTCGGGCCAGGTCCCGACTCGTGTGGGGCTAGAACTTTTGAGCCCAATCAGCCCATCATAACTAATGTATTCGACCAGGTCAAGCCCAAGATTTTTCCTTTTCTACAAGCCGAACTGGGCCCAACAGTTTTTAACTTTGGGACCCGTGTTTGCTAAAACAAAGTATTATGCACCGAAACTTTGGCACAGAAAACTTCAAATCAAACCAACAACCGTGTTTTATATTTTATTTTCGGTAAAGGTCCCTACGTTGTTAAAAATTGCATAACAAATTTAATAATTTTTTAAATTTCATTTTCTTAAATTATGTTATCAAAATAACTAAATAGTTAAAATTACTGGCCGCATAATGTGCTCAGTGTAATATTTATTAAATCTATGTTTGGTGATTTTTAAAATTGCATGTGTGTCCTAATGCTTGTGGATATGAGCACCAAGTCTTAGTGCTCAGCAAGAATTGAATTTTTTTCCTAGTTATGGGGATTGGATAATCTTTCTACCATTTGATGACATTGCAATAGAATGGTCATTCCTTTAAATTGACAATTCCCTCGGATGATGAAATGATCTTTCCATTTTTATGCTCATTCATTTATTATTTAATTTGTATTCTTTTTTTTTTTTCAATTCTATATTATTTGATCAACTAATGAACTGAAAAACGACATTCTCATCATTTGTACCCCTGCTCAGGAAAAACAAATTTAAATGAAATTTATCAAGCAGATGGAGCATAAAAAAAAAATAGCCAGTAAAGATGTTGTTTCTTTAGTATTCTCATAAACATAATGCATATTTGGTGGTTCGCCAGTAGACTGATTTATGAAGGCTCCTCTTTATGGATTATGAGTGAAAATGATTATGAGCTGAGGAAAAATTTTCTAAAATAATACTAAAAAAAAAAACTTCTCCAAATTAGGTGTATTGATTGTTATTTTTCTAATATAGGTGTCTTGCAATTATGAATTGTGAGATCAAATTTTTTTCTTGATCTTGTAATTCACAATTGCGAGACCAATTTTGGGAAAGAAGACTCGGAATTGGGAATTGTGAGTTTGCCTAAAAAAAGTAACGCCCTTTTGTGGAGAAGCAGTGACATGTGGAAATAATATACAAATTTATGATGAACTTTACATCGTTCTTTTGTTCAGTATAATTTTAAAAAATTTAAACCTTATAGATTGAAACAACATATAGAAATACATATGCGTATCAATTTTTCAGGTAATTTGAAAATGTAAATCCTATTCATCTTAAGTAGGGGAATATTTTATGATTGTTTTTAACCATGATTTTTTCCCTAATTTGGATGAATATGTTTTGCATATTGAAATCACTTGAAAATTGATAAGCATATGTATTTTTTTGTTTTTGTTTCCATCTATACGGTTCAAATTTTTAGAAAATACATTTAACAAAAATAATGGCACAAATTGTACCTTGAATCGAAAAGAAAATGGGAGAAGATCTTTTCGCCAAACCCTTTTTTAAAATTATATTTTGCTTTTGGTGGGTGGTTGTTGTAATTTCTAATTGCGAGATTGCATTTTAATTTTAGTCTCAAAATTACTAATTGCAAGACTGTCGCAAATTATAATTGTGAGACTAAAACTTATATTAGTAAAGTTTTGGTTCGTACACCAACTTAAATTTTTTTTTTTCTTTTAGTATTATTTCAAGAATTTCTTTTGTATTGAGTTACGAGTCCGTTCAACTAAATATTAGCTGCTCTGTAGATTGAATTGGAATAAGCATAAATAGTAATAACTGACATGCATTTTAAAATGAAGTAATAAAAAGAAAAGTCAAAACTCGCCGAAAGAGCACTCTGCTCGAAGAAGGGTCGAGACATTTTTCGGTCATATACCTAAAATGATTCAAAAGTAAAAATATTTTTGTTATTAATCGAGATTGCCGTTAGGGGTGGATATATTATCAAAGGGAGAAACAAGATGATACTGTGACGCTATTACATGTACATTTTTTATATAAGTTTCATATTAAAAGTAAGCATATGATAAAATATATATGATTCATTATTATTATTTTATTAAAATATTACTAAAAAAATAATATATATTTTATCACGTCATCTTTTTCATGAAGGATATACATGTAATATTTCTCTTTTATATTATATAAAAAATAATTTTAAAATAATATTATTTTATTTAATTAGTTAAAAATAGTAATTCAATTTTTTATTTTTATTAAAGGGGCATTATTTTAAAATCCACTCATATACAATTAAAAACAATGCCGCTGCAAACTCCATTTTCCATTTACGCTTACATCACCAAACAAACATGGCCGTAAACATCACAATATTCATCATAACCGCTGTTCCAAACAGCGGTTCACCTAGAAGCCTCATGACTCGGTAAAAGGCCTCAACGTCTCTCTCACTCGCACATAGAGCACACCACTGTCGTCCCTCTCTGACCCATCTCCCCATCTCCTTCCTCCTCTCTGGTTCCCTGAAACCCTAGCCATGGCGGTCAAGCACCTCCTAGACCTAGCTCGCCGGTCCCGCCGGCCCTCCCCTTCCTCCACCTCCTCTCTCCTCCTTGCCACACGATCCTCCTCCACGGCCGTCAGCCACATCTCGCCGTCCGATCCGCCGGCGCCGCCGGCGCCGAACGTCATGATCTACGATCGCCTCGCGGAGGGCGTGAAATCCAAGCTCAAGAAGCTTGAGAATCCTGACCCCAGATTCCTCCAGCACGGCTCTCCCTTCCCGGTGCTTGCGGATCATACCAAGATCCTATCCGCGCCCGAGACCCGAGTAACCTCTCTCTCCAACGGCCTCCGAGTTGCCACAGAGTCCACCCTCGCCGGGCGCACCGCCACCGTCGGGGTCTGGATCGACGCCGGGTCAAGGTTCGAGTCCGACGAGACCAACGGTACGGCCCATTTCCTCGAGCACATGATCTTCAAGGTACGTGCTTTTGATTTGTAAACATGACAAAAAGCTGACTAATTTTTTTTTCTTTTGATTGGTAAAAGAGCAATATATTAATGGGGCACTAAGGTGGTGCCAACGGAGAGATTACAAAGCTAGATTATCAACAAGCTCAATACAATCAACAGAAGAAGGATGGAAGGCAAAATGCTGACTAAATTTTCTATAGTTTGATGAATAAGTTCCATGTGACCAAATTGTATTGAAATTTAACGGTTTAGTTAAAAGATCTTAAATTGTGTACTTTTAATTAGTGATATCACTAATCACTCATTTGGATTGCGAAATGGAATTGAATAGTCATTTCATGGAAATATAACATGTAAGGAGTAATATTTACATGGAGTGTAAGCAAAATGGCTACTCTCATGAGGGGAACGGACAAGTAGAGAATAACTATAACCAAAGGTAAGAGTTTAATAGTTATTACATGTCTATTCGACTCAAAAGGATTAGTTATTGCTCACACACTCCTCTCATTTTTCGTGTTATACTTTTATGGAATACCTATTCCATTTCGTTCTGGTGCTAAAGTTAGGTGCTATAGATAGTACACCCCTTTTACCCATATAACTAAAAGATTATGGATTGAATTGTTAATTTTGACAATAGATTGAAATATACACCTTAAATGGTAATTTACATAATCATATTACAAAAAATGAATGATTATCCAACTTACCGAAGCCTTTTTCTGATTTCTGGTGAACTTTACTTCAACTTCATTTTTGCCCACCCAGGGCACGGCTCGTCGATCCGCTCGCGAGCTGGAGGAGGAGATTGAGAACATGGGTGGACACTTGAATGCATACACTTCAAGAGAGCAGACCACATACTATGCTAAGATTATGGATAAGGATGTGCCTGTGGCGCTCGACATACTCGCTGATATACTGCAGAACTCGAAATTTGAAGAGAGTAGGATCAACAGGGAGCGCGATGTGATCCTCCGTGAGATGGAAGAGGTAATTACTGATCGAGCTTGAAGCTTTAAGAATATATGTTTTTTGTATAATCCGCATGCCTGTGCAGTGACTGATTCAAGACAGCTTTTATTACACTTTGGGTTAGCAAGATGAATAGAGTGAGAATGGAATAGCTATTCCGTAGGAATAAAATACAGAAGTAATATCTATTCGCTTCAGCAACGAGTTAAATAGGTAATAAATAGCTATTCTCAAGGTCCATGGATTGAATAGGTAAGGAATAGCTATTCCTTTGACTAGTGAATTGAATAGGTGGTGGCTAACTATTCTCAATGGCCATGGATTGAATGGGTAAGGAATAGCTGTTCTCTAGGGTCATGAATGGAATAAGTGTTCTTGATTGGGTTGGATGCTCTAAAGTGAACCATGCGAGACAATAGCTATTCCTAGGGAATGGGATGAATGAAATAGCTATTGATACGTGGAATCTAAACTTGTCATTATATTGTTTGTGCTTTTAATAAGTGGAATCCCATTATGAGTAGTCTAATAACCTTTTCTTTTGTAGTATGGAGAGTCGTGCGCTCTAGGATCTACCCTTTATTAATCTGCTCATTATTTTCCTAGAATGCAAAAACCTTTTTATGTTTATTGGTGCATCTATTTTTTCTAGTGTTTTAAAAGCGCTAGGCGGACCTAGGCGCTTGACCTACCACCTAGCGTCTGGGCTGCTTAAGCGAGGACTAGGTGGCCTAAGCGGATTTTTTTAATTTTGTTTAGAATATTAGTACTTACATATAAGTATTTGAATAAAGTCATAATATATTATTGAAGTAGTATATCGAAGTACAACAAATTGCATAAATTATATCCTTTCACATTGCCTGTAATAGCATATTTTCACCAATCCTTGGAACCTCCTGTAAATATCACCCCATCTTCATTTGAGCCTTCAAAAATTATATCCTCTTCAACTTCGTTTGAATCATTATCTGATTCAAGAAGATCTTCATGAAGTTCTCTAATTCCATAGTACGCTGCCACACCATATCCACCTATGAATCCTCCTAAGCGGCGGCGCCGCCTTTGATTGATTAACAATGTTGGCTGCTTAGGAGAGTGGTTTCCTCCTAGGCGAAGTGTTTTGTGGCTGCCTTGACGCTAAGCAGCCACCTAGGCGTTTTGTGAATGCTTAGTGCCTAGGTGGGGCCTGGGCAATGCCTGAACTGCTTTTTAGAACACTGGTTTTTTCTTTCACTTATAGAAAAAATGTTCTAAAATGAATGATGATTAAGCCTAAATTTATGAGCAATATTGTTATTGCTTGAAGCAATTATATGTTTGCTTTATAAAATTTCTGCTTATATTGAAGACTTATTAAAGATTTTTGCTTTTTCCTTTGATATGATCTTAAGTTGCTAGCTTAAAGGATGTGGAAGTTTAATACACAATTCAATTTACAGTGATTGACATGCTTCTTAATATATTCCATTTTGCCTTTCTTAGTGGCGTCATTTGGTACTTCATAATCGTTTATTATTTTCATAGTATTCTATGTTTGTTGTGATGCTTATTTATTTTTTTTGGAATTAAAGTATTTTTGATGTTGAAAAAAGGTAATTTTATCTCCACACTTTTTAAGTATTTAGTATAGAGGATTCGTCTCAATTTATTTTTAATTTAGGTGGAGGGACAGACGGAGGAAGTTATTTTTGACCATCTGCATGCAACTGCATTCCAGCATACTCCATTGGGAAGAACTATTCTTGGTCCAGCTGACAATATTAAGACAATTACCAAAACGCATCTCCAGAATTACATATCAACCCACTACACGGCCCCAAGGATGGTATTCAAATAACTAATGAGGCCTCTTTTAGTCCATTTGTTTGGTTTTTCATGTTTTCCCCCTTGTATACATTTAAGTTGCGTTTGAATGGTGGGAATGGAGTGATAGATAAGAAGGGAATGGTCATTATTACCTTTTATGATGGAATGAGGGAATGACCATTCCATCCCCTTTTATGCTTTCATGGACATTCCCATTTTCATTCCCATCCCTACGAATGGCTTCATACAATATATTGATCTTCAAGGCACACTTCGAAGAGTCTTCCAAGGGCTCATTTATTTTGGACATGCATATTAGGTAATTGCTGCTTCTGGAGCTGTGAAGCATGAGGATTTAGTTACTCAAGTTAAGAAGCTGTTTACAAAATTGTCAACTGACTCAACTACAGCTTCTCAATTAGTTGAAAAGGAGCCGGCAACCTTTACTGGTTCGGAGGTTTGTATTGCTCTTTATGTGATGTTATAATTTTCTGTCCTTTGGGTGTGTCTGATGTGTGTGCTGGATAATTGTTTTCTTCGGTCAACCAGGTACGGATAATAAATGATGATATTCCTCTTGCACAATTTGCGGTTGCTTTTGAAGGAGTATCCTGGACCGATCCAGATTCCATCGCTTTGATGGTTATGCAGTCTATGTTGGGTTCTTGGAATAAAAATGCGGGAGGTGGAAAGCACATGGGGTGAGTGTAGTCATAAATTCTACAGAATTGATTTTGAAGTTTATTTTCTAAGCATGCAAATTAATTAAACGACAATCTGAAAACAGCTCCGAGCTTGCACAGAGGATTGGTATTAACGATATAGCTGAAAGTATGATGGCTTTTAACACAAACTACAAAGACACTGGTTTGTTTGGTGTTTATGCTGTTGCTAAGGTGAGATCATTAGGTATACCTATCAACATCATAATTCTCATCATTATAATTCTTTTTTAATCTCAAAGACTGGGTTCTCTAGTGTACTTTTAAGCTTTTTCATGACCATCTTGATCACGTTAACAATCTTGCTTTGTAATGTTCTTTTGGATTGGCACCCCTTTGTTGCCCTTTAATATATTTTGCTTAAAAAAAAAAAAAATCCTGTCACACTTGGATGTATATAGATTGCTTTAGCATATTTAACAGTTTGTTGTTCCCCACATACCACCACCAATTTTTTAGCGGTAAAGCACTCACCAAAAATTTGTGGTTACGTTCTAGCAAAATGATTTCTAATATATGTAGTAAAATATTTACTTTTCTGTTCTTTGAGCCAGGTAAAATAATTACTTATTTGAGGGAAAACAGAATTTTTTTTGCAATTCATGATCAGTGTGTTATATTTTTGTACAGTTGTTTGGATATAAACCTTTCCATCATGTTATTTTCTTTAGATGTCTGCACATCGTAATTCATAATTTTATATGTCAAATTATTTTTTTTGTATGTATTATTTCAGCTCATTCTTGTGTTTTTTATTTCATTTTTATTTTCATTATGTTATACTATTGTAGCCTTCTTATTTGAATAATATTTGTGTTTTGCTGTCAGCCGGATTGCTTGGATGACTTGGCGTATGCAATAATGTATGAGACAAGCAAGTTGTCTTATCGAGTTTCAGAAGATGATGTTACACGTGCACGGAATCAGGTACCTGCTTTTGTTTCTATTTTAAGTTGATGATGGGATATTGCAACTTGCTTTTCCTGATTTTGGAATGCTTGTTAGTTTGAAATATTACCACCCTTGATGTGAGGAACGCTAGGATTACATGATTTCAGACCGAGCATATAAAAGTTAGTGCCATTTTAGCCACATCATGAACTCCTATTTTTAGCTTTGCCCTTAATAGTGTCTTAACTAATACAACTCTAACCTATAGATACAGGAGTACTTACACGAGACATGGGGACACCCTATGGCTCCTCTAAATATTCTTGCTTTGGGGGAAAATCAGATACCAAATGATGATTTGACTCAGAAACATCTCAGGAAGGCCCAGCATCTCAATATTCAGATCTAATGATATTTGTGACTCGTGAATTCTTGAAAATTTAGGGTACAAATTAGAGGGAATACCTCAATAATTAAATATTTTGAAATATATTTCTTAAAACTTATATATATAGGGCTTGGTGAATCTAATGTGACAGGGTAGAAGTTATCTATTGTGTCACCCCAAATTGACCTTTTGATGTCCAATTTTCAAATTTAAACCTTATGAATTGAATGAACTTAAAAAAATAAGATGTAATGTTAATTTTCATACAATTTCGCTATGTATAAACCTCTCATCTGTCAAGCCTAAATGGTCAAAACAGTGACAAAGGTTTAGATCTCTTGGTTGCTCATAATATAAATGAATACCCAATACATGATGAAATTATATGAAAATTGTCATGGCATATTTTTTTCCCCCATTATCATTCAGTCAGCAATTTTGAAATTTAAAAAATATACGTAAAAAAGTTATTTTTAGGTGATAGGGTAGATTACTATTGTGCCACAACACAAACACTTTTCCCATGGTGTGCTACATTGTTTTGGGGGTGAGTTAGCACGGGATAGTGCCACAATGCTGTGGCACACTGCAAACATTTTTCTCATATATATATTTATGTATGTATATATATTATATGCCTTTATATGTGCCTAACTTGTTTTTTTTTAACTCAAAGCTAAAAAAAGTGATGCAGCAGCTGTGTCCTAGCATGCCCTACCGTCTCTAAATATTTAAAATAATTTTAAATATTTGATGTGTTGGGGCAATATCCAACACATGGTCAGCCGTTTTGGACGCATATGTGCGTCAGATGTGTGTGGCTGGATTTCAGAAGTGCTCATGCTTCCTAGAATTCTACTGAAGTATGAACTGCCCTTTCTGAATAGTCTAGTATAGATATAAGTCAACGTTAACAGTAAATATTTGAAATGTTGTTAAGATCTGTTTCCTTATACCTTGTTGCTTATGTTCATTCGCACATGGGAGTCCATCAGTTATATATTAAAAATTTTTAAAAATACTGTTTCTTCCAAAGATGTGGATAATAACATTAACTTATGTTCTTTATGATTTTTTAGTGCAAATAACTGGTTTCTTTCTTTTTTCCAAATGAATGTGTATCCTGAGTTGTTAGCCATCAGAGAAAATCCTTTAAGCTGCTATTGGACTTCAAAGTGATGTCTCAACCTGAAGAAACAAATTTCGCGTGTTTTGACTTTGCACAAGTTGTTTGTCTCGCTACATTATACAGCTTTAGCAGCGTTCATTATATGTTTTGTTGCAGCTGAAGTCTTCGCTCATGCTTCACATAGATGGATCTAGCCCCATTGCTGAAGATATTGGACGTCAGGTAATATATATAAAGTTCAGAACTGTGTTAACTAGGATAACCTTCCATATGATGAACTAGATTGAGGGTCGTTGTTGCTTGTTATTATGGTTGGGGGAATATATTTCTTCCCTTTCTCTACAGAGGAAACTAGAATGAGTGTCTCTGGGGCATCTGCTTGGTTAGAACAACATCAAACACAACACTTCTTTCCAGGCTTTGCAGTTTGTTTCAAAATAAATGGGAAATATGACTTTTAATGCCTAAATGTGTACATAGAGAAACTCTATGCCATGAGTAAAACAAGGTTCTCGTTATCTTTTTCAGTTTTTAAGCAAAAATCTCATTCACTTTGGAACAAGGAAGTATATAATAACTCAGACATATTTCATAGCAAGGTAATGAAAATCCCGTGAAGCAACTGGTGTTATGTTTGGATCCTTCCATCTGGTTCTAGTATATTGTTCATGGCCAATTTAACTTGAAGTAGTTTGTTAATACTGCTGACAATTGTTATGTTCGCAGGATTTTACAAGCCAAAAAGGGTAAAAAAAAATAAAAAATAAAAAAAAATAAAATCGCAGTTAGTAATTATCTTCTATGTGCTATCATATCCTGGTCTTCTTGTTTTTGCAGCTTCTTACATACGGTCGAAGAATCCCATTTGCAGAATTATTTGCTAGGATTGATGCTGTTGATGCAGGCACTGTAAAACGTGTTGCCAACCGCATTATATTTGACAAGGTAAAACCATTTATACAATATACCTTCGACTGGGATAAAAATGTATCCAAATTGATGTAATGCTATGAAAAATCTTTTAGTTCCCCCTCAATAGTGTCATGTTTACTTCATGATAATAACTATTCTATTCCGCTTCCACCCCGACAGAATAATTATACATTGTTAGGTTTACTTTTAGAGCCAAGCTAATCAAGAATACCTATTCCACTCATGATTCATGGGAATACTTATTCCTTACCTTTCTTTGGGAACTACTGTTCCTTACCGTCCATGGGAATAACTATTCTTGACATATTCTGTTTCCATGGGATAGCCATTCTATGCGCATGTCATTCCACTGCAAACCTCCCACATTGCTGTAAATTCTGTCCTTAATTTTGGCGTGGTTTCTTCAGGACATTGCAGTTGCTGCCATGGGCCCCATTCAAGGGCTACCCGATTACAACTGGTTCAGACGCAGGACGTACTTGAACCGTTACTAGGCTGTTTGGAGGTTTACATCGCCACAAGTGGTTCATATGGAGAGAGGAACAACCTCTATTTCTGGGTTATGGCTCCTTTTTCTTTCTTTTTCCCCCACCAATCAAAACTTATTTATTTTTCTTATCTTGTTTATGTTTATTCACTCATTTCATCTCCTTGGAAATGCCTTGTTGTAGGTGTTGTGCTGTTTCTATGGTTAAGTTTTTATTTTTCTAATATTTCTCGAGTCGATTAACAGAAATAAATTTGCATTCCTTCAGTGAGAGTTAACCATCTAAAAGATGGTCACATAATGTTATTGGCTTGCCATTCAATGCATTTTTATAAAGATTTTCTGTTCAATGTTTGGATTGTTGTTTCAAGAGGTTTTCCCTGTTTGTTATGCTTGTCAATGGGTCGGGTTTAGACTGGTTATGTTGCTGTGTTTCTGGTGCTCATGGTGCCATAGCATGGCATCGTGGGGCTGTGTTATGCTCCCCATTGGTGCCTATTTGATATGGTGCGTCTCAAGTTGTTGCGCAACCATGCGGTGAGTCCTTCGCAATACAGCTGTTCAATGTTGTACTTGGTGTCCATCTGTTGATGCATACACACCCCGTGCCGGTGCACGGTGCGGTGCTGATCTCCTTGATGAGGCCGATTAGTATTTTGGTTTCACGAAAATGAATTGCAAAAAATAATGAATTCCATCCAAACAAGCCATATGCTGCCAGCCCGATAGGAAGGACGAGTCTTCTGTTTGGAAGGTCCATGCACAGCCTAAAGAGGCAAGCTGCTCACAGATCTTATATAATGTTTTGGCATGGATAGTATGTTCACAAGTCTATCAGCTATAGATCATCTGAAATTGAGAATTTATGCAATTAGACAAACTAGTTACTCTTTTCCCTCACCCTTGATTCCACTCCCTATATTTTTTTTCGAAAGATTATCAAATTCACAAATTTATGATCTTGTAAATTCAAGTGACCTTGCAAATTCAGGTGACCTGAATCTCGATCAATCTATTGTTCATGCACAAGGCTTTTACCGAGAAATCTTCGAAGTCTCCCCCAATAATTGGAGGAATCGTCTCGTCGGAGAAAGCTCCTGTTCAAATGCAAGTCCAGATGCATCTCCCCAATCTCGGGATTCATAGCTCGGGTGGCAGATCTTGTCATCTGCATCTCATCTGCATCTCTCCACATGCATGTGATATTAAGGCTAAATGGATTAGATGCCTACAGATTCCTCTTTGGACCTTACGGCAGCGGAATATGGTTGACATGAGGTAGGTATTTCATAGCAACAGAATAGGTATAAGGTATATAGCTATTCCCATGAGTCACGGGTGGAATGATAACTATTCTACAACCTCTAAAAGCGAAAGAAACGAGGTAAGGACTCTCCTATAGGAATTAACCATGAATGGGGACTACGGCACATTTAGTTCATCGGAATTAAAATTGTTTAGGAATGAAATAGTTATTTCGTAGGAATAGAACTGACAAAGAATATTAATTTTCACGGGTTATGGGTGGGAATGAATGTTCCACGTGCAAGGTTCGTCGCTCTCTCTCTCTCTCATGACCGCCGAGTGAAATTTAGCTGGTGACTATATTTTGTTCCCTGCAGCCTCTTTTGTTTTAGGTGACATTGTTTTGGAAGCTTTGAGCTTCAGCTGGCTTCTGCTTTAACGACCTGTTTGCTTTTATTTTGTGGAGAAAGATCCAATAAATTTTCAATAAAATATGAGATTGTAAATGATGGGATCTTCTCGTGCATTCCTACTGTTCTTGGTCTAATGCTCCACCCCTACTAAATCTCAACAGAGTTCCAAAATTTACCATTTCACCCCCACCGAATCACAACAAAGTTTCAAAAATTTACCATGCCAACACATGAATGGAAGGTAATCAAGTAAAATCTATCATAATATTTAATTACACATCCAAGGAGGAAGACTATGACGTGATAAATGAGTACCAATCATGAATTGCAATCAACAATAAGCCAAAATATTATTATAAAGAAATTCCAAACACAAGTGAACTCCGATGAATACAGCTGAAATACCTAGAATAGTTGCCCATATTTATTCATACATAAACAAACACCACCTACGGATAAATATTTACAAGTTCTGAAAATGCAAGAACAGAAGCAAGGAGAGCTGAAACTCTCCTGTCCTTTATGTGGCTTGAGAGGAGAGAATGAAGTTGAACCCTTCATTTCCAATCAAGCATATCCAACAACCACAAGACCTCATCCTCAGAGCTTGCCACGTCACAAAAATCCATTTGAATCCCAAAAACATCGATCCCCCTGTCGCCCCCATCTTCCATGAATAACAGCGCAATCCATGCTCGGATCCCAGAAACGAAAGGGTAAAGAGGAGAGAAGTCAAGGTAGTCGAACGCAAGGGCTCTGTATGCTGTCCGATCGATGTAATCGAACAAGGACTTGTTGATGATGCAAGCCATCCTATTTGAATCCCTGCGTCCCACGAGGACAGACACACTCAGAGTCTGTCCAGAAGGAATAGTGAAAATCGGATCAACGGGCACTGTCATTTTGTACTCAGGGCCCTCCAGTTGAAACTTAAGCATGTCACTAATTCCAGGTGGGGGATCTTTAATCCCCGCCTGCAAGACAGGACCTGGAACCACTTTTGAAAATATTATCCTATCTTCATTCCATATATCAATGTAGAATTCCAAGTCGCCAAAGGAGAGTCTTGGGGGAAGGAGGGTTCGCCGATGCTGGTGCTTATAGTTATAGAAGGTTCGGAATAGTTTGTGGTAGGAAATAGTGGAAGCAGAAGGTCGGCTGCAAACGGAAGGCCATCTCCTTGCACAGACACATTTCCAGAAGTAATCGTCACGAGCAATTTCTCTCCACTGCTTGCAGACACCCATACATGAAGCAAGGTCTTTGCCCTCAAGTAGGGGAAAGACTGCCTTCAAAACTTCTTCGTTTGCCATTGTCAGTTCCAGATAAAAGGAAAAAGAAAAAGAAAAAAACCTCTGTTCAGGCAGCTGCTATGACATCTTAAGTGAAAAAGTTATCTTCCTGCAAAAATATGAGAAATTTAAATTTAAAGAAACATTAATAAAATTGTACAATGCCCAGAAGTAAACAGAGACCATTAAAATACTGAAGGATTTCAATCTATATATAAAAAGAATCAAATGGATTCAGTGCTAAAAGACTATAATCAAAGATCTGCTGACTGAAATCCGCCACTTCAACATTAGCGTTTGATTACACAGTGGAATGAAAATGAGAAATGAGATTGAAATGAAAAAGAAGAAACCTGTTTATACACTTCACATTTTCATTGTCAGATTCATTCCACATGGGAAGAATGCAGCATAAAACTTCAGCTTTATGAGCTGGAATGCTTCGGGAAAATGTAGCAAAGCTCTAAAGAAAAAGAAACCCACGTCACAGTTTTTGCATATGCAGCAGCGGCACTCAATTCAGCCATAAGTACAATATTGTCAACAGATTTCCAAATGATCAAAAATCCACAACAAGTCCTTACACAGTAACTACAATTCTTTTTCTTTAATCCCAATTTAGCCTGAACAGTAAGTATGTACATCAGAGACAAGTAGACCCAAGAGCGACAATATCACAAGACACACTAAGGTACTTAAATACATTAAGCTCAGACCTCGTTATGAAAGAAAAACCACAAATAATGATCCTACCCAAAATACAACAGACTTACGACTTCAAAAATGACTGAGATTCTCCGGTTTGTTTGGTTGCTAATTTAGGTACCAATATGGGAAAATGGAAGAACTTTCTTATAAATGCCAAAAAAAAAAAGAGGCTCTTCTGAATCCTAAGCGCTCAGACTCCTCAATATTAGCATTTATACAATCTAAGAATAAAATAAAACCAAAATTTGAAATGCTCAAATGAAGAAAAACAAACGGAAGACCAAAAAAAAAAAAAAAAAACTGATAAAGCACAGTGATTCAGACAATCATCAAAGGAAAGTAAACGGTCACGTATTAACATCAACACAAAATATAATTCCACAAAAAAGGCACATAATTTTTAGAAAGGACGTTAATATTTAGAACCCCTCAAAAAAATGGAAATCGAAACCCAAAAGTTCACACAGAATCACAATCAAAACAGAATCAGAAACAAGGAAAATAATAATAATAACAATAATACATGAAAGCCGAGATCAATCCAGAATTGAAAACAGAAAAAATCGAAAACCATAACATCTAAAGCTATATCATGATCAGGAACTTCACCTCTTTCCCCGTCGAAGTGGAGAAAACCCTACAATTCGCTGAACCAGACAGATCTCCACAGTGTATTCGGAGAGAGAGAGAGAGAGAGAGAAGAGTAAGCTTTAGATCAACAACTTCTTCTGAAGGGAACGGCTCCGATTTCGAAGGTGGGGCCCACTTTAATGACACCTGGATCCCACCATAATCTGCCCGAGGCCGTGATCTACGGCTCAGATTGCTCCGATGGACGGGACCTATTCTTTTTGACAGCTCTTTTTTTCTTTTGTCCCATTTGGTTGATTTTGCATTTCTTTTTCTTAGAAAGGAAGATCATCAACTTGTAAGTCGTTGAAAATTAAATATAATCTTCCTTCGTCGTGATAAAGGTCATATAATATTAAATTATATAAAAATTTATTAATAATCTTAATTTTTAATGTTTTTCTTATTAATATAGTTGGATCTTTTTTAAAGGATCTTAAAACTATGGGACTAAAAGGTCCACCTTGTATAAGGTTTGAGGTTTTTCTTAGAGTACCTTATTTAGGAAAACAAATAATAAACATATCTCATATTCGAAGAACTTTCTCAATATACTTTAACTTTTTAAAATTACATTTTAAAAATACGATTTGTAATGATTTCTTTTCTTCTGCCTGCTAACACACCTATAGCGACTAGTAGGGCACGAAACTTTTAGACCTGCGATTTCAAACCGCAAGTTTAAACTCGGCCATGTGACATTGTTTCCATGGCCATTGATGTATTTCCCAAAGTTGTATCCAGACTTGCAAATTGGATGGAGAAATAAATTTCATACAATACAAACAAAATGTGCACGTGAATGTAGCACATTGATCTATTCGTTTACAATTGTTTTGTTCCTATTGTATAAAATTTGTTTGCCCACCTAATTTGCAAGTCCCGACCCAACTTCAAGAAATGCATCAATGGCCGTGGAAACAATTGAAGAGGCCCATCATTTTTTAATTTTATTTGAATCGGGGTGTAATTTAAATGGTGTGGGCGTAGGCAAAAGCCACACTCATGTTTAGTGGAATCGGTACCTATAGTTTTTGAAATTACAACATCAACTCACAGATGTAGGGGTGGGAGCAAGAACAAAACAAAACAAAGCATGAAAAGAAAAAAAAGGGAAAAGCCACCCAAAGAAGCTGTGTAACCAGGTGGACAACAACAGTCACTTTTGGAAAAGCATTCCACCGCACAAGCTACATGTTCAATGCACCATTAGTTGTCTTCATTTTTAATAACCGATGCAGTAGAAGTGTTGCATTCAGGTGTAGTTTATCATTCAGTCACTTTACCAGACGAGTTTATAATTAAACAACACTCTTATTCAAATATAAGTGAACATAAAAACCAAGACTTCATACTAGTTAATAGTTAAAACATTTGCTTAAATAATACATAGAAATAAGAAACAAACAAGCACCTCCAAATCTTTAACCCCTCAACCATTCAATGAAATTGATGAGATTATTGTAAGAGCCACCACCTTCCCCAACACTATTCCTCAATATTTCCTTGAGATTCAATGCTCTTCCTTTCAAATTCTCATCTCCCAATAATTGGTCCACCTTATTCTTAATTTCTTCATGCACAACAATCCCATTTGCATCCCTCTTCAACCCCAGACCAACCCTCCAATCATCACAAACATAAGTTTCATTGAAGAACTGGTCTCCATAATTAGGCCAGCACAAGAAAGGAACTCCATTGCTCACGCCTTCCATGATGGAGTTCCAACCACAATGGCTTATGAAGCATCCCACGGAAGGGTGTCCCAAGACCTTCTGCTGAGGGGCCCACCTCACGATGAGTCCTCTCTCAGCCACTCTGTCCTCGAGTCGCTCGAGGCATGCGTCGATCGCAGTGTTTCGGGGGTCGCGCCGCACGACCCACAAGAACGGTTTGTTCGAAAGTTGCAGCCCTAGAGCAAGTTCTTCTAGTTGGGTCTGGTCAAGAGTTGTGAGGCTCCCGAATGCAGCGTATACGACCGAGGATGGGGGGTGTTGGTCCAACCACTCCAGGCAAGTTGACGTTTCTGAATTGCTGGCTTCCAAAAGTGGGCCGATTGGGAGGAACTGAGGGAATGAGGTGAACGTAGCAGGCTCCAGGTCATAGGTGGAGTTGCAAATCACATTGTCTAGCGATTTCAGGGCTTTGTTGTTCCTTAACATGAACTTGATCACGGTTTCTTGCATTGACTGGCTCCCACTGCAAACCCACACAAGCCATTTTGCTTTCATGGCTGGCATTGTTGGGGAGAGTTGAACTTCATGGTCCCCTGATGGTGTTCCTGCAACAAAGTTTTCAAGATAAAATCGGAGTAACTTAGTCTTATGTTGAGCAATGACCTCTAGTATACAACTAAGTCTCTGGCGGAGTACGTGGATAATAAATATTTGAAACAATACGATAACCTTGCGCAAAGTCAATACAATTAAGAAAATTCACTAAATAATTATGGAAGTTCGAGAAATCTCTTCTAGATGGTTGTATTGTTTTTGAATAGTCGTATTGTTTCTGAGTTCAATGAGAACATTTTGATCCCATTAGTTGGTAAAGAGTACCTATAGGATTGAAAATATTTTAATTCCGTTACTTAGTGAATTTGTGTAAACTCTTCTAAGCATCTACTATTATGTAAAATTGTGCAAAGTCTATAGTATAAAAGATAGTGAAAAGAGTTATGCACGCGACACAACAACTTCGTTATCTAAAAGATGAAACTGAAAGCTATATTACCATCAACGCTACTAATGATCCCATCCTCGATCAACTTTGGGATACTAAATTGCTGCGCCAACGTGACGGCTGGCGTCGGCAAGAACGCAGCCCGCCGTATCCCCATCTTCTCCGCCACCTCGAGAGCCCAACCCGCCATCACATCGGCCAAGATGCAATCGATCTTGTGAGCCCCACCACACCCATTCATCTCCTCGATCAACTCCTCCAGCTTCCCAGGCATGACCTGAAATATCGCCTCAATCAACTTCCCTGGCTTGTATTCTCCGGGCCCGCAAACGTGTCTGATCGAGATCACGCGTATCCGGTCCTCCTCCGGATACACTCCTTGGAGAGATGTGCGTGGAGATTCGTTGTGGGTGAAGTCAATGTTGAGAGCTGTGATCTTGAAGCCGTGGTTGGCCAAGGATTTTGAGAGGTTCATTAGGGGAAGAACATGGCCCGTGGCAGGATGGGGGATGACTAGAACGTGTGGGTTCCCCATTTTGCTCTTTTTTTCTTCTTTTCGTTTTGATGTCTGTCGGAGTTCAGATGATACTGATATTTAAGCATGAAGTTTGATGTCACCGGTATAATGAAGTCGGTTTCCCGATTAAAAAATTTTACTTGTACATCATTCACAAATTCTTCGCACTGAAATAATAATATGGTAAAATATGTGTGATTCTTTTTAAGTGGTATTTTGGTCAAATAACAATCCAGGACCACACATTTTACCACATGACCACTTTTAATGTGAAGGACATGCGAAGAATGTACAAGTTGTATTTCTTTTCGTGAGTTACTTTCTAATAATTGTTGTTTAGATGGTCCTAGCCAAAAAAAAAAAAGGAAAAAGAAAAAAAAAGAAAAAAAGAAAAAAGAGTTGGTCAGATGTATGTATAAATATTTAAAATGGAGAACCTATAATTGAGCTTTTTCATTAAGAATTTGTTTGTTGTTTGTTCTTCTTTGTTTATGGGGTTAGCTCAAATGTCACGGCCTGTGTGGTCCTCGTGGGAGCATTATTACAAACAAAATGCTATATTTCGTGTCATTTGTGCTCCACACTCTTTGGTTGCTAAAGCTATTATTGCATGTCAACTGGTCGCGGTTAGAATCGACCCGACCCATTTAGTCGAGTCCAATTATATATTATTTTTACTTATTGTTAATTATTAAAATCGTCAATAGATAAATTTATGTAAGGTGGAGAATAGGTGCTACGATGAATATGATGAGCTAAATTAGGTGGAAGACTTGAAATATAAGAGTCGGAGACGGAGGACCTGAGAGCACGGGTGGAGTTAGGGGATGCTAGGATGAGCACACGCCTAGCTGAATTTTTGGTTTTTATTTTGCTATATTCTTATATTTTTAAAAAGTAAAAGGTAAAAATAAGATAAAATTAGAAAACCTTAAATATGAAGCTAATTTTCGTATTCATCCCTCTTTCCCCTTTTTAGATATTGTTATTTTGTGGCCTCGATCAGTTATGAACTTGTCTTTTATATAGTAAGTATGGGAAACTTCTTGGGTACACTTAAAATGGCATCATTTTGATGAAAGTTTTATGCCTTTTTAAAATCGTTAATTAAAAAAATCTATTATGTTTTAAGGGTGTAGCTATGCCTAAATAGGAGCATTTCGAGTTGGATTTTCTCATTACTTTTTGAAAGTTCTCATTTTTTATTTGGTACAACTATGGATATGTATTATTGAAACTATTGCTAGTTCAAATTAGGTAAAATTTCTATAAATTTTTTGTATAAAATTAGATCTCAGAAGCTTGATTTTGTTTATTGCGCTTGATTTAGGACACTAATTAACTAAATTATGTTACTTATCTTCAAAAAAAAAATCGTGTTGAAGTCAGTATTGCAAATCTCACTGTTTATCATGAATTAAGACCTCAAAATTTTCATTTATAACTATTTACTTAATGTCATTTTACTATATTGGTTATTTTATATTCGTAGTTGTGATGACTTTATTGAACTTGTACTTTTATTTGATTTTTAGTCACAAGTCGACCCTTTCTTTTTTTCTTTTTTTTTTTAGCATCACCTGAGGTTAGGTTCTGCCTTTGCCATTGCATGAGAACAAAAATAGACAGTTTGAACCCTTCTACACAAAGCACTTTTTGATGCCAAAGTTGGTAAAGGTGATGACCAGAAAGAGTAGAGGGAGAATCTAGGAAGAGGCTTCTAGAGGTTGTAAAAAATATACCTTATCATAGAATTTGTTAGGTATTTATAGCTAGGAAATGCAACTGAAATTATGAGACTACCCTTAATTCGTGCATGGGCTAGGGTGTCCTGTAAGATTCTAGAGCAAGTGTCTTCTATATAATTGGGTCACGCATCACTCTTTTATTAGTAGTGAAATGTCTCCCAACACTAATCATCATATATCCAAGCCTCGACCTATTTACAAGTAATTAAAAAGTAATAAAAAATGGATCTGGATCTGGTACAGTCACATATACTTTGTAAGGACTTGAAATCATATTTTATCTTTGTTTGGATCAAAACTATTTAATTTGATTTTAAGCCGAACAAAAAACATTTAATCAATGGTCCTTAGCGTTCCGATGATCATTTGTCATTTTCACGTGAAATGAAATAAGAATAATGCTATTTATCCCGAAAAAAGTAATCTTACTCAAATCACACTACTTACAAGTAGAGATAGCCTCCACACAACCCGTCCAGCAAAAGTGTGAGACCCTACCCCTACGTATGAGCGGTGAGATTATTTTTTTGAAATGAAATGAGTAATATTATTACCATGAGAGAAACGAGTCTCCAAACATAACACAAAGAGTCCCAACAAAGCTGCCAGTGGATCAGCAAAGCCAACAAGAAACAACGTGGCGGGCTGGGCTCGGCGCAGATTCGGCTCGAGTACTCGTTTAAGAAAGCGCAACGTAATATTTCTCTTACTATTTATGTACATCTAGGTTCTAATACAGACCTCGGCGAATTCGGCTCTTTGATGTCCATTCTTCATAATTCAATTTTATGAATTGGACGGAAAGAAAAAAATAAGATGATATTATCAATTTTCATACATGTTTATTATGTATTGAATTTCTATTTACCTTGAGAATTTAGCAATAGATCGTTATAACTATTTTAATTATTTAGACTCTATAAATGAAATATTTATATAGAATGAAATTGTATGAGGGTTGAACTCAACCTCTTTTTTCTTGTTTTTTTTTAACTGAGCTCGTATTTTCACCAAGTTCTTAAAAATGGATAATCTCAACTCACCAATCTGCTCATAAAATAATTTTGACCAATTTTTCATCTATTTACATCGACTCGTAGCTAGCCTTGGTCCACCCTCAAACTTAGTAGGCATCTTATTATAAATTCAACACATTCTTCCATTTTCCTAATTCTCGTAGGCTTTTCTTCTTCTCCCCTTTGTACTCGGTACGCATCTTCTTATTAGAAATTCAACAAATCCTTTCATTCTCAAATCATATCCTCCCAAATCAACTTAAATTTTGCGCCCCCCCCCCACTCCATGAGCACCCCAACCCGTTCCTCACTCGTTTCAGCAATCAAACTTTGCACGGCCCGAAAATCTCTCTCCGAAGGAAAACCTTTCCATGCCTATGTAATCAAGCATGGGTTTTTACCCGAAACCCGACTGTATAATCATCTCTTGAACATGTATTCGAAGTCCTCGAGCTTCATTTCTGCACGTAAACTGTTTAATGAAATGCCTGAAAGAAACTTAGTCTCATTTTCAACCTTAATCTCCGGGTATTCTCAATCCGGTAAACCCCAATGTGCTCTACATCTTGTGCCCCATTTGTGCAGACAAGGTTTGGCAATCAACCAGTTTGTTTTCTCCAGTTTGATTTTGGCATGCTCAAAGCTAAGGTGGATTGATCAAGGGAAACAAATACATGCCCAGGTGCTAGTTTCTGATTTTGGGTCGGACCCGTTTGTTGGTGCATCTCTAGTTGATATGTACTCCAAGTTTGGCGACTTAGACTCCGCGGTTGTTGTCTTTGGGTCGAGCACAATTCCAGATTCCGTTACGTATAATTCAATGATTTCAGGATTTGTCAATTTTTGTTCTTATGAAAAGGCACTAGAATTGTTCGCAGAGGCACTCAGGGATACTGATTTAAAACCCACTGAGTTTACTTTTGGAAGCATGATTAAGGCTTGCTCGAATTTGTATAGAGATTTGGGAGAGCAAATTCACAGCTTTATAATGAAGACAGGATTTGAGGCTGACATTTTTGTTGGGACATCTCTTGTGGATATGTACGGTAAGTTTGGTGATATGGAAAGCTCTAAGCATGTTTTTCAACATGTCAAATACGTTGACCTTGCTCTCTACAATTCAATGATTGTTGGGTTGTCTAATAATAACCTTTCCAATGCAGCCATGGAATTGTTCAGCCAGTTGAGGCTAGAAGGCTTTTACCCAAATGAATGTACTTTCTCTAGCATTCTTAAAGCTTGTGGTAGCTTAAAATGTTTAAATTTTGGCAAAATAATCCATGCTCTTATAGTGAAGTCTGAGTTTGGTACTGATTTAATTGTACTCACTGCTCTTATCAATATGTACATGAAATGTGATTATGCCAAGGATAGTTATAAAACATTCGATATGCTTTCTGAAAGAAGTACGGTTTTGTACAATGCCATGATTTCTGGATTAGGACAATGTGGGGACTACGAAGGAGCATTAAATCTATATATTGGCATGAACCAGGAAAATGTAATTCCCAATCATGCTACTTTTGTTTCTCTGATGAATTTGTGTGTTGCACATGAAAAGGCCGTATATGTCCATGCAATCAAGCATGGTTTTGAACATGATTTGATGGTTCATAACGCTTTTTTGGATTCCCTTATTAGGGGAGGATACATTGAAGAAGCTCGATGGCTATTTAACCATATGCAAGATAGAGATGTCGTCTCCTGGACTTGTATTATTTCAGGACTGTCAGAATTAAGCTTGGAACATGAAGCAGTTCAGCTCTTCAAAGAGATGAAATCGTCAGGAGTGCCTCCAAATGGGTTCACTTTCTCCAGTGTTCTAAAGGCTTGTGGAAGCTTAGCTGATTTAGAGAAAGGGACATGGATCCATGGGTGCAGTATTAAACACGGAGTCATAAATGAAGCATTCACTGATGCCTCTCTCATAGACATGTATGCTAGGTGTGGGTCACTGGAGGAGTGTTATAAACTGTTTGATGAAATGCCTAAGAGAAATGTGGTTCTATGGAATACGATGATCACGGCTTGTTCCCAGCATGGGAAAGGTTACGAGGCTTTAGAACTCTTTCATAGAATGGAGATGTATGACATTGAGCCGACCCATGTGAGTTTCACCTCTCTCTTGTCCGCTTGCAGCCGTTGCGGTTTAGTGGAAGAAGGGGTCCACATATTCGAATCGATAACACGTAAGCATAACATGGTGCCTTCCATAGAACACTACGCGTGTATGGTGGACATGTTTGGTAGAGCGAGAATGCTTGAAAGAGCGAAGGAATTGATCGATGGCATGCCATATAAGCCTAACCCATCAATATGGAAGACGTTCTTGGCCTCTTGTAAGCTTCATGGCAAGCTTGGGCTTGCCCAAAGTTGCATGTGATAAGGTTTTAGGTATGGAAGGTGGTGGTGATAATACGTCGCTAGTATTATTGTCGAATATATATTCAGAATTCGGGAAATGGGATGATGTAGAGAGGGTGAGGGGCAGTAGGGATTGTGGTAAAAATGACACTGGCCTCAGCTGGATGCAGATAAAAAGAGGGTGAGAATAACAACTTCAGAAAGCTCCATGTGGGAACATACACAATTGACATTATTGAGTTTCCAAGGTTTGAATGATTGGATCATGGTTGCTTTTATTGATCCTACCATTGCAAAACAGGAGCAGATGCCTCAACTCATAGAATTTGCGACTGTGATGACCCCTTGGCGGCGGTGAATCTGAAGTTTCAGTGTTTTCCATTAAGATAAACCAATTTCGAAGGCTAAAATCTGGTCGAACCAAATGGTAGTTAGTGCAGGTCTGCTGTTCAATTGCACTAGTCATGAATCTCTACCGTCTCTGTCAGTGGAACTGCCCGGGTTAGAAAAGGTTTTCCTGAATCCTTCTCATGAGCCTGACTAGATGTCGTAAGGCCTTTAGACTACGTGAGGATTTCGAAAGAAAAAAAGAAGAAATGGGGCCCTGCTACGCGGAGAGCTAGAATGGAATAGCTATACTTTTGATTAGGGTTGGGGTAAGGCCCGAATAGGATGAACTATTTTGAGCTCCAAAATGAACCACACAAGGTTATTGCAACGCCCGAAGACCGGTGTTTGCGATAACTTATTTGCTGGAATGAAGGCAGCTCTTTTCTGGGCACAAAATGAAAGGATTTATGTGGCAAGGGGGAAGTAGCTTTTGTGGTAAGGCTAAACATAGTGAAGCATTGCTGTGCTTCTTTGGCCAGTTTTTGACTTTAAAATTTTATGCTAGGCACTTGATTCTGTCTGTTCTAATATTCATTCTAAAATTTCAAACTTTAACTAGTCGAAGCAGGAATTTATCCTCTTATTTTTTATAAACAAGTGAAATTTAAAAATATCAAGTGGGATCGTTCCTATGTTGATCATTACAGGCTTCTTGAATCTTCTTTTTCCCTATTTCTATTTACTAGTTATATCATATGCAATCGCCTGAATCTCGAGCTGTTCTTCGAACCATTGAAATAGGAAGGCCAAGGAAACTAAGTAGTCATTTATTTGGTACTTCCCTCGGAGTAGGAAGGGGGGTTTCATCCACAAACGACAAGTTTGTGATGGATGTCAACGGCTCAAGTCAGCTTATCTCGAATTCATGAACTTAGTCGATACAAAGCTACATAGAAGAAATCAATTATAGCCGCTAATACAGTTAGATTCGCTATGTATTGACAAACTTGGGATTTGCGACTCTCTACGATAAATTAGAGTTAATACAACACATACTTCAAGAGGGGATGTAGCTCAAATGGTAGAGCGCTCGCTTTGCATGCGAGAGGTACAGGGTTCGATCCCCTGCATCTCCAAAGTTTTTATTTCCAGAAAACAATTTATTCTAGTTTTACATATAAGTTCCTTTTTCACGGTAACTAGCAGTAAGGAGGAAACCCATAAAGTAAATTAAACTTTCTTTTCTATTATTAGAACTTATACAATTTCATTTTAATTCGTGTGTTCTAAACATTAATTATTGGACAAAGCAATTTTTTATAGCCCGAATTAGCTTCATTACCTTTGAAATTATGAAATTCAATTCAATTTTTGTTTCTTTTTTTTTTTTTTCGTTTTTGACATAATTTTATCAAAATTAAATCATAATTATGACAGGCACAATTATAAGGGGAAATTGAGTAATTTCCTTGAAATATTCAAAATTACCTCATTATTCCCCACTCACATGCTACAAATCAACATTTCGGAATTCAGTTAGAACTTTTTTTAAAAAAATGTTCAGAATCATTCAGTATACAAATAACAAAACATTGAGCAAAAATTGGGCCAAAAAACAAAATTCTAAATATAAATTCACGAATTACAATCGTTTCTATTGGCTCTCCCTTTCCCAATTCCCAGCATCTACTACTCAAACATGTCTTCGCAAACAAAATTGGATCAAAACAAAAATGTTAATACAAAGATCCACCACCCATTTTGAATTACTAATGAAAGCTCCCTTCAAGATACACATCACCTTAAACAAGAGCGTCCATCAAACAAAGCTGGTTGATGCTCCACTCTCCTCCAACCAGCCTCGCACACAGGCTTGGAGAAACAGATGGTTCCATCTTTATGGAACGGATGTCGATGTAGCCTCTGCAGCTGCGAGGAATGAAAGGCATGGAGAGATACGGTATGAGTTCCGTAGATGACAGATTTACAAGAATTCAACAGCATTGCCAACTTTCTTGGATGGGTTTCAAATAATATTCTGGTCGGATCATGGGTTTTATATTTTTAACTCCTGCATCATGCTCCCCCATTTTTTGCGTTGCACGTAACAATGATGACAACAGAAAATAGAGTAACTAATACCGATTCCGATACAAAAAGGGAGTTAATATTCTTGGGCAACAAGCAGCCGGCTAAATATGCTACGCGTGTAAAAGATGTATTTCCCATCAATATGTGGTTAAGATTCACCAGCAATATATGGGACAACGAAATACCAACTCTGGAATAAATAAATTATAGTATTCAAAGAGGATGTTTCATACTAAAGATGTAACAATCAAGATTGCACATAACTTTACCTCACAGCACAGGAATTTCAGAAGAAATACAAAGCTTGGAGTCAACCCCACCACTGATGACACTGTCACCTTTCCACCAGCCAGCACATAAAACCTGAAAATCAATGAAGGCGGGAGTATTAAAGAAATCTGAATTGGTTTCTTGAGGACTGTGCAGGAAGTACTACGGGATACCTTGTCCTTGTGCGAGTCAATGACAGCAAGAGGCCACTGCAACGACAAAAGCACATTGCTCAAAGATCAATAATATTCTGGGTTAATGTTGATTATTGAGTTTAAAGCTAAGTGAATTGGTGTGATGAGAGAAATAATACCGCAGTTCTTAGATCCCATAACATTACTTTTCCATCGTAAGATGCAGAGAGCAAATGAAACCATGACTTGTTGTGCCACTTGCAAGCCGAAATCCAAGAACTATGAGATGCAAACTGAAAGATGGGAGCGGTTGTCCCTGCAAAGATATCATATAAGAGAGAGAGGCAGAGAGAGAGGGAGGGAGAGGGAGAGAGAGGGAGAGAGAGAGAGAGAGAGAGAGAGAGAGAGAGTTGGCTTACCTGGTTTGCGAGGATCCCATATCCTCAGAATGGGGTCAGAACAGCCAGCAGCAAGGAGAGCAGAACTCTCCCCACCAGCATCTAGGCAGTTGAAGGCTTTACCACCGATCCTGTCGGCGACTGATGTTATTTTCCAAAATGAATGAAATTCACTCCATTTGTAGTGAGAGAAAAACACAGTTAGCAATATAGGCATGTGCAATACTGCCGGAGGGGTATGCACCACATGCTATTCAAGGTATGGTAGTCTATTTAGCCAAAAACTTTTTGCAAAAAACGAAGCTGGAGTCTACTCAAAGAAACATCAATTAGAATTTTCATTAAATTGAAAAAATAGTGGCACGCACAGACAAACACAAAGAGGGGCTAGCAGCTGTTACGTACAATGTTCAATGTATCTCTTCCTGTTTCGACATCCCATCCTCTCAAAGAGTGATCCCATGACACAGAATAGATTGAAGTATCTTGGGGCCAAACAACAGAGGATACACACTGCGAATGGCCAACAAGTGTAGAGACAGCCTCCACCTGAATGCGGCAGAAAATCACAAGAACAAACCCAATATTGGAAAATATTATGTCAAGAATACCAGAAAACTCAAAACTGAAAGGAATAATGATGAACTCTCACAAAGTTTACATGTTTGAATTGTCTAACAACTTTTATACCATAAATTATCCATTACAAAGATGTTTTGAATTTTATATATACACCAATCCAAATTTCCCCTGCCTACACTAGGGCACAACAAGGAAGAGGTAAATAAAAAGTTCAAAATATGAACTCGTGAAAAGCTTTACGTTAGAACCTGCACAACTCTATTAAAGTACAGCTGATGTATACCTCAGATTGAGATTCTTCAACTTCAACATTCACCTTTCTTTTCTTAATTGACACGTAGTCACCTCCTGCATCACCCTCATTTGTCCGCCACAAATTAATGGTACAGTCCCAAGACCCCGAACAAACCTTGGTAAATGTAGCAAAATAAAGAAAAAGAAATGCAAGGATGCGCTTAGATTCCAATCTTAGCTTCATTCATTCAATATTTATAACTCAACGACAAAAGGAAATTGACAAATACCATATCCCCAGAAGGTTTTGCAGCTACACTTTGTACAGAAGCATTATGCCCACGTAGAATTTTTGTGGCTCTAACATTAATAGGATGATTCATTCTTTCCTTCGTGTCAAACTTTTAAAAAGAGAGAAATAATCAGAAGGGAATAAATCAAATTCCATGAGTTAAGACCACCATTTGTTTCCACCAATTACCTTCCACAATCTCAGTGTCCGATCTTTTGAAGCAGTTGCAATACGTATATTTCCAACATGTTCTGTGGCCACAGATAGCAGCACAAAATCAATGAATAAAACAGAGATGATAAATTGAACGCAAATATAGAAGTATAATTTGATAGTCTGTAGTTTTAGAGAGAGGGAGGAAATGGGGAAAGCACACCCCTGATACCCTGAAAACAGGCACAGGGAATCAGATGTGTATAATATTCAAATCAGATTACAATATTAAAAGAAGGATCTCAGCCTTTAAAATAAAAATATGTGTTTCATTATAACAAATATGATAGAATATTGCACATAATTGCAAAATATTTTATAATATCTCTATATCTCTACTAAGATATTATACTAATTAATAGAATATTTTCAACATTCCCCCTCAAGTTAGCCATAGATGTTTGTCATGCCTACCTTGGATACTTGTTGAAGCGTTCATTATATGTGATAAATTCGAACAAATTCAAGCATGGGGACACAATGGAGTTATTCCACCAAGAACAGTACTATAATAGGTCTTCGATTATTGTAAGAGTCCGAAGACTAGTAACCAAACAGCGTCTTTAGCTTGTGGCAGCAACATAACTCCAAACAGGGAGTAAAATAGGTGGGTTACTGCTGAAAGAACCCAAATAACTATGCTTCAATTCTTGATTATGTATAATTGCCTTTGTTGGTTCTTTATTAGAAGTCAAGAACAGGAGAAGAAGCAAAAGTTATTCCTTCTATTTTTTGAAACTAATGCATAGTATAAAAAAATGGGTGGTCAGCCATGGTCAATGTAGTCAATCATGGCTGCCCAATTTGGAAGCGCAAGCTTTTAAAATATCAACTTTTGATACCATGTAGTTTTATAGACGGGAAAATTGGGGAAAGCACACCCCTGATACCCTAAAACAGCACAAGAATTATATATCTATAATATTCAAATCAGATTACAATATTAAAAGAAGGATCTCAGCCTTTAATACAAACATATGTGCTTCATTATAATAAATATAATATAACATTGCACATAATTGCATAATATTACATAATATCTCCATATCTTTACTAGGATATTACACTAATTAATAGAATATTTTCAACATGGTCGATAAGAAAAGAAATCGGGTCATGATAGCTACAATAGCAATTGACTGTTATGGAGAAAAAAATATAGGGATGTCAAAGGTGAACATATCTCAATGGTACCTTTTGGGTTGATGATGCTAACAGAAGTAATTGCATCACTATGTCCTTCTAATAAGTGCGTGCACTGTTTACCATCATTCCAAATCCTATAAAAAAATTGCAGAAAAAATTTAATATTAATAAAATTATCTAAGAAATCAAGAACTAAAACAGTAAAAGCTTTTTTAGAATCAACTGATACTATCAAATTACCTTCCTAAAGTATCATAACATCCTGTCAGAATGAACCTGTAAGACGAGACAAATTAGTGCACTTTCTAGAACTAATGAAATTGTACATTATAGTTATAGCAGTGAAGGCGCTGCCAAGGTACGCTTTTGTGACAAGGCGACCATAAGGCATCTCGACATTTTGTGTCGCCTGGTTGCTTAGATAACCCTAAGGTGACAAGGTGAAGTGTCAAGGCATCCAGGTGGAACAAGAATGCCTAAGGTCGCCTTGACACCTTGGCAACTATGATTACAGTTAAAGTTCAAAATAAACTTTCCTAAGGTGGTAGCCTATAGAGATGATGATGACAATAGCATACAAGCATCACAATCTTATAAATAACTCAGTAAGGCACAATCCATTCTACTGCTACAGATCAGACTTACCCAGGACTAGAACCGTCAACTGCACTAACCCAGTCATCATGTAAAGAAGGGTCCTCCTGTTTTCGTGGGGCCACAGCCTTTATGTATTCAATTTCTAATATTTTCTCCTGTATTTGAGCACTTACACTTGTTAGGAATTGAATGTAGTATTTGAGCCTATTACTCAGCATTTTATAAACAGCCTTGCCTAAATGAGCCAACACACAAAAAAAATCTATTGCAGGCCAAAACACTGAAAGGGATGCAATAACGTTATATAGAATCAATCTTTTTTTCATAAAGGGGTCACCATAAGCGTCATATTTTTCCTTGGTTTAAACATACCCTTCAATACTGTGAACTAAGAATAGATCGGCTTCTCATATAAATGGCAATATGATAGTTTTTTTTTTTTCGGTAAATAATGACAATATGATAGTTCATCAGCAAGAATGAATATAAAAAAATAAAAATAAAAAAAAGGCCCACAGAGGGTTACTTTTACAAAAAACATTTTAAGCCTTTATGTTTTGTTTTTTTTTCCCACATTCTTCCCAAGAATGAAACAAGGAATCAATCCAACAGACAAACGCTACAACAAAAATCAAGAGTACGACAAATAAAACTAAGCCTCATTACCGCAGAAATGTCCTTTGCAAGAAGAAACTGCTCAAGTGACATCCGCACCAGCTCACCATTAATCAGGAAATCAAAGGGTTCAGGGTTCCATTCAGGATTTCCTGCAAGTTATCAGTTACCAAACTTGAAATGACAAAAATCTATAAACAACTATATGACAAGAAAAAACTCTTGATCCAGTGCCCCTGTATTGTTTTGGTTTGCTAGCGTAGGCTTCAAAAATACTGGCACTTCATAAAGTGCAACCCCAAAACAACTTCTCTTAGAAAAAAGAAATCAAAATAATCAAAACTCAAGCAATGCAAAATAGTTAACATTGCTCACTCGTTTTAAACGACTCCCAAACAATTATATTTTTTTAAAATCCGAAACACTAGTTGCATTGCCCAGGTCTAAATAATTTTGCTTCCAAATACAAGAAAGATACTTCAAGGTGCGCACTAGCTAAATGTAAGTTAGAGGGAAAAAAAAAAAAAAAAAAAAAACCAAAACCAAAACATTAAGGAATCAAACCAAGGGAAACAAGAGAGCGCACCAGATTTGAGAAGGTTGTTGATTACGGCGGAGAGACCCATCCGGGAGAGAGTGGAAGGAATAGCAATGGAAGCAGGGGGCACCTTCAGTGGAGGCTGGAGCTTCGTGACGAAACGGACCTGGACCCTTCTCAATTCTTCATCTTCCGCCGCAAAATCCATGTCCATTTCTGTACAAGAAGAAAAAGAGAGAGAGAGAAACTAAGGGCCTGTTTATTGTGATGAGCAACTTCAATTGCTGCGAGACAGGGAGAGGATCGCCTTGAAGAAAATGAGATTGAGAGAAATCAAAGCGAGAGGGAGAAGGTGGCTTTGATCGTATCGTTGTGATACGGAGGACGCCGCGTTAGGGTTTAGCGGGACGATGCGGGGTTTACGCAAAATTACACCAATACCCCTTAACATTTGGCTGATTTAGGTTTAGGGTTATGTTTCACATCGCGGGTGGGGAAAGGGCCCGAAGGTCAAAAGAAAAGGGCTAAAAGGCATGGAAGAAAACAATCCCACCATAATTAGTTAATAGAAGAGGATTTAAACCCGTCAAGGGACCGTAGTTATTTAACGGTAATGAGTATTTATGGTACACTTCCATATTTCAATCTCACTTTAATAAGTATTAAATGCTTAGAAACAATCTTTTTAAGGGTTCTTGATCATCGAATATTCTCTAAACCTTTATAATCAAGATGCTCAAACCAGATTCGATAATTATTCTTCAAAGGGCCAATCTCCCAAGGGAACCATTAGCCGATAAATGATCACCTAAAACCTGGGTGTTCCTTCGAAAAATTCAAGAATTTTTCAATTCAATTTTCATTTCTCGAATTTCTTCTAAATTTAATTTTTTATTTTGATTCCCGATCCAACCAAATCTTTACCCGAAATTTCCCAATTGGAGAATTCAATTTCCTAACCAAAATTTTCTCCTAACTTTCATTTTCACAATATTTAAAAAAAAAAACTGAGAGGAGATGGTCGAGAATCTAAGAAAAAACTTTAAATACTAATATAATTTTTAAAAAATAAAAAATTAAGGTATTTTGAATTTTCAAGAAAAAATTCAGGTCAATTTTTCGATCTCCGAGTTTTTCTTTAATTATTTTCGATCTTCGTCCGAATTCTCCCAATTCCAACCATTGGAAAAACATTTTTTGAAAAGTCTGAAATTTTTTAAATTCTGCACGACCATAACTAAAGCGCCGCCTTGGCTGCTTTGCATCAGTGCTTTCGATCATCCCTCTTGTTGTCGCGATGCCTTGCTTTTGATGCACCATCAATGTTCACCTTAAGAAAGTAAAATATAAATATGATTATGACCATCAACGTTGCCTTCCTTTAATGCGTGATCTAATTGTCAAAGTGCGTACTGCTGATTTAAACCAAACACAAACTAATGTAATTTTTATAGTTGTTATTTATGCGTGCTCATTTTTTATGATATTTATTAAAGGTCTGCTTAGTTCATAAAATCTACCTAGAAACGTCATAAATTTGATAAGAAATCTAATATTTAACATGATTTTACAATATAAATAGAAAAAAAAACCCCGTAGATTTAGCCCAACATATCAAAACATGAGCAACTCAAAATTGAACCCAACCCATTAGCATTTAAAATCCAAATATTCAGCCGAACCTATTAAAATATAAACAACCCATTTATTATTGCCTTAAACCCAACAACAACCTCCCCACCACCTTCCCATTTGCCAAACCGTAGCTTCAATTCAAGAGAGGTAAGCCTTTTTTTTTTTTTTCTCATGATCGTTCCATCTTTCTGAATTTCATTTTTCTAATTTTATTGCTTCAATTTCAGATAATTGTGGACAAATTCATCTAAACTACCGCAACACTTACCGTAATTGGTAATCAAATTGCACTCCATGAGGTAGTGTTGATAGAATCGTCGAGATGTTTAACAGCGACTAGAATCATTCATGAATTATATGAAATTAAAAAATTAAAAATCACTTTGCACAATTGATGTAAGAAACAGTACGATGATAAATGTGATTAGTTTCTTGTAATTGTTGTGGACTATATAAATGCATTATTTAAATTATAAATTTATTTTTTTTTCGTATATTGAACATCAATATGAGTCCCCCCTTCCTGGCTCCGCCCCTGGGGTGCGAGTGCTTTCCTTGCTGGAGAGCCCAGAAGAGAAGGATTCAGAGATTGCAGGACTGAAGCAAGAGCTCCAACAAAGGAGCCGAGTCGAAGAAGAAAAACTCGACTCGTCTTCCAATAAGAAACTTAGTGATGAGACTAATTCAAACGCAGTATTAACAAATATCTGATTTTTAATACTTAGTTGAATTTGTTTTCAAGGGAGTTTTGTGATTTTTGTTTCGGTTATAATCCAAAATGCTTGGTTTGTGTTGCATAAAATTTCGAGGAGAAGAAAATGTAAAGGAAAACATGGAAAAGATGATGCTCAAAATTTTAAACTTTTAAACCCAAATAAGGGGAAAATTCCTGATTTTGTGTTTGGTTTGAAGGCATATATGTAGGGATTAGGTTCGTTCTCACCTCGAGCGACAAATTTACCTCTTCCTATATAATTAATACTTTTCATGTAAAAGTCTCTACACTTAGTAATGTAACATGCACGGGACTTTTGCCCCATCAACTTGATAGATTTGCCGCCACAATTGTCCGAGGCCGTAATTAGGAATGATTTGAGTGAAGAAATCTAATTTGGCTTCGGATCTCCTCTTGGTTTCAGAAGAATTTGCCCTCTCCTAGGAGAACATCGATCGGGTTCCATTCCGGGAGGGAAAGCCATGACGGGCGAGTCCGTAACAGAGCTTCCCCCTGTGGTCCTCCCCGCCCCCATCCATGCCGTGTCATAAGACAAGGTCACGTGGTGGTCAATACTCTTATGATTTACATCCTAGATATCGAGTTTTGAAATGCATAAACCGTTATTTTCAATCAATATTTTTTATATATAAGACTTTTAGGTTAATGGATTCTAATTTGTAAGATCCTTTGACCCAATTTATATCTATATAACATATATTAGAATATATATATATATATAATATGGTATAAAATATTCACAATATTTCGCACAAATGATGGCAGTCCGAACCCAAATTGGGTGAATGGAGTGAAGATCGTGCCGGCTCTGCCACGGAGGGGCCTAGGAACCAGGGGTTTTCCGAGGCCGAGTCGAGGTGCGGGTCGAAGGAAAGAAGCATTAGTTTGGGCGTGGAGGCCTGAGGAAAACATGCTGGAACGACGAATATGGGAACAAGAGAAGAGAAGGTAACTATCATGGCTTGGATTCTCCATTTCTATGCCAATTCTGTGTGTTTTTGTTTCCCTCATCTGTTCATCTGGGTGCGCTTCTAAAGGCGTGGATTTCAGTAGTTTCCGGTGCATTTGTCAGATTCATTGAGCTCATTTGGACATTTCACCACGTTCGAAGCATTTGTTTATATATATATATACATACATGGAATCCACTCAAGACTTCCTAAATTGCGCTCTTTAATGCTTATTAAGTAGTTTGTATGGTCATATACAACATCGGATCTAAATGGTCAAATATTAGGAGGGTGCAAGTGGCGTCCACCCAATCCACCTAAGGCGAGTGGAAAAAAATTAAGGCTGGTGAGAGAACCTATTACCCACCAATAAGGCTGGTGGATCGAGTCAGTTAAGTCGGTTTTGTCATCCGGTTTTATAACTTTCTCAATGTTAGGTAATTTTAATTTTTTTTTAGTGAGTAATTTTACCAATTCCAAAGCTTGTGGATTAATACGGTAAAAATATGTCTAAAAGAGGCATGTGACAAATATAGCAAGAAAATAAAAATAAATGGGTACATCAAAGTCTATAACCCCGAAATTTCATAATGAATTGTGGAGGCACCCAAAAAGCTACATATCAAATAAACACTAATCATTTATGTGGGGCGATATAACGAAGTAGACAGGTCGATTCAATTTATAATATTTCCTACCCAAAAAAATGACATGACCCACCTTCGGATCGAAAAATTAACCTGCCTCTATAGGTTGGTTTTTTGATTTTACAATTTTAGGGTATTACTGTCGATTTTTAGATTTTCGTTGGTTGGTTTTTTAATTTTACAATTTTAGGGTATTGTTGTCGATTTTTTGATTTTCATGCACACCCTTGATTATTTAAAATATCTTCTGAAATTTTTTTAGATCGGTCATCGGACGGTTCAATTCACTCCGTTACTGGAGAATAATCCTATTGCGCACACACGCGGACGGTAACGGCCGTTTACCATCGTACATCCACATAAACGTAAAAGCCCAAGCGTGAATTTCCCAAATTAGGGTTTCTATCTCTCTCTCTTTCTCATCACTTTAGGGTTTCTCTCTCTCTCTCCCTCATCACTCTGTTGCAGAATAGATCTGCTGCAGAACGGAGCTTCGGCAATGGCGACCGTCGTCCCAACCTCAGAGGAAGTTCCCGCGCTCTCCGTTGTTCGATTTATGTCCGAGCTTGCGTGGGCCGACGCTGGTCCTCAGGTACTGCACCCTTGTTTTTATATCTATTTCCTTATTTTTTTCACCATTTTATCGTGTTAATTTTCCAATGTTCATGTTGATAGTCGTATGAATCATCGTTCTTGTCATTATTTTAGCAATAAAATAATAATAATAAAAGAAGGAAAAAAAATATGAGAATTATTTTTTTGGTCACTTTTAACTTTTTTTTTTTCCATTTTATAATAAACTGCAAAATTCTTCCTATATTATATGTGATTCTTCGTTCTATTGTATTAGTAAACTTTAATTTCGGAGTTTTCACACAGGATCAATTGATTTTTGGAATTTCTATAGAATTTACAGAAGTGAAATTTTTGATAGAAGGTATAATAAAATGAGTACTTAAGAATCAATTTATATTGGAATGACCCCTCTGCCCTCTTTAATGTGATGCAAAGCAGGAACTAGACCATTGTTTTATGAATTTCAGATGACAAATTATATTCATATCCTATTAGCTAATGAAAATTTGATCCTCATCTGACTATGAATGAGGCTTCACCCAACTAGTTAAAGTTTTACCAACAAAGAAGTCTCATAAAAGTTGTAGATTATGATTTTTTGTATTAAGAGTCGTTCATAATTGGATGAGACTTAAATTTTATGAACTGGTAGGATGAGACTGGATATTTTATTCTAATGGTTAGAATCCCTTTTTGGGATCTCATGTGGGATCCCCAGATAGTGTACTTATGTATGCTGACGTGGTCAAATGATGTTCTCCTGTATATATATGAATTATTAAAAAGATTATCTTTGTAAAATGCCATTTGGTTTTCATATAGGTTGAGTTTTAACTTGAGTAACTTTCACTTTCTAAAGCAGTTAATTATTTAACCTAAATATGGCCGCATTTCTCCTTTTATTGTCTCAATGTGTAAGAAACTAATTGCATGGTTGGTAAATTATGATACCCATACTTTCTTTTTGGTGACTGTTTGGTTGTTAGGTTGCGGATCCACAAGTAAGCAGATTATGTGCAGAAGCTGAAGAGTGCATGGTAACAAGGAGATGGCTTGGATCTAGCTTCACTAATGCTCACGTCTGCTGACTTGGTATTTTGTAAGGTTTCTGAGAAAGGTACAGTTATTGCCTCTTTACATGCTTTCTTTCAAAATTTTGCTGTACAAAGAGGTGAAAAACATATTAGCAAGGTGGTATAAATTTTCAAAATACATTACATTCTTGCCCTTGGTTTATAATCTATTAAAATATACATAAGATTGGGCATTTTGTACATTTTCTAGAGTGTCATTGTCAGTGTTTGAACAACACAGAGTTGCCATTACGATACAATCTATTGTAGGGAGATAGAGTTGCTGATGGCTCATGCTTGTTTTTGCTAACATCTAATACACTTCCTTTTTTTTTTCCCCTCCTGAAAGTCATGTCTTTGTTGTCATTATATGTCCAGATCTTGAGTGCATTTTCACTGTTATCTGCAACCTTGTCACCATGTGTCAAAGTCTGGATGAAGCGCTAGAGATTGCGAAGCTTATATCTGCCAAAATCACTCAACAACCAACTGACAAGCCTGCATTGCGCTTGAAGATGTATAATCACTCATTGATTCCCATTTTAGCTTATGCATCTTGGAGCATCTGACTAGTGTTTTTGTTCTTTTCAGCATGTTTAATCTGTACAACCTACTGGAGAACCCATACAGCCGATTCTATGTTTTCATGAAGGCACTGAATTTGGCACTAAACGGAAAAGTCACAGAACAAGTCGCATTTTCTCTTAAAAGGATCGATAACTTCTTAAAAGAGTGGAACCTTGAAATATTGGATCAGAGAGAACTCTTCCTCTTAATCTCTAATATTTTGAAAGAAAATAAAAGGTATATGTTAAGGAGACTTTGTTTCATATGCTGAACCATTGCTTCTTCCCTTTGTTATTAATTATTTATTGTTTAATTATGTAATCATGAGATTTTATGTTTTTTAGTAATTTGAGCTCTGCAAAGGATTCCTTCAAATTCCTGACCAAGTACTTGGCGACATTTTCTGGTGAAGATGCAAATGCCATGAGTGAAGCCAAGGAAGAAGCTGTGCGAGCTATAGTGGAATTTGTGAAGGCACCTGATGTGTTTCAGGTATGTCAAGGTCATACTGAGCTTCAAAGGCGCCCTTTCTGCAGAGCCAATTCAACAAGTGTTTTGTATTAGTTATATTATTGTGTGTTTTCTTCCCTTTTCCCTTGTCATACAATTTTGTTGTGTACAAACCTCTCATCCATTAGGTCTAAATTTTCAAAGCATTGAAAATGGTTCAGATCTTTTGGTACTTCACAATATATTTAGGACCCAATACATGATGAAATTGTATGAAAATTAGCATGCCCTCTTATTTTTTTCATGCTCATTCAATCCGTATGGTAGAAATTTCTAGAATGGGCATGAAAGAGTTGTTTGGTGTGCTACTATAGGTATTTTTTCCTATTGTGCCAGATTGCAAATACTTTTCCCATAGTTGAGACAACCTATAAGCAAGTCACTAATGTTTTATTTCTCTTTATGCTTGCCTATTTTTTGCATGGGAAATCTGAAGTGATCCATGAGGATTTTGGGAGGTCGTCAAATATGTTGTTCAAGTTCTCATTCAATTTGTTTGTAGCTTTCTTCAGCTTAGCTTTTCAGCTTTTTTGGCTGCTGAAGGGACTTGTGTTTCTTTTACTGTGTTGCAGTGTGATTTGCTGGATATGCCTGCTGTGGCTCAGTTGGAGAAAGATGCTAAATATTCAGTAGTGTATCAGCTTCTTGAGATTTTTTTGACTCAAAGGCTGGATACTTACTTGGATTTTCATGCTTTCGAATTCTACTACACTAAAAACCTATGGTAATCTTGCATTTTTGTGATCTTTTCTTCATTTTGATAAGTGAAAAGAGAATCTCAGCCTGGGCTGTGGTGATTTTTTCAGTCTGAGGCCCAAAACTATGTCTTTTTGGTAAAACATTTTTTAGAAGTGACTTTTGAAAAATTTATTTATCAAAATGATGTAGTTTTTGGGGTCGGGCTGAGTTTCTTTCTCTAACCTCCTTTGATAATTGTTTTCAATTTTTTTGATTCGATAACAATGATATAGGTCTTGTCCATGAAGAGTGTTTAACAAAGATGAGGTTGATGTCATTGGTAGATCTCAGTTCGCATGAATCGGGTCAGATTCCGTATGCCCTTATCAGGGATACTCTACGAGTAAAGTTGCTTTCCCCTATTTCTACAGCTGTTTCTGATTCTTCCTGCATGTGTTTAGTTTTATCGCTATAAGTTCCTTTGCAGATCAATGATGATGAGGTGGAATTGTGGGTAGTTAAGGCAATAACCACTAAGTTGATTGATTGTAAGATGGACCAGATGAATGATGTTGTAATTGTGAGGTGGATCTTCTCCCCCTCTCCTTCCCTCACCCCCCATATCTTGATTCTGATGGTTGTATTCCTTGTGGGTGTTGTGGTCTGACTAAGATATTTGATGTGTAGCCGCTGTACTGAGCGTGTGTTTGGGGCAGCATCAGTGGCGAACACTCAGAACGCAGCTCGCCACATGGAGGGTAAGATGCGTTGTTACAATTGTCTTTTGAAGCGTTGAAATTTTATAAGACGCATAGCTCCAATATTAGTATTTTTTTCCCCTTTTTGATCGATAAAAGAGAAATATATGTATATTGGGCACCAAGGGGGTGCCAACCCGAGAGGTTACAGAGCTAGATTGTCAATAAGCTCAATACAATTGACAAAAGGATTGAAATTACAATAGGCTAGTAGGGTTGTCTTGGGCCCAGAGGTAGTTCCCCAATTATGAATATGCTCCTCATATCAATTAACTTATAGGTTTCCTAGTTTTCCCATTTTCATGACGGTATAAATTGTTTAAGCGGTTTAATCTCAAGAATTTGTAACAGTGGCAAATTGAAAGACCTCCACTTGATCAACAAGGGTTTGATTCTTGGGGCGACCTATCTTAGGTTTACTTGGTGCCAGTGGCTAATGGGGGTTGCTTGAGATTGGAGTTACAACCCCCTGCCACCCAACTCCACCCAGAACAATTTTAATCTATCGTGGTTCGATCATTGTAGATTCACCTAGTTCAAGTAGCAAGCAGGGTTATTTAGGCCCGGAGATAGCTGCTCAATTACAGATATGCTCCTTAAGTTTATAAACACAAAGTGTTTTACCATAGGATCAAATAGCCGCTATGTAACACCACCGCTGCAAGCGCTGCAGCGGCCATAGTGGGAAAAATAGTCATAGCATCCTCTACAGGGCCAGCTATGCCGTGTAGCACCGAAATTTTCCAGGCCCTGTAGCATGAAATTTTCCTACTTTTCAGTACTTTCAGTTCTTTTTGAGCCATTTTCAGTACTTTCTCTACAAACTTATTCCAACCACCTCACTCTTTCTTTTTGAGCCCCACTTACTCCAACTCTCTTAAGTTAGAAATTAGTTATTATGTGACTCACTTTTAGCTGGAAATTAGTTGTAATTTTATTTGTTTCCAATTATTTGACTCACTCCTAGCTAGAAATCAGTTAATTTTATTTGTTTAAATTTATGAGTACAATGTTTGTTTATCATATTATTTATGCAAATCTTTATTGTTCTAGTGTAGGAATTGAGAGATATATAGGATTTCCTATTAACAATGCATTTAAATTCATATAAAATTTAATTATCATATTGAACAATGCTTGTGAGATGAATGATGGGGCTCAAAGTAGTCTAAAAATCCTATATAATATGATTATGAACTTAAAAACGCAATAAATAAATAAAAATGAGTTGCGCATGCCTCAAATTCACAGCCGCTTCACAGCCGCTTCCCATTACGTAACACCTGCTACAGGCCACGATCGTTATGCTACGGTAGCCATGACTGCTATTGAAAACCATGGTTTTACCTGCAGTTGACGTTGTTGTTCTCTCTAGAAATCCCTAGAATGTGTATTTGATGCCCATGGTTTTAACGTGCTTGTGTAACGTGTAACAAACGAACTGAATGATGGTAGAGATCGATATTTTGATAGAAGTTTTGATGTTCCTTATCAAGCTTGTACCATGACTCTCTTTTCAGGGGAATGTTGCGAATGTTATGAACACCATCCAAGCTAGCAAGATTACCGATGATGGATCACATGCAATTCAAAGTCTAGCGATTCGTTAAGATGCCTTCATCGGCCTGCAAAGTTCAGGCCTCTTTCTATCTAGGGTTAGGTCAGATTCCCCCGATTCTTGCCTTGAGACACCTTGGGCTTTTTCGGGTGCCTCTGAAATTTCGACCCGTCACTGTTTTTTTTCTTTTTCTTTTTTTCCTTTCCTTCGCTAATTTTGTTATAGATGGATGGGATCTGTCATCGGCGAATCATTTGTTGCATATTTAAATTTTTTTCCCGGACAGTTTTGAGTGTTGAAGCTTTCAATTCCATTGGGTCTAATTTGACTAGTTTTCATGTGTTAGTGTATTGTGGTGGCAACAAAGAGCCGTAGTTGCTCTATGAAGAACGGCATTCTTGATGAGGCCGAAATGAGATTTGAATAGAAATCATATTATTTCAAGCTCTAAAAGTTAAATGAAATATTTATTATTTTGAGTTATCTGACAATTACTTAAAAGTTTGGGTAGCGTGGATTCAGTTCATCATGCTTGAAAGTGTTTGATTTAGTCATTGGATTAACAAAATGTTTGGATTTATTTATACCAGTCTCATTGCGTGCTCTTGGTGCATGTGTAATGGCTTTTCGGTGAATATATAATATCTAAAATAATATATGGGTAAAAAATATTTAAATTAATTAAAATTTTAGATTCTTTATTGTTATATGATAATTATAATGGGTAAAAGATATTTAAATTAATTAAATTTTGGATCCTTTACGATCAGATGTTTAGGAAAAAGATGAAAATTGTTATATAATAATTGTAATGTTTGAGTAAAAATGGCAATAAGTTATGTGATAATTGCAAGTAAATAACTATAATGTCTAAGAGTATTAACAGAAATTTAAAAAAAATATATGATTGGTTGAACCAAACCATCCTTTGCTTTTATAATAGTATAGATATAGATAATGTTTTTAGCAGCATTCTTTTTATTTTGTATAGTAAAATAGTGTTAAGGGCAACGCCCGATAAGACACCTGTTATTTTGTTTAAATTTTAGAAAAAGTGGGATATTTAGAAACATAAAAAAAATAATAAAAAAATAAAGCAAAATATATTTAGCTTGCTTCTTGTAACTTGTGGATAAGGCATCTGTTATTTTGATTAAACTTTAGAAAATGTGGGATATTTGGGAAATTTCATTAAAAATAATACAATATATTTAGGTTCTTTTTATTCTGTATGACGAATCAACGCTAACGCAATAATAAAAATTAAAGCGCCGTTGCCGGGGATCGAACCTGGGTCACCCGCGTGACAGGCGGGAATACTTACCACTATACTTCAACGACTCGGTGGTTATGATGTCTTTACTTTATTTATTAAAATAATTCCGAAAATGATTTCCATCTTTATCACCCGTTCTGATACCAAATCCTTTGAGTGTTTAAACCCTGCTGGTACAAGGTTTATATGATCCGAGAGTAATAATGTAAGATTTAATCCCACTAATCACGATTTCTCATATAATATGGTAACGCTACGAGTATTCACTTTTTTCCGACTACATGGAAGGTCATGATGATTAATCTATACTCCCAAAGTATTATACACAATTGTCTCCTACAGATGCCATGCTACTTATTGTTTAAGCCTGTGAATGAGGGAAAATATAAATTAACAAAATGCCAAATGAATAAATAGATTATAAGTAAATTGATTTCAAAACATAAACTTTTCAGTATACAAAATAACAAAATTTGCTCTCTCTGCCAAGTGAACGGTCCAGACTCACCACGATCCAAACCGTCCAAAGCTAATTAAAAAAAACAAAAAACAAATGAAAGGGTATGGATCGCTATTCCACCATGCTGCAACAAAGTTCAAAAAGAAATGACCACAAGTCACGCTTAATTAAGAAATTCTCTAGGGTTAGGGTTAATCATGTGAAATGAGGGGGGGGATCGTTCGTCTTCAGGCGCTTGGCACTGGGTTCTTCGCTGATCTCATGCTCATGAGAACCATTAATGGCATCTTCACCATCATCAAGCTTATGAGATCCAATAATGGCCTCTTCACCATTGTCGAGCTTATGAGACCCATTCATGGGTTCTTCACTATTGTCAGGCTTATGACACCCGTTAACAGCTTGGGCACCCAATAGAGAAACATGCTTGCTGGTGACTGTCCGCCCTGCCCTGAGCTTCGGCCCCCAATGCCTCTCTGGATTTGGAAGGAAGCGCGCAACTTTCTTCGCTTGCGCTCTGCTAAGGGATGCAACTGCTCGAGCAAAATTAGCCTGTAAATGGAAAGAGCTAACATGAAACATACAAAGCAACACAAATAAAACCACGAGGCTGTGTTCAGTAATGCTGGAATGGATTCGAGTAAACTACAAAGACCGCAAAATCATTTACTCTTCGAAAGAGCACATTCCATTGTCATTCCCACCATATTAAAGAATAAATATAAAAAGGGTAAATGAACCATGGGAATGAGAATCCCAGCTCTCATAGAAGGGAATCTTCATTCATATCCTCATTCCATTGATTGACTTGTTTAGCCAAGAATACTCCTCCATATTGTATTACAAATAACATTTAACTTAGTAGTGGTGCTTTACTTTGTATTGTAAAATCATACCTAAACGCAATCCATTTCAGACAACAATTAACTTAGTAACAATTCTTAATTTGTATTTTGTATGCTAAAATCATATACCTAAACTCAGTTCCTTCCATTCCAAAACACCAATTAGTTCACATGTACAAGGTTCAATAAGTAGGGTAATATGTACCTGAATAACTGGTTCCTTCGCAAGTATCACGCTTCCGGGTTGATCTGATGGCTGAGCCTTCACGGGATGGTTTTTTACCTACAATAAGTAAAGAAGAACCAAGCTCGATAAGTGAAATAAGAAAACCATCCCATGGTCGACCAAATAACCAAGGTACTTCAATATTAAGACAAAGGTGCAAGAATCCTTCAAATTATACAGAAGTAGAATCGAATAGCATGTGAATGGAATAAGCCATTCCTTACAAATTCTATTACCATGGAATATATATTCCCATGAATCAAGGGTAGAATAGGTACGGATAACTATTCCTATGTAAAAGAGCGCAATAGGCAAATAATAGCTATTCCCAAGGGTCATGAATTTAATAGGAATTTCAAAATGGGCTGGGAGTTCTAAAGTGAACCAAACGAAATGGTAGTTATTCCATATGAATAAGGACAGAATGGAATAGTTATTATGATGAACCAAACTAGATGGAGTTGTGAAGTGCTGATATATCCGATGAAGAACACATAAAATGTAAGGGTTTTGGGACAGACTAGCACGGAGCCCTTACCCAGCAGCGCATAATATCCCAAATGACATCCATGGGTGCATCTGATTTCAGCCCCAATGGATTTACATGAGTTCCAGATATACGATATCCTGCGTTGATCACAGCAGAGCGAAAAATAACAGCTGATGGTGAAGTGCATTTCAGTGTTGCGCACAGATTGTGCAAACTGAGAAAAAGTGGAACATCATTCAATTCCTGCAAAAAGAGAGGACATAAAATTTGGAAAAATGAGAGAGGTGAAGACAGTTTACCTTTTGCAGGCAAATGAAATTGCTTGGAATTGCACAATGTTCAAGAATTCAAAAGACTTGAATATCAAGAGAGTACTCGTTAGCAAAAGCAGGTATTTACACTTAAAAAAAAAAAAAAATCCCTTCAGTAATTAAAAAAAACCTTATATTACTTGAGCAGAAACCATATCTTCTCTTTTCAATCTTTCCTCGTGTTAGATTCTTATCATGGAAAATAAAATCTGAACAACAATCACAGGCTGAGCTCTAAAGGGACCACGGTAGGCCAATGCTACTCCGGATTTTCCGGATTTCGCTGTCTTTGACTGAAAAAGTTAGATTTCATAAATTTGGCCACTCCAAATACTGGAAATTTCTACAAGTGCCCTAAATAGACACAACATATATACGTTGTCCATTTCGTTACTTGTCCTGCTGTGAGAGAGTTGAATGGCCTTTTGCATGAAGGTCCACCCACAACCACTTGTATTAATTAGAAACTAAATTCCAGCCACCTCTTCTATTGAGTTTCTTAATTTTTTTATACAGAACAAGATAAAGCTCAATCATGAAACTGTCCTTTATCTTTCAATTTTGAACAAATATAAAGATTATTATACCGTCAATGTGCATGTTAATTTGCGTTATACTCTTGCTAGTTACACATGCTGTTTTTCAATGTCAACATTCTGGACAAGCAAAAAGTGTAATAGAACTTCATAATTTATATAAAGTGACTTTAATGCAATTACAAGTATACAAAAGACTATAGATCCACACAAACTGTTGCGCTGAAGTGACAATAGCCCTTTATTAATTGACTGCTTGAGGTGAGGGTCTCCCACTTTGGTCCTCCAGAGCATCATTGATTAACTAAAGGTCAACAGTAACAATAGAAATATATTGTCACTTGAAATGACACAAGCCCAGAAACTAAGTTTAGTGTGCATACATTCTTAAGAATTCTAGAGGAAAGGAGGCCTAAACTGTAGACCCCTTCTGATATTCCTCCCGCCCAGGGAGGGGCAATGATATACTTTCCAACCACCAAGAACAGACAAAAAATAATATAAATGTGTGTACGTTATGTATGTGGTCATTTGTGCACAAATTTACACACAAATATATCAACGGAAGAGATTCCTCGATGCAAGGGAAGAGGCCCATTAAAAAAATCAGGCTATATATGTGTGTGTGTGTGTGTGTGTGTGTATATATATATAATAATGCATGGCTTATTAATCCTCAGTTTTGTTCAAACTAATATGCTACAGCTAGATGGAACAAACCTACCTCTGAAATCGTTGTCAATACTGCAGAGATTCGATCATAAGCAGGATAACAAGCCTTCAAAGATTTCACACCAGCCAGGATGGAGGTCACCCATTCTTGATCATGGATGGGAGCAGACCATATAGGACCCCCCATGTTATATTTCTTCCCACAGTCGCTGCAATCTTGAGGAACAACAGGGCCGAATCCAGGTAGATATCTTACACTGTTATTCTTTAGGAGGAGAGAGATGGGACAAAAGACAGAGAGAGAGAAAGAAAACGGAAACAGTATTAGAATGGTGAAGATTAAGCAGAACGAGAGAAAACGGAAACAGTCTTAAATTGATGAAGAATAAACAGAGATAGTGAAATTCAAGTCAGCCATTTTATAACATGTGCATTTTCCCAAAAACGAATAATCTTAACCTAGTAAAGAAGCCACCAGATCAACCATGAGAACAACCCTTCTTGCACAAGTTTCTAATATGAGTCGAACACAATCCTTTTTCTTCTTTTGGCTATCAAAGCTCCTACGAAGGAAAAGACAAGGAAACACTTTTCCTGCCACAAACCAGTAGTTTATAAATGGAACTAGTGCTTGCCTTGGGGGAAGGAAACTAGCCTCTGGTCTACTTTTGAATAGCAGTCTGATTACTTTCTAACTTTGGATAGGCAAGAGACCAGCTATGGATTGTTTACATCCAGCAAACTTGTCCAGAGTCACCACCAACCAGATCAATCACAAAGGCATTATTACCTATAAATTAACATTAACATGTATTAAGCCTGCTAAATGCCACTCTGGCAACCTCTTCTCTTCCCAGTTTGTGTCAATTGTTCATTTCTTCGTGTTCATGGATCTCTACTTAGGAACTTAGGAATTGAGAAACTAAAGAATGTCTACTCAAGTTGGAGGCCTAACTTTAGAAGCTAAAGAATGCCCACTCATGCTGGAGAAGCTTAGAATTTTATTGGATTCTGAAGATCAATTAGGATACTATCAGGACCTTTTTATAATAGTAATTAGAATAAATGAGTTTTGCTTAAGGATAGATTTACCTATTCATAGATCTTATATACTAAGGTTTTACCAAAAGAATCAGATCATAAATTGAATATTGAGTTTCTCTATCTATGCTCTCAACTCCTCATGTTCTCTCTCTCTCTCACCCCTCTCCGCCCATTTTTAACTTCGGTCCTTCTCTCTTTCACCATATTTTTTATATGTCCATCCCTATCTCCCTTAATTCTATATCCTTTATCTTTGCTGCATTACATCAGAAAGAACACAAAAAATGAGTGTGACATGTATAAGAATGGGGATGAGAAGGTTTCATAAAGGATGAAGAGATTAGAAATGGTCCAGACTATTTTGATGAACTCTTTAATGGTAGTCCTTTTCTTTTCCTTTCTTCTTTTTTTTTTTTTTGGATCAGTCTCTAATGGTAGTCATACAAAGTAACTAGGAGATCTTAGTCCTTATTGACAAAATTGACCATAATTTTATGCAAAGTACATAAATAAATTAGGGAATGCAAGAGTAATGACGCTTTAGACAACAGAAAAGGAAGTTCTAGTACTTAAGTTTGGAATAGGGCTAAGTGTCATTTATAAAATGAACTTGCAATAATAAACGGCGAGGTAGACAACATGTAGGAGATGCATGCCTTTGGTGCAGTCCTCCCAAGAGACTGAAGATGAAATGAATCACAGCCAGTGCACTGATAAACGTATGAGAGTTTTAGAGGAGTGTTCTTCATTGCACTTGCTGAACTGCAATGAACCATTTGAAACTTTTGTCAGACCCATGGGATAATTACATAGCACAACACTCTACCAGTTAATATGAAGAAAGCATTTGGAAGTTAAAAAAGATAAAGAACAAGAAGAAGAATAAGAAGCAGGAGGAGGAGGCCACCCACGTGTGTATACGAACAAACACCCGAACATAGAAGTCCATTTGAACAGATAGAATAGGAACAATGTACCGTTTGTAGCGATTTGCATGGCTCTGCATTGAAGGAAATAAGACTTTCAAACAATACTTTGCGATGCAACAGAATAAGCATAATGATCACGAATCAACAACATCCCAAATACGTTCTGTGTAAATGGTCACTTTTCAATATTTTATTTTTCTCTGATAGAAAATTGCCAATATTTTATTTACAATAGTTCTAACCAAGAGCAACTCCTCAACTAGATTATAGCCAAACAATGAAAATTCTAAGGTTGTAAAACGAAAGCTGATTGTTAAGCAGCATGAACATTGGCAACGTCCAATTTCAGGATTTTATCTTTTCATCATTTTCCTACTATGAATTTCTACGGACACATATAGGTAATCAAAGTTCCCTCACTATATTTAAAAGGATACAGAATATTAACATGTGAAAATTGGTGAAAGATGCAGTATCTGAGAAGTACATTACAAGCAACCACAAAAAATAATAATAATAAAATAACTAGGCTTAGGCACTGTCTCATCTGTGTGTGTCAATGGATTTTAAAGATGCAGAGATTTTAGAATAATTAAATATTATGGATGCACATAAAAATACATATGTACATATGACATCAATATTACACCTCAAGATTAATTGATGAAGCCAGTTGTATGTGATATATTTATTGTGACTGGAAAAGAACAAAAATGCAAGAGGAGCAAAACTGACAATCTTAGAGCAGTTTGAACCCATGTAAATAATCATTACAGTTAATTATTCATGTTTTACAGCCAAATTTAGGAGATGCCAGCAATAAATTGAAAAAAAACATGGTCAAAAAAACCAGAATAAAGAAAAATTACCTCCTTGCTATCATTATGTTCATTTTCCCCTCCAAATTAAATAAAGAAAACAGATTTTTTGACAACTTAAAAGTACCTCAATGGAAGCAAGGAGGATCCTCAATGCCATCTCGTGGCAGTATTTTCCTTTCAAAGGATAGGAACCATATCTGAATCCATAAGTTGTTGTTAAAACATAAGTCAACTGATCAAAAATCCTTATTGCAACACAGCTGAGGGGAGCATAAACCTTACTTGGAATAGCAAACCTCTCCATTACCCCCACATAACACTGCCATATCAGTTGCTGTACACATCAAAATGCCTCCATCAGTAACAGATTGTACAGCCGAATCCAAGAACACAGAAGGTGAACCATATGGATCAAGATCAACCTGCCAAACCAAAATTAATATATGAAAAATGACACGAGCTAAGAACTGCAGTTGAGCAGAAAGTCTATCCTGCATGGCATTTCTATGCTCTAAGTTGCAGCCTAAACGAACATTTGCTTACACCATTTCATTTTTTTTAACCATACGTAATTTATTTTAGAAAAAAACCATAATCAAGCATTTAAAATTATCTTAAACCTTCTTCCAAGTAGATTTGTATGCTCAAACCACAGTTTTAAGGAAGAAAGGAGATTGCAAAATAGCATACATACCACATCAAATTCCTTTTGGTGGGTGAGCATATATGCACGAGCATCATCAAGATGTGATTCCACTTTTGAACACGCAAGTGAACCATTAAACTTAATGTTTCTCTTGCAAGCTTCAACTGACGCTACAAAAAGGATAAAAAGAAAGAGAAAATAATAATGTGATTTCTTCTGAGGCATACCTTCTGCTTGACTAGCAAATAAAACACCCCGAACTACTCCTCTCAGTAAAAAAAGAACATCTGATTTTTTTATCATGGGGAAAATATTATTAAAAATATGATAGTGTACAACAGTAAAAAATTTGAGAACCACCTTTATCATTGTCTAGAGCAACAACTTGACCTATTCCTTCTACTTCAATTGCATATCTTAGAGCTCTTAACCCAGAAGCTGACAATGCCTGTCAAGTCAAATGAATACACAAAGAGAAATTTAAAATATAAAAAGAGAGAGAACTGTATCTAGAACATAAACAAACCCTCAGGCTATATGAATAGTAACTTTTACGGTTGGTCTATTTTGATCTTTCCATACTGCCCCTGACTTCCTCTTTAATTCCCAAGACATCCATAACTCCCAAAATGACCAAATGCCAAAAACACCCAAAATGGCCAACACAATCAAGGTACACCAAAATGAAAGTACCAAAAAATGTACATAATGGCCAAAGTGTTCAAAAATGTCCTCCTCCTCTTCCTACCCCCCACCCCCCAAAAAAAAAGGGAAAAAAAAAAAAGAAGCAGCAGCACAAAATGCCCTTAATCAAATTATCTAGCCCCACTACTTTACCCGCTTGGAGAGCCGTGGTGCGCGCACAACATATATAGAGCCACTGGGCACTGATGAACAGTGTGCTCATGGTGTGGAGCATACGCCATCAAATAGCAAGTTTATAATCCTGAATTTAACCCATTACACAAAAGAACTTAAAATTCTAGCAAACAAAGCTCAATGAAGACCTCAAGCACTCTAGGTGGCTTCAGTTCCCTGCATCCTTTAGCCTCTGCAGCCTTGACTGGCTCTTCTGAGATGCTACAGGATTCATCTTGAGTAACATCTTCCAGCGATTCATGTGCGCCATTTGATTTTTCATCACAAGCAACTGAACCTGTTGGTGCTCCCTCGATAACAAATCTTGATGCGTCCTCCTGTGATACCTTTTGCACAGGTTTCATTCTTTTTGATAACAAGGCTCCATGCTCCTGTTTCCGTTTGCTTAAAAATGTCCTTAGAACAGCAATAGATATGTCTCTGTTGTTAACCTGATAATAAATAGAGTTCTGAGATCAAGTTCCCTAGGTGAGAGCAAAGTGAATTGATATTTGAATCGATTAAAAACTAAAAAAAATTGATTAATTAAATTGTATTAGATACTTAATTGTCGTGTTACAAGTAGAAATCCTAGTGTCAGGTCTAACTAAATCGAATTTCCAAATAAAACTTGAAATGAAGAAACATTTTCAGGCTGTTGAAGCCTCAAAGGGCATTGATTTCTTACTTATGGCATTCTATAATGGAAAAAAGTGCACCTTGGATATCATATCCCTTCAGTCCAGACTAGGATATAAAATTTGATAATCATGTATATCTACAATATACTCATTGAGGAGCTAAAGGCTGCTTCCAGGCTTTGTTGAAGCTATTTGGAAATAAATCATTTATATCTGCAATATGAAACTGGGGCATTATCATCATTGGTTTGATATTCCAAAATTCCATCTAATATGACTCCAATAAAAGTGGTATAATCTATTTTGTAATTTCAACTCATGTTTATCTGGAAAATAAAATGTAAAAAATCAGGCCACCATTTTTCTCTTATATTCTTTGAGAATCTCCATTTTTGTAACTTGTCAGTGGAAGCACATACCAACAAGACTTCCTGAAACATACATTTTTTTCCCTCCCAGAATCCAGTAGCTATTAGGGGTGTGCAGTATTCAGAAAATTCTGAATTTTCCAAAAAATTTCCCGACGGTCGGGAAATTCGGTCGGAGATTGGAAATAATTTTAGGAAAATTCGGAGATTGGGAAATCAGTTGGGAATTTTTTTTGGAAATTCAAAATACCTGAATTTTCCGAATGTGCATAAGAATTTTAAGTTTTTTTCTTGGATTTTACATTCTCCCTTCTCATTTTTTCTTAAATATTATGAAAATGCAACTTAGGAGGAAAATTCAATCAAGAAATTTCAGTTGGGAAATTTCAGGTAAATGTTTTGTTTGGTCGGGAATTGGAAAAATAAAAAAGTAAAATTCGGGAAATACAAATTTGGTCGGGACATTCCCGAATTTCTCAAATGAACACCCCTAGTAGCTGTTAAATTCAACCGGAAGAGAGTTCAAGTGATTACAAACTACGAAGAGATCTGAACCAACATAATTATTTTGAATATTTAGACCCTATTGATAAAAAGGTCTATACATAACCAAATTTTATGAAAATTGGCATGTCCTCTTTCATTTTTTTTTTTTTTTTTTTGCATACTCACTCAATCCGTACTGTTAAAATTTACACAATAGACCTCAAGTGACCCAAAAGGTGTGTTCACATTTTCTGTTCCCCTTTAAATGAGGTGCCACCACAAATACTATTGAACTTAAAATTTTACAAAAACAAACGGGTGGGTCGGGACACCTCATACCCATCAGTCTCATATAATATATATGAAGATGCTAATTTGAGCAAGTTAGCAAACTTTTCTCATGTAAGAAAGCTCATGTAGGCCCATATAGGACCAGAAAAAGCAATTCATGACAGTCATTAAGCATTCTATACTGATCATTGCAGCTAGTAAAATATAAGCCTAATCTGATTTCGGATCCATTTAGTCACAGTTTTACATCTTGCGTAACACTCGTCTCTTACCAAGTCAAAGTTTAACTTTGACTGGTTGGATGAATACACACATACATACATATAAAATTAACTCAATAATCATCAGAAAAATTTGTAGGTAGAACCTCACTACTTCCGAATGTGATAAGAACCCACCATGAATTTCAATCACGAGCTAAGATTCAAATAAGAAAAACAACAAAGAAAAAAAGACCTGGGTCTTATTGTAGAACACTTGATTCTTAGCGTGCATGAGAATCTCAGCCTCCCCCTCTTTGATGATAGCGTAATCATTCAAATCAGCCGCCATTAAACCCTCGTCCTTGTACAGAAGTGGAAGCTCCTCCTCTTTATTATTGAAAGCTTCTTCTGAAGATTCTGAGCCACAGTACCTAGAAGATAGCGAGAAAACCCTAATTGCTTCGCTCTGCAATTCTTCAATTTTCAAACCTCTCTCTCTTTTTATTTTTCCCTTCCTTCTTCCCACCCCCATGAAACCCCTGGCTTTCAGTGGACCGTTGGGTTATATTTCTCACCCGTTCCGGCCCATTCCGATCCACCAAGGTACACGAGCCATAAATAGAAACGGCACCGTTTTCATATTTGTTGTCTATTTATTTAATTTTTTTTTTTATGAAAGACATTGATAACAGAAATTTGGGGAAGAATAGTGTTTAATTAACGGAGCACTAAATGTTCGTTTAGGCTTAGGCTGTAATTATAATAAAGATTGGACTGCAACCATCTAATAGTAAATATCGAGGTAGCTCAACAACTTCAGTCAAAGTTCAGGATTAAATATACAATTTCGCCGTTCAAGTTGACTGGAAATAAATTTGAAGTAGCTAGTGTACTTGGGGATAGATTTGCTACAGATAAAAGGATTGAGATTTAAATCGCAAAAGGATCAAACACCACTTTAGGTTCTTCACACAAGCTTTTTTCAAACCCATCAGTTGGGTCAACAACATTGCCGACGTGTTAGACAATTTGAAAATTTCATATATCCATGTCTAGAGATTGCAACACATTAGTTTTGGCTCAAAACTCTAGTTATTTTTGCATAAAATACCTATTTGGCTGTCTAAGTCAAAATTTTAGAAAATCTTCAAGACATTGCTCTCTATGGATTTTCTCCGACTTGATGGATCATCTTTTTTTTTTTTATCATATTGTGACTTCCATGTTAACTTGTTTTTAGGCAATGAAGTGCAGTATATTGCAGTTGGTTTCTATTTTAACACGTGTGTGCTACGGAGAAGATTTCTCTCTACTGGACGTAACCCTACACTAGGGTGAATCAAGATAAATTTGTGTATTTTTCCTTTTTTCTCTTTTCTTGTGATTGATTGCTTGACAGGTTCTCCTGACATCATTCACAATATTTGGTCCAATTTGTTCAGAGAAGGTAACCTGACTAGGACCATTTCTGCTCTGAAAGGAGATCAGCTACACTGCATAACATCTAGGATGTGCTTTGTTGCATTATGTTATACAATCCAGAGGATCCGCAATGATATTATCTTTAGAAGCAAGGTGCTAAATCTTCATGATATGTAGAAGCGCATCACAAAGATCGTTCGAGATAAATCGTGCACTCATCAAGAGTACGGAAAAAAAACCTCAAATAGCATCTGGATTCAGAGAAGCTCAAGGATATTCCCCTACCAGTTTTTGACTGAATGCTGGCTGTGCATGGGGGTGATATATCTATGCCCGAGTGGTGTCTCTCCAGGTGCTGGCCTCTCGAGTGTGGCTCCCCGCTCTGGTGCTGGTTGGTGTTTTCTGGTTAGCTGTACTGTGGGGCTTTTGTCCCATTGCACACCCCCCCCCCTTTTTTTTTTTTTTTTTATTTCATTGTAATTTCTTTGGTGTAATCAGTCTTTGTGTTCTCCTGTGCCTAGGACTTCTTGCTTCTATTGCCTCGCGCCACTTTTGTGGTGTGTGGCGTCAGGCTCTTATGGTTCTTTTCCCTTGTATGTTCTGTTTGTTAGGGGCTTTGGCTCTTGTTTGCTTCCATTTTTAGTTTATAAAGTTCTAATTTATCATAAAAATAATAATAATCAAAATTTATGCTAGAGTATTTAAATGAACTTAAATGATCAGAACTTGATTTTGTATTGATAAAAACAATGATTAATAAATATACTTTAATAATGTTGGACACCCTGATAAATGGGGTATCAAATTATCATTCCGTTCATTCATATGCTCTGACTGGATCGATAATTTAGATATCGAATTTATCGAAATACCTTACATTTTTCGGTGTACTTTTCTCTCCGTGTTAAAAAAAAAAACCTTAATTTTATCGTTGATGATTTTACAAAATTAAAGTTTTTGGCTAAACACTCGCATATAATCTCTTTATAAATTTTTTCCAATATTTATATTTTTAATTTCTGAGAACGACACCTTTCGCGGGCGACGCCTGGCCGGATAGTCTCCCGCCGCGTATGACACGTTGGACAGCTCATATTTCCCGATTCCTCTCACAAATTCACAATTTTGACGAACAAAATTGAACCACCCAGCATCTGTATTCTCCCACGCCAGTTTCTTCCTGGTGCTTTCGGCTCCTGATCGACGATTCCCGCCAAATATCGCATTGTTCCAGTCTAGGGTATTTTTCAGTGCGAATCATTATTTGATATTTTCACATTTATCGTTTTTTTCCCTCGGGGAATTGACCGGAAGTCTGTGTTGTTTATGTTTATTATTTCCAAAGTTTCTTTGTGTGAAATGGGTATTTGGAATTTTAGATATAGGAGCTGCTTTTTAGTTTTTTTGAGCAATTTTTTGATTGGGGAAATATCACATCCGTTGCAACCTAGGGTATGCTCGGTACGAGTAATCCTTTATGCTTACACCCATGTTTTTCCTTATGTTTGCACATTTTATCTTCTTTTTTTTTTATTTATTATTATAAGGAAATGACCAAAAATATGCTGTTTGTGCTTATTACTTCCAAAGTTTCTTTGCACGGACTATGAATTTTGAACGCTTATTTGGGATTTTCGATTTCCGACTGTTTTTTAGTTTTCTGAGTTTTTTTTTTTCCTCTCTTTTTGGTTGTTCTTGTGTATTTTTGATCTGGGTATGTTGTGTTTTTCAGCGACGAGGATGAATTGTAGGGTTACGTCTTGTGCATGTTTTAATTTAATTTATTTTATTTTTGGGCTCTTCAGTGGATTTAAAATTGGAGATCTGAAGTTGGGGTTCTTTCTGGAGGAGTTCACATTTTCACTCTGTGGTTGGTTGCTTAAGAAATTGAGTAAATGGATTTGAAAATTTTAATCAGATGCTGTTTCTGCTGTTTTGTGGCTTAAAAGCTCAACAGAGCTAATATAGGTCTCAAATAATTAATCTTTTCTGAATTAGCTACTCTAACCTGTTAAAAGGTTCCAAATGAAGAAGGTATGCCGTTCAAAATTTGATCTTGTGTATATCCATGGAGAAAAAGCTCAGTTTCATAAGCAGGTTCATGATACTGATAATAGTGGAAGGCTTTGGTGATTCAAAAGCACTACTTTTTCCCCCTTGATACAGATTACTCTAAAATAATGGGCCTTTGATCCTACTCAATCTCTCCCTATGTAATCCGCCCATTAGTCCCTACCATAGAAGCATTGCCATGACTAGATGGGGTTCACCCAATACCTTTTATAGAAATTCACCGCTCTCTGAAATCAGGTATCTGACAAACAAAGATCAAAACCCTAGTCAGACTTGTTCAGTTTAAAATAATCTCGAGTAGAGAGAAGTTCCCATCAAATCAACAGGCTTATTTATAGAAAGAGTGGAGTTGCCTACCTTTTCCATTGCTTGTTGACTCATTTAGGTCTGAGAGCAAATTAATTACCATCTTCCTTCTACTTTTTTACTTTTTTTCGTTTTGTATTTTGTTTTGAGTTTTTAGTTTTCGTGAAATGTCAGCATGCTATCCATTGTTTACTAGATCGTGCTTGGTGTAGCAAGTTTGTGGTGACTTTTAATGAACTTGCAATTTGCCGACAAATTTCTTAGTTTATCACAATCAAAAGGGTTCCCATGCTTGTAATTTGAAGACAAACGGTGTAACAATTTAACATGTAATTGAATTACCTAACTTAGCGAGTCATTTTTGACTCTATTTGTCACTACTCAGTTATCATTGCTTCCCTTATGTTCATTACATTTCTAAACCTTTTTAGCATGTAATTAATTAACTGGTTAGTTGAACCCAGATATCAATTATCTTTCCAGGCCTTTGGATCGACTGTACCAAGTATACCACTCAAATGGATGACGATGCAGTTGATTGTTCAACCAATTCTGTTGATGATATTAATACTGTTGACCCTGAGGTAGGGTCGAACCGTTCTGAACTACTCAAAGGGATCTCAGCTAATGGAGAGGTGCTGCGGGAATTTGGAAGTGCTGGGGAGGCTATTACAAAAGTCGAACTAGATATAGCATGTTCTTCTGAGAAGTTGGTTAACTTGAATATTCTTATGATGCATGTGGCAGAAAAGGAAAATGATTTTGAAAATTTTGCTTCCGACCCAGATCATGCGTCCGATGATTCTGTTGAGAGGGCGCTTGAATTTGATCTGTTGTCTGGAATTTTGGATTCGGAGGTGAGAGAAATGGGTAATCGTGTGTCTGATATCCATTCAGAGATAGTCGATACCCGAGAAATGATATCTTCGTGTGAAAGCCTGGGAGAAGCTTTTATGGAAGTGGAAGAAAAGTTGCATGATTCCGAAGAATCATTGAAGCAATCAAAGAACCAGGTCTCAGAAATGAGTATGCAATCGGATGAGTTCCAGAGAATATTGTCAAGTTATTGCGAAGAAGAAAACAGTGAGTCAGATATTGTTGTCCAATTTATATATTCATGTTTAAGTATAAAAAGGAATTTTCATTTCTCTTAGTAGTAAGGGGCTATCTGAATTACCACAAAGTAGGCCAAGCATTTGTTGGTTTTATTTTTACCAAAAGCCGCTTAGGCATTATAATAGGAACGTACAGGTCAAAGTTCAATGCCAAATGAATTGGCAATGAGGGAGTAGCCCTTGAAGTACTGGAAAAATACTTAGTCCCAGGACGCCCCAACACTCACCCTCACATGTAGGCATTACTTTTGCACGTGCACAACATAGGACACAAACAGGGCACTCTTGGGCCAAATACAACCTGGGCCACTCTTGGGGCAACCACAACCAGGCTATCATACCATGTCAAAGTCCCAACTCTGAACCAATTGGCAATGAAGGATGGCCTAAATGGGTACCTCAAGAACCACAATACTTATTCCCTACCTGATGTGAGACTCCGAACAATGAAAATCACTAAAGTTCACTTCCATTTGGGCGGTTGATAAAATCAACACTGCAATTGAAATTGTATGTGGCCTCGATCAGCGGGTGGAGAAAATGATTGACAATCTTGATAAACATCTTTCTACAATTGTTTTCTTCTGGAAACAAACTTAACTTTTATTTGTTCATTAAAACAGGGAATGGTGACAAAGATTTGGATGTTTCACAAAACGGTCAATATTCAAATGTGTATGCAAAGATAAAAATGCAGACTGCAGAACAACAAAGATGCATACTGAGGATGCTCGAGAAATCCTTGGCACGAGAGTTGGATCTTGAGAAGAAATTAACAGAGTCAAGAATGGTTGAAGATGAACTGAGACTGCGGTTGTGCTCTTCAGAACAAGAAATTTTTTCTATGGAAGAGGAGGTAGAAGTTGCTTTGGTAAATTTTTCTGAGGCAGATGCTGCGGCTGAGGTCTTCAAGGGAATTTCGAAGGACCTAATTGGTCAACTCCAAAAATATCAATTTAATCTGAAATCATCAACTCAGCGAGAAACTGAGTTAAATTTGCAGCTTCAGTGTTGCATGGAACAATTGAAAGCCAAAAAAGTTGTTCTACAAAAGATTGAAAGCAGCAGTGCAGAACTCCATGACTTGATCTCAAATCAGACAAACAGTTTAAAAGCCACTTTGAGGGAAGCTCAGGGTATTGTAGTCCCTTCAGACCCCGACGGTTCAAATTTGAAGGAAAAGGAAGGGTCTCCTGAGAAACAGCATTTTCATTTATTATCTGATTTTAGTGAGTTGAAAGAAGTTATCGAGGATTTGAAAGGAAAGTCTTATGAAGCAGAAAGCAGGGCTGAAAGCGCTGAAGCCAAATCTAAATTGCTAAAAGTAGCTAATGTAGCACTTAATGAAGAGCTGCATCTTCTTAAGGAAAATCAGAAGGTAGTTGAGAGGCAATTGAGAGAATATGATATTCACTTACAGCATGCAGCGGTATCTGCTGAAGCAAGTCAGGAGAAGCAAAGTATGCTGTATTCTACCATTAGAGATATGGAAATTGTGATTCAGGATTTGAAGTTACAAGTGTCAAGAGCTGAAAGGCAGGCTGAGAGTGCAGAAGAGAAGTGTCTTATATTATCTGAATCTAATTCAGATCTAAATGAGGGACTCAGCTTTTTGAGGGGTAGATTGGTTTCATTGGAGACGTCTTTACATCAAGCAGAGGGTACAAAGATGGAAACTGCAAAGGGCATTAATCTTCGAGCCAAAATAATAACAGATTTGGTTATGCAGTTGGCAGTCGAAAGAGAGCGCCTTTATAAACAGGTATTGGTGAATTACTGCTAGTTAAATTTGTTTTTAGTTAAATGTGACTGAACCAGTGGTTAACTTTTATGTTTAACGGATTCTTTTTATTCTTTTGGGCAAAGGCTCTGCAAAATAAATTCCACCTCTATGTTCCATGCAGATATATTCTTTGGTGAAGGAGAATAGTGTTTTGGTAGAGAAAGTGCAACAAACAAACAAGGATCCCTTCAAGGTTACAAGGCAGAACCATGAAGTAAATGGAAGAGGATATTTGTATCCTCGTAATGATTTTACAAGTACTACCACTTGCACAAAACAAAGCAAGCAAGTAAAAGAGCCGCCAACTACCAAAGTCAATGTCAGTGCTCAATTTGATATTTCACATTTATAACTAATGCCTTTTCCCTTCTTTTTAAATCAAGAAAAGTAGAAGAAATTTATCCTTTTCACGGTATGTTAAATCATTTGGGCCATAATCACACTTTTTACCTCTTTTTAATCAAAACGACATTCTGAACTCAGGTTGTCTCACACTTTTGGTTTACCAGCTATTCTAGTTAATTTCGCGCATGCTGTTTTCGCTGAACGCTTAGAATTAGACATTGTTGCACTAAAAGCTTCTTCATCTTACTTTTTATTCCTCTTCTGAGTTTCAGGATGAAGAGAGAGCGAAAGATACACCTGTACGTGAGATTGGAGCATGGCCTGTGGATTCTTCATCCAATCTTAGTGCTACGCGGACCATAGATGCATGGGTGCTGAACTTCAAGCATTTCTTTTTGGCACTTTTCATCTTAGTTATCTCTATGGCAGTGTATTTGTTTCTAAAAGAAGATGGCCTATTTTGATCCTGGGATTTTCAGCATCTGTGTATTACGGGGTTTCAGTTGACCAGTAAGAATTTCAGAAGCTTGGTTTACCAGAACATTTTCTTGCCCCGACCAGAAATTACATGGAAGGAGGAGTGTTTTGGAACTGAAAGCACATTCTCTGATTTTGTAAGAATGAGAATAGTTCCTACAGAACTGAAAATGGGAAGCCTTTCCTCCATCTGAAATCTAGCGGAATTTGCTCTGTGAAAATGAATTTTATGTATTAGGCGGAAGCAATCAGTAAGGTATGAAAATTTTGGTATCTTTGCCCTGTGTTAGTTATGATGCTAATATTATGGCGGAAATGACTCCTTTTTTGGTTGGTCCATGGAAAATTTAGTAATATAGCACTGCGTGTTTTTGGATATAACAAATTTTTAACACCTGTATGTTATCTCAGCGAAGTTCGTAAACATTACATGAGTATAATATTGTTCTATTGAAAATAATTATATTACCTATTTGGATTTTCTGATTTCAAGTAAATCCAAACCATGCCAGTTATAACGAAATGAATATTGACAGTTTGTCTACCTTTTTGTTTTTGGTTTCAATATCTCTTATTATTTACCAACTGAATTTCTTTGAGGATTACATATCCTAAGCCATGAAGCTGAGACTGCTGTGATGACAGTTAAGGAGGGAATTTGGCATTACAGAGTGGGGTCTGCAAATGCTTGATGGAAAAGGGTTGAAAACTCCATTGCAGGTGGCTTTTGCTGAAGAAAGCTTGGATGAGGTTATGGAGTTAAAATTCTAACTCCGAGGATGTGAATGCTATAAACTTGGTCAAATGACGACCATCGAGTATATTTGTTCTGTTTGTTTTTTCTGCAGGCTGAAAGAAGAATCATGTCATGTTTGGTTCATGATAATAACTGTTCCATTATGCCTCTATTTCTACGGATTAGCTAGTTTCTCATTTCGTTTACTTTAGCGCCCCTAATCCAATCAAGAGTACTTATTCCTTTCATCGCATTTGGAGGTAGCTGCTCCTTGCCTATGCCTATTCCACTCATGATCTATGAAAAGAGTTATTCCATTCACATCCTACTCCACTCCATGAACCAAATGTGTCATCGGTTCTTTCCAAATCGATGAGAACTCGGATCGAGGAAGCTCGGGAGGGAGTTGTTCGAGTAACTCCCTATATGATTATGAAACAGAAAGGTTGGTGTCTGGTTTATTAAACTTCATGTATATTAGCCTCTTTCCCTTCCATCCAAAGAGCTTCTTGGTTTCTCTTATCTTCTGTTATTTCCTCCTCTTGCTGTCCAAAAAGACTTATCATCTTTTCATTTTCTTTCATTTTGCTTTGCATATGGAGCAACATGTTACCCTTTAGCTGTAAAGAATTGTCAAATATTATTATTCCACAGGTAGTAGTGGCTTCCTGTTGGATCTGCTCAAACAGCACATTCTTCTGATAGGAGGGTGGAAGGAGACCCAAGGGGTGCAAGAGAAAAAAAAAACTGAAAGGCTTTGGTCCTCATGATTCAGATTTCAATGTTTTATTATTCCTCCCTCATCAGGCTACGGCTTCAATGGAAGTACCTTCTTTCCAAAAATAGCAACGGAAAGACTCCTTATCGTTAATGACCCTTCCGCAACTCTCGCACTTTATAATAATTACGAAGTTAGTTTCGAGTAAGGTTGAGCCTATGCCTGTCATTCTTAGTAAATCAATAAGGTTGCTCCTTTGTGATCGGGTCACAGTTCGAGTCGTAGAAGTAGCTCTCAAAATATAAGCCAAGGGAAAACTGTGCCACGTAAACGGCTATTCCTTGACCCTTGTTAAGCGAGGAGCTTTATACACTAAGATATGCCCTTTAATGTAGTTATATTAACTTGAGACTGGAGCCAATGGAACATTTGTGTTCCCATCGATCAAACTCGCACTTTTTAACTTTATATTAAGCTAATAAACCAAAATTATAAAGCCAAGGGGGAGGAGGAAACAAAAAAAGGGGATTGCAACTTCTGTTCATTCTCCCAAGTAATTACAGCTGCCAGACACATGCATTGTCATCTCTCTACTGTTGAGTCTGTTTAGTACCAGTAGTAGCCTTCATCCTTTCGTTTCTCTCTGGTCTCACCACTTCCTCTTCCCCTTCTATTCTCTTTCTTTCTCAAACCGCCGTTCTTCGTTTCATTGCCTTTCTTCTCATCGTGCCCAAGACCACCATTGGTGCAAGTATTTTGACCACGAACTGGTCCAGACGAAGCATCAGACTCCATTGAATCGTCGCTGTCATCTTTTTCAATGTGAAGGGGGTTATGGTTATTGATGCGATTTCCATCATCGCTGGAATCGGGATCTTCATCGTGCGTGAGAGAAGCGACGTAGGTAGTCCACCCAGATTCACTGCTGCTGCATCCTTCCATCGAAGGTAAATGCTTAGAGAACTCCATTTTGCAAGGAAAGGGAGGAGGAGAGTGATTGCTGGTGTAGAGAGCAGGACTTCTTTATATAGGCCCAGGAGAATATGAAAATCATGGTAATAGAAAGTGCATAGATTTCTATATAAGGAAGGTTATGATAAATTGAAAAGGTCGTATCTGAATGTTACTCTGATTTTGGTTAGTAGAAGACCCAAAAAATAAATACTTATTCGTTTTTTGACGTGCGATAGACATCAGTAGAATTAGTAGACCGTGTTATTAAAGGACGGAAAAAATCCAAAACTAAAACACCAGGAGATTTGGCCAATGTGACACAAATACCTTTGGTAACTCACAAAAGAAACAAGAACCTGATTTATTAAATGGCCAAGAAAGATCAAAAGCTGAGACTACAATCACCTTCAGTTTCTTCTGTCATTCGCCATCATCATATAATAAAAAAAATTGGCTTTGTGATGCAAAACATAGACAAAGCACATTCCAAAGGACCTGTGTAGATCGTAAGACCCATGTTCTTATGTATGCTGGAAAACAGTAGCCTCTTTCACTTTCCATTCTGTCATTCACACTTGCAATTTTTGTCTTCACATGAAAATCCAGATGAACCCATTCCACAAAGCACCAGAGAATGTTAGCTGCTTTTTAAATGTTATTATTATTATTTAACATCTTGACAAGGGCAAAGACTTTTAAGCAAGGTTCATTGATTATTGAATTTATCATTATTGCCAATAAGTTTGTGAACAAATGCATTTTCCTTTTCCTGCCTCTAATACTACCAAAAATGCAGACTTCATTTCAAAGATAATTATTGCAAAGAGCTAGAGATATGCAGCACACAAGGACTAACACTGAGATTGTGTTTAGATCTCAGGAATGGAATGACGAAAGATGAGAATAGGAATGAAGCGCTCATTCCATTATACGAGGGAATAAGCATTCCATAACCTCTTATGTTACCATTGGATGGCGGAAATGGAATGACAAAGGAACGAGAGTAAAAATGGAGTGATCATTCCCATATACAAAGAAATGTCCGTTGCAAGGAAATAGTCCATTCCATTACAGTTTATGCTACTACTAGGATTATAGGAAGGGAATGGAATGACGAAGGAATGGGAATAGGAATGAAGCGGTCATTGCCTTATATTTATGTTACCAAACAATAGGGTGAGAATCGACATTTCCATTCATACTTGTCTTTCTCATTCCGGCCATCCAAACGGACCCGAAGGACCATGACAATTGCACAATAACCATCACAATAAATTGTATTTGTATCTAAAATTGCATAGCACAAGAAGAAACGATGGGTTTTACAGCAGATCAAAAGTATTACTTTCAGTTTCGGAATTCAAAAATGCCATTCTCCATTGGCACCAACCAACACCAAGTGTTCACAACAAAATTAGGTCTCTATCAAATTTCTTATAAGGGCACAAATCATCCCTAAGAATTAACTCTACTCCAAAAACCCTCATAATCTCTCAAGCTTGATAAGCAGCCCCGCCAAAAAAATCCCTTCCCCCCCCCACCAAAAAATAAATAAATAAAAATAATAATAATGATAATAAATAATAATAATAATAATATTAATGATACTGAAGCATGGCCAAGACTGCTATTCCAGCATAAAAAAAGTTCAACAAACACAAAAATGCAATGTATTGGAGAAAATGGCCATATGAAGATGGGAAATAAGCCCACAAATAGTTAGCTACAAATTCAGAACATTAAGGAACGTGCCCATAAGGGACCAAATCTGAAGTTCAGAAATCAATATCAAACTTGCATTGAATCTCATTCAACTCGGTCATCAGCCTCTGACCTCAGAGGATTCGAATCAACATTTAACGGAAGAATAGTTGAACTATGAAAATGATCCATATCAACCATAATGTTCCCGTAAGGAGCTTGGTTACAGGAATAGGATAATCCAACATTCAAAGTTCAAAACATCAAATATGATGTATAACATCAAACCAAGGACACCACAAACGACAGACATAACCATAAGCTGCTATTGTCTCAACAATTCTATTGTCAATAGAGCTCGTCTTCAGATCCTCCAGACTCTGCATTTTCACTCCATTTCAGAGTCGACCTCGGCGAGCCACAGCATTCTTCTCTGTCAAAGCTCTGGTGAATAACAGAGCCCCCAGCCCCAAGCGTTTCATACCTCAGTTGTCCACAATTGTATCCGACCAAATCCAAAGGACAGCAAAATTCAAAACCATCATTACCATTAGTGTGCAGAGCTAAAGAAAAATTGGCCGGTTCAAAGCAACGCAAAACCCTCCAGATCATCTCCTTCAAATTCATGGCCTTCAGATCATATCCAGCGGCTTCAAAACTCGCATAACTGAAACCATCCTCTGGCGTGACGTGAATTGTAGAAACTGCATCCCTTTCAATGCTGTTCATTGAGTACCCACAAGGGTCGAACTCATAATCACATATCTCGGAATCAGGAAATATCATCCTTATACCGGAGAGCTCAGACATTGAATAGGCCGAGCTCGATTCAGTTTTGTAGAACACAGATGCCCTCTTTGAGTCTAAACCCGTCATGCACATTTCTAGGGTGAAAACAGGGTCCCGCTGGCCTGTCACATCCACAGATGCAGAGTACACATGCCATTGCTGCTGTTCGCCAGGGTCACCCATCACGTATGCGTGGCTTCCACCACTGAGTTTCCCAAAATAGCTATTGAGAATGGTTACTTCTTCTCTGAAGTCTCGGTGGGGAAATGGCTGGGCCCCGGGAAATATAAAGCTCCCGCGAGTGTAACTCACAGACTTCAATGAGAGGGAGAGGGCATCAGCACACTTAAGGATTGGTGGGATTGAGAGAAGCAATTTTGTCGTCCCACAAGTCTTTATGATGATTTTGTAAGGGTAAACAAATAGGCTGGACTCAGACAGGACATAGGAATCAACATGAGTGTTAGACAGAGAAGCAACAATAGTGCATTCAGCAGGAATTAAGATTTCATCCAATACTGATTTGGACAAAGAACGGAGGTCTGTTCTTTCATAACTAGGAAAGACATTAGGCTCAAAAAATGATATTTCGAGTCTTTTTTCATAACCTTCAAATCCGATTGCAGAAACAGGCAAGGCCATCTCAACTTAGAAAAAAAAAAAAAAAAAAACAGACGTTTTCCGAAAGAGAAGGGGAGATAGTAGGAATGATGAAACTAGGAAAGAATAACAGAGAGAGCGAGCAAAGGTAATGAGGAAGCGGGAATGGGAAAGAATGATAGAACGAGCAAAGGAAAAGAGGTGAAACTATTTTTTTCTAAACAAAAGTTAGACGATCTCAGGATGGCTTCTTTGCACACTGCAGGAGTCAGACGTTAAAGCAAAGTCAGAGTTCTAAACCACTTGAAAATCTATTTTATCAATGAAAAAACAATAACACTTGAATTTCTTTGAGTAATAACATAGCAGCTATCAAATAATGCTGTGCAGAAGAAATCAAAGAGAAGTAGACTCACGTCGGAGTAAGCAGCAGATCTGAATTTCTTAATTCCACCGTGGGGTCGAACATCTTCAATGCTATAACCAAGAGGAGCTTCATATAGAAGGGACTTACTACTAGACGTCTTCCCACTTTTGGACTCCATCAGATCATTCACTCTTGCCTGCCAAACTATCAAACAAAAGTTAAATCAATCTACCTTACAAATTCAAATTTAAAGTACTAGTAAATAACACATATGTAACTACGATGTACACGAGAAATGCAACAGAGTTTCAGGGCAACTACTTCTACAACTCTCGGGCAATTAAACAATGTGGACTACTTGCAACCACTTGCAAAAGTGCAATCAGGTAATAAAGCTATCGATAATCAGAACCATTATGATAAGCAAAGAATGAAATAAATGGATAATAATCTCCACTGTTCCAATTTAGAGACCAGAGATTGATGAACCATTTATGAAAACAATTCCACAATATCTTTTACAACCAATTATAACCCTTCATTACCAAGTGAAGAAAATCCCAAATAAATAAATTAATCTCTCCTAAGTTGCAAGTCATACTATTTTTGGAATCGACTACATTTGAGTTCCAAAACCCTCGGAACAGATCTCTCAGTTATCAAAATCAAACAACTACCTTATCTTTCTAAAACTTAAAATGGGGCTTTCAGAAGCAATTGAATTATGGGCAGACACAGTTTAAATAATTGAACACGCTATTATCAAAAAATTGACCTAAATTCATCAAAACAATTTGTATCTATCCCATGTCGTTTTGAAAGTGTAGACTTGATCAAGATTGCTAATCTGGGTTAGGCTTCAAGAATTTTCAGAACCTTTTAGAGCGAGGGACCCATGTTTGTATATCCCCCCCTCGATTATTTGTGCTCAGGCATGTGATGCTAAATTCACTCAACAGAAGCTTGAGTTAATCACTTTTGTACATTTCACTTCTAATTAAGGCATATCAATGTGAATACTCAGCCCTTCGAACCATCACTATATGTCATATCATATTCAATTTACAACTCCTATACAAAATATTCTGACTATTTCTCAAAATTATTGGATAAATAACAAAACTTTACAAATTGGCAAGTTATAACAAGATAGTGAGCATTTTGACGATCTTCATCCAATACAATCATCAAACCATATATGGATTCCGGTAGAAAAGAAATTCGGATGGGATATTAAGGGACATCCCAGTAGCATATCAATGGAAGAAAAAAAAAACCACCAAGAAAGAGATGAATAATGCAGGTAGAGATCAAGAACACAATATACACCAAATACAACAGAAAGAATACCACCGTCACAACATAATAGTACTAAATAATAAAAATAGTAATAAAAATTATAAATCTACAAAAATCATCCCCATAAATCAGACGAAATTCGAAGATCACGAAATTAAACAATCCAGAGTGTTGCGAAAGGATTATGATCTTACAGATGAAATGGAGAGTTGGGTGCTTGAGTAAACCCCAGACAGAGAGAGAGAGAGTGGGGGGGTAGTCCTCTGTGATCGTGACGAGAGAGCTTCGTAGATCAAAGCTTCCTGGTGAGGAAAGGACGAGCGGAAGTCAGGAGACCTTATATAGGGGCAGGGGAACGCTGCCCGCGGAACTGCCCGTGAATATGTGGGCCACAGGTTACGGTTAGGCCGGTAACAATGCCGCGCGTTTGGCGCTCCACCGTTTCTGTTTTTGGAATTAAAATCCCTACGAAATTTTAGGTGTCAAAACAATAGATCCTTTAAATCGTACGCGTCTCAAAGTAAATCAAGCAATGTAATCTAAAAATAGGATAAGACACGCCTCATAAGGCATGAGTCCTTCTATTTTTAGTATTTTTTGGTAAGATCGTCCATAAATTTGATCAATTACTCTTCGTGCTTCATGGCAAGACATGAATTCATGTTGACTTAAAAGCATACTTTCAAAATAAAACTCTATTCGTTCAATTATAAATTGTGCAAGAATATGAAGATGCTTGCAAGGTTTCGCTATTCTTATAATACCAATGTTTCGTTCTCGGTTAACACAATCCAATTCTTCTTGGGAGTGCAATATTTCACTGAACCAATCGTAGTGTAAGACTCGCGTCAACGCGAGGGCTGCCGATGTGGTGGAATGTTATGAACCGATTATCCCGTAGCAAATAATATGAAATATTTGATGTGATTTATTATAGCCTTGGGTTCTCTCATCCTAACCAGTAGCTTTCAGGGGTGAGTTCTCCCAAAATCATAATAGACCAACTGAAATCCGCAACAACTCCATTTTAAGTGGCTCTCGCTCTATCGACACTAACCTAAGAACATCCCTATATTGCTTGCTAGTAATTTTAAGGCCCTGACTTTTTTAAGCCCAAGGCTCAATTTTTTGAGGGATGAGCCCGAGTCCAATTCTCTCGAGTCCTATACTTGCACGTGCAAGCCCCGAGTAACTTTCTTTGACCTAGTACCTGATTGATAAAACCAAAAAGTTTAGGATCGAGAACTTAACACTATAAATTTTAGAGCAATAAAACTAATGATCGGGTCCCCCATTACGTAAATCACATCACAAACTCTGTGATTTTTGAAATTTCGTGCCAATTTTTGTTATCAAATGCGCTGAATAGTTAAAACCGCTTGAAGTTGCCCTTTTGGTGGAAGATTTCACAACTGATTTTTCATACTTCACAGAAAACCCCCCCCAAAAAAAAAATCAGCAATAGCACAAGTTAGTTTCTTCTTCAGTGGTGTGCATTGGTCACAGAAAGAAAACTGCACTGGCCTGGCCTGGTTTATCTCAGAACCGCAACTACCCTCGGGACCTTTCTACTGGCTCCCCACTGCATTTTGATGATTGAACTTGCTTTACATTTCTCTTCTCATACTCCACCTTCAATTCTTCCAATCGCTTCGTTACCTAGCAATTTGTGTTACAAATGCACACACAATGTTGAAAATATATTCAGAATCAGCCGTAACAAAATGGCCCTACTCGCGAACAATATCGTTATAGTAATTCTGCACACACAAAATGCTTATAAAACATTCACAAATTGTTTAATAAGATGAAATCCCTCCAAACAAAAAAGAAAAGAAAAAAGAAAGTCCTCCTCTACACGCTTCCGTATCGGGAGTTCTATAAATGTTTTGAACTGCTCATGTGTGTAGCATTACTCATTTAATTCTTTCATATCCTTGCATGGTATTGGGAAAATGCATATGTAACATCTGAGGGCCATGGATGGGTAAATATCTTGAATTCCATGGTTAAAAGGTAAAAAAAAAAAGAAAAAAGGAGGCGTGTAGGGACTTCTAGTTAGTCACAGACAAGTGGGTAGAGAGAAAAACAAAAAATAAAAATATGGCATATGTTTGGTTTGCAGGATGGAATAGAGGAGTAAATAGAATGGGTATTCTTGACTTGCCCTAAATAACAGCTGATTTAGGGCTTATTCTAGCCTAATGAAGATACTCATTCCACCCATGGTTTTAGGAAATAGCTACTCCTCACCTATTCTATTCTCACGAAATAACTATTCTATTCCAGCTTTTTCATTCCGTAAACCAAACATGTCACTAGTGCATTTGAAATCCTACAGGATGTGGATGCCATACTGTCATGCAGAGCAATGTATGAGTGAATCTTCAATAGTATTCTAGTTGTAATTAAGACGATATATTCTGCTTTCTAGATTATGTAGGATTAATGTAATTTTATTTTTTCCCTCTGGAAATCCCTGTGCATTCAAATGTTTCAGAACTCCTATTCTCTTCCACCTTATCATGGTACAACAGTATTCTCTATTCACAAACGCACATGCATGGACGCCCAAACAACTTCTTACCATATCCATGGTAAAGCCTTTCCGTGTTTAAATGCAATAGAACATGAAACGTAACATGAGTGTGTGCTTTGTGAGAGAGAACCTTTATTGAGTAGGCCATTGGTAATAAGACATCTGGATTCATTGCATCCTCAGGGAAGTTGCGCAGTGCATGGATAAGTTTTTCGAAGGGTAAATTTACCTGGTTAATGAGATACTTTATATAAGTCCAAAAAAGGGCAAAAGTGTTTGAAAATCAAAAATCGAAAAGGAGAATCGAAACACTCACCAAGTCATTGTGGCAATGTTTCAGTAAAGCCAAACCAACTTTAAAAATGATTTTAACACCCTGGCCACAAAAAGAGGAAAAGACCACCTAATCAACATAACAGTTTTTCCGAGGAAAAAACTTATTTAATGATAAATCACTAACCTCATTAAGAAAGACATCCCAGATGCGAAGAGCCAAGTGAAAAGGGAAGGAGTATGAGAAAACAGTGATGAACCACTGGCTTGCATACATACTGGGATTTACCATTTCCTGGGAAAAATGGTCTCCCAGCTTTGGCAAGTGCTCCCTTACTAAGCAATTGAACTGGAAAAGGTATTGCTGCACCAGAGGTAACCCTGCCTAAACCACAAGCACGAAAAACAATCTCAAAATACTTGAATTTATAAATCTATAAAAATTATTTTAAAATTTTACCACTCTGAATAGTATTTAAGCATATCAACTATGTGTGTCAGCTTGGTCCTCCCGATTAAATTTTACGGCTTTGCCCATGTCATCATGTCATGCATAGCAGTTCATAAGAGAGGCCCCAACTCAATCATGCTCAAGTAGGGCTTTTACCCAATTGGCAACTACAAACCCACCCAGCCTAATCAATTGGCAAATACAAACCCACCCAGCCTAGCAACAACAACCTTGATCTTGCCTAGCACCAAGTATTTAATACACAAGGTGGTATCACTATGCTAGAAAACTACACGCCGATTAAATGCAAAGTCCTTTTCTATGGTATGGTAGAGTTGGGTTCACTGAGATAAATGACAACCCTCCTGAGGAAAGCCAACTGAACTCGAATATTTTTTCCAACTGGTTCAGTTCAGGTACATTAGCATATTTTACTCGATCACTCCAACAAATAGGAATTGTTTTTTTGCTAATAATGATAAAACAAAGACAAACTGAACAAAGCAGATACATAAATATTTGACTAGGATTTCCTCACAAAATTTACTTTTAAAAGGCCGGTTGAGCATGGGTTTCTGTTTTGTGTTGTATCCCCAACACCATGTAGGCAAGGCCTGTTCCTCCGTAAGGAGCTTAATTTTCCAATAAAAGAGAGGGGGGAGGGGGTGGTTGGGGATGAAAGCCTAGACTTCCCCGATTGGTTGAATTATATAGGCCATAAAGCACTAGATGCATGCAGATGATGAATTAAGCGAACTGAGGTTACCAAATACAATCCTTCCATTGGGGCATGGACAGCTCCCTTCAATAGCGCAACCAGCAACCAAAAAACATCTTCTTCACTCATATAGAGAAGCAGCAGTCCTGCTAAAAACCCCATTCCCTGCATTTAAAAAAAATATATATATATATCATTCTTTTTCCTACAACCGATCAAGAAGAGTGCTGGAATACAACCTGAACATATCCAACATCTCTGTCATACACAGAGTATGCCTTCAGAATGTTGTAGAGGGACCTTTGACCAGGGCCATGTCTCTGCTGGAAAAAAACATGTGAAGGGAAAGTACGAGAGATGTCTCGGATTATATCCAGCTCTGAAGATGAAGTCTCGTATATTACTAGTTGCTGCAGAAAAATTAATAGCACATCAACTTAATTAGAAGAAGAGTTGACAAAGTATACACTCAGGGAAAAGGAGTACCTCATAAACCCCAGGGTTCATCAGCAAAAGGTCCCTACTTCCCGAGATCAACTGCCAAACAAGGCCTCTTAAACAATCAGGAATTCCTTTCCTTATTCGCCTTTTTACAACATTAGGCTTCCTTCTAACATAATGCTTCCAATCACTTCCTCCAATTCCAATCATTTTCCTCCATTTTCTAACCCTCCTTTCCTCCCTGAAAACCTCAGGAGGAAATATTGACAATATTATTTATTACCAAGGAGGGAGTGAGTTAGTGATGAAAAATGTTTACCTGCCAAATTCGTAGGCTGATCTGATCTTAGTTACGCTATCAAGCGAGTTGTTCTGCTCCTTTACAAATCCAAATCTGTCGAGTGGCCTAGGTGGTGGAACTGGGCCAGGTTCATAGTCATTGGTCCTTTTCTTCTCCATTCCGCTATCTCAAACAAAGTCTTTCAGACTAAAATGGAAACAGATGACATTTTTCTCACTAAGATAATCACTTGTTGACCAGTTTATAGGGAACAAAATACCTGAAAGGATGAAAACTTAAAATTTTTGTATCTACAAAAAAGTTGATCTGGATTATCAAAGCAATGGGCCAAACAAAGACCAATCAATGTGAAGAAAAATGCAAACAACCGCAAACCTGTTCGCCATCCAATATAAGCTTTAAATGGACAGAACAGACACAAATGTCTGTGAATCATTTATTACTTATTATTTTTTAAGCTTATGAGCACAGGAAAATTGCAAGAGTAATACTACATGTATATCCTTCACACAACCTTCACACCGAAAGGGTGACGTGGAAAAATATGTGTGGTCCCTTTTTAGTAGTATTTTAGTCAAACAACAATACACAACCACACATATTCTGTCACGTGGCCACTTTCGGTGTGAAGATTGTGTGAAGGATGTACGTATTGCTCAAATTGCAATGTAATTGCCTTAGAAACAACGAATGTCCACTCAGAAATAAATTTGACAGCAAAGTGAGCCTTGCGCAGGGGAAAAAAACCAAAAACAAAATCATACCCAGGAAGGAATAAGCCCTGTTAAAGCTACTAGAAGACAAATATATAAACATTATGCGAATTGCAATTGAACTTAGTTCCAGACAATAAATCACCTAAACTTCCATCCCATTTCTGAAACCCAAAAAAAAAAACAACTGAATTCATCAACACCAGAGATTGGAACGAAAATAAGCGAGGAATGTCGATATTAAAACTGAGAAACAGATACAATCTAGTGATAAAACCTGAAAAACCCTAAGATCAAGAACGAAACCCAATAGTTTTTTATGATCAATCATAATTCAGAAACTATAGTTCCAAATCAACACGGAGAAAGACGGGTAGATGGTGGGAAGGAGAAGGAATCGTACCAGGTTATGGATAATTTGGGCTCTGCGACCGAGTGATGGGGTTTCAGTTTTCCTGTTCCCTGGGAAATTTTCTGAGAAATGCCAACAGTTTTTGCCAGAACAATACCCCGGAATCTTATCATGTGATAATAAACTTAGTTAACCCACGCATTTACGCCAACACACCGAATCGACCATTTAACTTTAGCTTAGTTTTCCGATTTGGTCATTGAACTTCAAAACTAAGTAATTTACTTCATAAACTTTTCCTTACCAATACTTAATATCATGACTTTTCCGTTATAATTATTAATAGGGTATCAATATGATATTTTTTGTAAGAGAAAGGTATTTCCCATTAAATCTTAGAATTAGGCAACCGTGTTGATCCGATGGCATAGGGTGAATTCTGACAATGATGGGGAGCTAACAGATCTTGATAATAGGATCTATAGATAAAAAGTTTTAGTTGAAAATGAGATGGTTGCCACATAAAATTTAATAGGAAGTACCATCATTGACGGTATCACCATATGCCATCGGATCAGCTGAATGCCACAATCACCTCACTATATAAGATTTAATAGGAAATACATCTCCCCTACAAACAATGCCACATGAAATATTATATCAATGATTATGATAAAGACGTGATGGTGTTTAAGTATTGGTAAGTAGTGAGAAGTTTATGGGACAAATCGCTCAGTTTTAAAGCTCAAGAACCAAATTAGTAACAAAGCCAAGGTTTACGGGGCAATTAAATGATCTAGCCTACATTTTTAAGGGAAATATCTTCCAATTTGATGTGCAATTTACCCTTCTTTTTTTTTTTTTTTGTTTAAGGGAGTTTTTTTAAGAAAAAACAAATCTAATCATATAGATGAAAATAACATGCAAAAATACATAACTCTATAAATCTTCATATAATTTGAAAATACATAACCTATTCATCATAAATATGGAAAATTTCAAAGTTAAAAATTATGCTGAACTTTTTCATGCTTAGAATGAATAGGTTCCTCATTTCCAAATCTCATGAAAATTTGGGATATGCAATTTTATATGTTATTTTTATCTATATGGTTACTATTTTGTTTTAAATGCTTCAAATAAAAAATAAAAAAACTACACAGCAGACTAGAAAGGGTGGATTGGAGAGAATCTAGATCAGTTTTTATGGTACCTTAGTTGTAGTTTTTATAGAGTAATGCTAGTCATTTCTAAAAGCAATCTCACATAAATTCTACAACTCACATGTGAAGGTGCACATTCATAAATAGTGTTAGGGTTCCACTTATCACATATGTGGGATGCCATCCTCCACACGTTAGCAGTGAGATTTAAGTGAAATTAGTTTTTTTGGGATTTAAAGTATTATTCTTTTTTTTTCGAGAGAAAATTTCTCTGAAAAAACCCAATGATTAAAGTCATTTTTAAGAAACACAATGTGGTTTGAATTTTATTGACCACACCTTCATACTTCAATTTTGTTTTCAATACTCTTTTCACTCATTTGTCACTCAAATCTGTAGAATAGAGGGACACTGGCAAGTTACTAATTTTTCACACAATTTTTTTTGAAATATAGATGCTTGAAATAATAATAATAATAATTTGAAAAATATTTTAAAAATAGGAAAGATTAGCATAACGGAATTTAAAAAAAGTAAAGAAAAGAAAAGAAAGAAAGATTCTAACCACGATCCACCGCCGTCTAGATCTGCCGCATCTCCGGCACGTTCAATTGATGCATCATTTATTTATTTATTGATCGATAAAAAATAATGTAATAATTCATGCATTGCTTTTTCTTACTAGGCATATCCTATTATATTTTTATTTTCAATCATTTTGATTCTTAATTTGGTTGTATCAAATTTTTGTAGTTTAATTAATTTAGAAAAATATGACAATTCAAAAAATTATGCCTTATTTATGCAATTCTATGGACTCGATGATTAGATCATTGACTATATCGTTGGGACCGATGAGATGATTAAACAATCTTCTGACTAGGATAGTGATGAATGGAGGAATTGACTTGTCAAGGTCAAAGGAGTCAATTAACTTGGTTTTGCAGGAATCTTGAATAAATGACTTAGGCTGACCTTTTCTTATACATGAGATGGGTCAAGGGGTTCAGCTGCACCCATTCCTTGACTGGATGATTAAAGATAAAAAGAAAAAAAAAAAGACTATTTACCTTGTAATGATTTAATTTAATTTTTTCTTTTTTGGTTTGGTCGGGTCATGTAATGATTCAAACGATGATGACCGTTATCCTCCCCACTTTTACAGCCAACGGTCTTTTTCATTTATCCTTTTTATAGGTAAACATATGCATATAATAATGGGCTTATTTTTTAAGGAAAAAAAATTAAATTACCACTATTATTGTTCATTTATGAAACTTCTATTATCCGTTTTAGGCCCCTTAATTTCCCTCCAAAATAAGAGATTGATTATCTTTTAATAAAAAAAACATGTTTTCCGATTAAAGTTTGCAGGTATTGAATTGAGAAGTACAATGTTAAGTATGGAGCATTTTGAATATATTATAATATTTTCAAAAAAATCTTTAGTTTTTCCTAAATTTAGATACTTAGGATGAACAGATTATTCATTTTCAAATCTCATAAAAATTAATATACTTATGTATTTGTCTATGTATTTTGGATCCATATAGTTAGAATTCTTGAAAAGTTCATGAAAAGTGAGTACAATAAAAACTTATCGGATATGAACTTGAGAGGATCCTAGTTCTATGGAGTGCTTGTGCAATTTCTAACAAGTAAGCAATAAAAATCTTCATCAAATAAAGTCCTTTTTTTTTTCAAAAAGTTTTATTTGCCATTACAAATTGAATTTAATAACTGTTAAAACTTTGACCATGCCCAACACAACAATTTACACGCAGGCAAATTGTAGTTTTAACTTTTCATAATACTGCTACTATTGTTATTGTTTCATATATAAAACGAGCTTAATACAAATTGCCCCTAGTCAAATAGATAATTTGAAGGTCATAATGAAGAAATTAAAATTTGGAAAAAGTAACGTAAAGGGCAAAATAGGATATAAATTCACGTTCGAAGGCCAATAAGAAATTGAGGGTTAGGTCAAATCCTATATTTATGTAGGAAATGTGTGTAAATTGAGCCCACTTCCTAAGGAATTGAGGCCCTCTAAAATGATGTCGTTTTGATTAAAATGGTACAGTGTTTGATGTATTTTGATCAAAATATCGTAACATTTTTTTATCAAAACGATGACATTTTGGGAGCCTCAGTTGAGGTTCACCTTACTCACATGTATATATAGGAAAATACTATTAAAAAAAGTCATAGAACCAAGTATTTTTATGAGAGCCAACCGTGGTCGGACCCACAATATCAACAAGAAATATTATGGGAGTTGTATTATAAATTCAATACATATTCTACTAATTACTAAGATCCGAGCATAATCCAATGATGAATGTAGTTTTATCCAAGTCAAAAGCTTTAAACACTTATTGCTGACTTCTTTGTTGACCAGATTAGAGGGAAATTTTGACCATTAAGATGAAAGCACATTTTTAATCTGCTAAAATTCTCAGAGCTAGTAGAACGTATATGGCTTTATTAATCTACCAATCAAAATTCCTTCACACGATGCTCCGTGAGCCCTTAATGAGTTAGCTTTTATAAGAAAAATTGGCTCCTATATATACATATATGACCCTAGGATAAACATTGACTTGTAAGGTGGTCTGGTCCGATTCCCCCATGTTCGCCACCGTACTTTAACATTTCAAAATGGGGAAAACTTTGAAGTAATAATAATAATAATAATAATAATAATAATAATAATAATAATAATAATAATAATAATAAATGGATAATAGGAGAGTGGTAGGCGTTGGCTTGTCCTAAGAAATTTCCCCTCCATTCGTACTCTTTAGACCAACAGCACAGAGACTTGTCACATTTGTGTTATTTATCATTTGAAACCTTCCTATTTTAATGTCACTTTGACTCCTGCTTATATATATATATATATATATATAGTTGGAGGATAGCCAAGGTTCTTCACACAATTCTCCTTTCAAAGAAGAGTTCTTCTTCTCAGGGAACAGAAAGGCACTTCAATCACAACTGCAGCAGTGGGCATGGATTACATGAAGGTTGTGCTCGCACTTTCCTTCGCGTACGCGTGCCTTCACTTTCTCATCAAATCCGCCCGAAGCCGCCGCAACCCTGCCGCGGCTCCGTTGCCACCGGGCCCTCCTCGTCGCCCGATCACCGGAAACATCTCCCAGATTCGCGGGGGCTCGCCTTACCAAGTCATGGCCAATCTCGCCAAGACGTACGGTCCCGTGATGTCGCTGAAGCTCGGCAGCGTCACCACCGTGGTGTTTTCCACCGCCGAAGCGGCCAAGGAGGTCCTCACGAAGCACGATAATGTGCTTGCTAATAGAGCGGTCAGGCACGTCGCAAAGGCCCTCGATCATCACAAGTCGTCGGTGATCTGGTCCCAGACCACCGATAACTGGCGCAACCTCCGGAAGATTTGCACTATGCAAATGTTCACGTCGAAGCGGCTCGACGCAAGTGAGGAGCTCCGCCAGAGAAAGGTGCAGCAACTCCGTGAATACTTGTACGAGGCTAGCCGGAGTGGCTCGGCCGTGGACATCGGCGGGGCCATGTTCACCACTATCCTTAACATGATATCGAACACGCTATTTTCGGTGGATTTGGCTCATTACGGTTCTGATTTCTCTCATGAGTTTGAGGACATGATATTCGGGACTATGGAGACAAGCGAGAAACCTAATGTCGCAGACTTTTTCCCGGCCCTTCAATGGGTAGACCCGCAAGGAGCACGAAAACAAGCTGGGATATATTGTAAGAAAATGATGGATATCTTTGATAAAATCATTGAGGAGCGACTGGAGGAAAGAGCCGGCAAGTCTATGGAGTACAATGATGTATTGGAAGCACTCCTCGATCTGAACTTGAAAAAAGAATATGAGCTTAGTCTCAACGATCTGAAACATCTATTCTTAGTAAGTTCGCTTTCTAAATTTCTATGTTTATATACATTCGAAGACCTCAAGTTATAAAATCATTAAGATTAAAAGCTCTTGCCATTAATTATCACATAAGCCCCTAACCCACGGATTACTTTCACGTTCAGGACATCTTCATCGCGGGGATCGACACAAGCTCGACGACGCTGGAGTGGGCTACGGCGGAGCTCCTCAACAACCCGAAGAAACTTGAGAAAGCTCATGCAGAGCTCCAAGAAGTCCTCGGAGAGAGAGGAGAGATAAGAGAATCGGACATTTCGAAGCTCCCATACTTACAAGCAGTGGTGAAAGAGACCCTCCGGCTTCACCCGCCGGGTCCCCTTCTTCTTCCTCACCAAGCGAAAGCCACTGTCGAGGTCTGCGGCTTTACGGTGCCGAAGGACGCTCAGGTACTCGTGAATGTCTGGGCCATCGGCAGGGACCCCAAATCATGGGCAGAGCCGAGTTCGTTCCTTCCAGAGAGGTTCGTAGGTAGCGCAGTTGATGTCAGGGGTCGTGATTTCGAACTCCTTCCCTTTGGTGCGGGCCGAAGGCTCTGTCCCGGCTTGCCGTTGGCGAATCGGATGCTCCATATGATCTTGGGAACATTTCTCGTGTTTGAATGGGAGCTGGACGGAGGGATGAAGCCGGAGGAAATGGGCATGAATGAAAAGAGTGGGATCACGTTGGTGAAGAAAGCAGAGCCTGTTCGTGCTGTACCGATTATGTGATCTATAATTTTTTTTTTTTTTTAGAATGTTTCATGAGTTGAAAACTGAGTGTGCACATATGCTGATAGTTTGTGTTTATTTTCTGATTCATTTAGCTCCTTTGTATTCGACGTTTGATGATTAATTAGCATTTATTGATTTTTATAAACTCTTAAATTGTGCTCAGGCATATAAGCTAAATATGTGCGAGCGTGCAGAATTAAATAATGATGCAAAATTATATGTTAAAGTGATGTAATTTTAAGGTACTTGTACGCAATTAGATAGGGTGTGATTCTATATAGCACTGTTTCAATTTTTTTATACATCATGAAAGTAGCCTTTCACTGTAAAAAAATAATTAATTAATGGCCTGCTAATTTATACAATGACGCTCTATCTAATTGTGGTGTATCCCAAACTAAATCATTTGATGAGAAATAGATTTTTGGGATAAAATTATTAATTAAAATAACGTAATTTTAGGCATACCAGTACCCAATTAGGTAAGTTGTCACTTACATGTTTTTCGTTGATTAATATCATTATTTCTTATGTTTTATTATTTTTTGTTTTTGGGTTCCCTATGAATATAATTCCGAAAATGAAAACGGCGTCGTTTCGCCACGCAACCGTTAAAATTCTTATCCTTTTGGGCACAGGCACAGAAGGGAACGCTGCAAGCAACGCCTCATCCCTTCGTTCATTTTCTGCAGAAATTTCAGCACTTCTCCAGCAAGTGGTTCAGTCTTCAGAGGGAAAATGGCAGGAAAAACTCTGAATTCACGAATCCTCTATCCTTTTCTTATCGTCTTTCCCTACCCTCAACGGGGCAGATGAAAAAGGCCATTTTCCATCTCCAGTTTCTGTAAAATTTCACTCAGCAAGTTATTTTACAGTTCCATTACAGCTTCGGTGAGTGTTATTTTCCCTCTTTGCTGTTCTGCATATCGTTCCACACTGGTAGATACTCTTGGTTGTGATTTTTTCGTGTTATTTCGGTTTCTGGGGGAACTTTTATGCAATTCTTGGACCGAAATGGCTTCTTTCTGTGTTGTTTCAAATATTGGGTTGTTGATGAATCGAGAAAAATTCAACATTCATGCAAGGGAAGAGATTTTTTTGCCCACATACAGAGCTATAGGTTGTTCATTATACACCTCAAACTGTAGTTCAGCGTTCTTTCCTTCACTGACTTGTAATGGTTTTTGTAAACCCTAGTCGTTGGTTGGTGTGTGACAGTAAAATTTGGTCATTGGTCGACCGAAATGGCCGAGATATGCAAACCCATTTCCGGAGCTACGAATTTGTTTCACCTCCCTTTTTAGGGTTTCAGGGTTGTTATAAATCTCAACATCGGTTGTTTTGTAATAGAAGAACTATTTCAGCTTTCAATGGAAATGGTAGAGAGAGAGAAACTCTTGCGGGAAAAGTAGGAAGTCATAGGTGTGAGAAGGAGAAAATCAGGAAGTAATGGTGTGAGAAGGAGAAAATCATTAAGATTGCGGGCGAGAGTGCTGGTTATTGTTCATGAGACTGAGAAGGTTTTCTGTTTGGTCCATGTTGGATGAATCGGGAACATTTTTGCGCAGAAATATGAAAAGATTGGCAATATATACTTCATTTGTTGTCACACTGGGGCTGTGTTATTTGTTTCTGAACTTATCAGCCTCAACATCTCCCAAAATGGTGCCATACTCGGATTTGGTAATGAGCCTACAAAATGGTTCTGTAACGAAGGTTCTATTTGAGGAGGGATCGCATTGTATATACTTCAACACAAGATCTCAAAATCCATCAAAAACAGAAAATGCAGAAGATGAGTCACCATCTTCAGTGATCAATGCTACAAATGAGAATGTTGAAGTAGTTGCAAATAAAGTTATTGCAAATTCAACACCAGTAGAGCTTGTAAATGTGTGGAGAAATTTTTTTAAAATCCGTGCATCTAATCCTGAGTGGCGGTACTCTACGAGAAAGATAAATGAGGACGTGAGTTTTCTGCTTAGTTTGATGAGAGAGAAGGACACTACTTACAGCTCAGCTCCTCAGCCAGTGATCAAGTCTTTGAGGAGCATTTTAGTAACTATTTTATCTCTTTGGATTCCGATGAGCCCTTTAATGTGGCTTCTTTATCGCCAGTTTTCTTCTGCTAAAAGTCCTGCCAAAACACGAAGACCGAGTAGTCAGGCGGTCAGCTTTGATGATGTTGAAGGTGTTGATGCTGCTAAGGTAGAGCTAATGGAGGTAAGCTACCATATCTCTTGAAGTTATGTCAAATTGGTAACTCGTAATTTTTATCTCCATTTTCGTATGTTCAAGTAATTGAGTTTTTATGTGTAGCTGACCGCGTAAAAACGTTTTTATTGTTGATACATATGTTCTCATGGAAAACCTTGTAAAATAATGGAGATTAGGCTAGGACAATGCTAACGTGAACAAGTGAGCGAACTTTATATATATGAGCAAACTCATGTAAGCTCCACACCAGGGGTTGGATTGAATTTTTTTAATCAAATCCAATTATTTGGTAAAAGTTGAGCCTCATCCAATTTTGGATGAGGTTTCATCCAAATAGTCAAAGTCAAGTAACCTATATTTGATCAAAGAAGTCAACTGTAAAAGCTTAAACTTTGACTATTGGAGGAAATCCTTTTCACAAGTGGGTGGGACTCATATTTCACTCGATTGTAGGATGCGCGTAAATGTTTTGATCCAACGATTAAAATTCCTTTCTATCATCTTCTGCGGGTTCTACATAAGTTTGCTCATATAAGTAAAATTTGCTCCCTGCTCATATTAGCATTTTTGGTCTAACCTAACATTATAGATCTTTTGGCTGGTTCCAGATCTTATTTATACTGTCAATAATTTTGAACTACCAAAGTATTATTCAAAAATCTCTTTTGTTCAGGCTATTCTCATTAGATTTCTCTACTGACATATTTACTTATTTGCAGATAATTTCATGCCTGCAAGGACTTGAAAACTACAATAAACTTGGAGCAAAATTACCTAGAGGTGTGCTGCTGATAGGTCCTCCTGGGACGGGGAAGACATTATTGGCACGTGCGGTGGCTGGTGAAGCAGGAATCCCATTTCTTATTGTTTCTGCTAGTGAATTTGTGGAGCTGTTTGTTGGGAGAGGAGCTGCTCGCATAAGAGAACTTTTTAATATGGCAAGGAAATGTGCACCGTCAATCATATTCATTGATGAGCTTGATGCTGTAGGAGGAAAACGGGGAGGAAGTTTCAACGATGAACGTGACCAAACACTAAACCAGGCAATTTTACCATCTGATTTATTGATTTATTCTACAGAACTCTTAATTTCTTAATGAAATCCCAAAGTTTACTCCCTCTTTTTTGTTATATAAAAAGAAAAGAAAATCATTTACCTGTAATGCGCCTTGTTAACATTTGTGCTTTATTGAGTGAGTTGAGGGGGGCTGAGGCTATCCTGGAGATTTCTGATTCTTCCTTCTTGTTAACATTTCTGCTTTATTGAGTGAGTTAAGGGGGGCTAAGGCTATCCTAGAATTTTCTGATTCTTCCTGAATTTTACCACTTTGGCCCTGTCATATTTGGAAATTTATCTAAGTATAGTAACTTTTATGGCTTTGTAGTATTTAAGCATAGGGTTAGGAGAATCTAAGCATGGGCTTGGATAATTACATAGTCCAGACCCCAAAATGACGACATTTTAATTTTTCTTTTTCCAGTAAACGAACTTCTAAATGTTTTATTAAACAACTTGATTCTCTTCCACTTAAGACTTAAGTATATTAACTTTGTTGTTCCTAGCACCGTCCCTACACGTGTGTGTGTGTGTGTGTGCAGGTGCATATTATGACTTTTTTTCCTTAATGTTTTTCTTTTTTTCTTCCTTGTGATATTCCCCTGGTCAGTTATTGAATGAGAATGTCAGTTTCCTGAGGTTCTGGCTCAAGTGTACTTACAACAATGATTACATGTGTGGAACCAGCTTTTGAATTTTTCTTTTTCAACATTTGCAGTTGCTGACAGAAATGGATGGATTTGAATCGGACAATGAAGGTGGTAGTTATAGCTGCTACTAATAGGCCAGAGGCATTGGATCCCGCTCTCTGTCGGGCTGGACGATTCTCAAGAAAAGTTATGGTGGGAGAACCGGATGAAGAGGGAAGGAGAAAGATCCTGGCTGTGCATTTTAGGGAAGTTCCTTTGGAGGAAGAAATGACTATTATCTGCAATTTAGTCGCTTCAATAACTCAAGGTTTTGTAGGTGCAGATCTCGCAAACATTGTCAATGAAGCTGCTTTACTCGCAGCACGTCGAGGTGAGATTTATATATAATGTATATATTAGATCCATATTGGGTTTTTTTTTTTTCACTCTGCAAATGGTTATGGAGAATGATCCTTGGCTGATGATTCCCTCCCTCAATCTAAATGTAATTGTCATATGTTGGGAGTCCCATGTTGGTTTTGGACAAATGAAATGCAAACTTTATGTTTGAAGTTATAGGCATACAATGAAATGTGGCCACAATTATTCTTGACAAGATTTGTGCTCTGAGCTTCGCAGGCGGTGAAACCGTGACAAGGGAAGATATCGTGGAAGCCATAGAAAGAGCGAAATATGGGATCAACGATACGCATCGAACTTCTAACATAATCAGCAAGGAAATCGGAAAACTGTTCCCATGGATGCCATCCCTGTTAGGAAGGAATGACCCGAGACAAGATAAACTGCAAGGGCCTCTTGGATATCAAACTCTTAGCTGATGACTGCTCACGTTTCCTCAGTTCATCCATTTCTATAAATGATATTTAGTGTTAAATCTTCCCTAATAGACTGCTGTGGCTCAAAAGCTTAGATTTATAATCGTGATCTGATGTTTAAAACCTTCTTCTTTTTTTTTTTCTTTTGGTGAAAGGAAATAGTGCAAAATGTTCTGAATTTAGTACCCATAGTTAGACAATTTTAAGGGTTATTTGATATGTGAACCTATTTCATTAATGAGTAGCTTTTTTCTCTTTTACATTAGACCGAGTGAGTAGACGATCAAAAGAAGTTGATATGAAATTTGAAATGGTGAATTTAGTCTCTCTTTTTGCAAAGATTTATGTTGGTATTGTTAAATACGCTTTATCTTCATGAATGGTCGGTCAATGATGGTATTTTTGTATGAGAAAAGAGAACATGAGTTAAGACTTACGCAACAACTTGCGGGAGTCTGTCCTAAAAAACTGACTTTGTTTTATTAAAAATAGTTCCTATTTATTTATAGTTTTTAGTAAAATTATGTCGTTTTGAGAAGTGGATTCACAAAAATTGTGTGATTCCGAATTCATATTCTCTTTTCACTTCTTACGTTACGATCCTCTAATGTGATTATTATTAAAATTAAAATAATTAAATATATAAAAAATATAACTTAATAACAAGCATCCGTTGTAGTCTAGTTGGTTAGGATACTCGGCTCTCACCCGAGAGACCCGGGTTCAAGTCCCGGCAACGGAAATGCAATTTAATTGTTTTCCAATAATTTATAGAATATTTAACTGGGAAATAAAATTACGACCTTTTCTCTTACTTCCCAAGGGTTTTATTGTCGCGTGGGTGATTTGTTTTGCTGATATTATAAGAAAAATTGTATTTAACCTATTGAGTTGCACTGAATTTGAAAGTTAGTACTTAGGCTTTAATGTTTCTAAATTTTTTTAATTAAACCCATTTTATGGGAAAAAAATCATAATCATGTGACTACTCCAAGAGCATTCATTCATAAATCGGTTACCTGTACACTTTTTAATTCTTATTAAGGCAAAGGTATTTTAAAACATTAAACTTATTTTTCACCATTTCACAATCCTTAAGATGTGCAAATCCATCAACTTTAATAAAAAAAACTAAGGGTTGCAACTCCAATGAAAGTACAAAGAAGTTCATTGTTTATTTTAAAACCATAGAGGAGTTATGATAATTCGCTCCAATTATTGAGAGGTTAAGTACAATTTGACTAATACTATATGAGCTCGATAAATCTATAGCAGCCCAAGGATGACTCTTTGATATTTAATTTTCAAATTTCAATCGTACGTATTGAATGAACATTAAAAAAAAAAAACCTAAAGATACCAATTTCATACAATTTCGTTTTGCATGCATATTTTTGACTAATCTAATTTCTTTATGATAAAAAACAAAAATAAAAAAGCATCAAGGTCAACGAGCTGACTAGTCCCATCACTGGAAGTGAGGGAATTTTATTTGTTCATTTAAAAAAAGTAAGTGCATTTTTTATAAAAACAAAAAGCCTTACTAAAATACTTTTGGTGTATTTATTTATTTTTATCTATTCTCTCTTTTTATTCTTTTTTTCTTTTTTTGGGAGAAGACCGATTCAAGCGTTGATCTGATCAAAGGGCAGGGCAGGCCTGGCTTTAAGGCCATATGCCCCGGCCCCAGCCATAAAGTGCCACGCGTCCTTCCTCCTGGCACACACGTGTCACGCGATCCATCTTTCCAAGAAACCTATAAATTGGCTTCCCATGCAACTACGGATTCTCCATCAAATTCCCAAGCATCTGAACCTCATCTGCAATATTTTAAACCCTAATTTGGTTTTGGAGTTTGAATTTCCAAAGATGATGAATCAATCCCAGGACGCAAGTTTCCAGGCTGGTCAAGCCAAGGCCCAAACTGAGGTCTCTCTCTCTCTCTCTCTCTCTCTCTCTGATCTTCACAGCTTCTGATACGAAGCTCTAAAATCTGAACTCGGCCTCTTAAAATTCTTCTCTCAAAACTTCATCGTTTTAGTAATCTTTCTTTATGAGTGAATTTTATTTTAAATTCTTTATGAAAACAATGCAGTTCTAGCTTCTCTTTTCATAGGAAAGTTTTCCAAATTTAATGAATATTTTTGTTCGTTTTAGGAGAAGGCTGGGACCATGATGAATCAAGCCGGCAATGCTGTTCAGTCTGCTAAAGAATCATGTCAAGAGGTATAACCGACCCCATGATTAACCCCGCGCATAATGCTACGCATGTATATCCTTCACACCGAAGTAGCGGCACCGTAAATTTTGTATGATCCTTTTTAAAGGGTATTTTGACAGGCTCTCTATTCAGTGCTATGCATGATTCTTTGGATAACCTCTAGTTTGATCAGGGAAACTATAGAAAACGAATCCGCTAATGCAGGTTATAGATTCGGTCAAGAAGAAGAAACTTATAATATCGTAGCTGCTCATGGTTATTTTAGTTGATTGATCTTCCAATATGCTAGTTTCAACAATTCCCGTTCCTTATATTTTGACCACACAAACCTTAACTAGTGTGAAGGATGTGCAAATAATGTACTCATTACGTTACTCGAGAGCATCATGAAGAAATATGAAAATTATAGTTTTGAGAGTTAATTATGTTGTGGTTTCAGACTGGACAGCAAATGAGGGAGAAGGCACAAGGAGCAGCTGATGCTGTGAAGAATGCTACCGGAATGAACAAGTGATCAGTTTATCCGGGGAGAATTAATACATATCTTAATAATTATTTAATATTTTTTCCATTCTAGGTTTTTTTTTTTTTTTTTTGAGTTCTCTATATCTATTTTTCTGGGCTTTTCTTTTTCCCCCTCATGGAGAGCTGATATTTGGCCTGCATTTGGAACGAAAGAGAGTAGTGCTCTCTCATGGAGTTATCATTTTGATTTTATTAATGTTTTTTAGTAGCCTTCCCATTCCAATTTGGAGAAATTAATAATATGTTCTTCATTTCATAATTTCAGTGGCAATAATTGCATGAAAATCTACGAACCATTTTATTTTTCTCATGCTCTTTACATTTATACCATTGAAATTTATAAATTCTGAACATAAGCTGAGTCCTTATGGGACAAGTATGGGAGAAAGATCGAAAGAATAAGCGTGTAAACCTTATTATGGGAAAAAAAAAAATTAAACTTCTTGCAAGAACAAATTTAACATAAAAGACAAAATCAGCTATAAATTAAATATTTTTCATAAAAATAAAACCAAGTGACAAATAGATTTTTCCGAGGAGATGAAGCAATATTCTCTGTTTGGCCAATCCAAAATTGTGAACAGTTTTGTAGGGTAGTTCTCCTTAACTCTGTTGGCATTTGGGGAATTCGAAAAATTTTTGACCAAATTTCTATTTCTTGGCTTTTTTTTTTAATTTTAAATTTTATTCAAATTAAGTTACATTTTTATAATATTTAGGAAAAAAATAAAAAGAAAATTGTAAAATTCAAGAAAAAATTAAAATTCTTATGCAATTTAAGAAAATTTCAATATCTTGAATTTCTGAAAAAAAAAAATAATTTCCGACCAATTTTCCAATCTTTCAATTTTTTTAAAATTATTTACGATCTCCGACCAAATTTCACAAATTCGGCACACACGCGTCATATTGGCCGAACAGCGACCCTACTAAACATTTACGAGTATAATTAAGGGTGAATTTTTTTGAGATAAAACAGATTTAAAAAATTAAGACGAAAATATAAGGAAAAAAAAAAAAAACAACTCGCTCGGCGGTATCGTACGGCTTGTACGGAGGTCCAAAAACGACGTCGTTCAGCCGTCAACGCGATCAAAACCCCACAAAATCAGAGATGGTCTGGTGCTTTTCCCCAGAAACCCTGTTTCATCATCCACAGGCTTAGGGAGGGAAGAAATGAGGAAAGAAGAAGATCCACAGAAGATCGCAGCGGCGGCGTACGATTACGAGAGCGACCCGAGATGGGCGGAGTATTGGTCCAACATCCTCATCCCTCCTCACATGGCTTCTCGCCCCAACGTTATCGATCACTTCAAGCTCAAGTTCTACCAGCGTTACATCGTTCGTTCCTCCTTCCCTATATATATGCGTGTGCATTCTATGACTTATCAGTTTATACACACACAGAGACGAGTAAATGGATGGTGTTCTCTACGATATAATCAATGAAATTGTGTACGGTATTGGGCGTGTTCTGTTTAAAATGGCATTCGTTTGACTGAAAAAATGAGCTGTCCCTTTAAAACCATTCTCCATGAATTTTAACTCTTGAGATATGGTAGAACACTGAGCTGTGAAACCCTTGTCCCCAGTATACATGTTTCTCCCTCACCCCAGATGATTTTAATCCGCTCTTCAAGTATCCCTTATAACTAAGGCAGCTTTTGTTCTGCTCCAGCTCCCGTAGCCCTTAGGCTGAGAGACTCGTGACTGACTTGCTTACACCAAGTTTGGTTAGTAGGATGGAATAGTTATTGCATAGAAATAGAATATCTAAGGTGTAATACCCAGAAACTTTAGGGACTGTTTTGCAAATATTTATTTATAATTAATTATTTTTTTTACTGATTATCTTGAGATAAGGACAGTGTGTGTGGTAGGGGACATGTGTCACTCATAGGGGATCCCAAGAGAATTTGTGGTTAGGGTTGATGCATGTAGGGGGGGGTGAAGGTGTCCCTTTGATGGGACACATATGTGTCTATCTCTTTCTCTCTCTTTCCTTTGCCTGCCTATAAAAGGGCACAGCAGCCCTGGAGACAGCACCAGAGCTGGAGGAGAAAAAAAAAACAAGAGAGAGAGAGAGACAAGGAGTCTTAAGAGAAATCTAAGGAGGAGAAGGGAACATCATAATTCCAAGATTAAGGTAGTGTCACTTTCCCTTTTTCTTTCTGTTTTGACTTTTATCTGTGGTGCTGCCTGTGTAATACTTCTTTCACTATTAAAATGGAAAGGAAGTAATTGTTGGATCATCTCCAAAAGGGGAAGTTGCTGGAAAGTTTTTACTATTCTGAAAGTGATGTTTTCATGCTTTAGCCACTGTTTAAAGCTTTAAATCTTGGGTTTTGGGGCTTAAATCCTGTTGGAAGTTTTTAAAACTGTCTTTTCAAGAACTAGGCCCGGAATGACAAATCTGTCCAGCTGCTGTGTAGGCAAAACCGAACCCTTTTGTCACTGTTTTGACGATAAGGTGGTTGGAAAGCTTTGTCAACTCCAGAAATAGTGTTAACCTTGTTTTAAACCACCAGAATCTGGAAAAGAGGAGTTTCCAGCACTGCTGTGTTTACTTTTCTCAAAATCAACTGTTTTAAAGTACGAATCTCACAGGAATTTTGCTAACCTATTTGTTGTCTGGGACAAAAACAGCCCTAAACCAATAAAAGTTAAGCTGCAGGAATGCAGTGGCAGTATTAAGCCGCTGCTGTTTTGCTACAAACCAGTGATCTTGTCCTAGTATTGGACCAGAACAGCCCTGATAGTAAACCTTAAGAGAGAAAAGCACAGCAGCAGCCCCCAAGCCTTTGCTGTTTTATAAAGCATAGCCGTTTTGCCCTGTTTGCGGCAAAACAGCCCTAGAAACTGTGGATTCAAGCTAAGATTTTTAACTCAATGACTCAAAGTTGCTGTTTTCAAAACATCTTTGATTTTCTACAAAGAGTTGTTTATTTTTTTAAAAATAAAACACCTAAAGACCAATTTTTGGTACTTTTAAGCTGGAGATGTTCAACATATTTTCCTTTCCTAATGTTATGTTGTCTCCTTGGTGGCCAATCTCTCCATGAGTTGTATTTCTGGGCTCTACTTGTTTCTATCATCGTAAGTACGTTTGTTTATTGTCTGATTCTTTAAAACCATTGTAGAGTTGTTGTTGTGTGTGCCAACTACCAAGATGAACGATCGCTTATGCGGAAACTGTTGAGGCCCGTGCTTGGCGAAAGAAGCACATCTATGCCTAAGGAGGCTGTCTGTGGATCCACTAGACGTTATAAAGGGGGACTGTGGCTCAAGTCCTAAGAAGTGAGTGGAACAGTTTCTAGTCGTTCGAAATTTCGATAATGCCACTTGGCTCGGTAGTTGGGTTTGTATTGATTTGTTGAGACTGTTATCTTAATTATTGGGTTGTTATATCTCTTGTTCGGATATGACCTGGTAGGATTTGCTTGTCTGACCTACTGAGTGTTTCTTTATCACTCACTCCTTGTGTGTTTGGTCCCTACCAGGAATAATCTCTAAGGGGGAACCCGGTGCAAGTACTTAGCCTAAAGACAAAAGCGAGGCTTACGCTTAAACGAGTCAAACGCTTAGCAACTCTGTTAAGCTCTGGGTGGTCGTCCACGGAGGAGGCGTGTGTTGTAATATAGTGTGTTTATGGTTTCACCGACTCTACGATCCTGTGAAAGGGTACGAGTGGACTTTGTAATGACAGTTAACTCTTAAAAAGTAGGATGTCTGACTCAACTTATTATTAATCTCAAAAGGTAGTCTTGTAGTTATTGCCCCCGTTGTTTCCCTCAATCATCGGAGAGATGGGATATCACATAAGGAATAGCTATTCACATGGACCACAATTGGAATAAGGTGAGGAATAACTATTCCCAAAGGCCTTGAGTGGAATAGGTAAAGGATAGTTATTTTTGAGGGCCTTGAGTGGAATAGGTATTATTGATTGTGGCGGAACCCCTAAAGGGAACCAAATGGGGCAATAGCTATTCCGTAAGAATAGGAGTGGAATGGAATGGTTGTCACCATAAAAGAAATGTGACATTAATTTCCTAAAAATGAAACTGGGGTACACAGGTTGGCCTCTCAACCAGTGTCAGACAGGATATCACTTGCATATAATTCTACTCCAATGGGTTTATGGCGTGGGTTGAGATTTGGGGAAGATTGTGGTTTGAGGGATTAGGGGGGAAGCTTTGTCAGGAAAATGGCTGATTCGTCTCCTAGACTTTCCAGATAGTGTATCACATTAAATTAAATAACTCCACCTGCAGTGTATTTACGTGCTTAGCTGAGAATTGGGAAACATTGCAGTTTTAGGGTTTAAAGAGGGGAGAATGACTTCTGTAATCCATGTATCTCTGGCAATTTGTTGTTTGTTGATGAATTATCTTGAGACTTGAGTTTTGCTCATTAGCAGGATCCTGATATTGTGGTTGAGGCAATGGCTTCAAATGGTACATCACAGCCATCGAGACCCTTGGCATCATCTTCATCCTCCCCTCCCCAATCTGACCAAGCACAACCACGTAACTCAGGTAGAAATTCCTGGCTTACCCTCATGTTATGGACGACTCCAGTTCTTTTTACAAGCCATGTTTGATATTCCAACTAATTGAATCCAGAGTTATGCTGTAGGATCAAGCACTAGGACATCCAGGGTATCAGCGGGTGCAGGTCACAGTCCAACTTCTTTGCATTGGGATCGACAAACTATTCAATTTTCTGTCAATGCCTGGGTATGATAAAGTTTTTTACCTACATGAGTGCATACATAAAGTCGCATGTGTATGAGCATGCTAATCCTTTCTTAACCTGATGTTCAGGTGTAACTTTTATATGATTTGTTTATAGGCCAGTGGAGAAAATCTCCGCTTTATTTTTATCTGTTTCTTGATATTCCACAACGTTGCAGTTGTTTCTTCTGTTCTTTTCTGATCAGCAGGTTGATTCTGCGACTTCTTTTTTCACATCATACTTTTTACACTTTCAAATTTCCATTACCCTTGTTTGATCTGTTTTCTCTATGCACGTAAAAGTATGCAAGTTTTCTTTTCTTTAAGGATGGAACTTCATATTGTTATAATCAACAATTGTTTTAGATTTTGCGTGGTTTGCTTTCACCATGCAGATCAGTTTCTCTATTCTAGATGTCTAGAGCATCTAGAGCTTTCTTTTCAGTGAAAATTTCATCAATTATCTATAAACAGAATGAGCTGCAAAATGCATACCACTGGGAGCTGCAAAAAGACACTATCATGGCAAGTTGGCTTACGCAATATCATACAATTGGCTTTCTCAATTGAACGGTTTGGAGAACTGTAGACCGTATCAGCATACCAAAAGATAGGGGGTTTGCAGAAAGTCTAGAAGACTCCTTTTCTCTAAGCATCCTGATTTTGAAAAGATCATGTATTTTTTCAATATAAGCATTCTAATGATTTTAGAAATGCATTGTTCAGAGTGTAATAGTTCTTAGTGGGAAGGTGTTTTAATGGGAATGTTCTGATGTACTCGTTCCAGTTCATAGTGGAGTTATACTTATATAATCCTCTTCCAAGTTTATTGGATCCATGAAAAGATTATTTAAGATTTGAATCTACAATGATTTTTTTTTTGCAAAAAAGATTTTACATATTATCATCTATTGGCCGTTGGGATTACTCTTACAACTCTTTCTGTGCGTGTCCTAGTAGTTATGGTAGTACATTGTGGTTACCCTTTCACTTGTTGTTAATGCTTGTTATCATCTCAACTTTCAGGTGTTTGTGGTGGCTACACTTGCAGTCTTGCCAATTGTACCAAGGAATCTTTCAAATAGGGCATATAGACTTTCCTTCATGGGCACTGCGGGTTCATCTTTGTATTCGTTGTACACAATATATGGGGTACCCTAGCTTCACTAGTTCATTGTCTTTGTGGCCCTATCCTTGTTTGGTTACAATGTATTATTTTATTTAATGTTTCCTCTATCATTAACCACTTTGTGTTTCGCAGAAACCTCAGGCATGGAATTTGCAGGCTGTCCAAGCCTGGTTTCAATTGATAGTTGTGGCAAAGGATTTTATCTACTTTATCTACTCAATGACATTCATCTGTTCTCATCTTTCCCTCAAATGTTTGTAATTTGACCTTGAAATCTTCCCACTCCTTCCATAATACTTTACTCTTAGACCTTTATCATGTGTATTCTGTTGGTGCTTTCTGTACCTAGTTTGCTTATGTGAACTTCAATGCAGTTTCATTAATTCCCATTTTATGTCGGGCTGTTGTACACGTGGCCAAGTTTCTAAGGCGTAATTTCAGTCGTTCCTCTTTGTACAGGTAGGCGACTGACAATTCCATTTCATGCGATTGTTGCATTTTGCCTCTATTTTGACATCCTAGATGATATTGAAATTATGGTCTATCAGGAGCTAGCTGTTATTTTTCTTGGTACTTTTTTCTTCCGTGGTTTGATTTGATTAGTGTTGGCATTTCATGGTTTATGATGTAGGTCCTCTTAGGTTGTGGTCGACAGTACACTGAATCATTTGTCCTTCTATGAAAGCTCTTTCCAGTGTAACTGGTTCTTCTTGTTAGCAGCAATTAGCATACACTCTGTCTTATTGGTCCTTTTGAATTGGTCAAGTCTTTGGATTAGTAGACAAACAGCAGAATCGAGGTATCACATTGCCTAGCCCAAAAAAAAAAAAAAAAAAAAAAGGAATCTAATCATCAAATTCTGTTCAGTTGTGATGCAATTAGATTACAATATGCTTTTACATTGTATGCTTATTTATAAATATCAGGATTCCAGTTCTAGATTCTTAATATCATTTTCTGTAGCCCATATCCATTGAACAAAAAAAGGGCATAAAATCATGGTGCTATTGGGTACATGTAATTTTCTGGAGAGTAGTATATTTTGGAAATTCCACCTTGCATTTTGATAATGCTTCTGTATGCATTGTAGTTATGGCGAGTTTGAGGTAGCTTATGATAAGCCGCCTTTGGTTATTCGGAAAAGCTCAAAAGTCAACGACAATCATCAAATATTTCATCTTTACTTTGTTTCTTGGCTTATAAAGCATAGAGTTTAATTTTTCGCTACCATTTCATCTTCCTATTGTTGAAGAATTATATTCATTTATTTTTATTGCATTTATTGATATGTGAATGAATCTAATCTTTTCTTCATTTTTTTTAACTTTTGTGGGTGAAAAGGAAGTACTTAGAAGAGCCTTGTGTGTGGGTGGACTTGAACGCTAATACTCTCAGCATTGTGTCGTCGCACGCAGAGATTACACTTGGCTTCCTCCTAATTCTCTCCCTGTTTTCGTCGGATGCTCGAATCTTTTTTTTCCTTCAATATTTCTTATTTCCATTTTAGCCTTTTGTCTATAGTGACCAAAATATACTAATTACGAGTCTAAAATGCACATGCAGGTGGCAGCGCAACATAGTGCCAGCATTCATGTATTGGCAGGTCTGCTCCCTCTCTTCCATCTTTTTCTGGATTAATTATAGAGAATTAATCCACCATCCTTTGACGTGTTAGGGTTTTTACATATTTCACAATAAAAAGGAATAGCTTGGGACCCAAATTGTGAATTCACATTTTGGGTAATTGTGCATTAACTTAACTAAATCAACCAATTCATGAAGATTGTGGACATAATATGCATCACATGTATTATGGTAACAATGAGTAAGGGTAAGCCCATTGTACCTATTTTACTGCACCCTAATCTTAAGGGCAATGGTAAGACTTTCTTACCCTACCTCATGTGACCCCTAATGGTGTATGTGCCACTGCCCTAGTATGACAGTAGTTAACACACGGAAGTTAGTTGGTAACAATTTTAATAAGAAGCTATTGTGCCTATAATCAGAACCTGAAAGCAATTTAAGAATTCCGTAACTGGGTGTTGAAGCGACTTAAACGATGTTTCAACTCAAATGATGTGTCTTTTGGAAATGTTGTGTTGCAGTTACTAAAGCTCATGTACCATGCTCCTGTGACTGCTAATTACCATCGGGTTGTGTGGGCTAAGGGGCGAACCCTTAAGCCTCACATCCTCCGCTACGCCCCATTCTTATCCACTCCAATTTTGGCCGCGCAGAGATGGTGGTTTAGGTAAAATTCCCCCGAGGACAGAGAAGCTTATGAAAAACAAGGGTTTAGTCAGACTTGATTTATGGACTTTAGTTTCGAAACTTGGTTCGATATCTGTATATCGACTGGCCATCTGTTCTTTTTTCCTTTCTTTTTTCTGAAATGTTTCATTATTGATTATGTACCTTTTCTCCATTGTTACTCTCTTTGTAAAATGAAAGGAGTGTCTTTCTCTTGAGTTGATGATGAGATTAAAATTTTACAGTATTTATCATGTAAAATGGTGGTTGATGTAACATTTGTAGGAAAACTTCTTGCTCTGTTAGAAATTTGTACAGTTTTCCGATTCATGTAGTACCAAATTCAGAGCGCATAGTGCTGGCCTCTTGCATTTATTATGTTTTTATTTTTTTTTACTGATATTATATGTAGGACACCGTTGCGTCAACTCGTCTTTATAGGAGTAGGCTCGACTCATGTAGAGGTGATTGAATTTAGGCCTCGTCATAATTTGGAAGGGTCTTCGTCCAAATTGTCAAAGTTTACATATTCATTTAGTCATCAAAGTAGCCAATGTATAATGTTGTAAAGTTTTGAAACCTAATTTATGATCTGAAAATCGCAAATTTTACGAGGAATTTCAATCCAACAGTTAGGAATGCACTACTGCTGCTCTATGTGGGCCTATAAGAGTTGGTTCTCATGGGAGGAGTTGACACTTTCTAACATTTTTTCCCCCTTACATGTAATAGGCTATAAGAGTTGGTTCTTACCTTTTGGATTTTTTTTCTAAAAAAAGTAAAACAATCATGAATATGTAAATTTGGATCATCTTAGTCGTTTATTTTCTTTATTTTTAATTTTTATTACAACGAATGGTAGGGATTGTCTAATTTTATAAATTCATGGCTTTTTAAATTTATAGAATCCATCAATTGGACATGAGGACATGCCTCTAAATTTGGATAACTTGTGAATTTGTGAATTTAGATAGTACTAGCCCTTCATCTCTTTCATCTTTAATTTTTCTTACAATGGATGGGTGGGATTCTCTAATTCCACAAATTCATAACTTTTCAAATTCAAAGGATCCAGATCCTAAAAACATACCTTCTTTCAGAAGAGGACATGGCGAATTGGGGATATGATTCCTCTAAATTTGTAAAGTCATGAATTTATGCAATTAGACAATTAAGTCATTCATTTTAAAGAAAAAATATATAAAGAGAAAAATTAGATGTGAAAAAAAATAATTTAAATAAAATTAAATAGCTAAAATATTTTAAATTTACAAATTTATGCTTTTTTAAATTGAGATGTTCCTTATCCCTCCAAACGGGTTTTAAAACGTTCATATTAATATTAATAAATGACTGAAGTCGAGTACCCCTTGTCCTTTAACTGGACCGCCGTCATTCGGGAGCAGCGAAGGGATCCGAAACTGGACCGGTAGCTGGCCGGCCGGGCGACGGACGTTAAACCGGTTCAACCGTCGAATGCTGGACCCACGCAAGCTGCTCATCCCCCAGGCGAAGCACACCGTTCATTCATTACATGAATAAGAAGTCATTATTTACGCTTCTGCAAACGCCGTCGTTTTAGTTGTTTCCATATTAGCCCAAAGCCCTACTCCTCAGGTGCTCACGCCTCTCTCAGGGAGTTCCCGAATCAAACGGCGCCGTTCCGCACTTTCCTTATTTTGAAAACCCGCGATGGCGCGGTTTAGTTGAAACCCGTATAAGTACGCGCATTATTTATTAATCACCCCCACAACACGAGCAGCGGCTCTTCGTTCATTCACTCCCAAACCCTAATTAACGGCACTGAATCACACGAAAACCTTCCCCTTTCGCGCCCTAGTTCTTCTCTCTCTCTCTCTCTCCGAAGATCCTCTCCTCCACAGATCTTCCTTCCTTTTTTTTTTTTTTTCTGCGAAACTCCTCTTCTTCAGGTACTCGAGCTCTGTTCCTCGCTGTTTCGATTTGTTTTCGGGAACTCTTTTATTAGGGTTAATATACTGAAACTGAGATTTTTTGATCCGATCCGTGTCTTTTGTTGTTTGTGTGATGGAAACATTGAGTGCATTGGATCTTCCATGGCCGGACTGAAAATAGTTTATATATAAAAAAAATTAAAATCATGATTCACGGGGTTTTAGGGGTTTTTTTCGACCCAAAGGATTTTGAATCTCGATCGTGTTATTCAATATTCGTCCCCTTCCTTTTGAAGCTTTCTGCAGGTTTTTAAGCGTTCGTTTCTATTCTGGCCGTTTTTGTTTCGAAACTGGCTTAAGGAATTTTCGTAGAGGGATTATATTGAAATCGGGTAGAAAGTTTCTAGTTGAGACTCAAGTTCTAGAATTTACACACGCATTGGCAGAAACCCTAAAAGTTCAGTTTAGTTTAATTTATGTTTATTGTTGTTTACAGACTGACTATAATTATTATTATTTTTTTATTTGAAGCTTTGACCGTGTAATTTAATGTGCTATGTTTGTTGTTGCCAGGTTTTATTCAATCCAATTAAAACACTAGATGGAGCACAGGATACATAAATACATGTTTACTGTTCTTTATGGTCCAAGGCTGAGCCCAGATATTTATTTTTTAAAAAAAAAATTCATGCCACCTCCGACCTTTTCACCGCTCTGTCATATGATGTTTACCTTGACTGACAACAAGTTTAAGATTTTTCTTCCTCTATTTTTTCGAAGCTTTTTTTAGTTCTTATCATGCCATTAAATATGTGTATTTGGCAATTAATATTATTTCCTGAAACGCAGACACTTTAATTTAATCAGTTTATAGCAACCTCTGTTGTTGTTTATGTTAGTTTGAATACACCCCCCCGGCCACACACACACACACACACACACACACACACATTAAATTTGTTTATGATGTCCCCTTCTTGGGTGATGACTACCTTCTTGAGAACGAGGTTTAGAGACTCTTTGAAGCTTTTTGAATCTTGATCGTGTCATTAAATATGTCTAGTTAACCAATTGTCTTATTTCCTGTTATCTGCAGCTTTCCGTGGTTATACTAATCTCAAGGAGTTCACACTGCTGATTAAATAACTTTATGGCCGCTTGGGACATTTGAGATGAAGATTCCTAACAATACCAACCAATTTAGTTCATCAGATGGTGGGTAACTTTGTTTTTCTGCGAGTTTTTTTAGATAAATATATTATACTGATGAACACTTCTGCAGGAACCCTGAATGCTGTTGATAGTTGGGAGAGTACTGCTAGGTTCCTTGGCGACGATGGAGAGAACAAGCTTCCAATTGCAGACACTGAGGAAATTGCAAGAACTTCATATTCCTCTGTGGCTGGTTTTGGTGGAAACGCTAGTTATATTAATGAGGCATCCAGTATAGGTCATCCTAATTACTATCATTTCAGTATGGGTATGCTTCCTTACCGCTGTCACAAAGCATATAAATGCACAGACGTTTTTTTCTTCCTACAGCAGCATTTCTTTATTAATTTGTTGATGGTTGCTATAAATAGGATATGGAAGAATTAATTTGTTGATGGTTGCTATAAATAGGATATGGAAGAAAAAAATAAGTTTTTTGCCTTAATTTTTTTAAAATAGGAAGGAACCTTGAGGACCGAGCTAACTTTTGCCATCTGTACGGTTTGTTTTTATAAAGGACTGAGAAAAGCAGAACCTCAAGTTAACTAATTTCAATGCAGCAATTTTAGTTTGCAATATTACAGAAAATGGTGATGGTACAAAGTTTGAGATTCATCATTAGGATTCTTTTCCTTCTAGTACAGCATGAAGCTCTAATACAGTTAATTAAGGTTATTTGTAGTTGGACAGTAGAAAGGGTAAAATCAGACTAAAAATGCATCTTTTTTGTAGTTGACTTTAAAGCTTGTGTAAGTCGAATCTCATAGTCCTCAAGTCTTAATTCTTTTTATTGTATTATTTTACGAGTGCTTGTGGAATTCTGTTATTCAGTTTTACCTGATAAATAAACATACCTTTTCCTTGTTTAAATGTTCTTTAACCGCTTCCCCATTGTCTTGACTTAATTACTTAAGTGAATTCAATGAAATATTGCAGATTCTGTTGGGAACAGCCAGAATGATTGTCCCATGGATTTCCAGTATTCATTTGGAGGACAATTGCAATTGCCACAGCCAACTCCGGGGACAGTCCCGGAACATTCAAATACCTTCTGTTATTCAACAAATACACCCAGCTTTATTCATGATCGTGTTTACAGTAAGCTGCAAAACGGTAATGTGCAAAATTTAACATTCACAATTTGATTCTTGGCCTTGTAGCAATCAAGTGAAGCATAAATATTTCTGACCATAATAGAGTTAAAAATATTGTATCATTTAATAAAAAGCAGTTTAAAAATTGTATCTTGGTGTATTTTCCTTGCTGTATTTAAGCTGATTATTCCTCAATTTACTTTTTTCTGACCTCCATTGTACTCGTAGAGATTCCTCAAATTCAGAGGTGTCAAGTGCATGGAAAAAAAATAAAAAAATCTCAAAGTCTTTCCTTCAAATTTTGAAACCTCTCTTTATTGAGATGGAAAAATTAGAATGTTGTGGACCTGGGGCCAGATTTTCTGTTTCATAATTTGGCTTAAACATTATCATAAGACTTTGAGCTGCAATATCAGGATATCAAGTTTAATTCTTCTAACTGTAAATCATTTTGCCATTCTTTATCCGAAGTCCATACTCAGTGCTACCTGATAAAAAAACTATATGAAGAAACATGCCTTTCACTTCTCTATTGTTTCTCCATTGCCTCAACTTCCCCATTTGAATGATTACCTTCACTAAAAAGGTGGATTCGGTATCTTTTGTAGGTTCTGCTGCAAATGGCCAGAATTTTTGTCCCATGGGTTTTCGGAATTCATTTGGAGAACATTTGCCTAGTTCAACCCCTACACCTGGCTTTATTCAAGACAGAGTAAACAGATCTCAGACACAGATGCCACAGCAGTGTTTTGTGTCAAGAATGCACTTCAATAATCCAATTGAGGCCCAATCACAATCTCACATGTTTCAACATGACGAGTCCTACCATGGAAGTACAGGACGAAATGAATTTCAGCAGCGCCAACCCCTTTCCGAACAATTGAAAGGCATTCAGATGGATTCTACAGAAGTTCCAAATGCTAGTAATTCACTGTTTGTGTCTCTGCAACAAAGAATTCTAAAATATTATGCAGACTTTAAGAGATCCCGGGCATTCATAAGCGGAGGCTACACTTACTTTGTGAACTATATGCATAGAGCATTCTGCAGCAACACAAAATGTAGGTGTGGCCTATATATTTCACTGGCATCCCATTTTGATACTTGTGTTGATTCTCATTGCCATCTCTGTGAGTCCTTTCGAGAATTGCGTGTTGAAGATAAATGCCACCAACGTACCAAAAGAGACTTTCATTTGGAACAGTGCAAAGGGATTAAAAGTCAATCTGTAGGACTTTCACAGCTGCTGCAACAGCCTAACACCCCCTCCTGTGTTGATTATAACGCAAAAAAGGAGGACTCAAATACAAATTCTATGGGCGATGTTATTTATACCTATGTGGGACTGAAGATGGGGGCAGTGCCCAATCCCTCTAAAGAGCTCGCAGCTGTTGGTGAACCAAAACTGATAGACCTTACTGGAATTGATGAGGCTGTTCCTGTTGCTAAGAGTAAAGCTGTTGCACCGGCTGTTTATCCTGAGTTAGAGATGGCGTCACAGATGAGAAAGTTGGAAGGTGTCTCTGCACCTGAATTTTCAAAGGCAGAGCCACTCGAGGAAAATAGTCAAATTTCCCGACAGTTTACCAATAAGGTAGATACAAACCGTTTTGGTTGTCAATTTAATATAGTAATATGCCATTTTTGTTTCCTTTTGAATTAGACACCATCTTTATGCTCTCAACGTGCTCCCTGAATTTCTAGAAATTCCTCAAATATCATTCCCCATTTAATCTTGTGTTTTCTGTTTGTGACCAGTGTGCTAAAAGAGTTTTTCCTGGCGAAGACTATACTCAGCTGAGCCATGACATTTCTAAAGATATGCCTTCTTCAAAACGTGTAAGGGTGGAAAATCAATGTTCAATTGAAAGTGGAATCCCCTGTGCGCGATCTCCTTCCATAGGCCGACCTCTCGCTTCTGAAAGACTTCCAAACTGGCGCCCAATGACTGCATCAACGTCATCCTCTGACACGGAGGTCACAGAGGGGAACACTGACTCAAGATTTACAGGCAATAATGAGAACAGGGAAACCGTTCCTGATACTAATGAGGTACTAAATTGGGACCGCATGTTGGAACCCGCAAGTATTAGTGAGAGGAGAGATGAAGTCATCTATGATTGTGACAAACTCAGTTCCAAGACGCTGCCTGTTTCCCCTGAAAAGCTTGTTTATAACCATGAAGAGAAGAAGATACCTGAAAAACTCAGTTCAAAGACCGTGCCTGTTCCCCCTGAAAAGCTTGCTTATAACCATGAAGAGAAAGAGATACCCAATAAACTCAGTTCCAAGACTCTGCCTGCTTCCCCTGAAGAGCATTTTGATAACCATGAAGAGAAGGAGGTACCTGTTGCCGAGGCTGAACCCACTGCACCAAAATTTGATTCTGAATTAGAGATAAAGTCAGGGAAGCAAAAAATTGAAGGTGTCTCCCTAACTGAATTCTTCACGGCAGAGCAACTCAGGGAACACCTACTGAGTCTCCGACAGCTGACTGATAAGGTTGATATATTCACTATTGTCTATTCACGTTGTATTCCATTTCTGTACTTCTTTACTGATTTTTAGGGGTCACCAAAATTCTTTGAATTCAATAGTCATACAGGATTGGCATTACCTATAAGAATCATTTCTTCTCTTACATAGTTTTGTAATCGTAGTCATAGCTGGCATTAGATCATTACTTTTCATGGTCCTTGTGCTTTTCTTTCTTCTGGGGTCACTAGGTCGCCCTAATTTACAATAGATCATTTCTTAGGAGTGCAGTCACTGGTCTTTGAGTTTTCATTATTAAATTAGTTTAGGTAACATGCTTTTATGTTTTCTAAGTTGTCTAGTTTTTGTTTCCCAGGTACACAGATAAAATTGAAATGAATTTGGGAAAAATTTTAACTGTACAATTAATTGAATTATTTATTCCTCTGCTGGAGAAATCCCATTGTAGAGGCGTATTTATAAACTATTTTGGAAATATTTCTCCAAATTAGTACATTTACTTTTTGTAATTTGTACTATTCATCTTCGGTTTTTTAATTTGTATCAAATGCATGTGACAATAATATTCTGTGTTTTCTGTATGAAAGGTTGCCCTGAAAGAATTAGCTGGAAATATGATGGCTTGCAGTACAAGTGACAACTCTTGCCAATTGTGTGGCATGGAGAAACTCTCTTTTGCCCCAACACCAATATATTGTTCATGTTGTGGCCGCCGTATCAAGCACAAGTTGCTTTACTACTGCACTTCAGATGATACTGCTCCACGCCATTGTTTTTGCACTTCATGTTATAGAGACTCTCGGGGTGGAAATATCAACACTTTAAATGGTGCCCCAATCTCCAAGGCGAAGCTGAGTAAGAAAAAGAACGAAGAGGGAGAAGATGAATCGGTGAGCAAGTCATTTTCTTTTCAGATTTTCTGATACTAGTAAAAGTATTATGGCATGTTTGGTATATGATGAAATGGAACGAAAAGGATTTCACAGGGAAAAGCAATCTCTGTTGGAATGTCTCATTCCATTATCATTCCCATCATAGCTCAAAAGAATTAAACCATGCAAATGAGTATTCCTAGTGGAATGCCTCTTCTCATGCTTCAACTCTTTTCAAGCTATATGATCGGAATCACAATGGAACACATCCCAATGAAAGCCACTTTTACCCTTTAAATGCATTCCATTCCATCTCATTTCATTCCATCAATACCAAATGTAGCCTAATCATCCAAACTGATTGTTGTGTATTTGTAGTGGGTTCAATGTGATAGATGTGAAAGCTGGCAGCACCAGATCTGTTCTCTCTTTAATAATAAAAGGAATTTGGAGGGAAAAGCTGAGTACATTTGTCCGAGCTGCTCCTTGAAGGAAATAGAAGCAGGAAACCGCAACCCCTTACCAGAAAGTGCTGCTTTTTGTGCAAAAGATCTGCCAAGATCTAAGCTCAGCGATCACTTAGAGCAAAGGCTTTTAAGCAGTCTCAAGAAAGAGAGGGGGGAGAGAGCTAAAATTGAAGGAAAGAATCCTAACAAGGTATTGTGAGGCTGACATGATGCATGTATCTTATGTGCCTATAACTAATCTTCATGAATATATGTGTCCACGTATATATGCCAAAATGTTATTATAAGCACATGAGCATATTAAAGTATAATATGTGGCATCCACATGAGATCACAATAGGGATTTTGACCATTAGGTTAAAATCTTCACTCCTGTCCCTGGGCTCAAAGGTGGAACCCCCACCCCGAGGGCCCCCACACCTTGCCCCATCAGTGTGGAGGAGGCAAACCGCGGTGACTCAGCAGTCCCTTTTTTCGGCAGGATCTTCACTCCTGTCCCACTAGTGGGTAAATCTGAGTCTCTTGTAATTAGAAATAAGGCATCACCAGAGCAGTCAAAATCTACAACTTCTAATGTTGACAAAATTTTGACAGTATGGATGAATTGGATGGAACTGAATTTAACCATCAAGTAGGTATAAATAGAATTCTTAACCCAACGGTGAGACTTCTTTTTTATAATCTCATGTGGGCCTGATATAGTGTGCTTATATATGCAATGTCCTCATAATAACACTCCCCTATATAAAATAAGGAAAACCATGAAAATATGTACACGCACCTGTGTTTTCTTGATTGATTCATAAAACTTGTGTGAACTGGAAGAATTCAAGCCAAGGAGTTTGCTTTCACAATTTTAGATAATAGAAGTAGTCAGCAATTTGTTCACTATAATCTGTGAATTGGTCTAAAAATTATTATTATTTATCTGTAAATGATTTCATTGATATATATATTTCACATTGCGGGTTTTAGACTTTTGGCTTTATTAGCCTTCACTCTTTTACACCAAAAGGGTGACGTAACAAAATTTTTTTGGTCAATTTTGAGAGATTTTTGGTCAAATTATAATACAGGATGGCACAAAATTTACTATGTAGCCACTTTCGATATAAAATGTATGTGAAAGGTGTACAATGAGTATTACCCTATTAAGTTTCATGTGTTCTTGCTTATTATTCCTCTTTTTCTGTTGTCGTGTTGAGTGGTGTGCTATTGGTTCCTGTATACTTGAATAGCCCTATTATGTTTCATAATCCGAGCACGGCTGCTAGGAAGCTAATACATTTCTAAATTAATTGAAGGTACCTGGTGCAGAAGATCTTGTTGTCAGAGTTGTTTCGTCGGTCAAGAAACAGTTGAAAGTGGGGGAACAGTTTTTAAGTATCTTTCCTGATAAGAGATATCCATCAGAATTCCCATACCGATCAAAGGTGAGATGTGTTTCACTTCGCACTCAAGTGTTATGCAAATAAACTGCACGTACTACTTCAGAGATGACTGCTCTCTCCTTTTTCCCCCTTTCTTAGTTGGGAAACGGGTGCATAGGAAGAAGGGAATAAGAGAGGGCTCCACCAAGATATCTGAAAATAAGAAGGGTTTTTAAGATTATGGTCTATAAAATTGCGGTGACACCTCAGTTGAATTTTCATATTCTTTCAGGTGTTGAAAACACTCGACTGTTGTGATGCAGCATGCTAGATGAGGGACATAGGAAAAAGATTGAAGGAAGTTTTCATGGCATACAAGTTTATATAAACACACAATAAACCCAAAAGTTTATAAAAATGCCAAAACAGCTTCCAGAAATCTAAGTAAAACCCAAAGTCCTACTTAGCAAAAAAATAAATAAATAAGTCCTAAATTTACCTAGAATTAGCTTAACGAAGTCTTTAGGGACGCTCAATCATGTTGTCTCATGATTTGAAACAATACAATTTGATTATAAGGGCTCTTCATCCAAATGTTTAACCCATCCTAGCAAGCATAAGGACCTTAGAACAGAAAAGGAAACATACGTTGACATAATTTAACCTTAATTCAAACTCTTGACCTCTTACCCTATGTGCCGTGGGACATCCTACAAAAGTAAGATACAGCGTTTTTCTAATCAGGATGTGCTTCGATAGTCGAAGAATGTAATTTAATTGTGCAAGTAACTTTGATGGGAGTTCAGTGTTACGTAACATATGTAACAAAAAAGTATTTCTAGTGTACCACACCAGGAAATTTTCCATTAAATCATTTTGTTCAAAAGGACAGAATTTTTTATGAGTGTGTTGTTTTAAATAACATTACATCGTTTTGCCATGTACTACACTAGGAAATTCCCAATATATTTAGGTAGAGACGTCAATGTCATCTTTCTATGGTTTCTGCCATTTGGTCCTCTTCTTATATTACTATCAGTTCTTGGGGGACTCTTACTCAATTGTTCTCGTTTTTGTAGGTGATTCTTATGTTTCAGAGGATTGAAGGCGTAGATGTTTGTCTGTTTGTAATGAACGTCCATGAGTTTGGCTCTGAGTGCAGCTATCCAAACCAGCGTTCTGTTTATATATCATATCTCGACTCTATAAAATACTTCAGACCAGAGATAAATACTTCAACGGGCGAGGCTCTTCGTACCTTTGTTTACCATGAAATATTGGTGTGCTATCTTTTCCTTTTATTTCTTGTTTGGTACTTCCCAGAGCCGCTAGGACACATTCGAATTGCAGGAATAAGGATGGTAAAGGGAATATAATGGATATTCCTTTAAAATGATCATTCGGGGGAAAGTCCATTCCGTTACCATCCTCATTCCTTATCATTCGATTCTCATTCCAATTCCATTCCCACCGTTCAAATGCACTCTTAGTGCTTTTCACTCAGAAGCAGTATAATCACAAGCTTAACTGCTGACTTTTTCTTGTGTTGTGATATTCAGATAGGATATCTTGATTACTGCAAGAGACGAGGTTTTGCAACCTGTTATTTATGGGCTTCTCCGCCTGCAAAAGGGGAGGACTATATCTTATATTGCCATCCAGAGACTCAGAAAACACCTAAGTCCAAGAAGCTGCGCCAGTGGTATACTTCCTTCCTAAGAAAAGCAGCAAATGAAGAGATCGTTGCAGAATTTACCAACTTATATGATCACTTTTTCATGCCATTCGAAGAATGCAAATCCAAGGTGACAGCAGCCCGCTTGCCATATTTAGACAGTGATTACTGGTTAACTGCTGCTGAGGATATTATTAAGGAAATTGAACAAGAAAGCCGAGAGGAGTTACAGAAAAAGGCAATGAAACTTTTACCCAGAAACTCAAAAGCCGAAGGGACAACCATTCAATCTGATCATGCCGCCAAAGACATTTTATTGATGCGAAGGGTAAGGTTATTTTTACTCAATATTTTTTTTTTCTACATTTTGTACTGCAATCTTGCTAAAAGCTATGTCGATTCAGTCAAAATAAGCATGTCCTCGTCATACTTTATAATTCAGAATTAGTTTCAGTTTAGAACAGCCAGCGTCGTATGATACGTATTATGGTAAAATGAGTTTTGAGTATGTATAGTATTCAGAATCAGTTTCTAGAGACCACGATTTTTGAAACAAAAAAAAAAATCCCAACACGTCCTCTTTCCCCTCAATGCTAGACAAGAAAAGTGAAAAATTTAGTAGAGGTGGATTAGATTTTTAAACGTATACTAGTCGCCAACTATTTGACCCTTTTTTTTTAATCAACAGAAAATTAATGTTTGACTTTTCTATTTTCCTTCTTGGCAGCTGGGGGAAGTTGTAGCGCGAGCAAAGGAAGATTTTTTTGTGATTCACTTACAATTTGTTTGCGCAAACTGCCATGAAGTCATACCGTCTGAAAGTCGGTGTTTATGCAGTCCATGCAAAAAGTTTCAGCTATGTGAAAGGTACCTATGTTTCTTTTCTTTTTTTTTTCCTTTTGAGACTGTATATTAACACCCCCAACCCAAGCCCTTCCACTTCATAGTCATGCTCCGTTGGCGCCTCTAATGTTGATTGTTGGCACATCAATTGCCCTAAAAGTCAAAGGTCATATTCGGTTCATGGAAGTAGCTACTCCATTCTAGGCTCGTCCGACAGAATAGTTATTACCTCATATTGACTTCCAAACTCTTGGCCCACTCAAAAGTACTTATTCTACTCATGGACGTTTGGAATAGACATCTCTTACCTTATTCTACTCCTAGTCCATGCAAATAATTAGTCATTGACTATTTCACTCATGATACATGGGAATAGCTATTCTATTACCATTAAATAGTTATTCCATTTTATGAACCAAGCATGCCGAGATCTTAGGTTGTTGGAGCTCCCTATCTCAAAGAAACAAACTAAACTGAAAGGGATGACACCGAAAACCTGACTATGAATCCAATTTAAGACACCGCTTACTCAGGTGTTAGATTCTGAGTCGATCAATATGGTGTTTTGTTGTTTGGCTCATTTAGGTTAACCTAATCGGAAAACTTATACTGTACAAACTTTCAGGCAGGAATTTACAAGAAATGTCGTTCTTACTGTTGCAGGTGCCATGACGAAAAACTAGACCTTAACCAGAGGAATACATGTAGAGACCAAGAGAAATCTCTCCCTAAGGTGAATTCTGAACTCCAACTATGGTCCACGGTTATGTCTTCTGTTTTTAAACACACTTGATAATTGCATACCATTGAAAGCAAATTCATTTTTTCTATGATTTCTTATGCTTTACAGGTTGTGGTTGATGTCAAGCCTTCTGATACCGAGGACTATGATATCGATTTAGACATTGATTTCTTTGAGAGCAGGCAAAATTTCTTGAGCTTCTGTCAGGAGAACAGTTTCCAATTCGATACGCTACGGCGGGCCAAGCATTCCTCTATGATGATTTTGTATCATTTCCGCACTTCGTTTCTGTCGAGTGTTAGAGCCACCTGTAGAATTTGTAAGAAGAATACTGTGGAGGACCGGAGCTGCCAAAGTGAGATTTCCCCTGAGCTCAGTGTTTGTCGAGCATGCCATGAAAAGGGAGGTGCTGTTAGTCATACAGATAAGCCGATCGAACGTGACCATTCACCCCCGGCAAATTATGCAACAGAGAGGAAAGAGTGTGGGCTGACAAATGGAATGGTACGTAGCACTAGAACTACCAATAGAATCACACTCGACAAATGCATTAGTCTGTAGTTTCCATCCTAAAGCCGACTGGCATTAGGGAAAGAGTGGGAGGTGGAGTAGCCCAACAAAGTACTTTAAGTGTGGACATACTTAGTGGGGCACTCAACACTCCTTTTCACGTGCAGGCCCAACATGGGCTCTGCACGTTCGCAAAACAAGTACACAAATGGGCCAATCTTTGTGCAGAACACAATCCTGGCCATTCTTGGGCCAAAGACAACATGGCTTTGAGAACATCTAGAGTCTTCATCCCAAAGCCAGCTGGCGTTGTGGGAGTAATCCAACAAAATACTTTAAACACTAAAATACTTGGTTCCATGCTGTCGTGGGACTCTCTACAAATAGCATTTCCACACATTTGCTTTTTCATTTTTGTAGAAAGAAACAGCAACGGTTAATGTACTTAGGTAATATTATAGCTTGCTAAGGTCTGCCCACTGGTTGCAAGGAAATTGGTAGGGCACTTTTCCTGTTCACCTTACTCATCTTTGGGCGTTTTGGACTTGACATGTGATATGGTGATATAGGTAAAGGAACTGCTGAGTATCCTACTGCATGCCTCCCAATGTCAAACTGATGGAACTCACCAGTGCTCTAAACCGAACTGCTCTAAAATCAAGGCGCTGTTTCGCCACGCAACTCACTGCAGTATTCGTGTCAGCCGGGATTGCGTATGCTGTCGGAGGGCCTGGACGCTTATGATCATGCACTCCGAAAGTTGTGAAAATTCAGGCTGCAGAGTCCCCCGTTGCGCGTACGTCATTTCCATTTCCCAGTGCCATGATGTTGAATTCCATCTCTTTTCGTGAAAATCTCCCAAAATGCCCGGGCCGATTTTAATGTGTGCGTAAATTTTGCAGGGATCTGAAAAGAGGACGCAAGAAGAGTGGGAGCTGATCGAGATCTTTGCAAAGGAGTTCAGCTATAGAGTTTAGTTTATAACTTGACACAGAATTGTAAATGTGATCAATTGCACATAAAGCTTCAATAGTTTTCTGTTTACATCAAAGAGAGTAGATCAATTCTTAGTTTTACACCAGAATAGGGAAGTGGGCAATGTATCTTCGTTTTACATCAAAGAGAGTAGATCAGTTCTTTTGCCCTGTAATTACTAACACACATTCATTGTAATCATCACTTTTACTTATTCAATAAGATGTTACATTCTTTACAAACTGTGCCAATCTTTTTTCTTTTTATCTTTTTTTTTTCCTCGTCTCCTTGTGAATGGAATGATAGAAGCCCATGAAGCATTCATGTATTCTAAAATCAATGAATTCAGAAGGCCCGGCTCCAAGTTGCTCAAAAATAGTGGCGTTGAGTTTCTTGACCCTTTGACTTAGGATTAGTTAGTTCTATTTCACTCTTTTTTGTTACGTGATCCACAAGTAACGACTTCTAATACATATGAAATATCATCATTAGTGGGAATAAGAGTGATTTAGGATTTCGCTTGGAAAAAAAAAAAAAGACATTTAGGATCCCTTCCTACTAATTACGTATTGTATTTGTCTAAGAAGTGATGACCTGCTATTCAGTGGAGTATGGAAATTAGTAGGAATAAGTCCTACACTATTACCTCCCAAATATATGTAATGTTTACTCGAAATAGGTGCCCCTCGGCTTAAGATCATACAAAAGCATCGTTTACATACAATTCAAAAAATAAAAATAAAGATTTCCAAGAAACTCAATAATTATTAAGACTTGGTGCCCATTAGGGCTATCACTGAGGCGAGTTGCTTGATTATCGGCTTGGAAAAAGGCTAATATGAGCTCATTTTTAACCTCAATCATACAATAGAACCAAGCACATCAGGGCCAGTTGAGCTCGTGAGCCAGCTCATATCGTAAACTCACGAGCTCTTATAGCAAGCTGACTTGACTAGGAATTTCGGCTTGATTGATAGCTCGAAATCCGACTCTATTTATGGGCTTTCTAAATCATTTATACCTACATATATAGCTATTTTCCTTGGTGTGCTTTAGTTTTACAAACACGTGCATTCTTCTTCTCTAACGTCACTTACTTGGTTTTCTTTGGGTCCTTACAAAGGTACGCTGAATCCCACGATAGAAGTTCACAACCGGGACACCTCTCAATGCCTGAAATAAAGAGCAGCTTGAACTCTGTGGGAGTTGTGGGCTCAGAGCCCAATTCTCATTTTGGGCTGGAGCTCGTTCATTTTGGGCTTTAACCCCAAAGCTTGGTCATTTGGGGCTGATCTCTGTGCAAAGTCAGTTTAGGCTTTGCTTGTTTTGGGCTTTTCTGTATGGGCTTAGAGCCCGAGACAAATTGCACATGAGCCAATTATGGGCGAGCTCGAGTTCGAGCTCCGTGAGTTCATCTAGTGCGCCGAGTTTGATTAAAGCCTTCATGAGCCAGGCTTGAACCCCAAATGTTCAAGCTCGTAGCTCTTGAGCTTTACCAGAAGAGGAGCGAGCTGAGTTTTGGGTACGGAAGGAAAAAAGATGAGAAAAATTGATGGTTGAAATTCACACCTCGAAGTCATAGGGTTAAAATAAAAATAGTGGTAAACGGCAATCACTGTGCTGTTCGGTTTCGAGTTCAGTGTGTCAAGCATAGTAACAAGGTTCGAAATATAGGAGGAACAAGTATTTCGAGTCAGTTACGTCCCACTTCTCAATCCCTTCCCTCTTTCTTGGCCATTCCGTTAAAAGTCATCTTTTTTTAAAAGTCATCTTTTTTTCAACAATGTCCGTCATTTAATCAAATAACGTTTCGTTACCCTATAAAAGAAGTAAATTTGGGAATCGATTCCCAGCACGACGTTAATACGGTAAAACTGAGAACGATTTGCTTTGTGCTGTACCCCCAGCACGATGTCAAAAATGAGAAGTTTTTCCAACAAAACGACGCTTCTTTGTTACGAATAAATCAGTTTTATGAGCAAAATCACTGTCGTTTTAGGAGACTAGCCAAATTTCTAACGTGCCATTGCCACGCAACAGAAACTTTTCAGGCAAAAGAAAGACAGAGAAGTCGGTCAAATACAAAGATTTAATGTAAACCAACGAATAACAATACTGTCATGCCTGCATACGGGAGCAAGACACCATAAATTAACCAACTTGTGCGCCTCTATGGCTGCAAATAATTCAATAATTATAGTTTCTTAAAACAGATACATAATGAGCCCATGCTAGAGGAGGGACCTAAATGACAAAACAAATGATTCTTACAATCATCCTACAAACCTGGAACATTACAAACCCTACTATGAAAAATTTGGACAGGATATATGTTTCTGTTTTAGGCGCGAAAAAGACGACCTAAAGACAGAAATGAAGAGGAAAGAACTGGGCATTCGGCATGGTTACAACATTAGAAACCTAGCAACAAAAGATTTACCGGAACCCAGTTCGGCATCATCATGTACTAAGAAAATTCCATAGTTTCTTCCCTATGGAGGCCTCACCAGGCTGCTCAATTTCATCATCATCCTCGGCGCTATCTTCCCGATCGGACCCACTCCTGTATTCCTCTGTATAAAGGGAATCCTCGGCCCTTCCGATACTCCCATTCACCTCTTCACTCAGTACTGTGTTCTCGTGCAACTTCACTGTGCTTTCAGCATTGGCATCCTGGACGTCTGGCCCTGTTTTAAACTATCACAGAGCAGAACAATTTGAAGCGTCAGCAATTGGACTAGGCGATTAAAATATATATTTAAAACACCAGCATCCACATGACATAAAGAAGCTTCTTATACTTGAATTCTAAAATAGAACTGGTCCGGAGAAATATTCACAGAAATGATGCAAATATCATCAAAATGAATAGAAATGATGTAGCTCTAAAATTGGTTAATAACAACATATATATAAAATGTTTATACAATTGACGAGGTAGCAAGGTGTACAGGAGCATAATGGGGTGTTTTAAGAATTTCAATTTAGAGTGCTGCTACCCACCTGGGCTGTCATTTTTGTAAACAGTGTGCGTGTGTATTTCCACTATTTAATCCCCTCCATTTTTATTGGGACAAGGGTTTTCCCTTCTCTATTTCTTTCTTTTTCGTCTTTTTTTTGGGGAAGAGGACGCGGGGGATGACCATTTTACCTGCCCTGATTGAGCTGGGAAGATCTAATCGGTATAGGAATGGGGACGGAGATGTCTTCAAAATCCCCACCAGGTTCGGATTTGGGGAAGGATAAGGGGGTCCCCGCCCTGATGATCCATCCCATACTAGCACCCACTTACCCATTTAATACCCGAGTACAAAATTTTAATTAAACAAAAAAAAAAAAAACACTTACTTTTCCTTTTTGCTCATCGTGCACATAATCTTTCTCCTCTCCTTGCTCCACCATTATTCACCGTTACAGAGAAATTTTATTACTGTTACGACCTTTTTTTCTTTTTCTGTGGGGGTGGGGGGAGGCACAGAGCCCCCATAAATGTTCATAATTCTAGGTCTAAATCTGGGGAGAAAAAAAATATATGATCCAAATTAGAAAGGGAAAATTCCCTGTCAGGTCCCTGATTACCTGCTGGAAATTTAGGCAGGTTAACTTTCCTTGTGTCCATTGGGGATGGGAATAATTTTTGTAAATCGGTATGGAAATGGAGATGGCAATCCCTGCCCCATGACCATCCATCCCTAAGGGAGGGGGGTGAGGACTAGCTCAGTTGCATTAATTAGAACAAAGTTTGTGTTCCCGTCATTATAAGGTAAAGGAAAAAAAAAAAAAAAGACAGACAGAAAACAGTGATGATGGGAAAATATCCTAAAAATCCTTTCTTTCCAAGCACAAACCTGCATGTGTGTGCTCCCAGCATTTTCACTGGCAACTCCTGAAGGAGCAGCTCTGGAGTTGGGAATTGCTTCTCTTGTCCCTCCACCATCGCCAACCATCTTTTCTTTATTTTGGTTGGACGGCTCTCTCGCTCCCACATTTGTGTCCACACTGATAACATTCAAAGATGATTCAGGCATAAGTTGCACATGTAATATTAAATGAGTCACACTGCATGTAAATGCCTAGAAGATTAAACAAAATCCAAGGAAACCAGTAAAACATTTGATCAACAATTGAAAGCTTGCACCAAAAAAACAAAAAAAAAAAAAAAAAAAAGGGTTCTCCAAGAACAGAGCATGAATCTTTTGTCCACGCTAGCCACAGAAAAGTCATACAACATACTATACGCCAAAAGGTGACTGGTTAGACTAAATAAAGTGGTCAAACAAATACATTGATCCACGCCCAAGATCAATATGTTTGCACATAAAACAATGGAGGATAGGCAAGGGCCTTGCTGCAAGTAAAGTAACACATTCTTAAGTACGAAATTGATGACTTACTTTCTAGGCCGCCTAAGGTTATATCGTTTTTCTCCAGGGATTTGCACAGATGGACCAGCTTTTTGTCGCCTCTTCCTCGCCCGGCCTCCCATTACACTGCCAGAATGCCCTTCACTGTCATCACCGCCATGCTCGCTCACTGTCGTTTGAGAAGCATGAGCACGGTTTCTCTTCCGCCCATTTTTGGAATCCTCAGTGATCCCATTTTGATGCTTACTCTCTTTCAGTTCCAATTCTTCTCCATATATGGCCCTACCATCTTTGACAACAGCCTTCGCAGACCGTGGCCGACGAACGCGGCCCCGGCCTCTCTTGAAAGGTTTCCCCCGAGCACCCTTCACATCAGAATGCTGGGAATCATCAATTGACTGATCTTGGCCAGCTTCCTCCCTGAGGCTAGTATCTGGGCCACTTTCGGTACTGTCCAATTCTTTCAAAAGTTCTTTTGCAACAGGGTGTTTATTTGACAGATGTGCTTCATATGACGAATCTTCTACAGCTGCGGTATCAATCTTTTTAGCTGCAGAGAATTTAAATATTGATGTGCATTTTCTAAGCCAAGATGCTGTCCTGCCAGAAGAAGGCGGTCCAGAACCAACCACGCCCGGAGATATCCCACTGTTTCGCCTCTCAGCCTCCCTCAAGGAATTATCATCCAGTCTTGGTAGAGGAACAATCTCTGGATTTTCCATTTCAGCTAAAGATTTGAGGTCTGAAAGCAAAAACTCACTGATTACTCCACAATTTTGGCAAATCTTCTGTTTCTCAACACACGCAATGAAGTGTTCCCTCTCTTTAACAAATTGTTCACGCTGGCTCTTCATTTTCCCACTCAGGATAATGAGCTCATCAATATCTTTCCGGATTTCCAGCTGCTGCCCTTCAAGATGCGCTTTATTTGCAGTAACTTCTTGTTTCTCCTTCTCTAACCTTAGTCTCTCCTGTTTCATTTCTTTCATTTCTCTTTGAGCCACTTCCCTCAAGCAGTTGATATCGTTCAATTCTTTATCACTCTCTTCCTTGAATGACTTCTCCCTTTCACGCAGGTGCTTCTCCATCTCCTCCTGCCTCTGTTGCATACCAGTCTCAAGCTCCCTCTTCCTCATCTCAAAATCATTCAACAGTTGACTTTTCGTACTTTCAGCATTTTCAGCCATCATTGATTTTTCATGCTCCATGCTGGCTGCAAAAGTTTCTTTTGCAAGTTTCAGAGCTTCTAGCTCTCCTTGTATATATTCCTGCATCGCCATCTTCTCATTTTTCAAGCTTTCCTCCTCGGAGTGTTTCGATCTCTCCCACTTCTCCCTCTGCTCATTGATTTCTTCTAGATCCTTTTTCAACTCAGCTCTCTTCTCATCCAACTCATCCCACTGCTTTTCAAAATTCAGTCGATCCTGCTTCAAATCTTCGCTTTGTTTTAATAGCAGCTCCTTCTGGAGCCGCCAGTTGTCTATCTCAAATTTCAATTCTGACTGCAGGCGGACATATTCTGATCTCTCCTCTTCCGTCACTTTGAGCTGAGTCTTCTCTGCTTGAATTTTTGATCGTTCCTCCACTATTTCAACCCTTGTCTTCTCAATTTCAACCTTAAGGTTTAACAAATTTTCCTTCTCCACAACCATTTGTTTCTTTTCAAGGTCCAAGTTTTTCTCCTCAGCCCTAATGGACTTCTCCTTCTCCTTTAGAGCTTTTGATTTTGAATCAAACTCTATCTCTTTCTCCTTCAACTTCTCCAATTTTTTCTCTAACGCCTGTCCACGCTTTGCAACTTTCTCCTCCAAGTGAGCGATCTCAGTTTCCTTCTTATCCAGTTCACTGACTTTGGATTTTAAATCTTGATCTACAGATTTCCTCTTCTGGTCAACTTCCAACTCAAATTCACGTTTCTTTGCATCCAAGATAGCATTGTGTTCATCAACAAGCTTCTGTATTTCAACCTGTAGAACATTTAACCAAAATGAACGGTAAAATTATGAATTTGTATCTCATCCAAGATTGGTCTCAATTAATTTTTTGGGTAAGTCACATTATGTCTCTCTGTGTGCCTAGGCACGTGAGCTTGTGAAAAAATAATAACGGTACTCGCAGGGAAGGACTCCAAGCTCCACTTAGTTCAACCGAAATGCATGACAATAGATACAACCACTTTTAGGGCATGCTTGATTCACGGAATGGAATTGAGTGGGAATAGCTAATCCATAGGAATAAAATATGTAACGAGTACATCTTCCCTTGATCCAATGGAAAAGCTAACAAATAGCTATTCCAAGATAATCTTGATTGGATTTATAATGAGCCAAACATGACATTAGAATCTATGAGTGTGCATAATTTACAATTACCACAATTGAAGAATGCAACAACTTACTTTTTCCCTGGCACTAAGCTTTTTTTCCAATGCAAGTAATTCTTTTTCTTTTCTCTCTACGATTTCCTTTGCAGTATCAGCTTCCTGCATAGAAAGGAAATGTGCGTAAAATAAACATCAATTTCAAAGTTAAAGCCAGCTCAACCATAAAAGAATGAAAATAAATAAATAAATAACACAAAACTTGCCTTCTCTTTTAAGGTTAAGTTTGCCAGCCGGCTGGCTATATCTTCTTCTTTCATTTTCAAAGTTAACTTAACCACAGTCGATCTTCTTTTGTGCCTCTTTAATGTCAACTTCTCTCTGCTTAAAGATCTTATCATTCTCGTTTGCCCTTTCCTCTCTCTGATTAAGGATTCTCCAACCCTCAGACAGCCTCTCTTCTCCCTCTCGTAGTTTTGTTGCCCACTGTCGCAAATCTTCCTTTTGTTCAGACAAACCAGTCTCCTTTACATCTCGCCTAAGGAAAACCAGAAATTCAAATGACATGAGTACACACACTCATATATGTTGAAAGCCCCACGTCAAGTTGAGGGTAAATATTATAGTGCTTGAAATAGCCCATTGGGCTACTGCTCCATTACCAATTGGTTTTGGGATGGAAACTACAGAATATACATATGCATAAACAGATAAGTTCCTCAAGTAATAAAAAAGCAAAAACATCAGAAGACCAAATAGATTAAAGGACTCAGATCAACATAGCTCAAATGCATTGAACATACTCGGAGTTAAAAGATAACCGTTCCCTCCTCAATTCTTTTTCTTGGACCTCCACCTCATGCTTTTTCCTCTCAATCTCTGAATTCATTCTGCTCACCTCAGCAAGCTTGGCATCAGCAGCATGCAACTTCGCTTCGATCTCCAGTGATTTTTCCTCAATACTAGCAAACAAAGCATTTGCCTCAGCCAGCTTGGAATCAGATAAAAACTTGATCTCTGCATATTCTGAGCGCATGTCACGCATTGCCTTTTCTAGCTGCAGCCAAACATATTCTAAAAATATTAGCTATGAACACACTTTAATATTATTTCAGGAAAATATAATAGGGCATTTGAACATATAACCAACAAAAGCACAACCCATAGCCACCGAAACAAGCTAGAGTCCACATACATATATACAAACACACATACAAACACACATGAATGTATATATGTATATCATTTCTCAGACATTGCTCAGTACATGTGCCTATGCACAAATTCCACCAGATAAGCAAAATTTCAGATCACCAGAAGATTAAGAAGTCAATGGTTAAAGGAAGTTAATCAGAATGAATACAGAACAAACACAAAGGGCAACTTTCACTTGGGAAGAAACATTAAAAAGGAAGGAAAGGGGAAAAAAAAAAGGTGGGAAGGATTCTTTCATATTCATTATTTCCTGCCAGATCCAGAAGAAAAGGGGACCTGTACAAAAAGAAAAGGAAAAAGAAAGGAAAAAGAAAAACAAATTGGAGCACACGGTTTTGTACCCTGATATAACTAAACAATAAGCCTCACCATGAGTTGATTGATGCCCTCCTCACCATCCGCCAGGGGGAAAAAAACACCTTTTGCTACAAAAGAGGTTCCTTCCAGTATCTTCATACTAATTAAAGCCTCACTACATGGAAGCATACTTAATATGGACTTAACATCTCCTTTTCAAATATTTATTTTCTATAAAATAAAATAAATAAATAAATAAGGCAAACCCAGACTGCACCATTTCCTGTTGGTTTTTCCATCTCAGTATACAAACCTAATATACCAACAAGAGATGTGAATCAAATGAGTTTAATTCAACAAACTAATAAGGATTGTAAATAAACATTCATTTAGTTGACTACCATATTAGAGAGTTTAAACTTACTGTAAGCTAATTTATTTCAGTTTAATAAAAGTTATAAGCATGCATTTTCCTTTTTCTTTTCTCAAAAGAAAATTGCATTTGTGCAATGTGAGGTAGAGGGGATATCACAAATTCGGTAGCATCCTAAAAATGAAAGCTAAAATTCTCAACAGGAAAAATTTTCAACGGCACATAACATACATCAAGGACACATTGCTTCTCAACACCAAGGGCCTTCCTCATGTGCTCCTCTCTCTTCTCAGCCTCAGATATTGCACTTGAGTATGTTACTTGCTCGCGTTTTAAAGCCTCCTCTGCTTCTGCTAATGCCTGCCTGAGTTCTTCGAATTTGGAACTCCACTCCTTTTTCTCAATCAGAAGCAACCCTACATTGTATTGATATTCAAAGAGCTGTCCACAAGATAAATTAGTTAGAAAAAATGGATTAAAAACAAAGACAACATGACCTACTTTAAAATGAAAAATTTTTCCTAAAGTTATGAACTTTAAACCAGTTGCTCATGAAAGTCAAAAAATAATAATAATAATAATAATAAAGCAAAGCAGTAAATAATAAAATCAAATAGAAAAAATAAATAGAAAACAGCATTTCATAAAAAAAATTAAAAAATAAAAGATAATTGAGTGGCAGAATCCACACAAGCAAATACAAATAAACAAATAAAAAAAGATCAAAATTAGTTTCTACCACATTTTAGATATTTAAATTAAATAAATCATTGTCAATGGTATACATATAATTATAAGAAAACAAGTGTACAATTGAGCACTTGTGGTAGATCATATAATTGAGGCCTTAGACTTGGAAGTAAGTGGAGCTGGACAAAACAGTATTTGTTCTAGAATAGAGAGTACAGTGTTTGCCAAATGCCAATCGCATGAAAAATCTAAATCCAAAACCTCAATCCCATACTCCAAATCCTATAAGTAGGTTTCAGTAAAGATGCACTCCAACCATCAAATGTTCCTCTGATTGTGTCCTTTCCTAGACATTGGATTTATAATGACTCCACTAAAAGGAGTCTTTGTTCTAATTAGGGTGGCTGTTTGTGTCTCGTTCATTAAACTGATTAACCAAATTCAATTAGTTCAGAATGGTCAAATTAGAAGAAGAGGTCTACTGAGAAAAAGAAAAAAAAAGCTTCCATTATTTGAAAACCTACTCCCGAATTTCAATTTTTTGAATAGTATGCCTAAACTTGCTGTCCGTTCAATATATGAAAGAGATTAATAAAAACCCATCAATGCGACACAAGATTAGCTCCAAAAACAACAAAATTCAGTTAGCAATTCTCTTATAACTGACATACTGAACTGCTTACTGGGAAAAAAAAATCTCCATTATCCGAAACCCCATTTAAATCTGTGCTCATTCAAAAGTAGAAATTAAAGAAAATAGTAAAAACCAATCAATGCAACAATGATAAAGTCCAAAAATAACATAATTGAGTTTGCAATAACTAACACAAACCAGAAAATATGATTCAAGAGAAAAGCTATAAAATAAGAATTATTCAAAGAAGATATCAAACCCCACCTCGTTTTCGAGCCTTGTAACTTTGTTGACCAATGTTTCCCGGCCCGGCGACCCTTCATTCGACCCAGACGGAGTCATTTTCAGATTCGGGTTCGGCGCGGACCCTGAACCATTCTTCTGAGTTTCACTCCTGGGCGTGAGCGGCCAGCCCGACCACCCCTTCCTCTGCGGGGTAAACATCACGAAATTTCCCACAATCTCCCCTTCAGAAACTCCGAATTCACAGATCCTCGATTCGCCCTCCTCATGCAAATAACGAGATCAAAATCTCAGAAAGCCCCAAACCCTAGGAATCTCCAAGAGAAATCAAACACTGGCTCGCGCTTGCAGGGGGGACCCAAAAGAAAGCCCTAATCTTTCAGGAATTATCCCCAAAGGAACCGCCTTTCTCGCTCTACTTCCTCAGAAACACCGACCTCGCAGATCCGAGCTTCGAATTCACGCTAATAACGACGTCGAAAAATCTCAGAAACCTCTCCAAACCCTAGAAAGAATTTCACAGAAAATCAAACGGAGAGTTCGCACCCGCAGCAGCGAATTGTACAAAAGAGGGAAGATATAGAAGGCGGGCACGACCGGAATCACTTAATTCCGACGAATTTGAGCGGAGAAATCCGATTAGAAATTCTGTCCCTCTCTCCTCCTGTTGTAAAGGATCAGTAACCCCCTTCTCTTTAATCATGTTCAGTTACATTGTTACCCTTAGATCCCAGCGCTGCCGTCGGCCAAAAGGAAGGGTAGTTTAGGAATTAGAAAAAGGAACTGTCTTTGCCCCAACTTTCCCTTCCTCGGTCTGTATTCAATTACGATATTACCCTTGGAGTCCCGGCGTTGCGAAGCGCCTAAAGAAGGGTAGTTTAGGGATTCGGCGGAATTAAGAACGTGGGGGTTCGGCTTCCCCTCTTTTTGAGATGACGGAACTGCCCCCGATGGATCGAAGATCCGGGACGGCGGCGCCGGGGATTTGGACAGGGCGAGAGGTGTAAATTGGTTAAGTTTTGAGGGTACTGCGGAAAATCAAGTCTACGAATGCCACGGTGTCAAAGGATGACCTGGGACTGAAGATAAAGGCTGCTGCGAGCATGTGATTTGTTGAAACTACATGTGAACGAAAATTTCTTTTAATACTTAGTGTTTATTATGAAAGTGCGGTCACTTTTTTGTTTTAATTCTAAGTGTTTCTTATGAAAGTGCAGCCACTTCAAGTATATATACACATACACACACGAAAATTGAAAAGGGAGTATGACTTAAATGATGTTATTTTATTAAGAAATTTAAGTATATAGAAGTCTTTTAGTAAAGCGGTGTCATTTTGAGGGCAAATACGTGTAATGTGAAACAAGTGCCTGGTGCATACTTCTTTTTATCACATAGAAATGTTGAAATGTGAGCACTAAATGAGCATACATTAACTGAATTGGTATCGTAAATTTTATATATACGGACTGAAAGAGTATGAAAAAAAATAATAAAAAGAGGGCTTATCGACCTTTATACGTTTTAGGGATGCATAGGGTTTTCACAAACGCATCATTGGTAATTTTGTTCTACTTGGACTTTTAGAAATGGCACCAAATGGCTAACAACAAAGGTTTCAATCCCACGGAGGCGAACTAAGAAATAATAATTAAGCCTTAGTTGACCGTATGGATAAAATAGACAAGGATTAAAAATCCAACCTGATATGGACAAGTCAACTATCTACTTGATATAATTAGTATCCTACCTAGCGTTTGGAATCCAATATGATAAGTAATAAGATTGTCTTCTATAAATCCTATTTAGTGTTTGGTGTCTGATGAGACAAGATTGAATAATGTTTTTCTATTATTTTTGGCAACAATTTAAAATTTTTATCATATTAAAAAATTTGAAAATATTAGATAAATATTTCTAAAGACCCAAAAAAAATAAAAATTTTAAAAATTCCACTGATCTAAAAAAATATTAACTATTATTTTTTCTTAAAAAATACTTAAAGAATATTTGTACAAAAAAATTATAAGAAAAAATCTAGTTACATCTATAATACTCAGCACATATCAAATAGATTCAAATTCATATTAAAAGTAAGAAGGAAAAAAAAAGGTTGAAATATGAAAAGGTTGAAACCTTTGCATGTGAGAATGGATGAGAATAAAAAAAAAAAGGGGGGTAGCAATGATAAGGGGATAAAACGAGATTGAATTCTAATTTTTGAGGGCAACACAATTTTTTCTCCCTCTCATCTCTATTTTTTAAATGGGTTTGGCATATCTCCCTTTGCATTCCATTCATTTATCAGGATTTACATGTACATGTAAGATAGGATAATCAAGCGGCAAGGATATAAGAAGGTCCAACTGAATAGTCAATTCTGTGATTAGCTTGATAGGATCAAAAATAAACTAAATAATCCAATATTGTCTTCTTATCCGTACAGTCAAACGCGGCATTAGCTTCATTGTCAAAATGCAAGAATTAGCTTTCTTAACTGCCATTCAATGACTTTTGAATATCTTGAAGGGTTGGGGAATTTCAAAAATGAAAATGGGGGTGGGGCTTAATGAAATTTTGGGGCATTAGGAAATATAAGAAGCTGGTGCGTGCAAATTTAGGCGCCGGGTCGGAAATGAAAAGTAATTGCATTTTTTGCTATTATATACATAAGATTTAACACAATAATTACGAGTGTTTACGTGTTGTATTAAGATCCAACTCTTTAATCACGAACGATTACTTACATGCCGTAATAAGGGTATTATTGGATTATAATACATGGCAGCAATTATTTCAACATAATTGGTCAAGTTACGATTGAACTATGGCCGATCATATATACACTTGAATGTACTATAAAGTTCGAAATTGCACATTTCCTAACAACAATTGTTTTGGGGGAAGTAGTAGTGTCCAACAACTAGTATCAGAGCCAAGATCATGGTTTGATTCTTAAAGACCGCAAATGTTGAGCGAAAGATTGTTAGGTTATATACAGCCGCAATTATCTCATGGTGGAAGCTTAAGGTTGGCTAAGTCACGGTTGAATCGTGGGGACTTGTATGCGCTTGAATGCACTATAAGGTCAAAATTTGCATCTTTTATAGCAATAATTATTTTTAAGAGAAGTGGTAGTGTCTGAGGTCATACAAATATGTTTTATGCATGCATACATCATAAGAAAAGTGTTTGTACCGCGGCATAGTAGATAAGTTATATATTGTGTCACCTTAAAATAAATTTTTGATGCCTATTTTTAAAATTTTGACCTTATTGATAAAATGATCATGGACAAAAAACATGCTATACCTATTTTTGTACAATTTCATCATTTATTGGGTATTCATTAATATTACGAATAATAAAGGGATCTAAACCACTTAATTATTTTGAATATTTAGATTTGATGGATGGGAAATTTATATATAATAAAATTAAATTTTTTCTTTTCTTCGGTGGTATGTAGGTTAAAAAAAATTCGTAACTGCTGGAAAAAAATTTCATTCACATGGAAATATGATTTTTGTCCATCTTTGCTGAACTAAGAATATGGCGCAATAGAGCAATAATAATAGATGAGTCGGAAATGTTTCATTGGCCAACCACGTGGCATCGTTGACTATTCCGTTGGTCCTACGTGGCACCCAACTTTCCGTCTCCATTCCTCACTTCGATTGGTCAACCCCAAAAATAAACAATCCCTCGTTCCAGTTCTTCGTCAGTTCACAGACAAATCGCCGTTGAAGACCACTGTCACCTCTCTCTCTCTCTTTCTCTCTCTCTGTGTCTAGAATGGCGGTTCCGGTGGTTCGATTTCCGGTCATCCTCATCGTACGGATCATCGGAGCTACCGTCGCAGCGCTGGTTCTCGCCTGGTCGCTGCACTTCCGAGGCGGGATGTCTCTCATCTCCGACGACAAGAATCTCATCTTCAATGTACGTCACTCGCATCGAATTCCGTTACTCGGTTTCGGGGTTCCAACGTTTGCTGTTGATCTTCTACTAGTATTGGTTTGATTGGTGCTTCTTCCATTATAACTGTGAGTTTGACTAGTGAGCTGGGAACTGTGTTTGTTTGGAATGGGGAAATTCCGGGGTTTTAGGTTAGAAATTTATGAAAGTGGCTTCAGATCTTCGTTGTTTAATATGGGTTCTTAATGTGAACCTCTTATGTTTGGTTCATGGTAGTACTTATTCCATTCTGCCCCTTTTTATAGGGATTTGCCGTTACTTGTTTGGTTCACTTCAGCGTTTTCCAGCTTAATCAAGACTACCTATTTCACTTGTGGGCCTTCTGAATAGCTAGTCATGATCAATTTCATTCACGGTCCAATAATAGTTATTACTTGCCAATTCCAATCCTAATGCTATTCTTTTCCCGCTATATTCCATTCCATTGAACCAAACATAGCATTAATTTGTTATCGTAGATGAATTCAGGGATTGAATCGACCCTTCTGTGTAAAGTGTGACTTGAATGTACTCAAATCAGCAGTATCATATTTCAACTTACTTTAGGGTGTGAATTTCAGGTTAAGAATAGAAATGAAAGAATGAATAATGTTTTCCTGCTTTCAATTTCCATTTTTCTTCGGACAAAGTTAGATGTGTGCCCCTCCTCTCGTTTCAACGTGAAAAGAAAACCTATGTAATAATTGAAACTTTTTTTTGTTCTACTCATCATTAGAACATTTCTCTGACCCTCTTGTCAAAATGAGAATTGATCAACGAACATTTTAGTTAATGCAGGTTTGGCCTTTTTTAGAACAATAGATATAATTGAGATTCAAAAATTGTTCTTTATTCATCTGCTCTATTTTTCCTCTGCAGCCAGATGATGCTTTCACAATCATTTTCTCATATTTTTTGAGCTTATGTTTTATCATCTCTCTCATAGGTTCACCCTGTTTTGATGGTGATTGGCCTCATACTTTTGAATGCAGAAGGTAATTATCATAGCTCTCAGTGGTCTTATATGGTATTAACTCCGTATTTGGGAGGAAGGATGGAAAGTTTTTCTTCTCCCCTTCCACATGATAGCTGTATTAGGCTAGCTCATCTCCTGTTGTGTAACATATCTACTGGTTAATGCAACCATCCATCCTCAGACCTTCCCATCATTCCTACCAAAAAATTAGTGTAATTATATTATTGTATCAACTATAAATGGTGGAACTATTTGATAACATAAAAGGGAATGGAATGGCCATTCCCTTGAAATGGCTATTCCCAAATAGGAGGAAATGACCATTCTATTCTTATCCTTATTCAATTGTCATTCCATTCCCATTCCTTGCCATTTCATTCACATTTCATTCCCACTATTCAAATGCAACCATATGGACTACTGCAACAATTAATGCCAGATATAGCTGGACAATGTTTCTGGTGGATACGCAATGCTTATTTTCCATCCCTTTGCTAAATTTCTGTATTGATACGAGTTCATGTGTTCAACTGCAATTGTTACTCTCTCTCAAAGCCATGAAACTGTCATGGGCCACCATTGTTTCATTACTTCACGCTTTGTTTTTCTCTCCTGTTAAGTTGACACAGACAGCATTTGCTGAATTAAATTATAATTTAAAATTTCATGTTGACAGAATTTATTTATTTTTTTTAATTCTTCCTTGTGACTAAACCAGTACTCAATCCATTAATTATATCCAGTTGCTATTTGGTGCTCATCAAATTAGTATTTTTTTTTTCTCTCGTACTTTCATTACCTTCTGTTTTTGTATCACTATTAATGGATGAGGCTTGTGCCATCTCTGGAGTTTACTCTAAGTGCTCAAATATTTGCACAATGCATTATGAATTCATAGCAGCAAGTATGCCTGCACGCTGCCTTCTAAATTTAGTTCATGTTTGACTTTTGAGAAGAGACTGCCCTTGAATTTCTGCTATAGTATGCATCTCTTTCTCCTCTTGCTATAATATTCTAATTGTTCCACACAGGTGTTTCCCATCTCTACCTAGAGATATGTACCATATTAGAGTCCTATATTTATTAAACTTACGTATTAAAAATTTTAGATTAGAAGACGAAAACCTGTTTCCGGCATGAATTTGTTCAATGAATTACATATGAAGCCTATTCTGCTATTCTGCTATTAATTTTCAAGTCGAAACTTTTGTCTGAGGTTTGTATATGGTGGATGCAGGCATGCTAGCATACAAGACAGTTTCAGGGACGAAAAGCTTCAAAAAGTTAGTTCATTTCATGCTACAGTTCCTGGCTTTCTGTTTGAGCGTGATTGGCATATGGGCTGCTTTGAAATTTCATAATGATAAAGGCATCGACAACTTCTACAGTTTGCATTCATGGCTGGGTCTAGCTTGCCTTTTCCTATTTTCCATCCAGGTTTCTTCCCAAATACTGATTTTATCCCTTTTCTATTACATTGTCTCTATTGTTGCATATGTGTGTATTTTAATTGAGGAAATTTTCCCACGATGCGACTATTCTTAATTGCTTATGGCGGCATCACATGATGTTGTTTTGCTGAATGACTGCAAAAAGACAGCCCACTTTATCAAAATGACATCATTTTTGGCACCATTGCCCGCAGTTAAGAACAGCGGCAATGATAAAAGACAAGCCCATTTTTATTAAGGGTAAATTGTACGTAACCCCTCCGTGGTTTGACTGAGTTGCACAGAGGCTCTATTGGGTTCAGAAATCACCACATATGTGGTTTCCGCGAACTGCAGGTTACCCCCTTGTCATCCACTTTAATGGAGTGTGGGTTTCACCCCCTATTTCACATGATAATGCATGTTTTCCTCCAAATTAATAAATTTTTTGGATCAAATTGTTCTTATCTCATTGATAGACAAAAGCAACCCCATCTGGGGCAGCTTTGATCGGGAGAAAAAAGAACAGATTTTAAATAACAATTTTCTATGGCAGTCTATTACCTTTCATAATGCTAAAAAGTAGGACCCTGTATAAGCAGCAGTGAGATATCGTAATGTAGTGGGTGGAATCTGCCGATAATGAGAGATGGATAAGCGGTGGATAAGTGTAAGGAAAGGCACATCTCATTGAGATCACAAGGAGGTCATGTAATGATTTTCAAACCAAAGAAACCTACTCGCAACATGATCAAACCATGATGGGATTAATTTATTAAATACAATATTTCCCATAATTGCACATTTAATATATTCTACTTTTTGTTTTGCTTAGTGGGCTGCTGGATTTGTGACATTTTGGTACCCGGGTGGATCAGGAATCCGCAGAGCTGCTCTCCTCCCATGGCATGTATTTTTCGGGGTTTACATTTACACCATTGCTATTGCTGCTGCTGCTACTGGTATCCTGGAAAAGCTCACATTTCTCCAGACCAACCAAATAATCACGCGCTATTCGACTGAGGCTTTGCTAGTGAACTGTTTGGGCATCTTAATCGTCGTACTTGGTGGTTTTGTTGTTCTTGCAGTCCTTTCGCCCGCGAACGGGAAGGGCGAGGTTTTTAGAGGAGCGGAAGAGTAGGTGCGATTTGTAGCCCAGTTTTATACTTCAGGGATGGTTGAGGGTTAATCCCATTTCTAATGTATACATTACTTGAGTTAGAGGCTTTTTCTCACAAGAAAAATGGACTGATTTTAGGGAACATGTTTGTGTGTTTCATCTGATGGTGAAGTTAGATATAAACTGACAAAAATCTGTGTTGTATGCATAACAAGGTTGAAGCATATGTTTGTTTATTTTCCTAGCAGAGAAAAATGAAAATGGGTGCCACTATTTTCTCTGGATCATCAAAACAGCTCTGTTAAAAAGAAATCTTTGTTTCTTCTTCTTAAAAAAAGAAAGAAAATGGTGCTTTTGCACCATTTTGATTGAGGGTAAAGGTACTGAATGAAGAGAAAGTGGTTTAATTTTTCCATGTTAGTCAATGAGGTGAAGAGAAAAGGATCTAGATCACTTGAATTTGAAAAGTCACGAATTAGTGGAATTGGATAATTTTATTCATTCATTGTCAGGAAAAAAAAAAGGGATAGAGAGAAGTTGAAGGCGAATTAAATGAATGGGTAGGGATTGTTCAATTCAATGAATTAATGACTTGTAAATTTAAGTAATCCATATCTAAGAGAAAATAGAGGGAAACAAAACTAGTTATAAAAGCTTTATGAATTATGTATTTTTATTTTTGAGAATAAGAAGTATGAGTCGCAATAATCCATCCCAAACATGACGTAATTCTATTAAAAATGGCTCGTTGAGATAAAGGCGTCACCTTTAGCAAAATTGCATAGCTTCAAAAGCGGACTCATGCAAGTTGCCGAGTCTAGCCTCAAACTCTTTCTCTTTTTTTAACTTTTTATCCTTCATTATTTGTAGGGTAGTAGTATCTACGATATAAAAGCTTGATGAACATTTTTCCCCATTCCTAAAACATTCCACTCCTTCCTTTCCCTACCCTTAAAATCCACCCAAAGAGAAGGAATGGACAACACCGCTATGATCGAGAGTTCACGATAGAAAATAAAATGAGTGACATTATCAATAAGTAGTCGCATCGCACGTGCGATGCACGTGCCCAACAATTTTTTATTAAAATATAAAAAATTAAATACAAAATTATAAAGAAAAAAATAATGGGTATTTATTAAGAAAAGATAAAAGTGGAATAAGTGAGACGAAAAGTTGGGGTGGGGCAGTGAAAAAATAGCGAGCATAACTATAAAAAAATTTAAAATTTTGAATTATTAGTGTAGATAAGTGAAAATAAAAAAGAAAAAACAAATGTTTTTGTCGACTGAGAGTTAATGGGGAGAAATTAAAGAAGACCGATTCTTATTGACTGTGTGTTAGAAACAAACAAAATAAGAGGAAACGTTTACTATTTATTAGTACAATTAAGTGCAGAAAATAAAAATCATTCAACCCTTAATATTTTTTTATGTCTGATAATGTAATTTTACCCACTTACCGGGTCTGTGACATCATAAAATTACCGATTAAGTCAAATGTACATGTCATAAAATTCTTATGACTAATATATATATATATATGTAATTCATTTATATCTTTTATTATTTACATGTCAAATCGAAATATTATAAAAGTTTCACTTAGGACCCGTTTGGTTCATGAAATATACTATAAATCCGCTAGGACAATGTCACATTTTAGCGTTAGGTATAGCTATATAATGAAAGATTTCTTAAATGTCACATTCCTATAATCTCATATTTCTAAAAAAAAAAGAGGGGTTTAATATTCCTAAGCTTAGAGGTGTGAATGTGAGATTTCAAGTAGGTTGGAATGTATATATGAAATAAATTGTCAAAACTACTCTTATAAATGAGCAGATTGATAAAATTCTCAATTAAGTAAATTGCTCATATAATTTAAAATAATATTAATAATAATGATAATAATAACAATACATGTGGTAGATATATATATATCATTCACAAGAAAGAGTTGATAATACTATTTTTGGAAATCTATTGTTATATTAAATGAATTTAATTTTTAGCTAGTAAATGTTTGAATTAAAATTTCTTCGTCCTTTAAAATTAAAAATTAGTAAAAAATTTATTATAGTGTTAACTTTAAAATAAATATTTTTTTATCGTTTAAATACCTTGTTATATTTTATGTTACAAATATTATTTTTTTATAAAAGAGTATTAATAAAAAATTATAATATTTTTTGAATCTAATTATTTATATCAAATATAATAATATCATATTCTACAGAATTTAATTATGCATACAACGTGAAAAAAAAAAATCATATTCTCAAAAAATATAGTGCTGAATGAAAATATGAGATTTTACGAACTAAATTACCCCTTAAAATTGCTTTCCTTTGCATCCAAAATAGGACAAAGTAAATCTTACTCGTCCCCTGTGATGTGGCTGCTATTTCTCCAGGCCAAAGAACGGGCGTGAAGGAGTCCCACATCGTAAAAGAGTAGAGAGACGAGGTGACCAAAGGAATATTTAGTGGGAGCAACTGCTCGGCTTTTCACATAACGGAGCCGTGCGGTGAGCACAGAGCGAACTATTCTTTCGCCTTTTACTAAAGAATACCGTGTGCTCGCCGCTTGAAGCGGCATACGCCTATTTTTGGAGGGGCCTTCCCTGTTGAAGGCCCTCTAACAATTCGAGTTGAAATTTGTTCTAGTGACGATGCTTATGAGATTTATGCACCAAGTAGGGTCATTTTTCAATGCTTGAACTACATAAGAAGTGTAACTTATGAGGTTCATCTGATGAAATTTAGCCCAAAGAATTGAATTTTAAATATTAAGTTGGATTATTTGAATAATTAGAATTAGAATTTGTGAACTTATTTGTTTAAAATTTTATAGAACACTCTAAATTTTAAATCATGAAATAAAAATTGGTTGACATTTTTATTTGGTCGTGAGCAATTCGATTAGAGGCAACTTAAAAACGCTCTCCGTTCGCCTTTGATCACACTCCAAATTTTAAATTATGAAATAAAATATCAGAGTTTTTTTGTTTGGTTAGGAGCAATTTAATTAGAGGCAACCTAAACACTCTGCATTGCCTTTGACCGAATTAGCAGTTGAGTTGGTTCAAAGGGCAATCAAAGCAAACAAATCGGCCGTGCTTGTTTACGCATTGAAAATAAAATCATTATTTAAAGTTGAGAAAATTGAAAATAAATTGGGTCCATACTCATTCCAAATACGATTTAAATTTTATGTAATCACTCGAATCTAATCTTATAGCCCCTTCCTGTTAGTTTCTAGTTCTCGTTTACAAGTGTTGAAATGAATACTCGGATCTAAAATTTTATAGAACACTCGGAAAATATTCAAAAGGGTTTTGAACGAGTCCCACATCGGAAAAGGGATAAAAATACAAGTGATGAGGGTGTTTTAAGAAAAGCGAGATTGTTAGAGTTCTAAAATTCACGGAGCCGTGCAATGAGCACATAGCGAACTATTCTTTCGCCTTTTACTAAAGAATACCGTGTGCTTCGTTGCTTAAAGCGGCATACGCTTATTTTTGGAGGGAGCCTTTCCTTTGGGAGGCTTCCTTATAATTACAGTTAAAATTTATTTCCCGTGATCTTATTTAGTGATATATGATATTATTTAAACTTTTTTATTCATTCCTATTGCATATCTCTATCTGTTTCTTAGACCTCCATTGAAGCCCTTAAAAACCATACAAGTCATGTATTAACAATAAATTCCCTTTTTTTTTTTTTAATTGTTGAAGCTAAACAAGTCCTTTTTAATGCTGACTGGAAGTTGACTTTTTCTCTTAACAAGTTTACCAAAAATAAAAAATAAAAAATCTCTTAACAAAAGGCGTATAAAATCCCAACAAAAGGCGTATAAAATTCCACATTAGAAAAAGGAGAAAAATGCAGGTGGTAAGTATGTATTAAGTGAAGTAATGGCCGGATTTTAATAATTCACGGAGCCGTGCAATGAGCATAAAAACTGAACTATTCTTTCGCCTTTTACTAAAGAATACGATGTGCTTGTTGTCCAAAAACGGCATACGCTTGTTTTTGGAGGGGACCTTTCCTTCGGAAGGCGACCTTATAATGTTAAGTTGAAATTTCTTTGGTGGGATCGTACGTGACGATATATGATCAAAGTAGATAGGTTTTCTATGAATAATATAATCAAGACTATTTTTTGGACTTATTCTGGTTTTTGTTCTTAAAAGTTTATATAAAAGTCTCGTAACAATCCAAGTTGAAACCTCTTTCTTGTAATAATTAAGGTATAATTTCTAATGCATTAAATTGTTATGATGTTTCTTTTAATCTGTATTCGCTACGCCACTTTTTGAATATTATTTTTTTATTTATTCGTATATAGCTTATCTTATTTGTTTTTACCGTAGAAAATCCCATTGAGTCCTCTATAAACCATATAAGTTGTCTATTAAAACTATCTTCTCTGTTTGAGGTTTTTTAATACAATGATTCTACGGACACAATGGATTTTACGATAAAAGCATAAAAGGCTTATGTAACACAAATTTAGTGAAGGGTGTTTTAATAAACAATAACTTCAAATCTCATAAATTTGTAACACGAGACTCTTGTACTTTTATTGTGAAATTCTTTGTGTACATAACATTATTCTTTACGTGAAGTCACTTCTAATGCTCCGTAGAAGTTAACTTTTTCTCCCAACAAAGGGTATACGGAAGAATCCCACGTCGAAAAAGGATAAGATGAGAAGTCATAAGAGTGCGTTAAGTATAGTGGGTGCCATAGTGTAATAACTCACGGAGCCCTGCAATGAGCACAAAGCGAACTATTCTTTCGCCTTTTACTAAAGAATACCGTGCGCTCGTTGCTTAAAGTGGCATACACTTATTTTTTGAGGGGGCATTTCTTTTGGAATGCTCCTCTATAATTTTAGTTGAAATTTCTTTTCCTATGAAATTATGCCATGAGATATGATTAAAAGACATGTTTCTTTGAATAACATAATCCTTTTTAATGCTTAGGAGTAATGGAGGTTATTTGTTTTCAACATTCAAAAGATTAGAGCCATAAACATCTTGAAATTGAATAAAAATTAACATTGCCATTGATAATCTTAAGTTGTTCTGTTCTTTATCCTTTTAAAATATCCTTTTAATACATTTCAATAAGAGGTCCAATCTGTCCATGTTTTAATTAATTTTTCATATGACCATCGTTCATACTAAATGCCATTCCAAAGGTCTGTATAATCCAAATTTATCTTCCCCTATAAATAATTATTACTATTACTTTTTGCTTTTCAAAGTGTTATATTATATACGTAATGATATGCTTTATCGTGGCGAAATTCACAGATTTAACAAAACTAGATCAAATAATTTTCGAATTTTCACCATCTTTTTTCAAGATTTTTAAACCTTGGGTTGAAGAAAACCCATAAAATAATAACAAAATCCAAATAAATAGAAATGTACCTCTGCACCCAACTTGAGGACTATCATGATTCCTACGCAATTCCAATAAGTTACAGATCTGAATTCTACAGCCAAAAGCAACAATACCCTCACACAAAATAGCCATCTCTCTTCAACGTGAAAATTTATTTTACGGGTTCCCGGGCTCATATTTCTACAATCAATGCCTAGAAAACCGCAAAAACTCGCAGTAGAACCATGAATTCGCCTTCTACGTGATCATAGAAGAAAGACTGAATACCAATTATGGTACAAGATGCTGCAACATAGGGTTAGTATTACTACGAGCCTCCTGGCGCAACAAAGTTCAATGACATGCCGGACACAGAGGGTTAGTATTGGTATGAGCCTTGCTGCCCACTGAAGTTTGGATAGGAACCCGGCTGAGGATAGGCGCCTGGGTAGGTGCCCTGCGGAGGAGCGCTCATAGTAGGGTAGGAACCTTGTTGAGGATTGCTGTTTAAATAAGAGCCTCGGTAAGGATCGGAGTTTGGATACGCGCAATGGTGAGGATCAGCGTTTGCATACGCGCCGTGGTGAGGAGGTGGATCAGCTTTTGGATAAGCACCGTGGTAAGGGTCAGTGCTTGGATACGAAGATATGGAATGCAGTATATTTTGTGCCGCATTTAAATGCTCCGGTGGACCACGGATCTCCACAACACATTCAGAGGCACTGGCTTGAGGATCTTGAAGCTTTACCCTTGTTCCGGCAACCTAGGGTTCATAAGATGAAACAGGTTGTTCGGCAGTTAAAACCTTTATGATTAATAACTAATCTAGATTAATAGAAATGGCTTGTCATATAAATGGAATGGGATGGATCTTAAAGAATACAAAGGCATTTTTCATTGAAAGGCCTCATTTCATTGTCCATTCCGGTCATAATTACACAAGAACAAACTATGAGAATGACAATAACAAATAATAACTATTATTGTCCAACCTTGTACAGTTTATTTAAGAGCTCGGAATAGCTTTTCCTATTCAGGCATTACTCCGGACAAATCAAGAATATCCATTCCATGAGGGAATAGCTATTCTTTACCCATTTCATTTCCATGGAGTGCTATTACATTCCGTGTACCAAAAGTGTCATATAACAGGTAAACTTTAGTTCCAAATGGTCAGAAATATCACAATTTACAGCCATAAAATGTCTTTCAGTTTCCTAGAAGTTGAGGTAATAAATCATACCTCGCCAAAATTGGGAATGTGGGTCCCTCCTGTTCCAATTACAGAACCACCTGCATCGTTTGGGACCTTAGCCTCTATGGGATTGTGGACATTTGGGTATCTGAAACATGGGGTTCATGAGCACTTTTAGTCATTTATTCACTTTCTTTGGAGAACATACGGAAATATGCGTAAACTCCCTGGAGGGGAATCAAAATCTAGCCACCATAATGGGGCTGAGGAGAAGTGGTTGGCCACAAAATTTCCAATATATATGAATAAAAATCAGAAATATAGACTACCCAGTAGCAGTTGATGGGACTGGATAACTCTGGCGTTCATATTCATGGTCATATTCATGTCCACCCTGGCGTTCATATCCATGCCTGCTGTGGCGTTCATATCCATGTCTCCCACCCTTCAGAACAAAATCAAAGATAATATACTTAACATGTGAAATGAAAATATGATAATATTTTGAGATGATCTTGTGATATAATTCTGTTTCCTTATCGTTAGTTCCACCTAAGAAAGGGCTCTGTAATAAGTTGACGCGAATGGTAAATGAATGACTTCATAAGGCCAGAATGGTTCTTTCATACTTAAGAATGTCACCAGCAAAATGAGCATAACATTATCATAATGAAACAGCAAACTTCATGATAAAACCTAACCTATTTGTAGACACAAAAAGCTTCAATAAAAAGATCTCTGAGCAACGTCATTAAAATCATGAAGAAGGTCGTGATTTGATAGGCTATTCTAATAATTTTGTGATTATAAGCGTGACACGAAGAGGACAATGTTCTGGTTGTCGAGAATGAGGGCAAAGAAAGACATTTGGGGTTGGAATGTTTTCCGATTTTATCCCTATTTTCCGTCCGAATTCAATGGATCCAGTGGTTTATGGACCAACTTGGCCGCTCTAGAAACTTCAGGATTTAAAAGGTGAAATTCCAAAGATAGGGGACGAATTGGAACTAACCCAAACATGAGGGAGCAAAAAGGCAGCGTTCCCTTAAGATAAAACTGAAACCAGTACCTTTAGTAATTCGTATCCACCAGAACTGCTAGCTCCCATTGCACCAGGGGTTGAAGGCCCGCCAGGAATACTCCCTGGAGGGCCAAATCCTGGTATTGGTGGTCCAATTGGAGCAGGTCCCTCTCCAGAATTTGCATCTCTTAGGCTTCTTGCTCTAAGCCTTGACGCAATCTCTGCCAAAGCATCCTTAGCAACGCCAAAATTTCCAGATATCTGAATTATCAAAGGGCAAATATTAGTTTAAGCCTGCATTTTCATAGGCGATATGGCGGAGGTAAGCAAAAACACAATCAAAGGAAATTCCCAAAAACAGCTCATTAAGTTTGTAGACATTTATGCTACCTGATCAGTTCTGTAAACAGTTTTGTAAACATTTTTATGTATAGAATTATTTAAAGACAACTGGGACACTGTAAAATGAAGTTGTAAAATGCATAATGCAACCACATCACCTGTACAAGCTCTTCGTCTTCGGATGCGCACGGAGGCCTATCATCCTTGGAGGAAACACGTATATCTGCGTGGGTTCTCCTCCTCATCTCATTGATAATGTGACCCCCTTGTCCAAGGATGCAACCCACCTTACTGGATGGAACAAGAAGTCTTGTAGTAAGTATTCCCTTCTCAGAGAGCTCACTTGTTTTATTCTGAAGCATAAGAATGGCCTCAATAGTTTGTGACCTTGGGTTCCACAATGCCTGAAATAATTCAGTTTAATTACACACTAAACTGCATGACAGAAAAAAAAAAAAAAAAAAGGAGAACGCTGCATGTCAGACACCCATATACTGTTCTGTTACCATTATGTAAATAATATGTGTACCCATAGCCCAACCCACAAATAATAGGCTAGCACCAATATACAGTTAACACTAAAACCAGTCAGTGTTGTATGTATTTATCACCTAAGTGTAATCTGTTCACATGGTTTGTATGTCATAAAATTAAATAATAATATAAAAAATATGATGTAATAGAAGAGTGACCTCCAGAGAGGAAACACGAATCACACGTTCCTCAGACTCTGCAGATACATCTTCAACATGAATGCTAGCTCCAGTCTCCTGTTGCAGCTGCCTCACATTGATGCCTCCCTTGCCAATTACCCCTCCAATTCTCCCAGAAGAGCACAACATCTTGATATAAAACTCACCTGAAGCTTCCCCACTATGTCCAGGAGGAGGCACACCATCAAAGCCGCCTAGCCCAAACCCATGAGGATGGTCGTCATATCCCCCCATCCATGGCCCTGGTGGCATACCTTGGGGAGGAGAATTCCTGCGAGACCACATTGGGTTTCCTCGTGGCATCATATGTTCCATCGGAGCTCTGGGAGGATGAAAATTTTGGGACCGGTAAGGCATAGGGAAAGTTGAAGGAGGTTTATCTTTACGTGGATTCTGATGCAACAGAGTAGATACTTCATGGAGTGCTTTCTTTACAATATCGGGTTTTCCTGATATCTGCAACATATCTCCAAAGTTAGAGATGATTGGACTGCTCCAGGAAGTATTGGAACTTATCAAGAAGTATTTCAACTTTGCAAACAGAGAGAAATCACAAACTTGAGAAAAATTAACATGCGCAAGATGTTGCATCAAGACACTTCACACACATGCACACACATGTTATGCGCAGATACATACATCCAATAAAGCAAAGGCCCAATGACGTGGAAACCACTGATGCCTCAAATGGAAATAATACTTAAGATGGAAAAAATTCCAATTATAATGGCCAATCACACAAACAATAGATTTAAAACAAAAACTTGTATTATAACTCTTTTCTTCCCATTGATGCCTTTTCGTGTCAAAGGAAAGATTAATCCTTGAGCGAATTTCTCAAATGGAAATATAATACTTGAGGTGAACAGATACTTTCATTCCAAGTCAAATCATTTGAGACAATACCCAAACAAACATGCATTTAATATAAATTTATGTCCAAATAATTCCTTGCAAATCTTAACGACACAACAAAAACATGTCACATGATCAGAAAAGAAAGAAAAAAAAAAGAGTAAGAAATATACCTGAACTAACTCATCGTTGCTCATAGCACAAGTAGGAAGATGATCAGCAGGAAGAACACGAATGCTTGCACCTGTGTTGCTTCGCAATTTCTGAATGACATCACCTCCTTTCCCTAGAAGACATCCCACCATATTGTCTGGAACAAGCAGGCGTGCAGTGACCACAGTATTTTCGTTTTCATCTTCAAATTTCATTCCTCCAAAAAGATCTTCCTCAATAATCCGATTGTGAACTTTCAGCAGAGCATCCTGGGCAGCACAGTGTAGCTCCATGATGTCGTCATCATTCTCTGAAGTAGAACCCTCATTAGTGTCTACTTCTTTAGGAATTTTGGCAGGAGCGCTAAAGATGGTTATTACTCTCTCATCTGATCCTGGTACAGAATCAGCAACTGTAATCTTTGCTTGGGTCTCCTCTCTCAAGGTTTTGATTATGCCACCACCTTTTCCAATAACACCACCAATTTTTTTTGAAGGGCAAAGTATACGATATACTGTGTCAGAAGAATGAGAATTCCCAGACGACTGTTCACGGCCAGCATTTTGCCACTTTCCCCTTTTGTTGCCTCCTTTTTTCTTAAAATGGGTGTTTGGACGTTTCTTGGAAAAATTGTGCCGGTTTCCCTCCATACTTTTTTCAATAACTGATCTTACAATAAACAATACTTTGGTAAGAGTCAAAGCATGAAAAGGTAAAGTGCCCAGAGGTCAGACACCAAAAGACGTTGATAGGGAAGCAACTAAGAAAGCTCTGATTTAGCATAAAATACCTTCCTACATAAAATGGGCACCATCAATCTAATTGATAATTTATGAATCCATTGGACGATGTTTTGAAAGTAAAAAAAAAAAAAGAAAGAAAAAAAAGGAAGAGAAAATGATTGAAAGAAAATATTGTAGGGATGGAAGACCTAAGAAACTACTACTACATATTTCCCTCATTGTCAGCATCCAGCACGCCTTACCTACTTTAACCAATGCTGAAACTATCATTTCTAGTTAAAGGTGGAGTTACCAACGGAAAAGGAAAATAAATCTATCTGTGTGTGCGTGTGCGTGCGCAAGTGTGAGGTGTGTGTTCTCGACCCAATATGCCTTAATCTCCCAGCTAATCCAAGCACAAGTAACTGGAAAAAATGTGGACTTCCATTTTCTGGAAATCAAAACAGCAAAGAACATAAAGTTCAAAATTGTTCCTTTTGCTGCTATCATCTATCACTTCAATAACCAAACATATAATGCATGTTACAATGGGTAACCCATAGTCCAATGACCCACTCGACCTATTTTGCTTGTTCTAATACTTGCAGAGTTCTTTTAGACTCCAACTAGTGTTACAGCATTTTTAGAGCCCCTGCTTCACGCCCCAATCCGATTATCCAAATGTTGGGAAAATAAAATATCTTCTATAAAATAAATTTTTTGCTTAAAAAAATTGTCTCAGAAAAATGAACCCCATTTAAAAAAAAAATAACAATAACAATAACACGAGAATAGAATCAAATTCGTAGGAAGATGAAATGCGGTTTAAGATCCAGATAAATGACAATCAAGGACCTTCAAGAAGAAACACAAACTTTCATTGTGACTATAGCTACTCAGTAACTTCTACTAACACATCCAACCAGCCCTTCATTCCAATAAACGCAATGCATCACAAACCAATGCTAAATTAAGCTCACGGCCCCAATCTTACTGAATTTTTTTTCTAATCTATATTCAAATCGTAAGGGTAAACCTACTTAAGACAGCAAAAAGTACAAATTCCCCCAGAATCACGAACCGGAAACCCTACTTTCTCGAGAAATTCCAGAACCCAAAGAAACGGTACGCAAGCGAATTAGGGTTTTAGGGGGAGAGAGAGAGAGAGAGAGAAACGTACCTTAGAGTTCCACAGAGTGTAAAGCCCGCTGTAGGAGCCAGAGAGAGAGAGAGAAAGGGAGAGAGAGAGATGGAGCGCAGAGTAGTAGAGGGTAGGGCTCATATTAGCACAGTCTTCGGTTTGATTTTAGCTGGGGGGATAATGGGCCCATTGGTCTAGTCTTGGTTAGTAGTTATGGGCCGCATAACTGGGACCATGGGTCAAAGTTTGGTTAAATTTATAATGGGCCGAACCAATGGGCCTACTCTTGGCTAGTCATAATGGGGCCCATGGGGGAAAATTTAGGTAGGAGGGCGGTACCACCTCATTCGTGCTGTGCGAGCCAATTAAAAAGTGTCGTTTTGGACATTTTTATGAAAGCGTGCGAAAATAATGGCACCAAGTCAATTAAATTCTTTGTTTAATCAAAAAATTTTTTCGAGAATGGAAAAAATGGTCCCATGCTTTCGAGTCCTCACTCCCATAGAAACGAGAATTAAGTTAATTCTTGAATAACTTGCAATACAAAGGTATTAATGCCTGTAGAGGCCCTAATATTTTATTGGGCTGAGGTTCAACAAGTTAATTTAAAGTGGAAATGTAAGAATTCGAGTGGTCAAAATGCGCAAATGAAATAGAATATTTAAATTACTTTTATAAATGAATAGACTGACAAAAAGTATAATTCATATAAATTAAAATAATATTAATTATAATGATAATAATAATAATATTGGTAGTAAATAAATGTATTATTCATAATAAAGAGTTGATGACACTATTTCTAGAAATTTATTATTATATTATATAAATTCTAATTTTAGTTAGTATAGGTTTGAATTAAATTATTTGAATTTTAAAATTGAAAAAGAGGCAAAACTATTATTTTAGTGTTAACTTTAAAATAAATATTTTTTTATCATTTAAATAATTTCCTGTATTTTATGTTATGAATGTTATATGTTTTTTTTTATTTATAAAAGGTTATTAATGGAAAACATTAACATTCCTTGAACTTAATTATTTATACCAAACGTAATAATGTTACATTGTGGAAAATTTGACTAAATGTATCAAATAAAAGAATGTTACATTTCAGGGCATCGCACTCTTAGGAATCACAAGGGGAGTCATAATTCAATGCCTTGGGGAGGCAAGTAAAGAAAAAGGGAAATTTCTAATAGGCCCCTTTTGGATTGGATCATTTTTCAAAAGACCCTCGGTAATTTAAATTGTATTTATCACACCTCTTATATTTTCATTTTGTTTTCAGTAGACCCCTACCATCCATTTTCTATCCAATTCCATTAAGTGAGGGACACATGACAAGTTATTAAATTTTTACATCACTACTTAACGCATAAATTATAAAAAATAATAATAAAAATACTTGAAAAATAGAAACAATTAAGTAAACATAAACTCTAACAAATATTTTTAATCGAATGCGATCTTAAAATCTATGTCTCAATTGAAAATTTGGAAGAAAGACATTGGAATCTTAGTGCAATTTTTTCGAAATGAAACTTTAATTCCATTATTATATATATATATACGGGCATCTCTGGAGAAAGGAGCCTCACATTTCTTGTTTTGTTATTTAAATTTTGTTAATTTCTTATTTTTCAAAATTTTAATATTATACTTGATAATTTATATTTGAAAAGTTGATGTTGAAATTTAATAGCTTGCCATGTCTCCCCTTACTTAACGAAATTGGATGACAAATAGATAAAAGGGGTGTCTTGTAACCAAAATAAAAGTTTAAAGGCGTGTGATAAGCAAAATTTAAACCACAGGAGGTTTCTTAAAAATTGACTCAAATCACAGGGGGCCTTTTATATTTTTTCCCCAAAAAATTCTATTAAGATGCTAATGAGCAGTCCACCCAAAACCAATACTAAATTTTAAATTTTAAAGGAGTATAACTGAATGTTAGGGGAAAAATATTAAGAAAGAAAGCACTGCCAAAAAAAAGTGAAAATTTTAGAAGAAAAATGGTTAATTTTGTAAATAAAAAACAAATTAAAGATTGTTAGGGTTTTGATAAATTGACAAATATCAAAATTTAAATTTCTAAAAATATTATAGTGAAATTTTAGAGGGGAAATATTGAGAAATATAGCATATTCAATAAAATAGAGATTTTAGGCTTAAGATGTGTTTACCTATTATTGGGTATATGATGTAATAAATGGGTTGGGTGGGCTAATAAATGGATAGTTTTGTTTATTTTGTGGTGGGGGGGGGGGGGGGGGGGGGGGGGGGGGTTAGGTTCATTTGGCTTAAATGTTTATGAGTTGGGTTCATTTTTTGGTTGAGGGGACCTTCTATATATATTTTTTTGTAGGGGCCCAAAAGCTCAAATATTCTATACACCCAGAAGGAAACGTTGAGTTGCGCATAGCCCATGGCCACACCATGTAGCTCTGTCCCTGATTTTGAGAAATATGATGATAGGTGAGAATGTAATATTTCGCGAACCAAACAAACCTATAAATTAAAATGCTATTTTCAAGTTTACTTTCTTAAATATATTGTCCTTTTTGAAGTGTGAGAATTATATGTTCAAATTAAGTTTGAGATTTTAGGTAAGCTTAAGTGAGCATTGATATAATTAGGAGGATAGTTAATAGAGGCGGAATATTGAACATTCATAACTCTGAGGGGCTATTTGTTAAAAAATGAAAACTTCAGAGAGGATTTCAAGGTTTTGGTCAAACTTAAAAGGGGTACTGCTGCAATTTTCCCTAAAATATAATTTGCATGGGGCCAAGTCTATAATATATTTGGCATTTTTTTTAACATAAAATTGAACTCTCCGTCTAGAAGCTCATGACGGGCCTAAGTCGACTGTCTGTGGCCCAGCCCAATGCGCATTATGGGTCAGACTTGGAACTTCGAGAGGCTTCTCAGTTTATAAAGCAACATGAACCCGTTAGTTTTTGATTAATTTTATGTACACAAAGGGTTGCAAAATAAAATTATAAAAAATTTATGTGGTATAAATTTAATAGAAAATATTTTAGTGAATAACAGCATGTACTCTCGTGAATCTATGACACAGTAAGTTTCTTGTGATTGTACTGTGAAATCCTTTGTATTTATAGCATTATTCTTAGTTTTCACCAGTTTTCTTTTTCTTTTTCTTTATCTTCTTTTAATAGACTAGGGGGACCTTATAATAAAACAATGTTTAAGGGTGTAGATCTTTTAATACCCCTTTAATAATACTAAATCCTTTTTAATGATGTAATTAAGAAGAATAACGACTATAGGATTCTGATAATACATATTTCACTTCAATTACAACTTATAAGCAGGGGAGACAGGATCATCCTTTGATAGGATTGAACCCATTGTTCATGGGTTAACGACCTTGCTCTTAATGAGAACATAATCGTCTATTTGCTAAGGAAAACCCCCTCATAATCTCCATGATTTTGTAGCGAATTCGTAAATGGAATATATTGACGTCACAGAGTAGTGAGGGGTTATAAGAAAGGTGAAAAATTATCATGTAAATCATACTGTTGCTATCGATTTTATTAGCAGCCGATGGTATACTATCAGCCACCGAAAGCCGTAGGAAATATTTTTCTATGTTTTCAATCGAAAAAATTGCATGGATGGCTGAAAGATATTATTAGCCATGAATAAATATTAGTGGCTAATAGTTCGTGGTTAATATAAGATTTTCTTATAGTAAACTTTTATCCACTCAATAAGGTAAAGGCAAGCCTTTCTTCTGCAATCTTTCTTTTTCTCATGACTCCACTAATTCTGGCGAATGATTCTTCAAAGTTGTATAAGAGAGAGAGGATTCTATCTTCAATAATATAATTTGATGACAATACTTACAAAATAATAATTGCTCGACTATCGTATCATGAGTTGACGCTTTAAAAGGGCTCACACACCTTCTTCGGTCTTTCTTTTTCTCATGACTCCATTAATTCCGGTGAATGATTCTTCAAAGTTGTATGAGAGACAGAGTGGGGATTCTATCTTCAATGATACAATTTGATGACAACATTAAAAGATAATAAAAAGCTCAACTACGCTTTGAAAGGGTCCACACCTTCTGAGGTGTATTTGGTAGCCTCGTTAGATCAATCCAACTCGTATGATCTGTGACTGAACTTTCTTTTCAATGTCATATCATTATCGGTTAAAGATTATGTAGATTGAAAATACATAACTAAGAAGAACATTATTAATTAGCTAGAACAAAAAAAAAAAAGAAAAGGGGGGTGGGGGTGCATAATTCAATTACAAAACATTGCATTATTTAAGGTTGGGGAATTTCTTTGATGTCCTTCAAATGCCAAACATCGTCTTCCCACATAACCTCCTCTTCATAACAACCAACCTCCTCTTCTTCTACATTAATATTTTTGGGAACTACCTCCCCTTCCCAACTCGGACAACAAACCCACCCCAACTCACCACCTCGCGTCTCCTCCTCCAAATCCCAATCCCACCATGCCCACTCCTTCAAGCCCTTCTCTTCCAGCTCTGAGCCCATCTCTTCCAAAGCGGCACCGTTTTGCACCGCATCCTTCTCTTTGCTATCACACTCATAAGCGTCCTCCACCTTTGAACACTCTTCTTCTTCTTCTTCTTCTTTGCTGCATGCGATGATTTCTAGGGTTTCACTCCCACAGCTCATTTTCCCTTCCCTACTTTGGAATGATGTTTGTGTGTATGAGCAAAAGAACAGAGGTTCTCTCTCTCTCTCCCGTCTCTGTGTGTTCACTTGGGATTTTGGCTTACATGCAGCGTCATGCACTAAGGGCCGAGTGGCTTTTGTCCAATATAAAGCGGGGGATCCTTACTTTGACGTAATCGCATGGAAATTTTTAAACTACTTGTCTCGACTGTACTTAGCTCAAAAGATGCATTTAGTAAAATTGTATAATACTCATTTTCTATATGTACAGAATAAAGTGTTTGTAATATGGCATTGTACCCCACTACACTAACACACCCCCAAAATTATGTTGTTTTATTGAAGTGTACTTACAGATTTAAATAAATAACTTACGCCACATTTGGTTTATGAGATGGAATTGAGTGTCTATTCCATGAAAATATGACATATAAGGAGTCATATTTCCATGGATCATACGAGCACTCTCATGAATCATAAGGGGAATAAACAAGGAATAGATACTCTCAATTGTCAAGGGTGTAATGGCTATTTCCTATCTATTCCTTGTAGATTTCCCTTATAATGCATGGGATTAAGCATTTCACTTATGCTCCATAAAAATATTACTCTTTACACGTTATATTTTCATGGAATAAGTATTCTATCACATTCTAGGAACCAAACATAACATTAGTTTTGAATGTTTATTACACATCACAAACACAACTTCTTAATATTGACACAAAAGCGAAACCCCGCTCCAACTATATATTTATTTTAGGCCTGATCTTATTTTAATTTTCAATTGAAATTTAAGTGAGAATTTAGGGGTACTACACGTAATTTGTCGCATGTTTTACATGTTTTATTTTATTAAAGTAAAATTGAAACCGCCCTCACCTTTGAAGAGGAGAGAAAGTGCCACCGTGCCAGTAAGAACTCCAATGTGCAGCTGTGCGTTTCTTTCATGTACTACGAGACAAAGAGGAAGAAGGAGATACAAATGCAAGTTAATAAGGGTGATGATGTTAGGCATATATCTTTCATATCAAAATAATTTATATATATTTTTATTTAATCAAAATATTCCTTAAAAAAAAGTTTATAAATTTTATCGCGTCACACTTTTAATGCGATGAGTGTATAAATAAAATTTTATTTAATAAAAATATAAATGTTTATAAATCCCAATTTAATATGAAAAATTCTTTTTCATTTTCTTTCTTTTATGAATTTTTTTAATCCAAAAGAAAAATCGTAAAGATAAACTCTCAAGCTTGAATTTTGATATTATGATGATAACATAAATAAAAATTATTCGATTATTTAATAAATTATTATTTTTACGTAAACTAAAGATAATTTCACTTAAATTTGATCACTTACGAGATTCAATTATATGTACGTAGGATTTACTTACACATGAGAATGATGAAATTTAAATGATATTATTATTATTTTTATTTTTATTTTTGAAAATTTTAATGTCAGAGAAAATCCAAAATTTTAAGGAAACATACACGCATCGGTGAAAATGTCGAGGAGAATCTTTGGCTTCTCTGCCAAAATGGCTTTAATGGTGTAGGGAGGGCCCACCACGTGGGTAGATTGAAAAATGGCTTGGAAGCTATATTTTGCACGTGCGATGCGTCACCTACACAACACGTGTCAGATTTGGCACATAAACTCTGCCAGGGTTTTTTTGACTGCTATTTTATCTTCGTCGTACAATTTTAATCTAAAATAATTTGGATCGAAAGTTTGACAGTAAACAATATAAATGAAAATTTAATATATAGAGAAATTATATAAAAACTGATATTTTATTTTATTATTTATGCTTATTTAATGTTTACGATTGAAATTTATACAGTAGACACTGAATAAATTATTTAAGATAAGTTTTACTTAATGTGAGAGTCGCTCCCTGAATACTTTTCATATAATGCATTAATAATAAGAGAGAATTGAGAGTTACAATTTTTTTAATTACAAATTTGGTTGTCACAAATTTTATTTTTATAAATTATACATCTTTTGGCAGTCGGTGTTTCGGTTTTTGAGTCGACTCAGTCCCTTGGTCGATTTTTTGGGGCCAATTTTTGGATTTTTGTGTACACTCCTAATTGGTTCATTAGTTTTCCCATGAATTCCTACAAAGACTTGGAGATTCTGTTGACACTTTTATTTAATTTAACCCTTAAAATAGGGGGGGTTTACACAAAATTAATTTAATCATTAAAATTAGAGAAAAGGTAATTTGTGAGGAACAGGAATTAAAAAAAGGGTTAAGTTTCCTAGGCCGCCACCAGTATTGTCATTAATGAACCATTTAATTACTAATATTTAAAATGATATAAATTAACTATTAGAATTATAATATGAAACAATTAAGATTCTTAATTATTTTTTTATTCTTTTAATTGGTGTTAATTATTTAAATTAAATAAAAATTATATCATTTTAATATATATTTAAAATATTGAACAAAATGAAATTAATTGGAAGTGTAGTAAGAATGAATTTAATACAATTAAACTAGAAAAATAATATAAAATCAGAAATATTATCAAATATTATTTGATCTTAATACCTCAGAATATAGAAACTTTTCTAATGTATCATTATCTTTTAACAATAGTTTGATATCTGATCGCATGCTATACATCATATTTTACGAAATTTGATTGGGTCAAATCCATCTCGACTACACTGAATGAATTTAATTGCATTCCATCAAATATATCGAAATATAAATTAAAACGAAATCAAATAATAATGATGATAATATAATATTTAATATCATTCATATGTTTTGGTAATTAGCAGTAGGAAAATAAAAAAAGAAGGGGAAAAAGGCACATGAAGTCGGTCATTGTTGTCGCCACGGAGTTGAGCAAAGCACACCTTGTACGCCCAGTTCTGAGTGGAGACTTTTTTCCTCCTCAGTGCTCTATCTTTCTCCCCCCATGTTCCCTTACCTCTTCCGATTAATTTTATTTATTTAGGTTTTTCTTGTCCCTATTCCTATAACCCAATGGAAAGATCCCATTATTTGCATCCTCTTTTTGGTTACTGTTTCTGTTGGTTGATCCCTCTTCCCTCTGGCTTTGTACCTAATGGCCTTCTCTTCTTGCTTCTGCCATCCCCAGATCTCACTCAAGGTATGCCTTTTATTTATTTATTTATTTATTATTTTTATTTTTCTTGTGCTGCAGAGGTTGAAGTTAGGTGTTTTTACTACTGGGCGTGGTTATTGATTCTTACCGGATCTAGTTTTGGAGTTTTTAGATTGTTGTTCTTATGGCTATTATGGTCGATTTGAATCAGGAACTTTGGTGTATGCTTTTTAGTTAATTTTCTGCTAAAGCAGTGATGGGTTTAGCTAAATTATTTTCAATAAGTAAGGATTGGAGTTTACCAACGCTGTTTTTCTTGTTATGTTAATGGGCTGAATTTCCTTTTCTTTTCTTTTTTTTTTTTCATTTTTTTGGAAATGTAAAATGTACTGGCTTCTAATTCTTGTTCTCTCTTTTTAATTTTTTTTTTTTAAAGTTATCTACTTTTATTTTTTCTCGTAAATCCGTTCCTAATTCTTGCTAAAGTAACTGCTGCTATAATGTACTCTTGATAACCGATGAGTATTTTCTACTTAATGAAAATAGAATAGGGACGTGGTGGGATACTCTGTTATTAGCATTTTATGTGCTGATCATAGTTGTCTGTTGGTTTGTTCCCACCTTTTTGGGTGTCTTTGGTTCAAAAACTTCTGTTATGTACTACTTTTACCCTGTAGCTCTGCAGTTTCAATTTTCCAGGTATGCTGGATTCATTTAGCTAAAGTAAACAGAAGTGCTGTGCTTAATTTAAAGAGTGAGAGACAGAAAAAGGGTGTGAGCTTTAACTATGTCAAAGGCAAAAATCTTATTGAGGTTGTAATTTGTATCATCATTCAAAGTTTATGGTGTGGAACTTTCTTGGTGTTTGTAATTTGTTATAACGACTGTCATGTGTTTTTTCGCACACGAATGATATCATACTTATTCACTTTTGGGAGCTTAGATTCTTCTGTACTCAGACATTTCCTTACTGTTTTGGGGTTCCTTGCTCGTAGACTGACTGCTCGAGGACTGTTAGACCATGGCAAAGTTTTGGGTTGGAGCGAAGGTCCACTCTTTCTCATGTGGATGTAAGCACCAAACTGTTTGGCCAAGTTGCAAGGTTGGAGGACGTGTCAAAGAAAGACTGCAGTTTCATGGGAGGATCTAAAGCTACTATTCAACCAAAACTCGCAAGCTTGAGTTTGTATAGAAGGAGGTCAAACGTGAATGTATCATGTAATCACTCTAATTCCCGCATCAATTTAACAGCTTTTAGAAAATAATGTGCTTGTGGATATCATTTGCATGCGTGAACATGATAATGGGTGCTTAGTTGAGTAGGAAAAAATGTTGACTTATCAAAATCTCACCTAGTATTGAGTTTGCAGAAGAGACACAGTAGAGCATGAGGTCTCTCACTCCTTGTGTCTGTTCTATAAACTTTTCTGTGCCCTCAAGAGTTTAGTTGCGCAGTGACGTGTTGGGTCTGCCCAAAGTTCTATAACTTTACAATATTCACCGATCTCCCTAGAGGCTGGTTTGAGGGTTTAGGCCAGTTCTCCTACAGCTGAAGCCTAATCGTTTCGGATTTGTATAGTTCGGATGGTGTGGGAGTATGTGTTATAAAAAAAAAAAATTGTATAGTTCGGACGGTGTGGGAGTATGTGCTATCAAAAAAAGAAATTCTGTGCGCTTATGCTGCTCAAAGACAAAAGCTTTCAATTCTTTTAATTATGTAGGGTAACTTTGTTGCAGGTTTAGCTAGCTCTGAAATTGCCAGTAGCGTTTTTACTTTTGGAACCGTAGCTGTTCTCCCATTTTATACCCTCATGATTCTAGCGCCTCGAGCTAGATTGGTAAGTGTTTATATTTACTTAGGTCTTATTGATTTACATTGCTTTTGTTAGTCACCCTTACTGGATCACCAATCAATTTCAAGTCTTTTTTTCTTTATTGATTGGTAAATATACATAACCCAATCCACCCAACTATGAATAATTAAACCCTTGTCCTTGCTGGTACCACTTGGTTAGGCTATTAGTGGTACAAGTCACTTCTTAAATCTGTTGTAGTTGTTAAGTGATGCATACACTTAGAGCTTTTGGTTCTACATGCATGCATGAGAATGTTACAGATTAAATTGCCACTGGCAAATGGGGATGAGGTACCACATAAGCCATGTGCAGCCGAATGGCTAATCAGCTTTTTGAATAATTATACACGCACGCACATGCACACACATATATGTATAATCTTAAGTCTGAGGTTGTATTTGATAAACTGAAAATTAAGTACTGAAATTTTTTTCATGAACTTCAAGTGCTAAAGAATGAGCATGTCCGGCATTCAGCTTTGAATAACTACCCTGTTACTTGATGTTTTTACCTATATTTGGCAGTTTTTCCATTAAATGCTAAATTTAAAATCATTATCAGACGCATTGAAAATTTAAAGTGCTGAGTGCATTCAGCATTAAGTGGAAAAAAAAGGCCTTAGGGTTTTGGTTCTGCCTTGCTCTTCACCTCGTACTTGCTCTTATCTTCTCTTCTCATTCTTTGTGGAGTGTAAATAATTTGTTTCAAAACCACTTAAAAATGCAGACAGGGAAGTTCATGGACAACAGTATTCCGTATGTTGTGCTCGGGCTTCTATATGCATACCTGCTATACCTTTCTTGGACACCTGATACGATTCGATCTATGTTTGCAAGTAAATACTTCCTGCCAGAGGTGTGTACTTCAATGGCACATGTAGATCTAATATTTGTTGCTATTGTATATGCGTACTGAGGATAGTGTTGTACTATGTTTAGTTGAATGGTTTCTTCTCCTTTATTTGCGTTCTTTGCAGCTTTCTGGCATGGTGAAGATGTTCTCCAGCGAAATGACCTTAGCTTCCGCATGGATTCATTTGTTAGCAATAGATTTATTTGCGGCAAGGTCTCTCTCTCTCCCTCTTTCACACGTGCACGCACGCAGGCCTTTCCCTCTCTCACACATACGTGCATGCACAAACACGCATATGATAAAAATTGTTGAAAGGGTAATTATGAACTGGGTGCAACAATTTTATGTGAGCATGAGGCTCATTTATGACAGAACCCATATAAATCACCTGTCAAAAGATGTTAAAGTCAATGACCATCTATTGATGCGTTTGTTTTTGTGATGTGTCCAGGCAGGTTTTTCGTGATGGATTAGAGAATGAAATCGAGACCCGGCATTCAGTTTCCCTTTGCTTGCTTTTCTGCCCCGTAGGAATCATAACTCATGTAATCACCAAAGCAGTGACCAAAAGTGCCAGAGATGCCAAACACAGCATGTAGAATCACAACTGTTGAATCTGGTGGAAACTTTCATTTGAATGGTGGAGCTCAAGTTTCAATGGGCTCTAGCTAAAACTTTTGCATAATGTATCTTCCTGTTCAGACCCCGGTTGGATCAAATCGTCGGGATATGGATGAACATGCCCCAATTCATCAAGGAATTCTGTGAAAACAGTTACCCAAGATGGAATTACCCATGTCATTGGAAATATTCATTGGTTTTGCTGTGTTTCCAAACTTCAGTGAGTTTGATCAGTATCCATACAATAGTTTCTTAAGAAGCATCTTTGATCAATTCCAAATCCAGAGGCAATGAATCAATCAAGTCAATAGTACAAAGAATTTATTTTGGTAGATCTTCAATTAGTCATTATTTTTGAGTTCTATAGTTATCTCATCAACCGTAGTGAGTTTTTGCACCAACATTGTGCCTTCATTAATGTGACATATCCCATGCTGCACCGATTAAAAAAAAAAATGAAAGGGAAAGTTCAAAACAGCTTGTGTTCATCATTGCCTGTTTGAAGAATTTATCAGAAGCAAAGATGATATCAACAGCCAATGCCCAACTTCTCAAGAGAGAACAACAGTCTTCTTTGCATGCCCACTAACTAGTGCTAGAATCATATATCATCATCATATGTACATTTCTAGACTTTCCTCTTCAGTTACATGATAGAAATTTCAGGAAGAAGGTCTACAGACAACCATGAGTTCATGTTAGATTTCAGTGAAGCCAGTGGAACTAGAGTCTAGCTAGAGAAGTTTGTGATCTGGCCATAGTAGGATTGTATCATCCTCTCTTTCCCCAACTGCAGCCAACTTCAAAACAAAATCACCTAACAATGTCATGAAATCAACACTTTGGGATCCCTGTCGTCAACGATCTGTGTCGATTTTCCTATTGATGCCGCAATGAAGAACCTTCTTTGGAGTTTCTAGTATGCAGTGTGAGATTTGAAATTTTCATGTTGCAGATTAGACTGTAAATGGAACAATAAAATAAATAAGCAAGCAAACCCATGTGTTCCCGCAACAAGTGCAAGCTTCTAATTGTGGAAGCTGTAACATTTTCTCAACTGCTAAAGAGATGCAACCAATAGTATAATCAAGGATGGTAAATTGTTTATGTGAATTCAGAGTTTATCTAAAGTCTTTTCAGTATCCAAATTTATTTCCCACCTCAACATCTTTCTTTCTTGATTGGCTCATAACAGAACGAAACACTCACTATTAGTACCTTCTCGTTACTGAGCTTACCAGACCCTAATAAAAGAAACATATATCAAATCTAATCCTATGCTAACTTAGACCCTAACAGCAATGTTAAGATTTCGTTCCTCTGCAACTTCACAAAAAAAGAAAAAGAGAGAGACACTTAAGAAAGCATCATAATTACAAATGAAGATATAAAATATGAAAATTAAAAAAAGCCAAGAAGGAAATTGGTAACATACTTTAAGTTGGAAGAGTAGGCATCGGAAGTTCATCTCCTAAAACACCGTTCGATAGATCTGGATTTTGGGAAGAATCTCTCTTACTGTGTTCCAGAGAAGTTGCCTCAAATATCCCTGTAAAATTTGCCAATTGATATCAAAGTAAGCATGGGAACAACCATAATGGGCACAAAACTACTATCTCTTCTGATGAAATCCCTAAGTCAAAATAATAAATAAAAAAAAGACCTACCATTGCATTAAGAATATTTTTTACTCCCATGTTTCCACATCACAATACCTATTTGATGCTTTTTTTTTTTTTTTTTTTTTTTTTTTTTTTTTTTCTGGAAAACTACAGAAGCAGTACATAAAGCTTTGTTCACTACCAATTTGATACATACAGAAAATTTTCACAATTTTAACCATTGATTCTTTACAACACTCAACTTGGGTTAAGTTAAAAGAGTTGATGGGTGAAACTTTTAGTTAACATACCAAATTGATATCAAACAAAAAGTTTATGGACCAGTTTTGCAGGTTTGCCTTTCTTAAAGGGGGTCCCCCTTGTGCACAATGCTCCGTGCTTTTTCTTAATAACAATTAGAAAGAGGAAAACAGAAATGGACAATTAGTCACTTCCCAACATTTGGAGTCATCAACCAAATTCAGCATTGGAGGGATCAGTCCATAATAATATCTGAATTTAGAGGTATACATATTATGCGAATTTTACATAAATAGAAGCATGGCTTTTAAAGGAATATAAAGGTAATATTACTGGGTTCAATACCAAATATGCAGCATATAAATAGAAAGATGGGTAGCGAACTAATTAAAGCCAAACTTATTAAAGCCAAATTCCATATCAATAAACATATCTAACCTTAAATGCTGACCAACATCTAAAGTAAATCAAACACATCACTGGTTCAATAGATGGTCATTTTTATAAATTGCAGCCTTGCATGCGAAAAGGTAAGTATAGGGCTATGAGTAGTTTTTTATTACGTACCAAAGCCTAAAATAGTCGAGCAGATTACAAAGCCAGGAAGAGAGAAGTCCATTTTGTACGTGATCTCTAAGACAGTGATGCACCCTACAGCCACCATTAAATGTTTTGGAGAAGAAAAAACCATATGTAACCTGTAAAAGGACAAAAGCAGTAAAGGTTGAGCCACTAAATCCGATCCCAAGATCAAGAGATCATTTTGAACAATAGCATTTGAGAAGGAAAAGGAAAAAGAAATAAAACTTTTGTAGAATTTCAGTAGCTATATCAAAGATGCTCCATCCTTACAAATCAATATTTTAATAAAATCAGTCAGAAGCCTAGTTAGATGGAAGCCAAACAATGTAATTTTTCTTTTCTTTTATTTTCTTTGTTGTTTGCAAAAAAACAGCAATTTTTTTGGACATCATTGCCATGCAAACCTACAACAGGAGACGAGCTTCCAGAATGAGTGGTGTTTTACACTTGTGTCATGTTTGGTTCGTGGTAATAGCTATTCCATTCCGCCTCTATTCTTATGGAATAGCTATTACCGTGTTTCGTTCACTTTAGAGCTTGCAGCGCAATCAAGAATACCTATCAACTCATCATCCATGGAAATCGCTATTCCTTGCATGTTCCACTCATGGGAACAACTATGCGTTACATATTCTATTCCTATCAAACAGTTATTCCATTTCCACTATTTCCTATTCCACGAACCAAACGTGCTGTTAGTTCTTCAGCGTTCCATAACAGATTTACCAAATGAGCCAACTGGATTGTCAAAATGATGTAACTACATCAACAGCTTATCAACCAGGACCATTAATACTCTACCACCTGCAAGCATGCATTTTTCCCAGAAAAAATAGCATATCATTTACTAATAACAAATCATTAGGAACTGGAAATACCAGAGAAGAATTTAGTATGTTAGCATGTAACTTACCTCTCCTCAGCTATACTGTCAACATAGAATATCAAGATAATTCCAAAGAAAATGGTGCCCCAAAAAGCCCATGTCAAAAAAGGAAACTGCGTGCTGCTTTTAGAACTTGATCCCTGAAGTCCTCCACAAACACGTAGATGAGTGAGGATATCAGGTGAAATCTAGAGTTCATTAAGTTCAGAATTGAACTTATTGATGAAAGGTACAGCCGAACTCACAATAATTATGTCCCACATGGCAACAGGAAAAAGAAAACATGTTGCAGAAGCAATAGTTATGGCATTCAGCCGTCTTTTAAGCTGATTCTGAAGAAAAGGGGAAAAAATTGAAAAGAGAATAGATGTACACAATAGCTAGCTTAGCTTTTGAACGAATGAAAAATTCAAGAATAAAACAAAATAGAAAATAGGCAACAAAGCTAACAAAGCAAAAGCAATAGATAGATGGGTGTAGACACCTTCAGTGAAACACGCCGCGCGATCACCCTTCTCAATGCCGATAAAATTCCAGCAAGAATGGGAATTATCATTTCCTTCATTCCTAGCACTCGTTTTGTCTCAATGTCAGCATCAAGTTTATCTTTAAAGGGTACGCTCTGGTTAAGTTCATCATTGTGCAAGAAAAATATGTAACCACTTAAACATGTTCAACATAAAGGGCAGGAACAGGATTAAAGGGAGCTACAGCATGATACCAAACCACCTAATAAATGAGCTTGGCAGAAATTTTAGTACACTATAACTCAAGTACGGAAGGATATAAAATGGGGAATATGCGGCCATAGCCCACCCTTGAGACAAGAAGTAGAAAGATGCCAACATTGCAATGAGCCCACCAACCTGGTAAAATAAGGCAATGCCCATCTAATTAAGATCAATTATAATAAGAAATGACAGCCTTTCAAAATTTTATCATCTCCAATGGTAAAAAATAACCAGTGCAGAAAGTCACATATTTGATGAGCAAATGAGTACTTTTTTTTTTTTTTTTTAACAAAGAATCAGAGCAATTAAAGTGTCAGTCTGCAACTGCTACAAGTATGCCAGGCTCTTTCCCTTACGTACATTATATATGATTATAAACCCACTGGACTTTCACCTCTCTTATTCAATGAAGAAAAACTCAAAAGGAGGGACTTCAACATTGACTTGCAAATAGAGGTAACATCAAAGTCCATTTTTTGCAGTCACTAGAAAAACCTATCTATAAAATTCAATCTTAACTGAAAACAAGCAAAGAAAGTAAGAAAAATGTCCAACCATTCCAAGAGAAAAATAACTAAAAGATAGGGGGAAGAGGAGAGAGAACTTGTATCACGGCACTTTGATTCTTTGTGGTTGGGCATGTTCAGCTAAAGCAACCAAAAGAGTTAAATTTTATTAAATCTATGTATAAATAGACAATTAACCATATCAAGTGATTAACCTTTTTCCAAACATGACCGCTCCGCCCATATAAAACTGCAGACAGTACCCCAAGAACAGCACCAGAATACTCTGCCATTAAAGCCCTGATATTGATTAAAATGAAGTCAGTGAGTAGCAGGAACAAATAATATGCCCCAAATGAAGGGAATGAGAAATCAAGAAATAGTCTTTTGTCCGTAGGTGAAATGGAAGCCAAAGGTCAATGATAATGTATTCTGACCATAAACATTAACCTAGGCCTCACAAAACAACTTTCAACTAACAACAACTTTACAAATATTGGACGCTTTCAAAATTCTTAACACTCAAATGAGAAATGCTGTCGAAATTTTCCACCTCACCAAACAAACCTACTGCCACCTTAATTCCGTAGCACTGGAATGGTGTACCCTGTTCACTAGGCCAGACCTAAATAGCACCTCAAGAATCACCTACACAATCTTTGGCCATATGGAGCCCAAGACATCTGAAGTGGAGCCAGCCCATGACTAATGATCCACACCAAGAGGATATTGTAACCCAAGAAGTAGCTCCATCAATGAGTTGAGATAATCAAGTATGAAAACTATCCATAACCAAATATTATGTTTTGGTGGTTCATACTCGTCAAGGCGTCACCTAGGCGTGGAAAAAAGGGCAAGGCGAGCGCTCGCCTTGCTTTGAGAAGCAAGGCGCTCACCTTGCCTGGAGGAGGGACGCCTTGGCCATTTAAAAAATAATAATAATAACGACACAAGCAAAATGACGTCATTTTGTTCCAAGCTGTGAAATAAATAAATAAATAAACCTATTCCCCTTCTTCCTCCCCCAAAACCACAGCCAGCGCCTGACGCCATTAAAGCTTTAGACAATTGGCGATCCCGACCCCAATTGGCAACCGAACTTCACAAATGAACGGCGATGATTGGTATGTTGTTTTCTTCTTTCTTTGTCATTATTTTCCTTCCATTTTTCACTGTTTCTTTTTCAATTGGTTCGGCTGATTTTCTACTTGAGGTTCTGCTGATTTTCTGGTTAATGGGTATGTTGTTTATGCTGTAAAAGTTGAAAACTTTTAGCTAATCAAGGTATAAAGGTAATTTAATTTTTCTTTTGGTCTCTATTATTAAGAAATGGCTACAGATATATGTATATATGTACATATGTACATATGTTATTATGTCTCTTATAAGCACCTTGCGGATGCCTAAACGTCCGCCTTGTCGCCTAGGCGTCTAGGCTCCTGGCCAATGCCTTACCTCGCCTTGGCACCTTGACGACTATGGGTGGGTTGGTTATCGATAAAGAAAATACAACTACAACAACTCTGTAACAAGTAGCCAAAACAAAGCCACTGGCTTGTGCCTTTGAGTATGAATCTTGTGCAGATCTTTCCTTCCTTTCATTTTGAAACCCCCTATTTGACACTACAATTCATTGATTAATTTATTTTGTAGACATGACCTAAAGAGGCATTGTGCAGGCCACATAGAACATACAAAGTGCATCGTTATCACACAGAACACCAACATCAACTGTGCATTACTTTGTAATTTTGGCATTCTTATTGGGAAATTTAGCCTGTAAGGACATGGAACTCATAATGGAACATTAACATGGCCTTCTCTGGAAAAGGTCAAAATCTAGATGGCAACCGATTTAACAGGGAAATAAAACTGTTAATAACAAACAGGGATAGAATATTTCCATGATAATGCGATCTCAGCTCAAAACATCATGTGAGCTAAACCTATCTATGTCAAACTTAATAGAACAGTCATTTTTTGAGTCTTTCAGATCTTACTGAAGGATGTAACGGATACCATGGCTCAACTCAACCAGTGGCACAAATCATCTATACTGATTTGCAAAAGCAATTTATAATACATTATTATCTATCTACTATTATCTAATGTATAGCAATGCTAACATGTAAATCCGTAAGCATTAAGTTGATTTTTAAGCATAATAAACCTACCTAAGAGGGCCACACGACTTGAGGCCCTTTCCCCACAATATGAAGTATAGAGCTGTTATGGCACCGTTAATTACAGAAGGTACTACCTGAAAGAAATTCTTACACAAGTGAATATGAAGGCATTTTGAATAGTAACTCCTCATCCTATCTCGTTTATTGTCTGAGCAAAAAGAGCATCATTGGACCTGTGTATTGGAGAGCGGTCTGCCCTTCCAGGGTTTTTGCATAGCCAAAAATATAATAGATGACGGCACTAGACAACTGAAGATGAAAAGTACAACTGAAGCACCTGTCTCAGACAAATAGCGGTACATGGAGTACACTGACCATATTCTCATGAAGTTTCCAAAAACATGGATTATCTGCAAAGGGGTGTGCCTGCACAGAGACATCGCCATGAGCGTTCTTCAATAAAAAAAATATAAAATAAAAAAACCCAACACCTGTTTTTCAGAATTTGAAACAAAATATGTCATTCCAAAAACAAAAGGCATATAAATATGTGATCAGGCTAGAAAGTGAGGTGGAATGGTTCACCAGAGAACATGAACCAGATAAACATGCACATAGGTAAATTAATTTATGTGTGTTATGGGGGGGAAGGGGGGGAGTTGATATACAGGACATCAAACAGGCTGTGGGATAAAAAACTACAAATAAGAAAAAGAATAAAACTATAAAATAAATTGAGGCAAAAATGGCAATTCAATCCTGATGTCACGTCAAACACCTTTTTTTCCCTCAATGAAAGCTTGCATCCCATATTTCTACTTTCAATAGGTGTGACAAATTTCTCCAATCTCTCTTAAATTATATTGATACCAAATAGTAAGTTAAGCTTTCTTGGCCCTTCAACTTCATATTCATTTGACAACTTTGCAAACCATTTTTCCAAAAATCTACAATAAAATGTCATATTGAACCATCAAAAAGTCACTCTCTATATATGCAACCCATCCTGTTATAAATTACATGCTTTTTAAGGTGCCCTTCTCCGAGTTAGCAAAAAACTAAAATATTTTAGATGACCCAAGGTTGAACATCCGAAGGCATTGGCTAATCCATAATTTCTCATAACTCAAATAAACCTCATGCATGCACCAATAAACCTAACAATAAATAAAAGCATTTATATGATTCAGAAAAAGTTCAGTCTAGTCAGGGGAGCTTATTTCTGAGCTAATCTACAGGGAAAGCTCGTTTTGACAAAAAGCTTTCTGAGAATCCCAAATATAAAACCTAGAAAAACACCATTTTTAGCTTCTCAAACGGAAAGCGAAAAGCCCGAACTGGTCCTTAAAATGAAAACAGACAACAATAAGAGCAATGGGAATAAACCAAAGCATGCGACCTTACCTCCTCAACCGTTCATCGGATACGAAAGGACTACAAAAACCAATAAATTCCCATATTTTATAATACTAAAATAATCGCCTTATGGCCACCGCAAGGGAAATTAGGGCTTCTCAGAAAATGCAGACAATGAAGAAAGACAGGAATGGAAAGTGATGCATCACCTGAAAGAAGCAGAGGAGTTCTGAGGTCCTCGAGATTCCGAAACCAGATTCGGGGACATCATCTTTGGGGACTCTTCCTCTTCCTCCTCCTCCTCCTCCTCTTCTCTATCCTTGTCTCTCTCTCTCTCTCTCTGTCTCTGAAGCTCTCTGCGGGAATTTGTCAACAGGTCTCTCTCTCTCTCACACACACACACAGCTTGTGCTTCAGTTTTGCAGAACGGAACTCGATCTCCAAAGATGATGCAGTGGGAGAATCGTAAATATTTCCTTCTCTTTTATAAATTTTATCTGTAGAAATTTTGTAGAACTATATCAACAAAATAAAAAAATTAAAAAAAATGTGGTGTTGATAAAGGGCTTCCTCTGTTTTAGTTTTTAATTCCGTTCAAAAAATAATGAATAATCGATAATGGGGTCTATCTAAAAAATATCTTAAATCGAAAATAATATATTTGAGTTTTATATGGTTTTGTTTTATATATTTGTAATTTATTTTGTGTTTTATATGCTAAACTCAACGGAAAAAAAAAACTCATATTTTTGTTACGTTATCAAAAAATAATGTATACATGCGCCCTCAAAAAAAACACATTTATTGGTAACGATCATGGGAGGGAATCAATAGTATAATCTTTTTAAATTGTGAATGATCTCTGTGGCTTAAGGCATTTTTAAATAGATCTCTATAATTTATGATAATTTTAGATAAATCCATTATTTATTATCTTTTTTTTAATAGGACACGAGCATAATGAATATATAGAAACAAAATTTAAAATTGAGAGAGTCTAATTGAATAACTACATAACAATGCATGTGTACATGTTTAAGTAAATTGACCCAACTGAGAAAATGTTGATTAAGTGCATTGACCCAAATGAGAAAATATTTTTTCTTTGATAAAATTTTAAAAATAAATAAATGATTGCCGGGAAATTTTAAAAATGTTTCTTTGACCCAACGAAATTTAAAATGTTTATTAATAAAAAAATTTAATTACTAACCACTAATCGGATTATTATTTTTATCGATTAAATCGATTTATACATTAAAGAGTTTATTTACTGATTTTTAGATTTTTCAAATTTTTTATAAAATACCATATTTTTTTGCCGATTACGGACAATCGTGATATGGCCCAAGCCCACATTAAATCCTGACCGTCGATGAGATTCAATCTCGGACGTTGATTTAAGGGCACACAAACCCTCATTCCTTTAAAAACCCTAATTTCTATCCAGTGCTCAGCCACCCTCTCTAGCCGCAGAGCTCGTTGTTGTTTCGCTTTCTTCTCCGGGTGAGGTTCAATGGGTCATCTTTCCTTTTCTAGTGCTTTTCTTCATCTGGGATAGTACAATCTCGTTGATTGGGTTTTATTTGATTCAGCTTTTCTTAAAATTAGCTTTCTTTTAAATAATTTGAGACCAAAGGGATTGTGTTTTGGACTAAATCAATGGTTGCTCTCATTCGTAGGATTAGTATAAGATCTGTGATGCGTCGATTTTGTTGCTTCATTTTTTGTTTTTCGGTTTGTGGAATGGTGAATGTTTGATCGACTTGTTTATGGTGAATATTACTGCACAAGCACTACCAGCGGCATAATTATAATTATAATTATGAGAAAATACAGAAGGCTCGTTCTCTTCATAATTTTGGTTATTGTTTTGTTGTTTTTTTATTTTCCCTCAGAAACTGTTTGAAAGTGTCAAGCTGTTTTAGTTGTCAGTACTTTCAATGTAGATTCAAGTTATTTTTAATGTACAAGAAGCAGTTAAAATATGAACTTTCAATAACATTGAATTAGAAATGGGACAGTATGGGCACGTTTGGTTTGCAGAATGGCGAGTAATAGCTATTCCTAGGGATAATGGATGGTCTGTGTTAGGAGTAGCTTCCCTGAGGGGGCATGAATAGAATAAGTATTCCTGAATCAGATGAGGTGATGGCTATTCCCTAGGAATTGGGGGCAGAATGGAATAGTTATTACCATGAAACAAACTTGACATTTATACTTATTTGTCATTCATTCAAATCAGTCACAGAGCCTTTTATCATTTCCTTGAACCAAATTACTATTTAGATACCATTGGTGAACTATATTTCGTTCCTGTTTTTTCACCCAGCAGAGTGCTCCAAAGAAACAGATTAGTAATCCTATAATAATGACAGTTTATTCCATTGAATTGAGACCATTCAGGTTTGTACACTTGAAATTGATTGGTATTCCATTTTTGCTCAGCTTGGATGAATCCCTCTTGAATCACAGGTCTATCAAAATGTTTTCTGCAAAGAAGAAAATCCTTAAGGAGAAGAATGCTGAACCTTCCGAGTTTGAGGAGACAGTAGCTCAGGTCATTATTTTACTATTACGTTTCTTAAATCACGTTCAATTTCCGTTTCTGAAATCTCACTGTTGACTTATCTTCAGGCACTATTTGATTTGGAGAACACAAATGATGATCTTAAAAGCGAATTGAAAGATCTCTTCATTAACTCTGCAGTGTAAGTATCTGTAAATTTTCCATCTGTTTATTGAATGTGTAGCATGTTTTCTGTGCTCACCTTGTCGACCACTTCTGTCTATAGCCAGGTTGATGTTGCTGGAAATAAGAAGGCTGTTGTAATTCACGTCCCCTACAGATTGAGAAAAGGTTTCCGCAAGATTCATGTTCGTCTTGTAAGAGAGCTCGAGAAGAAGTTCAGTGGGAAGGTAATCTTAACATTTCTGTTTTGAAGAAAATCAGTAGCAAGATGGTTAATTTGGAGCTACGAGAGCTTATTTCACTAATGATGTGCTAAGATTTAAGAATCAATATTTGAATACATTAATTTACAATCCACAGCTTTTAGACTAATTACGAGAGATTAATATTCTTGCTTGTTTTACATTCTAACTGCAACAAATTAATGTGTCTGGCTATACAATTCACTCTCCTATTCACAGTTGATTGTCATATTAATTTGATGGGTATTACTTAAATTGCTTTTTTAGTTATTTGGCAGAATTAGTTTCAAAAATCTCTTCCATAGTCACTTTTTTAGCTATTTTGCTCTAATAATATCTCCATGAAAGTTTTGGCCATCAGCTTGGACTAAGTTATCTGCGTTCTTAATGGCACTTCTTGTGATGTCCAATCAATTTCTCAAACATGACTGAGTGATCTCCAACCCAAGAACCAAACGTAGCACTGTTTGTTTGAACAGAAATTTTTTCTGGAAAACGTTCTTGCCGAATGCTTGATTATTTTCTGACTCTCTTCAAGAATTTTGGTTTTCCAGTGATTTTTCTATTTCCTTGATTTTTCTTGCTGAATGTTTAAGTTTGCTGAACCTGTACATATATTTTTAAAAAAACTTTAAATGAATTTGCAAGTATTTTATATATTAGAGACTTTCATCCCAATATTTTTGGCCTTTTCCTTTCCCTTGATTTTTTCTATCATGTTTTACCAAGTGATTTTGTGGGATCTATGTTAGGATGTTGTTCTGATTGCCACTCGAAGGATCGTGCGCCCACCAAAGAAAGGCTCGGCTGTTCAACGGCCCCGCTCACGCACACTCACTTCTGTCCATGAGGCCATGCTTGAAGACATCGTTTGCCCTGCTGAGATTGTCGGGAAACGCATCAGATACCGAATCGATGGATCCAAAATAATCAAGGTAATTTTAGGGTTTTCCAGCGACATCCAGAGTAGGTGGAAGAATCCATTCTGCAATTCTATGTTTTATCCTCTGGCATGTGATCCATTCTGTGGTTTTTGTTTTTTGTATTTTGCCTTTCCCTTGACCTAAGTTTGTCTTTGCACTTCCGCAGATTTACTTGGATCCCAAGGCGAAGAATGACACCGAGTATAAGCTGGAAACCTTTGCTGGAGTTTACAGGAAGCTCTCTGGGAAAGATGTCGTGTTCGAATATCCAATAGCCGATGCTTAAACTCTCGTGTTGTGTTTTTGCTCGCTCGTGATGTTTTATCCTTGCAATTCGTTAGGACCAGTTTGAAGTTTTGGGCGAGGGATTTTGGATTTCATATAAACTAATTAGCATTTCAGTTTGTCATTAATCTCCAGTGAAGGCTTGATTGTCGCACACCTAAATGTGAGTTTGATTTATGCATCTATTTTACTTTGCAGTTAAGTGTGTGTTTACACAGTTCTTCCTTCAAAACTACCATTTCAGAAAGGGGAGAAAAACATAAAGTTGGGTTTTCTGAAAGTGACTGGAATTGAAAGAAATGTTGTAGGATGGAATTGAACAGTATAGTTATTTTCTCATTTGAATAAAAAAAAATAGTTAATTTCATATGATGCCATGAAGACTGGCATTCTTCTTCTTCTTTATTTTATTTTATTTTATTTTATAGATTTGGCAAGGAAAGAGACAATACTTCAAAAGTGAACCATGTTTGAAGAACAAACATAATCATGGCCAATTGTAATATTGTGCTAAGCCAAAACATCAATTAATATATTAGCTTTTCTGTTTACATGGGCAAAGACAGTATGGAAAAGAGAAAGTTAGGAATTGAATATCAGAAATCACATGACCGAAGTGGATTAAGCTACACTACGAGTTTTGGGTTTATGTTCTTCTCAGGTTGCAATGTCCATTAGGATTGCACCTACCCAATTCATAACTCTATCACGAGAGAAGAAAGCATCCACATTAAGCTTAAGAGTCTCCCATAAGGACTAATATTCTTGATTTGGTTGAAATAATGACAAGTGGTATAGCTATTTTGAGGTATAAATGAAGGGCATAACTTTGGTGCAGCTATTGCACCTACATTAGGTGCAGAAGGGTTATTTTGGGTTTTGTATTTTTTAAAAAAATATCAGAAGATATAGCTGTATCTAACTTATATGTAGCAGTTGCATATTAATTTTTTCCATAAATAAAAGACATAGGATGAGGGAATAGCTATTACGTGGAAATAGACAATGTATTATTAATCAAACATATCATTAGATCATGTTTGATATAGAGTGAGTTTCTCATTGCAAAATCGAGTTTGAAGCCTAATTTTGTAAAACTTGTTAGTTTTGGCTCAAAAGCTAAGTTCCCCATAATTAAGATGTATTAATTGCATCTAGGCTTAAACCATCCAGGCTTAGTTGCAAGTTAGATCTACTAACATATGCCCCATTTCCTATATAAATATAATACAAAAAAAAAACCATTATTTGACTTTTTTAGGTAAATGTGCACTTATTTTGAGGTCAACACATATTCTAGCGTTTATTTGTGAGTTTGGCATAAGACCAAATCAGAAGATAAAGATATCTTATTCTGCAATCAAAGGTGTAATGTGTTTGGCATCAAATAAAGGCTTTGAATGCGCCTACTGGGGCAGGACAGGTGGGAGAAAATTTCCTCTTACCACTATATGCTGAATGTGTTCATTTTTATCTAATTTTTGTTTTGAATTACTTTATTGATTTGCAATTTTTTCCTTTTTTTCCAATTTTACATTTGCCTTTTTGCCGGATGAGTTTGCGAAAAAAACGAGTTATTTAGGGAAATGAGTTGATGTCAAATTAATTTGTTAAAACTCATATGATATCGGATTTAAATGATCTATATATTGTTGGATTTGTTTCTCCGCTCTGTTCAATTTATGACCCGTATTGCATAAGTTCAAATATCATTTAGTCACCTGATTCTTGATCATAAATTTATAGGTAATTTTATCATAATTTTGTATTTTTAAATTAGGGTTTAGTGTCTTATCTACATTTTCAAAAAATTAGGATTTTCAAGAATCATGTGTTTTCAAATATTTATTTTTTTCCCCTGATCTAATTCACGTTCCTGATATATCATAGAGAGAAAAATCATACCTTAAATTTATGTTTAAAAAATTTACCCATATAATTTTTTTTATTAAATACAATCATAAAATATTATTATCTTTTTGAAAATTATGGGTAGATCTAGACAGATCCTAATTTTTTTTTTAAAAAACATGATCATAAAATTACCTATAAAGCTATGAACGATATTGATGTGATTAAAGATATTCGAACACATGCAATCTGCAGTCAAAAATCAAAGAGAGTAGAGAAAAGAATATAGATCATTCAAATCTAATATTATATGAGCATTAACGTACTAATCAAAGATATTGAAATATATAAATTGTGTATCTCAATTCTCACTCCAACTCATTCCCTTAAACAACTCATTTTCTTCCCAATCCTAAGCCACTGCAAAAGTTCATATGTAAAAAGTAAAAACTACATATTTAAAGGTTAAAAACTTCTTAGGAGTTTGGGTTATGAAAAATATAAGAAGTGGGGAAAAAAAGTCATGATTGGTGGGGAAAATTAATTTGAGCAATAAGAGTTATTGGTAGCCATTTGAATTTATCCTTCTTAAGTTTGAATATTTAGTAAAAATAAAAAGGGAATTAACTATTATCACTTCGACTTTATATAAAGCTAAAATATCTCAGTTGATTAGTAACTCATAAATACAAATATAAATCATAACAAGTAATTAGGTGCATGTTTATGTAATAATGAAGTCCAATTTGAAGGACACTTCGTAGCACATGGAGACACTGCCATGGCTTTCGCTCTAAGTTACACCAACTTGCTTTTGCAATTTAAACATACGAACTCTTCTTCTCCTCCCCACCCCTCTCTCTCCCTCTCCCTCTCTCTCTCTCTCTGACTGTCACAACCACATACAGACACAATCTTAGAAGTGAGACTATGGGGAATGAACATTTTCTTCTCCCTAAGCTCATGAATGGTCATCTAAGCCATGCCCTCCACATCATTTTCTTTGTCATCGGTTTGTCAGCTCGGCATCTTCACTACCTCGTACCTCAACAAGCTCTCCTTCGCTTCGAGTCCTCTCCTCTACTCGACCTCTCCCTCGACCCCAGCGCCGTCGCAATCGCCACCGCAGCAGCTTCTCGCTTCGGCTCCTAGCAGCGAGAGCCTCGCCAACCGGTCAAATCCCCTGAAAGACGAGGGGAGGCCGTCGAGTTCGACGACGCACGAGGTGGGGGAGGAGGAGCTATTGTGGAGGGCCTCGTTGGTGCCCAAGATAAAAAGTTCACCGTTCAAGTTCGCTCCGAAGGTGGCTTTCATGTTTTTGACAAGAGGGCCACTGCCGTTGGCTCCCCTTTGGGAGAAGTTCTTTGAAGGGCATGATGACAAGTTCTCCATTTACGTGCACTCGCACCCTTCTTTCAATGGCTCAGTGCCTGCAACGTCTGTTTTTCATGGAAGAAGAATTCCAAGCAAGGTCAGTTTCTTGCATCGAATGTTGTTAGACCCGTGAACTGGACCCGAAAGGGAGCCAGATCGAAAAAAAATTCGAACAAATCGACGGATGGTCTAGGACCGGACCTGATCAATTTGGTCTGTTTCCAAGTGTTAATAGAGTGTTTAAGCTTTCTATTTTCATTTTTTTTTTCATATTTATCATACTTATTTTGAGGTTATAAATTTGTCAATAATTTATTCTAGCCATTCTATTATCTACCAAGTTACTTAGTAGAGGGAAAACATCTGTGATATTAACAAACTATGGTTGCTTAATCTCCACACTTCATTCCCTTTCATAGTACAGAAACAAAAAATAAAAAATGTAAAGTTAAAAGATGAAATACAATTAGAGATAGAATTCATTGGCTATAGTAAAAGAAAAAAAAAATCCAGTGAATATAATGCACATTTTTCTCATTTTCAACTTTTTTCCTTAACATTTTAAAATATTTCACGATTCCAATACTCAGTTACGAGATTTTGATCTAAACCAACAATTTTTTTTTTCCTCTACTTATGGCCTGAGTGATGAATATTTTGAATTTGCATCTTTGTTGAAGGAAGTGATATGGGGAACATCGTCTATGATCGATGCTGAGAGGCGCCTTCTAGCAAACGCACTACTCGATTTCTCCAACCAGAGATTTGTGCTATTGTCCGAATCCTGCATTCCGTTGTTCAACTTCACCACAATCTACACCTACCTCATGGGGTCAGACTTGAACTTTGTCGGATCCTTCGATGACCCGAGGAAACCGGGTCGAGGCAGATACAACCGTCAAATGTGGCCTGTCGTCAACATTTCTGATTGGCGAAAAGGGTCTCAGTGGTTCACGGTCCGTCGCGAGCTCGCCTTAGAGATTGTCTCAGATTCTAAGTACTATGCTCTTTTTGGGGAATTTTGTCATCCCCCGTGTTATATGGACGAACACTACATTCCGACGCTTGTGAACCTGCATTACTCGGAAACGAATATGAATCGGAGCGTCACATGGGTGGACTGGTCACGGGGCGGGCCCCACCCAAGGAAGTTCGGATGGGTTGATGTTTCGTACAAGTTGATAAATGGAATTCGATCAGCAGAGAATTGCACTTATAATGGAAAGACCACTCCTATGTGCTTCCTCTTTGGCAGGAAGTTCTTGCCAAACACGCTGAAGCCGTTGTTGAAGATCGCGCCCATGTTGCTCGGTTAGAACAATACTGTTATTACTGCTTTACCCACCCTTGTTTATTCCCTTGACCCATAAATGAAAAGAGCATGAAAAACATGGTGACTCCTAATTTTTCATGGGGATAAAAAGAATCACCTAAATCTCAACTGTAACCATCTAGATCTTTCACCCTCCAAATGATGATCCTAGCATCATCAAATTCATAAAATTAAAAGATCAACTTTGAGAATATTCTTTCAATCTGTATGGCTAAAATTTACGAGAAGATAGGCATGTTCTATCCTTATCAGGCAGGTGCCGAAGCCGAAAGGCAAACTAGAAGCCCATTCTAGCACATCAAATACATGTAAATCAATAAATAGTTTGCATACATTAGAAACAGGACAGGTTTACAAAGTGCAATCTACTTCAATGTCAAGCCATTCATTCCAACTTACAATAAAGAGAGATGCCAAAACCATAAGAGAGAAGCATCAGTTGGAAGTGTGCCCAACATGGCAGAGGATAGAAATCTGTATCAGTTTGCAGAAATTGGTGAAATCATACAACACAGACTGCAATGCAGTAGCATTCCATTTTTTTTTCCCAGCATTGCATCGCAAGTGTGGAGACAATGGATTAGTCTCCACTAGCGCAGCCCCTGCAACCACAGTGTACACATTCTATAACCTTCTCCTCCCTCAGGTGTTTGGGAACTCGACACACACAAGTAGTGGCGAAGTTGTGATCTCGCGGCTGCATGCATCTTAGGCAGCAAAGACGCTCGTAGCCCGGCTGCATTCCAGGCACAACATGAATAGGAGAACAGATGAATGTATACTTCACTCACACATGCAGAGAGAATATGTACTGCATAAAAACACACACATTCAATGCAAGAATATGTGCTTCATAAACAAAACCTGCGATAGCAGTCATTTAAGCCCAGATTGGATTACCCACAAGGAAAGCACTTTTGGCGCTAAAAGTGCTTTCCAGAAAAGCAATTTGATAAAACTTTCTCAAAAAGCCTTAAGAGTGCTTTCCTTGCAGCCTTTTCTTTTTTTGGCCAAAAAGTACTTTTCAAATTTGCGCCAGACGGGGCCTTAGTGTTTGCTAAGCATATGCCAGTCCCAATTTGAAATAATCAATTCCGTTCACCAATCAATTTTATATACATATATTGGCACAACCAGCAAAGTTGGTCCTTTGTGACCAAAGAGCCATGGGAAAAGTGATGACAATGGTTCGTTTTCTATCCTATACCTATGCACTTAAAAGTGTTTCGTTTGACCACTTCTAAACCTTCCTGGCAATGTCCTAAAAACCCGTTTCCATTTCCAGGCAATTCAACCTCAAGTGCATTGAACTTCCATTACCCAAGTGTAGAGCTGTAAAATTAAACTACTGTGAATATCTAAGAAAAGCAAGAGCAAGGCAGAATAAAGAAATGAGTTCCCAAGCAACCAAAGCAAAATAGAAAAGTAATAGTACCAAGCAAGGTTCAAATGTAAATCGTAAGCAAATGGAAGAAACACTAGCCAACAAAAAAAAATCTAATGAAATAGACTGAGAAACAAACCTTCTTCCACTTGGCAATTAGATTACGATCAGCATAACCTTGGTCCAGGCAGAACTCAAACAATTCCTTCGATATTTCCTTCCTTCGGTGGTAAAGGTCAAAAACATAGCGGCTCTTTTGATGTGCTAGTTTAAAAATAGGCCACATCCCTTCACATTTTCTCTTACCATCATGTGGATCATTCTCAGCTGTTCAAAGTATATATAAAAAAGGTTATCATATTGGTTTTACAAATATTATCAATGACTATCCAATCTACAGATTCAGAATGCACAACATAGAAGATATTAACCTTCTCTCATCTTTGCTTGTAATTCACGGAGAGTAGGCTCAATTAGCTCCCATCCCTCGGGATATTTAACACGGTTTGTCTTCACCTTGGGCATTCTCTAATAGGAACAGAGCCAAACAGTAATTAATTAATTTTTGATAGGTAAGCATGTAAATGTCAATGAGAAAGCAGTAAGGTACGCAAACTGGTACAAAGGATTCTTCACGAGATGATAAAATAAATAAGATTCGTGAGATTATGCACGTACTAGGTGCTACAGTAGAGTAACCAAAGCTAAACATCTGCCATGTCGTATTCTTCAAGGTCAAAGTAAAAGGATACAACCACTAGACTACTCCCCCCCCCCCCCCCCCCCCCCAAAACCCTCGTATTTCAAACCCTCCATGTAACTTCAAAGCTAATCAAGGGGCTTATAGCTGATTCCCTCCCAGCAGCAAGGACCCGTTTGAATGGTAACAATGGGAATGTGAATGCTGATTCAGTTTCAATTGTTTGATAACATAAACGGGAATGGAATGGTAATTCCTTTTGGATAGCTATTCCCTCAGATGGAGGAATAACCACAGCATTCCTATTTCCACTCCTTTGTCATTACATTCTCATTCCCATTCCTCCCAGCATTCAACTAGGACCCAAGCGGCAAGGAAAACACCATAAGGTTTTTTTTGGTACATAAATCAAATATCAGGGCTACAAAACAAAAAAATACAACAAAAATCCCTACAAGAAGCAATTGACATATGTAGCTACACTAGTAACCTAAATATAAGCATGTTCAATTCTAATCTCCATAGCAAGAAATCTACCATGTAAACCAAAGAATGCTGGGATAAAACAATTTCCCTTATAAACAAAACACAGAAGGCTATTTAATCCTATGCCAGTCACAGGCATAAATTTTTAATTTTGTCCTCTTTCTTTCTTTTTGGGATGCCTGCTTTGAGCCCATTCTTGCTTGCTACGGTTTCAGTTTTTTCTGTTTGTTAATCTTAAAATACTTAAAGAATGCCATCATTGGGAAAGACCACCTCATGGGTAGTACAAAAGCACAAAAACATAAATCGGAGAGGATTAAACATGGAATTTTTTTTTTCCCGTTCTGCTACCCCTCAAAACATAAACCCGTAAATCAGTTGATTGCCAAAAATTCAAGCTCAAATAATTTCCATCCATCCCTCCAAGTAGAAAACCCTAATTTTGCTAAGACTCACAAAACACTAGTTGGCAAACCCGGAGTTCTACAATAACCAAACTCTGCCTTGACTTCAGGAACAATAGATGAAGAAGAGCATACACATTGGAAGCAACAGAATGACGAAGAAAAACCCAATCAGATAAATGGAAAAAAGAAGAAGAAAAGAAAGTGGCTGATGCAATCTTAGGGTTTAACAGCAACGAAATCATACTGGTGGAAGCTTACTATTTAAGTTGAAGAAGTATTCGGATTCCGATCAACTCCGATCGCCCGAGATCTGAAAAATCCTTCGCTATTTTGCTCTCTGTTCGTTCAATCTCTGTGCTTTGTTCGACTGAGGTTTTGCAACTAGGGTTCCCAAACTTATCGAGCAACAGAAAGATAATATAATAATGGGGAAATTGTACAAGGCCCCTGTAATTTTAATTAATTTCATTACTACCCTTTTCATATACGTGAAACATTTTAGTACACCCCTTCTATTGCTTTACGGTCAAGTTCCGTTATATCAGGGACGTGTGGCGGAATTGTAAGATTGTCACATCGTTAACAATAAAAAGTATTATTAAAACCAATTACGAGAACAAGCAATGGAATCAACACCAAGAATTTTACAGTAAAATTATAAAAGGTTTATGTATCACAAATTTATAAGACCACAAGTTATCATTTACTAAAATACCCTCCAATAAACTCATGTCACATGGGCTTTTTGTAATTTTGTTATAAAATCCTTTGTCCTCGTGAAATAATGGAAATCTTATGAGTAGCTGGTGTCAATCTTTTCCAGTAGTAAATAAATGTTTTCTGACAAGTTTTCTTCTGAAAAGCTCTATACTTGACCTCGGCAATAAATCACACAAAATTCAAGAATTATGAGACGTTGACAGGGAGCGTAATTTTTTGCGAAAAACAGTGATATTTCAACGTTATCTCACCAGTTTTAAGTTTTGAAGATGGTGAGTTTTGAGTAATTTAGAGTGTGCTCGTATTATTACAATTATTTTAACTAGCAAGTAGTTGTTGTCAATCTTTTTATCTTTAATGTGTTTCTCATCTAACTCTGTTTTATTAATGCTTGCAATGCAAAGTGCTAGATAGTAACACTTAAGTTATTAAATATTCTCAAAATGTCAATCTCGTTGCCTTTTCAGTTTACAATATGACATTATTGATCATGCGAGTAGAGAACTGTATTTAGTTTACAACTATGGACGCATTTGGCTGCCACCAAAAAGTTTGGAACTAAGTTTTAAGCTTTAAAATCAAGTTTTACAAAAGTTATTTTTTGGATAAAATGATTTTTTACCTACCTAAGTCAAAATGAGAGAAATTGATTAAAAAACATGAATAAATTAAAATGGTTGAGACTTGGGTGAGAGTAATTGAGTAAATTCAAATAATCAAACTTAGTTTTTGGCAACCAAACATGTCATCAAAAAGACTTGAACCCATGATCCAATGCTTAGCAATCAAACTCTTTTGCATTTAGGGCAATAAATGCACTTGCCGATCGATGGTTATCATGTGTACAGAGGAATATCTTGACTTGTTTATTCAAATGTAGGTCAAATATCTTGCAAACTGCACTTTTTTGGGAAGTTTTATTCCAAGCAAATTTGACAAGCATAAAATTTGAATAAAAGCTCAAGACATTCTCATGCACACATGGCTTGCATCAACAATTTCCTTCTCTAAGTGCAGAGAAACCCAATTAAATGCTTGGGAATAAGCTCTCTCAACACTAAGGTTGCATTTGTTTGCAGTGAATTTGTATTAAATGGCTCTGAGTGTTGATTCGGTTAGAGGTGGGCTCCTTTGAGCGTTTAGTAATACCTCTAAATAGTTTTGAATGACTTTTGACCGAATCAACACTCAAATTAGTGTTGAATGCAGTATATTTTAGAGCTTAAATGATGAAAAAGACCTTTATAAATAAAAGTTTAAATGCTTCTAGTGGCAGTGATTTTAAAATTTTGAGAATTTCAATTTTGATTAAGTTCTTTGATTTGGAGATTTTGATATTAAAAATGTGAAGCTGTTAATTAATTGATAAATTTAAATCCATGATTTAATAAAAAATAAATACAAATAATTACAAGGGCAAAATTGAAAATTTAAGTTATTCACGCTTTCATTCAACTATATAATCAAACAGTTTTACTATTATATATTTAGCATCTCTTATTACACGTCTTATCCATTCAATAGAATTCATATCAATTTTCAGCGTACAACACTCAATGTTGAATTTTAACAAATGCCACCTAAGCTATTTTGACTTTGATATTAATGGAAACAACAAATTTATAATAACCCATCTATAGGTTAACTGATAAATAAATAAATAAAATAAACTTAAAAACATAACTCCATCATTTTGTTCGAAAAACTTAACTCTTTTGGAGGGTTTTTATTTTTTTCAATAAAAAAGACGCAATTTTAGCACTCACATGCAAATAAGCCCTCAAGCATAAGAACTCTTTTTTCAGAAGAATTAGATATATTTCCATGCCAAGTATTTACCTTTAAAGTAAAACGCTTCATCCTTTTAATTTTTGTTATGTTTCAGTTAGCAAGATAACATACTTATTAAAAAAAAAATCGTAGCTATATCATGTTCTTGAAATCCAGATACTAAAAACAGTACTGTCGTATTCTTAGACATACATCAAAATAAAAAATAAATAGAATATATCACCTTATCAGGAAAATATAAAAATATCACCCCGACTGAGTATGATGAGAAGTAAAATTTTGCGAACAAATCAAAGACCTATTTATTTACATGACAGAAATGGGAATGCGAATGTTAATTCTCACTTGATAACATAAAAGAGAACCACCATTGCATACTCATTCTCATTCTCATTCTCTCTTTATCATTCTAAAAGTTCAAGCACAACCTGGCTTGAATATCAATACAATATCTAGAAAATAGAGAAAGCAGTCTTGTGCAAATTCAAGATCAAGACACAAAATTCTACAACTTGGACAGTAGTGCTTCCACATTAGCTTCCCCCAAAAACTGTAATGAGGATACAAAGGGCCCTCCCATAATAGACCTTAGACCTGGGCTTTTCCTCCTTCTCTTTAAAGAGAGCCAGAAGAGAAACCCCGGACACCTTCACAACCTTGAATCTGACACCAGGAATATCTCCACCGGCGTGGCCCTTACGACCAAATCCAGCTATCAACACCTCATCCTACAGGTGCAATAACACTATTCATGATAAACGAAAGAAAATTGGAGAAAATTTAAAAGTTCACCGTATTAAAAGCTGCAAAGAGAACTCATCACATGCTTGGCACAATGGAATGAGATTGGGTAGAATCAAATGGATTCCTAAGGGCAACAGTTGTTTTCATTGTTAATGACCCCCGTTCATTGTTATTCCCACCACAGCTGAAAAAGAACTAAACAATGGGAGTGCACTCCTACCGAGGAATGCTCATTCCGCTGCTTTAGCTTCTTTTAAGCTATTATGGCAATTGCAATCAAATGGGGCATTCCCATGAGAATTCACTTTTGGTCTTTAAAATCAATTTCATTTCATCCAATTTTATTCTTTTGTATCAAACGTCATCTTAGAACTTACATTCTCCTCTATGTAGTTCAAACAACCATCATTGGGTACAAAAGCTGCAATCTTTTTCCCATTTTTGATCAGTTGAACTCTAGCACATTTTCTAATAGCTGAGTTTGGCTGCTTAGCCTCAATACCTCTGAAAAATGGAGTAAACACAACTCAAATTAGGAATTGTATCACAAAATGGGAAATATACTTGATGAAAGAGCAAAAGGATAGATAAAGGCTTAGGGGTTTACATTTTCTCAAGAACAATCCCTTTAGCATGGGAGGACCCGGCAAATGGTTTCTTCCATTCATTCCCCAGGTGGGATTTCTTATATGCCTTGTCTGCCCACCTCTGCCTAACGCGATGGGACTTCAGTTTGCGACCAGCTCCCATTCCACGTGTCTTCCTGCAATGTATTAGCCCCACAATTTATGAAACATAAAATCATTCACCGAAAATCGTGATCTAGCAACATATATTTCAACCTCTACATAAGAGTTCTCCACTTATCATTTGTCATGATTAAATTGTCAAACATGATAGTATAAGATGAACAATTAGGCCAGGGAATATATCAATACCTATTTTGAGTCATTTGAAGTCACATATAGGAAAAGCAGAAAGAGAATCTAAGCTCGGACTCTTAAACCACTAAAAAAACTTGATGTGTATTTAGGGTGGGATTTACTTTTCTACATTATCTTAACAAAGCAAGCCCGCACTAAGGTCAGACCCATGTAGGGCGATCAAAAATCGACTATTTCATGACATTTTTTGAGCAAAATACCTAGGGCCACTAACAGGATTATTGTTTGTGGCAAGTATAATTAACATTGACAAAGAGATTAATCAAATCCGATAGGATCCATTGAACAACATATGTACTCGTTATTGATAAATAACCTTCACATAAGAAATCGCAGATTTTGAAATTTCTTATCTCATTTTCAGTCCATATCATTGAAAAGAAATGGATCCTTACATAAAATTGAAATTAAGAGAAATGACTAAAAGTAAAGAGAGGTGAGACACTGGGATGCTAGAAAATGTAGACAAGCCCGGTTAGCTCAAAATCTAATAAAACTAAAGACAAATATCAATTCCAGATCCTATATTTGAAATGTGGAAGAAAAAAAAAAACAAGGGAGAGCTGCAGGGGAAGAATAACACAAAACAAGAAAGAAAAAACACTCTTTAAAATTTGTTGAGAAAATCAATTATTTGGGTAATTGATAGTTAACTACAACGCAAGTAATGAAATTTATATATATATTTTTATAAATCTAAACGATGCAGTTTGAACTAATTGGCCCAAAATATCATAACTAAAATAATAACAATAATAATAATTTCAGAGAATTAATTGTCTGGGTAATTGATAGTTAAACAGTGTAAAAGTAATAAAATCTATATTTTCTTTTCACAATCTAAACAATGTAGACAGGCCCAATTAGCCCAAAATCTCATATAACCAAAAACGAAGATTAATATCATTTCCAATATCCAAAATGAAAAAAAAAAAAAAGAAGAAGAAGAAGAAAAAAACCGAGAGGGTGAGAACAGCAGGGGCAAAATAAGTTACACATAGCAAGTAAGAAAAGAAAAAGACTTTAAAATTGTCGAAAAAAATTCATTATTTGGGTAACTGATAGCTAAATACGGTGTAACCAGCATGACTTATATTTTCTTTTCAAAACATACTCAAAAACCCTAATTTTCAAACTGAGAGCTCTCTAATTCATGGCAATAAACAGATGAAATAAAAGATAGAGATTAGTATTACCCCATTGTGATTGAAAGAGGACGCGCTTCGTCTGTAACGGAGGGGTGTGTGTGAGCCTAGCGCGGAGAAGAGAGGAAATCACGCGGCAAGAACAAATCCTAGAATTGAAAAAGTGCACTATTTATGCAGATGTGATCTATGAGAAACTGGGTCGGGCCCAGAAGTTCAGACTGGGCCCACGGGCCTCGTTCGTTATCTTTTATGGGTTTTATTTATCTTTTCCCAACTGCCATTGCAGTTAGAAAATACGTTTGGATTGTGGATTTGAATAGAGTAGGAGGAGAATGGATAGCTAATTCCACATGAATACAAAATCAATAGATTAGCTATTCCATTAACCTATCAGTGGAATAGGTAAGGAATAATTATTCCCATGAACTCCGGGTGCAGTAGGTGAGGAATAGTCAATTTTTAAGGGGCACGAGTGAAATATGTATTCTTGGGTAAAAAGTTCAAAAGTGAATCAAATGAGGTAACAACTATTCCGCAAGGATAAGGGTAAAATATTAATGTAAGAAATGGTTTTCCCGCAAACCTTGAATGCTTCCGTGATTATTTTCTGAATGGTTTACAATGAAGTTAAGCAAAATATCAATTTTTCCGTTCACTCTTCAATAATATCTCTTCCTCTCCCCTACTCGGTATTCATTTTGTGGATGATCGAAAGAGGAGACAATTTATTCACATGTTACACTTGGTTTTGATTCGTACCGGAAAATAGGTCAATCGTTGATGGCCGATGAGGAAAGCAAAAGACAGCTTGAGTTGGATTTATCGGTTGGGAATTGACGAGCCCCACGGTGCCTCAGATAAGCCCCACGGTGCCTCAGACTTCTAACGAAGGACCATTCGGTGAGATCATGCTGCAACTAATATGGTGCAAAGCTCAAGTACTTTTTCACTTGGGATCTATTTCAACATGTTGCTTTCAAGACATGCATCGAACGAAACTGCACACCACATCAGTCGTAAAAAACCTTCCGACAAAGAGTTTTAATCGGGGGGAAGATGGGAGAGACAACGTTTCCCTGACCTCCAGTATGGCTAACTTGCTTATTAGATCCAGCAACCGATCCACGAGGCTTTCGCAGATCATATGGTTCGAAACAAGGGGCCCCTCAACATGCGAAAAATAACCCTTTATAGTACTGGAGAACTAAGGCACTAATTAAGCAACAGTGTGTCCTTATTGACAATGCAATACCAGGAAAGGGCTAAAGTTCAATTAAGCAACAATTGTACCAATCCTTCTTATCATGCTAGCTTCACTCAAATGGAAGAATGTAACGGACAAACGGTATATAACAAGAGCAACAATAATGATATAGGAAATGCTTCAAAATTACATGAATAGACTTATCCAATGTGCTTGCTCTTAGCATTCTAAATCCTTCAGTCTTCCTCCCAAGTTCTGCTATCATATGCATGTCCCGATGGAATAAGCGTCCAACCCGAACTCCTCATCCATCGAATTGAACTTGTTAGCTTGGTCCTGCATCACATTTAACGAGCTGCGTCATTGAAGCTCAAGACACACATACAGATGAAAAAGAACAAGCAAGTGAAGAAGAACACACAACAGGAGGGAGTGAAGTTGCAAAACTCTTCTGGGTTTTCTGAAAAATAGAAATGGTGATCCTCCCATTCGAAGGAAAAATGAAAAAACAAAAATAAATTTGTAAATAAAGTAATCTCGGAGGTATCTAAGAAACAGGAATCTGCATTAACATCATATTTTGTTCATATCACAGCAATTCCATTCTGCCCCTATTCCTACTGAATAACAATTACCTCCTCTGGTTAACCATGGAGCTCTTGATTCAATCGAGAATACTTATTCCATTTATAGCCCTTGCAAGTACTAATCCTTCTAATTCATTCATCGTCCATGAGAGCCTTTAAGTAGCATGTGAGTTGTAGGCTTACTCTTAACAGTATATTTTGGATTGCTGTGTTCTATGTGTTGCTTTCCAAATGTTGAACACGTTGTTAGGGAAGATCGTAACTCAAAGCAATCAAAGATGTAAAAGAAACGAGGAATGAGAGTGCAAAATCCGCAACATAGCAATAAGATGTGCATAATCAAAATCCAAGAAGACAAGATTATCCCCACAAGAACGGAAGTGTTTCATTCATGCAAAAATCTAAACGATGAGGGAAAATGTTGACATTCATTGAATGAGACCCAAAAGCAAGGGAGAAAAAGGAAGAGTGAGACTACCAAATATAATAGAAACTCAGTCTGCACTAGGACAATTACCTGAGTCCAGGCCCTAAAACTACATCGTTTTGAAAAAAAAGTACATAAAAACAAATTCTTTTATTATTTATCAAAATGATGTAAGGTTTGGGGCCAGACTCATTCTGGGCTTAGATTCTCTTTTCAGAACTAAAAATACACTATTGATAAAGCAAACCATTTCATTAATCACATTGCCACTTGACACGCTATTCCCCCCCCCAACAGACAAAACTACCTTCCACCCAGTTACTTAAAAATTTAAAATAAGGCTTCTAAATAAAACCAGTTTCCAATTGCAAAGTCACAGAATCATTTCCACTAAGGTCATTTCAGCAAGTAGACAATTTACTTACCAGAGATAAAGCAAACTCAAGACCCAATTGTAATGTTTAAATATAGAAAAACATAGAACTCACCTGTTTCATCATTGCTCCTACTAGATCTTCTAATGACCCCACACTATCAGAAGAGTAAATATTCTGTGGCTTCCATTGTCCGTCTAAGTACCCTTGCTTCAACTTCAATGTTGACCCAACATCACTTTGCATGGATAATGAGTCAACGGAATTTTGAGGTGCAGTGAAGTTGGAATCCATATTTCTATGGGAATTTGCATTATTTGATTCAAAGCTTGGGTCTAACGGACACACAACACCGAACGAAGGACTCGCAGAGTGTAAGGAGTTAAAGATAACATTTGAGTGGATGGAGTCATCCTTCTTTGGGTCATCCCACCCTTGATTTGGGCTGCACTCCATATTTTCCCTTGCATTACTGGTTGCTGGGGCTGTTTGGCCTTGCAAACTCGTCCTTGAATCCTGCAATAGAGGGGGCCCTCTAGTGACAGAAGAAACTACACATGGGTGACTCTCGATAAGAGGGGTCGTGTAAGAAATATCGTCTCTCATGCTGCTTGGATTCAAAATAGGCTGTTTTAAAGAGTCAGCAACTGGTAAAGAACTCGGTAAATTAGATGAGTATTCAGTATTTGAGGAGTGTACAATGACAGAAGATTGACTTCCCAACTGTTGACGATTTTGGGTCCCTCGAGGGTGCTCTTGTAAAGAAAATGGATTGTTAGGGGCACTAACAAGAGAGCTGTTGGAGCTCCCAAGAGTTTTTGTATTTAAAAAGGCACCAGACGCAGAAAAAATTCTGGAGTCGTCAATTGTAGTGGGAAAGTCTCCAATGCAGCCAACACCCTTATTTTGCTGTAACTGATCGACCTGTATTGGAGTAGGCGTCCCTTGATGCATACTCCCATTTTGGTGTCCAGGTAAAAGGACAGACTGGAACTTGCGCCAATCATTAATGTGGTTGCGTGCATTTTGTGCATGACCCAGTTGAACCATTCTTGGAGAATAAGGGCCGTGAATGTTACCAGTAGAAGTATTCAATCTACCAAGCATCCCACTAGGAGGGAAAGATCCGAGCATTCTCTGAAATTGTGCAGATCCAGGAAAGGAATGGTAATTTCGTAAATATGGAAAATCTGCATTGCCAAATGCTGCAACCATATTAGCCTGCTGGCTTGCCACGGAGCTAATCCTTTTTAGATAAAGCCTGTATTTCTGCGATCAGAGTATGATAATATAGTAAGCTTCTAAGGAAAAACACACAAAAAATAGTGCATGTATCAAAATGTAAGTGTCCATGCCTGGAGATGGCTTGCCACGTTTTCTCTTGTAAGATTCTCAACGTTCATCGAATCAAGGATCTTTTTGGGCACGGCCTCTGTGTCGAAAAATGGGGGACACAAAGTAAGAAAGTTCATGCACATTATTTGTAAAGATCATGGTACAAATAAGATATTAGTAAAACTATCATATAAATAGAAACTAGATCTAGTTATTGATTATAGGTCTGCCAGGTGGGAATTTAAATCAAGCGTAGAAATCTCAAAACAGATTTAAATGGGAAAATTAACTAGTTTGCAAGTCTAGACATTGATTATACATTTGCAAGGTGGGAACTCTTGAATTGAGTATAGAAATCTCAGTATAGAAATGAATAGTTGGAAAATTCGGGAATTCAGGAATTACCTAAAAAAAAATTGCCACCAAATTTTTATAGGAATACTACACAGAAAAAATCTACAAAACATTTACAAAAATTGCTGACGTGGCAAAAGTGCTTAGAAGTACAATCTATTGAAATTCACTAAACATCCCCATTTTGCTTCTGTACACCTTTGCCAGATCATCAATTTTGTAAAATTTTTGGGATTATTGATTCTACTATAATATTGGGAAAGAAACCTACTATCAATGCCCAATTGATTAACAGCAGCAACAAATTTTTGATGAAGTTCCACAGACCAAACAACCCGCGGTTTTTTCTGGGATGACAGATCCTCATTATCATCTTCATTCTTATCATTCTCTTCAATTTCATTTTCACTCTGCTCCTTCCGTCTTTTATTAGGCTTCCCATCATAACTTCCGGCATTTGAGGACACCAGACCTTCACCAGTTTCATTTTGAGGCTTGTCTTGATTGCTAAAGCAACTGTGGTCCCTTGAATCAAACTTCTTTCTCCTAATCACATGCTGCCATATGTTCTTTAGCTCTTCAATTCGAACAGGCTTCAGCAGATAATCGCAAGCTCCATGGGTGATTCCCTTCATCACAAGCTTGGGATCACCATTTGCCGACAACACTGAAAGAGTTTCCACCAACAGAAATTTAAAAAACAACACTTGAACCATTTCAACCATTTCAAAGACAGTATTAAAAACCAAATATCTGACAACAGGCCACAAGCTACAAACCGGTGGTACTTCTGTTTAATATTATATATACACGCGCGCGCATGCACACAAGCGCGTGCACGCATATATTATACAGTAAAGTGCATATGTGGTGTCATCTACACCTAACTTAGCTGTGGCTATGGCCAAAATGGCATTGCATTTGTCATTTTCTAAAATAAAAAAAGAAAATTATCCATCACATCCCTTGTACCAAAAATTGACCACCTTAAATGCATATATCCAAGGGTCAAACTATTGGCACAAAAAAAGATGAATTTTATTGCACTATTGCCTTAATACAGAACAGTTATGCTTTGAAACCAAATCTTGTAACTTTAGAGATTAATACTGATACAGTAAAGAAAAAAAAAAATCCATCTACAGTGAAAATCAAGATCATGTAGTGCATCCCATCTTACTTATGACAGGTAAGTCCATCTCAAGTCCCACAAGTTCAAGCAGCTTGAATCCATCCATATCTGGCATATGGACATCACTGATAACCAAGTCAAACTTGTCTTTGTTGTCTCTCAATAGCTTCAAGGCAGTAATAGCATGACTTGTTGTTGTAACTGCAAATTCCAAATACTCACAATAAAAAAAATTGATTGGCAAATGTTATATAAGCAAAAGATTAGGGATCAGTTTGGGAGCGCATACGATGTCACTTTTGACTGTCACAAAATTGGATTTTTGGACCGATCAAACTGGGCGCTAGTTCATAAAGCTGTATTCCAGCTTTTCACAAGCACACTTGTGGGCTTTCCAGAAAAATTTCAAAGGCCTATTTTTGTCATAAAGAGCTTCTCCAACAGATAAGCTCTCCACAAACGGGCCCTCAACGACATACACAAACAAAATGGATCGAACAAGCCAAAAAAGCAACCAAAAACCTTATCTGGGATTACATGGAAAGGATCTAAATAAAGACCAGCGAGTTCTAGATATTGATTAGGGTTTTTGACTAACATTGAAAACCCATTAGCAGAATCTGCCAATCTAGTTTCCCGGAAGATCCCTTCGTCAGGAACACTAAATGAACTCTTCAACCTTGCAGAATCTACAAAGTTAAGAATCCCTACATATTATTGAAACAGCATGAGAAATAACTTCTTCACAAATGAACTGATTTCGTGAAAGATCTCGGACGAGGATAAAATATGTCGAGGGCCCATAATTCGAGTACTCGAGCAAAAACCATAGAAAAGTGTGCGTGTGAGAGAGACGCAAATATGGAAATCATTCACCAAACACCAAACGAAGAACAATAACTCAATGAAACAGAAAAATCTATACAAAAAAACCATCAATTAAGAAGATTCAACTAGCAACAGGATCAAACCATGGTATCGGCACCGACGAAGAAGAGTTTCCAAGAGCCTAAGGCAAGTTGGGTCATCATCTACGGCAAGAACTCGCATGCCCACAGGAAACTGGTTTCTGGGTTCTTCAATTCTGGACTGTAAACTCATTGTTGAGGAAAATCTGAGGAACCCAGAAAGGAAACTGGAAGAATTCAGCTATAACTCCGTTTCCCAGTAAACCCTAGACAGGATAGTAGGAGAGAGAGAGAGAGAGAGGAAGCCAAATTTAGAGAGCAATAAGTATGAGTGTCAATAATGGAATCATAGCAAATGAAGAGCGTGAAAGAGAGAGTACTGCAGATTACTAGTGCAAAAAGGTTGAAGCAAAATTAGGTATTAAAATCCGATTTTCCTTTTTTTTTTTTTTTTTTTTTTGAGAAAGATCCGATTTCCTTTTTAAGAGTGAGACGATGGGAACGGTCAAAAACTTGTTCTTTATTTTCTTGGCCACACCCCAATAATGAAGCCGAGGGGGAATGGTTTCTGATTCCTCGAATTTTCAGTCTCTTCTTTCTATTAAAATAACTTTCTAATGTTTATTTTTAAAATTTTCAAACTGATTGAATAATAAAAAAATAATATACCATATTAATTTTTATATAATATAATTTTATAATGTATTAAATATTTATTTATATTACGAGCAATCGAGAGATTTAAACCTATTTAACTGTTTTAAATATGGAGGCTCGATGAATGAGAGGTTTATTATATATAATAAATTTATATAAAAATTAATATTGCATCTTATACTTTTATAACCATTTAGTTCATAAGATTTAAGTCTGAAAATTGAACATTAAAAAGTTAATTTATGAGGGCACATAAGATAACCTATAACGAGGAATGACATGTAGTAGATTCACCCAAAGCCCTTTGTAATTTACGGTTTAATCAATCGAAATAATGATTCCACAAAATTTCATCAACTCATTATCGAGAGACAAGTGCCCAAGATTTAGCTCCCTTTTGCAAATTCTAACTATATGATTTTAGAAGATCATCATAAGAAAATATTAAAATCTATCAATTTTCATGCAACTTAACGATATATTAGAAATTCAAAATATTTATAGTGATTTAGATCTTTAGATATTTCACTATTTTAATTTAAATTTTTTACATCATCAAACTGCACGAAAATTAAGAGGTTTTCATATATTTTTACGTTCTTCTAATCTGCATATTTAGAATTTTTTTAAAATGAGGTCCAAATGACATAGGTTTGCATCTTTCATAGATGATGAGTCTCTAAAATGATATCTATGAACGAGACAAACTCCTCACAATTCTAAAAAATTAAAATTAATTTTTCATAGGGCCTCCCTAGATTTACCTAAATAAAATGAACGAGCTCTATTTTAAGAAAAGAATAAAGAAGGTGAAAAAGATTGAAATATTCTATTATTATACAAAAACAAAACATGCAATATCCGTATGAGTCAGACACCAATAGCAACACGTGCGCTGAAATGCGAATTACCATTTATGACACTCCAATTTCTACAGCAAGGGGTCAAAAAGTTCTGTGGCAGGTGGGTGGTGACCCTATCAAAATTTCAACCCCAAATATTGGGCTCGCACGTGTGAAATCACGTCAGAGATTCTTGGACCCACAAAATAAAATGCCAACCCCATAGTGGGCTGGGCTATAGCTGATGGGCCCACATAATAGGCACCATGCCTAGGCTTTTTTCTTTTTCTTCAACAGACTCAAAAATATATACATGGGGCTGTTTTAGGGCCTGTTTGGGGCTAATTGTTAATTTTTTATTTATTTATGGAAAAATCCGCCTTTCAATTAAAAGTAGGGCTTTTTACCGCTTTTTCAAAAAGGTATTAAGGTTTTTGAAAAGTCTAAATATACGTGTAAAAATTGAGTATAGTGTGGTTATTCGATTATTTCCGTTTCCATTCTAATTCCACTTCTAAATAGCTTTTTCGAGAAAGCTATATTTGGAGCTTTATTTTTTTATTCCTGCAGAAACTATTATTCTTTATCAATCAAATATCATAATTACAAGATTCAAGTTACCATCAAGGATTGCATGCATTAGTTTAAGCGGTGGCAACCTGTTTTTGTACAATGGAGGCTTGCACAAATTCGAGCAACTTTTCGAAAGCCAAAAAAAGGCTTTTCAGCAGCTTTTCAAACTGACCCGTTAATAATATGATCAAGCATACAAAAATGAACTTATTAGGTGCTTATTAGATACAGTGCATTTGATAGTTCCTAATGACTATCACTTAAAATGTTCAGAATCATAAAGAGTAACAATTTTGAGGGATTTAAATTACAAAAAGTGCTTAGTAATTAATTTTCTTAATTAGAAGTAACTCAACCAAATATTTATTTTTCACTTAAGATAATCAGTATTATTTGAAGATTATTAGTACTCTAGATTACTAATGTTTAATTTTTGAGGAAAATAAAGCATGGACGACTCCAAAATTATGAGCCCCGATGAGTCAAATGGATAAATTATACTCTGGAAAAAAAAAAATAGTAAGTGCAAATCCTCTAGTTTATTTATTTTTTTTCCTTTTTTGTTGGTAAAATTAGGTTTGGGTTTGACATTGTTAATGGTCAACGACATAATTAGGACATTTGATAAGCTTGGTGAATGCAGATCCTCTAGAAAATTTTTAGTGAACTTTTGCGTAAATTTCTATTAAGGATATCATTAGCATCCAAAATCTATAAATTTCGACTCTAATTACACGCTCGATTAGTATAAAAGAATAGACGTTTCAAGGGAATATAATAAATAAGAAAAAATTACTCCAATGAACCCTGAGTGAGTACAATGGATATTCTTGATTAGGGTTGAATAAGGTCTAAGTATGTATAAGTATGAATAGAAATAGGTATGTTGAGTTTTAAAGTGAAACGGACGAAGTAATGATAGCTATTCTACGGGAACTTACTTGAAATAGAGTAGCCATCGACCAAATATGTTGTGAGATGGTGGGAGATTGCCGGTTGTTTATCTAATTTTATAATGTTTAGGGCTCTTGGTTAAATAGTTTGAAATTCAAATTAGCAATAACGATTCAAAATTTTCACCTATAAATTAGAGCCAACAAGTTTCTCTTCCTTTTCATTCTCTTCTGATATTTATAGATTTGGGGCGCGCCACATGATTATCGAGATTTGATGCGAAATTTTATCAAAAGAACAAACTTTTAGGGCAAATTATATTTAACTCCCTATGGTTTGATCGAGTTGCATGGAACCTCCTTACGATTTGGAAATCGGCGCTTAACCCCTTTATGATTTTCTTGGAGTTACAATAGTTGATTTTTCAGCTAAGTTAATAACGTGGGCTTTCCTACTATTATAGGATAAAGAAATTGACTTTGATGTTTGAAATACTCATTCTTAATAGAAATTAATGAGTTTGGTAAATGGTTTTTCAGACATTAAAGCTTAATTTCATTATTTTAGAATACTTAAGATGTACTGATTGTTAACTTCAATAGAAAAACTAGCTATTGCAACTCCAACGAAACCAGGGGTTGAGAGGTTCGTACAACTCGATCAAATAACAGGAGAGTTAAATGCAGATTTTCAAATTATAAGAGAGGTCCCTACAACTTGATCAAACCGCATGAAGGTTAAGATGTAATTTACCCAATATTTAATTTTAAAAATGATTCGTCCGTGCGAATTAACAATCGTAACATTCAATTATTGAATGTATAAATATTTCACTGATTGTGACCTTCTCCCAACAGAAAGTCAAACCAAATAATATTCATCTATCAATCATAAAAGAATAATATTTATTCTAAATTTGGCTTGCCTCTCCAACCACTCCACAACTTCGTTGAAATTAAATTTATTATTAGAAAATTGTTCAAGAAGATTCATCCTAGTTGGGAAATCTTTGAGATTCCTTGCCTTTTCCAAAGTCACATGGCTTCCCTCGTCACTTCATTAAGCAAAAGGGGGGGTGAACAGTGCATTATCGTTCCTTGATAAAGTGGATTTGTGTGTGCTAAAGTCTAAGCAACGTTGTCTCCCACAAGGGACATACACCCATATTATAATAAGAAGATGGGTGGCTTCCTGTCATCTTCCTTACTTTTTAACAATAGATGTATGGAGTAAGTCTATGTGCATAAGTAGGTGCACAACAAGACTTTAAAGAAGGGTAAAGTGAGGTTTGAGTTGCGGTGTAGAATATGCTTTGCAAACTTTTGCAAGCACGTCTCCGTAATATTCCACTAAATCTTCATAATATTCCACTAAAATCTATACTGTCACGTGTCATTACTAATTCGGTGCATGATTTCATTTGATATTGGCGGTCATGTCGACATTAAACAAACTTAAATAAGGCACCTTACGAGTACTATATAAGAGTAGATGGGAAAATCCTTCATTCAAACGAGGCATTCAAGTACATGGAAAGCATGTACGTCATTTTCACTTGCTTTAGGGTGCAACTTCAGATCAATTGCACTTAGCTAATCCCTTTTTTATATTTTATACAAAACATGGCTATGGGTGGCTAAGGCCACCTCGCTGGTGCAGGTTCTTGCGCACTTATTTATGCATCTCTCCATTAGACGTTCATCTGCATTGTGAAGGTACAAGAAAGAGAACAACTATTAGCAGGGTTTGTAAATGCAAGAGAAAAATCAACTAGTGTTGCAATCCAATCATAAATTCTTTTTCATCAGTTTTTATGTAGGATCGTAACTATTCTATTTTTGGCTTTGTCACTAATGAGTCCGCACTTTTACTAGCAATACTAAAGAGACTACTTTTAGCTGTTTTTTTTTGCTAACCCAGATTCCCGCCCCGCTCGAATTATATGAATCCGAAAAGGTCAGGTTCCAACCAGGGAAGAACTAGCCTATCCCCTCAAACTAACCTGCAGGTAAATCGGTAGAAATTATAAAATTGCAAACAGTCAGAATTAAGCTTGACTCATCTCTAGGACATGCCCAATGAGTTACCGCGCAACCAACCCCACAGCACAACCAACCCTATGGGGGCCACCAGTACTATACACTGTTCTCATGTATATATGTAAACAACAGTCATTTTGTTAAATGACTTGATAGCACACGGGCATCTGGGCCTAATTTAGGAATAGTGGCACTACACAAAAGACAAATGTTATGTGCATATATGTACCAATGGCATACCATAGTTGTATTTGATGCAGGACTTTTGAGAACAACCAAGGTGACAATAGTTGAGGTTGTTGGAAGTTGTAGATAGGGGAGGCATGCACTCTCCCAAGCATTGCAGGGAGCATGGCCACCTTGACAGCCTAGTTTGGCCATTACTAAGGAAGCACATATTGTAGCATCCACCCCAACAATTGTATGTTTGAGACTGTGGTGTGACTTGGGGAGCTAACATCAACACTAAAGCCACCATCACACCCAAAGCCCTAGTCCCATTCTCCTCCATTCCCCACTTCTCCTCTCAATTGGTGCTTCTTCTCTATGGTATAGAAATTTCACCCCACAGTGGCTATTATATAACCCAACTCACAACAACATAATTAAGGGGGCATTAATTGGGGGAGTGGGAAGGCCTTAAGTGAGAGTTAAAAAGTTCATTGTAGGTAGTTGAAAATGTGTGGCTTGTGTCATGCCATGTGAGAATTTTATCGCCTTATTGAAGTTATTTGGTTTTATCTAAGTTAAAATGAACTAATTTTTCCTTAACCACCTCAGTTAATGACAAGAGCTTCTTGCTCTTGAAGAAGTTGACCTTTACTATTTTCACTTGTAGTCAATGCAATGCTCAAATCATTAATGACTTCTCACGCAGATTAACAAAGACAAAAAATGGACTTGAGGTATCTTCTATCTTCTTCCATTTCAGGAAAAAAAAAAGAAAAACACTAACTCCTCGAACGTTAAGAGCCAGAGCTCATGTTCATACACACGTGTTATTCAACTATAAAGTTAAATTCAAATCAAATATTTGTTTACATGTATGTCTTGATGTGTATATGGAGATATATGAGTACCAACTGAATGCCTCAGTAAACATTATAAAATTTTACTTCCTAATTAATATTGTAACAAACACATTAAATGAGCAATCGATGCTTATTTTCCTCAAAGTTTGTGAGTCAAAAAATGTGATTTCTTATTCCTTTTAAAGAAATAGATAAAAGTAAGAATCAAGCCAGGTATATATAGTGTGATACTTATGGAATTTTTCGGTGATTAGATTCTTCTATTCGAGTTGCAAATGAGCCAAATTTGAGTCAAGTCCAAAAATTATGTTTGTATACGGCTTGTCTGATAAACGAAGCGAATATGAATGAAACCTTAAAGAGCTGAACAAGAGCAACTCCATGGGCCTGCTCGGCTCGTTTGCAGCCCAAGCTCCCAAGGCCAGTAATCGAGGGACTTAATTAAAAGTAATACAAAAGCTGAGGGGCAATTTACCGAAACGAAACGCTCAGCCTCTCTGCTCTACTTGCTTCGATTCCACGAGAAAACCACAGATACCGTCCCGCGTGAGCCGTGAAGTAGCGGTTTATCATTTTCCCCAGCGCAATACACAAAACTCCCCTCCTTCCTCAGCTTCCACCCTAGGGTACGGTTCCGCATCTCTCAGAGAGAGCCGCCTCCTTCACCATCATCGTCTCCTCTCTACCGCCGCCGACCATAGTAGCCGGCGTCGTCAGGTAAGACCCATGTTCCTTCCCTTTTCCTAATTTCTTGTGAATTCAATGCAAATCAGTCCCATAATATGTTGCTTATGGTTTCATGTTTAAGCGTGGCTTCAAAGCTCGTCTCTCTGTCCGTGATTTTTTTTTTTTTCCATTGCTGATTTGTGGTTCATGTTTGGTGGAGACCTGGTTAAGTTCTTTCTGATTGAGCTTGTTTCTTTCGGGGATTTGGGGGTTTAGGGTTTATTTAGGGTTTAGGGTTTGGTTTAGACCTGGTTATGTTCTTTCTGATTGAGCTTGCTTCTTTAAGGTTTAGGGTTTTAGGGTTTTAGGGTTTTACGTGTACCATAAATAGTCGTGCGTTTCATGAACGTTTTGGTGGAGACCTGGTTATGTTCAGAAAGAGTTGAATTTGACTTGTGGGCTAGAGAGATAACAACAGAAGATCTCTATCTGACCCACAGTTTGAACATTAAAAGGGTTATTTTTTGAGGCTTGTAATGTGTTTTTGTTGGCGCATTGGTTTCCATATGTATGTGATTGTCAAAGGATATTTTGGTTAGTTTTGTTAGGGTTCGTCTCTCTTGGTTGCTTAACTTGGAATATTTGTTCTAGATGTTAGTCTCTTACTTCTTCAGGTATGAGTGGTATCAATTCTTTTCAAGTTTACTTTGTGGTGGTTTGATCCATGCCTATACATATCACTTTTGGCGTGAAAGCCATGTCTCTTGATTATACTTGGTGAATTTAGTGTGCCGCAAAGAAAATTTGATAGTTCACTGGAACCCCAAAGGGATGTCATTCCTCATGTTTAAGGAAATTAGTCTTTAATAAAAATTCCATTTATTTTGGCAAAACAACTTTGTTTTGGGTGTTTCACTAGAGAAATTTTAACTGCAAACACTTTTCCTCTCTTGATTAATTATTTTTTTCAATTTTCAAAAGGCAGATAATCTTATTTCTTAAAGATATTCTTTTTTAGTGTGTCAAGCACGGTAAGGAAATGGTTGCTTCTACTGCAGAGGGTTATAACCCTCCTCCAGAATTTCAGGAGGATACCAAGGACTCTCTTTTTAAACCTGATTTGACAGATTCAAAGGAGCTTTGGCTCATCCAGTGGCCTGTTAATCAAGTAACGATTTTCTTCCCATTTTTTCCAGCTCTATTTTTATATGCATATTTCATTCAAGTGTGATACAGATAATCCTCAGCAGGACTTATTATTGATGCGAAAGGACAGAAATGGTTATTAAAACTGCACTTTAGGTGTAAGCCATTGCTAGATGCCAAGCACGCTTCTCTGAGCTATGTACAAGGCATACCAAGTCATCTTTTCTTTTGGTTCTAAACTTCCAACAGGAATGCTGACACAATTGGTAGCTTATCAACTATTATCCATATAAACTTGTATAGATATTATTACCGATAAAAAAAAAACACTTCTATAGATATTAGAAAATTGTTTACAAGTTAAAATTATACTGTATAATCCCTTTTTGCACCTTTATTAGGTGTGCTCCTCACCCTCCTTAGGTCTGCCAATACATTGCACATTTAGTTTTGAAACAGCCTTTGTACTTGCCTAGAGGGAAAAAAGAGATAACATTTGCACCTTAGCATCTATTTAGGACACTTAGGCCATGTTTGTTATGCTGGGTTAGAGGATGGGATGCAATGGGATTGGATGAGATTTTTAATTCCGTTGGGATATGAGGAATACCACCTTGTTGTTTGGTACAAGATCTGATTAGGACCGGATTCTTTTTGAAAAATCGTATCATATGTTTAGACGAGCACAGGATTGGATGGGATAGAAGGTCATTAATGTTTACATTCCGAAAATGCCCTTTTTGTTCTTTAAAGATAACGTAAGTTATTTTTTATTTTACATCTCACATTATTAGGATAATTTATAATATAACAACCACAAAAGGGGGGAAAATGGTAAATATATGCTTTTCAATGTTGTTACCATATATGTTTAGCATTATAAAAAGGTTAGCAAGGTCATTTAATCATCTTGTACCTTCCATGGGATTAATAATCCCATGAGGGAGGGGGGATCAATTAATCCCACAGTAGAAGGATTAAAAGTCTCATAAGATTGTTTTTATCTCATCTCATGTAAACCATCAAATATAGGACGAGATGGATTTTATCCCATCCTGTCGTCTAATCCAGCGCAACAAACATGGCTGTAGATTTTTGAATCACTTTTAGCTAAAGCATGCATGAAAGTCAAAAAATTCTTTTAAATTTAGAAGCAGTGTGTTCAACTTATAGACCTTAAACAAAATTTTTATGGGAAGCAATTTCCTTTTTATTTTTTTCTTAAGAATTTTTAGGGGGAGTGGTTTACACACAGTGTCGAGTTATTTACGAAAAGATTTTAGAGCTTTAATAATGTTGCAATGATATTGAAAACCAACCATTTTCCCTGCATTGTCTTTTTTATTTTTCCCCTTTAAAGTCTCTGAGACCTAATTTTTATCAAAAACAGTATAGTAATAGTGTCAAGGCTAAGTGATTAATTTGATTAGCTCAAATGTAGCTTTTTTGATGAGGTATCGTGTTTGGTTCGGCTTCTATTCCTACAGAATAGTTATTACTGCATTTGATTCACTTTAGATTTCCCAGCCTAATCAAGAATACTTATTCCACTCATATAACCCTCAAGAATAGTTATTCCTCACCTATTTCATGCATGTTCTATGGGAACAACTACTCCTTATCTATGGCACCAATGGGCTATGGGAATAGTAGTTATTGCACTCCTACTTTATTCCATTCTGTGGCCAAACGTGCTGTAAGTTAATGTTGCTATTGTTTGTGAGTTTCATTTTTCCCTGATGTTGAGCTTAAGAGTGTTTTTTTGATATCGCAGCTCCCTGACTTTGATGGACAAGAATTGGCAGTTGAATTTCGTCCTGATGGACGCTTGGGTAGTTTCAAGAGTTCATCTGGTAATTTAATTATTAAATCATTTGTGCGGGAAACCTTCAATTATGATAGCATTATTCAAAAGTAGCTGAGTGTGACTTTATTCATTGATTAGCAACAATGAATTGTGGTTAAACGCGGTTTATTTGTCATTGCAGGTAAAGAATACTTCATCAATTCCGCTGGTCAAGAACCGGATGCCACCGTTTTTCTCTCTGGAACAGAGTCAAAAATCGGTATGCATTTGTGCGTGATTTTTCTTCAATCTTTTTTTGCTTTCCTTATCGTTGATGTTATCTATCTATTCAATGGGCATCATGAGATATTCTGGAATTACATACATTTCAAGTATTTTGTTTACCTTCTTTCTTTTGGTTTTATATTTAGAGCGGCCATGCAGGCACAGATATATGGAAGTTTGTTTATACTACTTGAAGCTAATTTTAACTTTGTTTATACTACTTGGAGCTAATTTTATCTTTTTTGATTCCTTTGACCTCCTCCTTAGCAATTGCCTCTTCCATGTTAGTGTATAAATTTATTCTAATCCACCATTGAATGGGATTTTTATGTCATGTTTGGTTCATGGGAAAAGTAATTCCACTTTTAGTCCCATGTAATAGTTATTAACTCGCTTGACTTGCTGTAGAGCACGCAACCCAATTGAGAAGAATTATTTCACTCATGATGTTAGGAAATAGTTATTCCGTATCTATTTCATTCATGATCCATTTGTATAGCTATTCGTTACACATTCTATTCCTATTGAATAACTATTCCATTCCCACTCGATTCTAGTGATAAATTTCTAAAAGTCATGTAATTGGTTCTGTCTAATATAATTACTTTGCAAGATGTATAGACAATTGCTATAAGGGGTCAATTTTGATCATGAAAGCACATCATTTTTGAGCATCAGTGAGTCAGATTTTCATAACTGGCATCAACCACCAACGTTGATTAAGGGGCTGTTTGATCACGTAATTAAGTATTTAAAAACTTTATACAATTACTATTTATTAGATTAGGTGCGTTTGATAATGTCCAAAGTATATTTTATTCTTAATCAGATTTAGTTATTTCAAATATTTATTTATCACTTAAAACAGTTCAATATTAAGATTACCAGTACTTAATTCTGCCAAACAGGTCGTAAACTACATGGATCATATGATATATGTTATGAATAAGATCCTGTGCATTACCATGATATTTATTCAATCCTATTTGTAGCTGGGAAGATCTCCCGCCGCATTACTCTTGTCCATTACCCGGAGCCAGATGAACCCAAGAAACCTGATTTGAGACAGATGTATCAGAGATCTTCCGGGGTTTCGGTCACAAATTCCCATTTCACTACTCCCTCGCAAAGTTTCAGGTCGAGAAACTCGATATCTCGCAGCGGCCTTAGAATGTCCACTCACAGTAGCAAACAGAAGAGTGCCATTTCGGATGTTGGAGAGCCATCGCAGAAATCATTGAAGAGAAGACTTGTTGATGAACCAACCATGTCCATGGGTCAGCACACACAAGACTCGGGGCCTACACATAGCGCAGTTACTTCTTCAGGGGTCGTTTCAGCGTTCTCGACCAGGAAAGTCGAGTAAGAGGATTGAGAAAGAGATCTAAGGTGAATTTTTCTCCCCCACTCAATTAAGAATGTATGAAATATGTGCGTTGTTTTGGCGTCTTTGATTCCTAGTTTCAATTGGGGCAAAATTTCTAGTGCTCCATGAGTACCGGTGTTTACATCTATAAGTATTGAAACCCGTGGATATTCAATATCAAATTTGAATTTAAGCTTTTCTGCGGTCGTTTATGACGACTAGGTTTTATGGCATCTTTGGTTCATTATAATAGAGTCGTTCCATTCGAATAGTCCCCATGGACAAAGTATTTCACGACAAAATGATAGAAGGCGTATGCAGCACAAATCTAGTGAAAGGTGGCTTAGTAAATGATAATAAATGTTTTTGTGAAGTTGTGCCATATGGGTCTTTTTGTAACTTTGTTGTGAATTTGATCCTTAAACTTTTATTTTTTACTCAATCGATCTCACTTTTGAGCAGAAAGGGAGTTAGGACAAGGAGAAAGGGGTTTGAGCGGGAAGAAAAGAGGGAAAATAGGATTGAGAAGTTAAAAGAGGGCTATGTGGACTTAAAGTCGCACGCCTGATCTTCCTACGTAGGCATAGATTGGGATGTCATGTTAGTAATCAGTAAAGTCTCTTAACGTTCGTTTTCGATGAAGTAGAAAATGGAAGTTCAAGCACCTAAATTACCCACAATTGAAGTTGAATGACCAAATTGAGAACAAAGTGAAAGCTTGAGGGGTATTTTAATGTTTATACCAATAACTATACATCTTGTTGGTCTTATTCTAGAGCTTTTAATAGTTACTCTTATTCATATCTTATTTCAAAATAATCAAGACCGTTCGTTCTACCCGTCATCCATGGTGGAAAAATAACTATTCAAAATTCGTATTTGAATTTCGTGCAATAACTATTCTATCCCTATTTATAAACGGAATACCCAAAACCCCCCAAAGCTTCAATTCCATGCATGTAAACTGACATGTGCATTGTGAAACGTCATGAAATCCAACACTTAACTACACAAAATTGTTTCATCAAACACTTTCATGCATAGTTTTTGGGTGGAACTGAATAAAACATCTTATCGTCTTCCATGGTGGACAGTTTCAAACTCCGGCATAGTTGTCGAGTGCATTTTCAGGCATGTTGGCGACGAAGTAGGACATGAAATCGGTGTAGTTGAAAGGGCGATAAAGGAGGGGGTGTTCACTGTCGACGAGCTCGCTGGGAACTGCAATGGTGGTGCCTTCCTTGGGAGTCAAGAACAAGCCGCAGCTATACCGATCTTTCTTACCGCTCATCACCACCCTGTGTGTTGCTGCATGCAACCTCCCATTGCTCCATGCCTGCACATATATGTATATTACGCAAACATTTGATACATACATTGCTTCCTAACTCTCGGATAAAAGAGCGAGCTTATAAGACTCCTAAGTAATAGGAATTCTTCGCGATACGAGTACATGTAAGATAAAAGCTCAAGTATCCCAAAAGAGGCACCAAGAAGGCGAGAGGGGAAGAAATGACGGCATTTTTCGAGTGCCCATTTTAGGACGTCAGACACGGCTTAATCTAAGATGGATATTCCAAGAATCGAAGGAATCAAATCAAAATCTTAAAGTCAGAATCTTTGACTAATAGTCGTAATTGAATGTTACCTTAAGAGAGTCACCCACGAAGGCGACGAAGGAGCCCTCAGGGAGCATCACTTCCTTCCAGTGCCCGTCCTTGGAGAGGACCTCAAGCCCCTGAACATCGTTTTGGCACACAATCGTCAGGATGTTCTTATCGGTGTGGGGCACCAGCCCCACGGCCGAGTCGCAACTCGATTGGGCTGGGGCCGAGTACTTCATGAGTCGAAACACGGTCATCGAGTTCTCCACGAGTGAATTGTGGTGCTTTGCCAGTCCAAATCCCTCCATTATCATCCTCAGGATCATCAGATTCAGTTCCACCATCTTTGAGCTCATTGAATTGATGGTTGCACTATCCATAATAGAAGGAAAATGAAGATTTAAGGGGAGCTGTATGTCAAGCTTTAACTTTCATTCTCTGTATCCACAAGCTAAATATATTTTATATACTTGAAATTTTCTAAATTAATAGAGGTTAAATTGATAAATTCAATATCTAACCTAGTAATATCAGCCGATCTCGATGGTATTAGCAACCCACTAATCAATATATATTTATAATAATGGACGAGTAAAGCTGATATTAATGAATTTCGTTGATATAAAGAACAGTAAATGTAATGATTCGTATATTGTTTTCTAAAATAAAGAACAATGTCGTTTGGTTTGTGGGAGCTTATGAGCTGCTTTTTGAAGAACCAGTTTATTACACAACTTTTTTAAAAATTTATTTTATTAAGTTTTGCATGGATATTTGTATTTTTTTTGAAAAACTATTTAATTTTTTAAAATATTTATCAAATGCCTACTTTTTATTGAGAAGCTATTTCTTTATAAATGCTATGAGAAAGAGGGGGAAAAAAAAAAAAAGAAAATTATGCCATGTGTAGTTTGCTTGGACAACAATCGTTTTAGAGCTGTCCCAAAGTATTAAATTCATTAAACAAGTTATATTTAATTTGAAAACGACAAGCCCGCATATTTAGGCTTTTGCATAATATTTATTTTTCACTAAGAAAAAAAATACATTTATTAACTGTTGGTACAAGAAAAATATTTGGTCAGACATTGAGTGCATGGTCATATTCCTGAGGGAACACCAAATAGTTCTTTATTTCATAGTGCTAGCTTTTGCGTGATTATGGGTAACATTGACACTTTTTAGGGGACAAAAATAGTTATTAAGATCAGGAATACACACATATATATATATATATATATATATATATTCATGTTTTCGAATACTTATAACTATTACAATGATATAATTCAAAACAGGGGGAAAAGGTCATTCCAACAACTGTAAAAGTCATCGGATATATTTGAAATTTTTTAAAAATATCATCCAACAATTCTATAGTTGTTGGGCTGTTTAGCGGCTGCAACACGATGTTATTTGGATAAATAATTTTAAATAGTAATCAACACTATAAATTATAAAAAAAAAAATGAATATACTATTATCAGTAGTTATTTTTTTTTTTATTAATGATCACTTCCATTTAAAAGCAAAAATAACACACCTCTTAATTAAAATGATGTAATTCTGATGTGATATTATTTAATTTAGTAGAAATTAGGTTATTTTTAATAGTGATTGTATATTCGTTTGAAAGCAAAAAGTCACGAAGCTTCCAATCAGAACGACGTAATTAATATGCATAACTTACCAGAAACTAGGGTTTCCATTGGCCCACAGGAGATCGGTGAAGGAGCGAGCGGAGTCGGGGTGGTGGGCGTTGTCGAGGCCGAAGCTCTCGAGCAGCGGCACGACGGGGGACTTGCCAGAGTAGCTGCTGTAGGGGCGGCAGCTCTTGTGCTTCATCTTCGTCGGCTCCGGGAGATCGAACAGCGATCCCATGCCGGCGAACATTTCTTCCCGTAGGCCCGCGGGCAGCTGATCATAGCTAAGCACGAAGAACCCGTGCTCCTCACACGATTCCCTCGCTCTCTTACACAGAGACTCCCACTGCTCCCTCTCTTTTCCTCCTCCTCTGTAGTATTTCTCTGATGAAATGCCCAAATCTGGGATTTCCCTCAAACCCATCTCTCTCTCTCTCTCTCTCTCTCTCTCTCTCTCTCTCTCTCTCTTCAGAGGTCGATGAGCTTATGGTTATGGGTTTTCATTAATATAGAGAGAGCGTAGGACAGGGGAAAAAAAAATATTGGCGTTGTAATGACCTTTTGTGTTGACTTTAAGCATGCATGACTTTTGACATATTTTTTCTAATTTCGTTATCTGAAAATCGCGCATTAGCGACGAATAACTGTCTTTTAATAACGAAAAAAACACCAAGTAATACGTAATTTTCGTAATAAGAGCAAATCTCAATAAAGATCGTGTAATTTATCCTTAATTTTTGTAATTTATTGTGTTTGACGCCAAAAGCTACAGCTGGCACCCTTCATGTGAGAAAATATTATGATAATAATTATCATTTTTGAGATACCTATATTATTGTTGTAATATATAATACCATTTTATTTTGTTTTTCATAAGTGAACGCTCATGACATTTACAGCTCTTTGCACTTGGGCAAGCCGTAAATTAAGGAGATCTTTGCAATAATGGCACAATGCCTTCCTTTAAAAATTAAAAAGAAAAATCACCAATTCTTTAGTAATTCTAACTGCACTCAAATCGGCACTGCAGAAATAATTTGAAGTTCATTCATGAATATTAGTATAATTTTAAATTACGATCCTCTTAATAGTAGAAATTCATCTATGCTTAGTGTAGGAGTTTTAGATCACTAAATTATATAAATCTTTACGATTTATTCATAGCTTTTAATATGTTTTTTAGTAATAATATATATCTACGCTCCATTTTTCTTTTCATTCATGATGGGGGCTAATAGTGATGGGCGGTGAACAAGAAATTGCTACACAATTCAATAAAGTGAAGACCCGAACCTTAATCGAGACAAGCCCAATTGCTTGAACATCAATCGGACTCGCTTGAATTCAAGGCAGAAAATGCATCTTTTGTACTTTGAAAATCCTAACAATCCAGTCAAGTTTAAAATTTACCAATCTGTTTGGAGTGAAACTTCTCAAAACATTACAGTTTATAAAATGATAAGTTTAAAACATGAATGAATAACCATAAATTTTAAGGTACACATGACGACTATTCAACTATTGAATGCAAGATACATTTCTCACCATAAATATTAACAAACTCGAGTACTTGGATCCCTCACTTCTTAAAAATGACATATCAATACCAACTGAGCTATTACTCGAAGATTAAGCACCCTTTCTTTTTGTACATATATTTGAAATTAAATATTTAGAGATTGACAAGTGGGCAAGCTTTTCATTGATGTGGTGCGTAAACAGTCTACGACAATGATGTAGGGAGGCATTTTAGTTGCTAGAAGACACCTCTAAACGGCGACGTTTCATCATGAAACATCCTCTCATCCACAATTAATATTTGTTTCCTATGGTCACCATCTTCCTACATTAAATTGCCCATGTGGCAGTTACGGAAGTCTTTAATTTTTAATTTGTCTTTTGTAAGAATGTCCAATTCATATCGTCGAGCCCAAAAATAAAATAAAATAAAATAAAATAATATATATATTATTTATGAGCCCGAGTATTTAGCTATTATTATATCAAAATAATTTTTACTCACCACCCGAACCATATTAATCATAAACACAATTACTTTAGAATTTAAAGGTTGTTTAAATATTTTATTGCCGCATATTATTATATTAAGAACCGCAACGCATACCACACACTTATTTATTTATTTGAAGAAACGTGCCACACTTAAAAGTAATTAAATAGTGCAATTTGTGGTTTAATTTTAATTCTAAGCTATATATGGATTTTGATAGATCGCAGGAGGAAGACTTGACGTTTTTTCATGCAAAGGTGATAATAGATAAAGCATTTGTCAACGGGGTAGGAGGGCGAATTGAGGTAAGAATAATTAATATTTGGATTTATAAAATTATAATACAGTTGTAGGGTTTATAGTTTCTAAAAGAAGCTATATTTTAATTAATTCATATGCTATATGACGGGTATGGGATCAAGTGGGAGTGCTACAATAATGTCAGCAAACTTATGTAAGAACAACACACAAAGAAAGAAAATGAGAAAAATGAAGGGAAATGAGGGTGGGTCCCAAACTAAATATTAATAATGAAAATAGTGACAATAGTCGTTGAGAATATTATCCCGCATTAAAAAAACTTAAAAATTGAAGCTCAATAATTTAATTAATAATATTTAATGGTCACTCTATCAACATAATCAATTATTCAAGTATTTAGTTTTTCATCAAGTTCTTTTTATACTCAATTTTTATGAATTTTTCAATAATTTTAACCGTATGTATAGAAAATACATAAGCATATCAATTTTTATCAGATTTGAAAATGAATAACCTATTCATCCTAAGCATTGAGAATTCTAAATATTTTTTAATATTTTAAAAAGAATCTTTAGTTTTCCTAAATCTCGATACTTAGGATGAACAGGTAATTCATTTTCAAATATCATGAAAATTGACATACTAATGTATTTGTGCATGTATTTTCTATTCATATGGTTAAAAGTATTGAGAAGTTCATGAAAATTGAGTAAAAAGAACTCGAGGAATGTAAACTTGAGAGGATTCTAACCGGGGTAACTATGCTTGGAAAATGGGTTTCTGGGCTGCAATATAACTTCTAGGTTTTTCTATGGTAGAAGGCCTTGTTTGGTGGCAATCCCTTAATAAAGGCAATCAAAAGAAGTTCAACAAGGCATACAGGATTGGCTGACATAGGGACTGCCAAACAAGGCCTTTCTAAGGTTGTCTACCCATAGAAAAAACTAGAAATTAGAAGAAGTTCGAGAAGATATAGGAAGGCCCCACACTACGGATTTTGAGGAGGAAAAGAAAAAAACCTTAAAATCAATTTGATTTCTATTTGTCTTTTCACTAATGTGAAAGAGGCTAGAGATTTATTAGGGCTAATTATCACTTTCTTGCTCGTTCTATGTTTTGAAGCAACACAGATATATCCCTCAATCAGTTTTGAAACAACACAGATATATCCCTCAATCAGTATTAGAATTCTCGTATATAGTTAGAAAACAAAAGAAGATGAAGAGAGGGAATGACGAGAGGAAAAGCGTTAGGATTTTGGCTAGAAAATGAGAGTTTTGATACAATAAAATTAAAAGTTTTGAGGGAAATGAAGAGGATGATTGGCTCGAATGACTTATGGAATCATAAAAATTAGTTTTTTTTTTAAAATAAGCTTTAATTTTGAGTTTTTTTTTTATTTTAAATTTTTACTTTCCTACTTTAGTTATTGGAGTTAGTGTTTTACTAATATATGAATATATACATATACATTGTAAATAATTGTTTGGCATCCAAATAAGAAATTTAATAAGAAAACTCAAAAACTTAGAAATTAACCTTTTCTCCCCCATTAATTTATTTAAATATATATCCAGTAGTTTCAAGATTTAGGATAATGGTACCCTGCCCGTTGTCACCCCCTCAACCGAAAACCTAACTTTTTCCTTCTTCACCCTCACAAACCTTCAGATGAGAAGAAGATGAACTCTACAAATAATTGCGCATACTCACGGGTATTCATATGTGCCCGTTTATTCAATTGTACCATGTTAAAATAGATTAATATATATATATGTAACCTAGAAAACGTAACCATTTTGACTTGGACGTACGGGTGCACATGAATGCCCAATTTCTCAAAAATAAATAAAAATAGGTTGTGCAATTTGTATTTGAATTTTTTTCTTATTCTTTTTCGAGCTACATTTATACTACCCACCCGTTTTTTATAATGGGTGGGTAATGGGTGCCCCGGTTTCGACCCGTATCCACAAGGACCCGCACCGGTGGCGTACAAGTCGAAACTTTCTCCTCAAGCACAACATCTTCGCGTCTCCGGGAATTTTGACGGTACCCAAACAGGGCAACGAGCGCCTTCCCCTAGAAAATTTTCGGTGCCCTAATTTCCCAGAAACTCGCTTTTTCCGACAATGGGTGCCGGCCGTGAAGTCTCAATCTCGCTGGACGGAGTGAGGGAGAAGAACTTGATGCAGCTCAAGAAGCTCAACGCTGCTCTTTTCCCCGTCCGGTACAATGATAAGTACTACTCTGATGCCCTCGCCTCCGGCGAATTCACTAAATTAGGTCTGTTCCTTATTGCCCGTTTTGTTGCATTTTGATTGATCACGGGGGTCTTACGATACTTTTGTTGAACTCTAGGGTTTAGATCCACGTTTTGAAATATTTTCCTTTCTTTTCTCGCATTCGTTCATGTGTCGAATATTAGTAGTCCTGATTGCTTGTTTCATGGCTTTTTTTTTTTTTTAATGCATATGAATCGTGAAATGTGAGGTTTTAGGGTTTACTTTGGCCATTTTTCTTCAACTTTCAGTATTCGGGTTTCTCTGAATTCACCTGGTCTAGGTTCATTCTTTCTTCATTTTGGTTTCATGCAAGTTTAAACTCTGGGGTTTCGTTCCGTGTAGCCAATTTTCGGATTTGGATTCCTGAGCTTGCTTGTTTTGTACTTTGAATATTTGTCTCCCTTTAAAATATAGGTTTTAGTTGAAATCCTTTTATCTATCGCTCCCCATGTTCATTTGTGGGTGCTTGTATGGCTAATTCTGCGTAGATCATTGGTTGTCCTGATTGTTTTGTGTCCATGAATTATAAGATGTGGTTTAATTAGGTCATTATTTTATTATTTTATCAACTTTCAGTATTGGGGTTTCTGTTAACTTGCCCTAACCTAGAAGCATTCTTTCTTCATTGTGTTTATGCAAGTTTTATCATCTCATGGCCAACACCTAAAAGATCAGCATTCAAGATTTGTATCTTGTTGATACGGCTTTGTAGTTTGTACAATGTCAGGCCTTTTGGAATTACTATCTTTCTTAGATGCCTCTGAGATTGCTGGATGTTGAGTTTGTCCTTTTGGTACTATATGAAATAGGGCAGCAAATGACGGCCCTGGAAGATTTCGTGTTATGAGAACTTCAGTTGGCATAATGATCCTTTGAATAGCAGTAGTTTTGAATGAAATATTATGCATGATATTGAGGTGGCAAGATAATTTTATTTGTTTATAATACTGGGAAAATACCTTTCAGACAGTTGAATGTAAAACCAGACAATATTTTAATCGCTCAGACAGAGAGTGTTGCTGATTCGTTTTAATGTCCTGTCTGGTCATCCTCATGTAGAGAAACAAATAGATATTAACATACTTGGCGGATGAAGTTTCTGCACAGTTTCCTTCTCTTTGGTAGCGAGGTCCATCTTAAATCTTTCAGATTTCTTGCGTCCTTTAGACCAGAGAGCAGAAAATTTCTGGCCGATTTAATCTTTTAGTTTTTAATTATAATCCTCATACTTTGGGAAAGTGCTACTTGCCACCTGCCTTTTTCAATGTAAGTGTAAGTTGTGTAAGCTCCTTATCCTTTTCCTTTGGCTAACCAAGCCCAAAGCACTTTGTGCTTCACACTAAAGGTTCCTGATCAAGTGGATTGTTAAAGGAGGGCACAAAATCTTTGTGCAATGATGTCTCTTTGACAGTTGAGATATAACCAATGGATATCATCTGGAAGGCAAGAGATAGTATAATAGTCTGACTCCCTGGGATTTATCAATCAAAGATTTGGTTTCTGAATGATGCAATCAGAAATCTATGAGTTAATTGAATCAGTTTATCTATAGGAAAATAATAACAATAAGTATGGTTTTCTTTTCTTGGAGAGAATATGCATTTATATCTGCAGCACCATATGCATTCCCCGAACAAGTTTAGGCACATCCGCTTTTATTGACTCTTTTTTTTTTTTTGATGTCCAGAACATGTATGGTGTCTTCTATGATTGTCTAATGTCATCAGAATCCTTAGTTAGCTTCTTCAGATGATAAGCTGTGGAAAATGTCAAACTGATATGGCACGACCAGTGAAATTGTGCTGAAGTCTACTCTAGAGATAGTTGGCTTTCTGAATTGACTTATAAGTATTCTTCCTCCCTAATTCATTGTTGATGACCTTATATACTTTTTAATACCTCTGTAGACGCAGATGGTGCACATATTTTGGTGCGTTGATTATTTATTCAATTTCAGTCCTGCAGTAATTCATGGGGTCCATTTTAGAATTATCCCTCTCATTTCGCAAGAATATAGATATATGCAGTCCACTTGAGCGCAAGTTCATTGAATTAGCACCCTCTAAGACAACTGGTGATTGATGTGCAAAAGGACACCTTTGGAATGCAGACAAATGGATCATCTGCATGCTTTTCCCCTCTAGAGGACAAAATCCTACTTATTCCATGCGTTATGTTTCATAGTGCTGAACATAACTGTGTTGGAGGACCAACTTCTGTTATCCTCAAGTTTGTTTTGTTCTTTGTCTGCAGCATACTACAGTGACATTTGTGTTGGTTCAATTGCATGCCGACTGGAAAAGAAGGAAGGTGGGGCTATCCGTGTTTACATAATGACGCTTGGTGTTTTGGCGCCATATCGCGGGCTAGGTATTGGTGAGTATACACTTGCCTCGGGCTAGGTATTGGTGAGTATACACTTGCCTTCCTTTAAGTTCCGCCTCTTGTATGGTTCTTGGAACAGAATGGACATAGTGTGTAACCATTAGGAGGAAAGATCTCCATGATGCTGATTGTTTTTAAAATCAAATAATGCACGTTTGGTTTGCAGAAGGTAAGAAACTGAGAATGAAGTAATTAGTCCATAGGAGGAGAATAGGTAAAGAATAGCCATTCTCATGGACTATGAATATAATCAGTAAGGAATAACTATTCTGATGAACCAAACGAGGAAATAGTTATTCCATAAAGGACACCATCAGCCAAGGCATGACACAAGTGCTGATTTTTTTTTTTTTTTTGGAGTAAGACCCGTGGTTTTTGCAAATTTTGTACCATTGGAGCCAGGGTTCTGTTCTTCCTCCAACTTTTGAGTTAGGAATAAATGACAAAATTATTAATTTCCGATGGCGAACCGGGATTGCAGCTTGGAAACCAGTATATGGGTTGGCTGATATTTGACAGGTTTTGTGCAGGCACGAAGCTGTTGAACCATGTCCTCGATCTGTCCTCCAAACAGAACGTTGCGGAGATCTATTTGCATGTGCAGACAAACAACGAAGATGCCATCAATTTTTACAAGAAATTCGGGTTCGAAATCACGGATACCATCAAGAACTATTACACGAACATCACCCCACCAGATTGCTATGTTCTTACTAAGTTCATAGCTCAAGTGAAGAAATGACAGTTTGGGGATGATTCCCAACCCTATTCTCTGGTATTGTAGCCTTTATTAATGAACCCTGCCTTGGGGCATAGGTGCTGTGGGTTAATGGTTTTTTATCTGCTGCGGTTTTTTGACAGATTGGATATTTAAAAGTAAAACAGAAAATATTTGTTGGCAATCAACAAACTTCAAGTTCACAATTTGGAAGATGAGGAATTTTGTATGGGTCTTGGTTAAGTATCTTGTGCAGTCTTGATGGATTGGGTCTTTTAAAAGTTTTTTATTTTTAAATGTTATCTGTTGGCAATCAACAAACTTCAAGTTCACAATTTGGAAGATAAGCAATGTTGTATGGGTCTTGTTTAAGCGTCTGCTGCAGTTTTGATAGATTGGATCTTTTGGAAGATTTTTTATTTTCTTTTTAAAATGTTATCTGTTGGCAAGCAACAACTTCAAGTTCACAATTTGGAAGATGAGGAACGTTGTATGGGTCTTGGTTAAGTATCTGCTGCAGTTTTGACAGATTGAATCGTTTAATAAACGATTAATGGCATATAAAACTCTGAACTTGTCACTAAATGTCATTTAAACTTGAATTTGTGATCATACAATCTTAAATCTGAACATGCAAAGTCGTTTACTAGTTAGGTTTAGGAGGTTAACTGAGTTATATTTTCGTTAATCAATTATTTCCACGTGCCAACATATGCTTTTGTTCCATGTCAAGCATGATTAAAATAAGAGAATAACTCTCATTATATGGTATTACAATTTATTAGAGGTTTTAATATAAATTACAGAGCCGATATTACAATTTATTAGAGGTTTTAATATAAATTATAGAGCCGATAATCTTGACCCGTGACCAGCTAACTCACCCAAAAAAGATAATCTAACCCAAATCGTCTGTAAAATTATCTTGATTCGTTTTTAAGTCACTCGTCTTGACCCGTAGTTCATCTTGACCAATCCATCTGTCCGATCTCTCGTCATAAAACTTGACCCGGCTCATAAAATAATTTTGATCCACCCACATTTTACAAGTGAACCACGTTTCACTCATTCATAACTAGCTCCGGGCATTCAATTACCACCTCTAATAACTGGTAAGGCCACATAATAAGGATTATTTTACCATTTTAATCCTACACAGTAGTAGATTTTGCCTCGTAGGATTAATTCGTTAAAGGAATCTAACTCTGTTAACTACTAAATTTAATTAGTATAATTTTGCAAATTCAGGCTGAAATTAATATTCAATGACAAATTCATGGTTTGATGGACCATTAATCCTTTAATAGTAATAGAATACGAATTTAAAAAGTTGTCTGCCGGCGGTCAACAAACTTCAAGTTCACAATTTGGAAGATGAGGAATAGCGTACCTTTACGCTTATGGCCTTCCCATGGCAAAGGCACGTTTTTAAAGGAATCATAGAAACAGAATACCGTACGGACCCATTAAAATAGAAGATTGGGAATGAGAATGTGAATCGGAATCGGAATCGAAAAAGAAAATGGAACCAGAATTGAAATGAGAATGAAAGCAATTAGGATGTGAATGGTAATGTCAATTATAATTTTAGGATTTGGTACAACATAAAAGGTAATGAAACGGTTTCATATACCTATTTCAATTCATTTTATTACACTCTCATTTTACCATCGGAAAAAGCATTCCAACTTTGTTCGAACGGCAGAAATGGAACGGAAATAAATAAAAATGAACATGGAACCATATCGAGGAATGAACGTTCCCACTACTTACACGCGAATTAACACCGTCATTTCTATTCCATTGTTTGGTAATAAAGGACAATGGAATGCTCGGTCCTTTCTAAATCTTCCATTCCTCCATCCATCCCCCTCCGACCGTCCAAATGCAACCATAATAGTGCTTTAAAGGCTGTCTGATGAAGTATCAGATGCAGAGTACTAAATCCTCTATTTGGATAGGAGTGTCCTTTTAGGTAATCAAACCTAAAAAAGTGAGGCTGCCAACTTGCATGGTGAAGGATGAGTTGCATATGTTCCTTCTGCTACTGATTGGAGGTTATCAATTGAAGTGGGGGGAACATGCATGAGGTGATTAATGCTTATTTGGCATACCATTGAGTTGTGATGAGGTCCAAGATGAGCTTGTTAAGGTTTATACCGGGGAGATTCATGATTTTCATATTATTTGATGATGTATAGAAAATTTTTGCGTATAAAATTAAAAATCAGGAGAAAAACTACAGGTACATATATGTTCTAAGAGTACTCCTTACTAGTATTTTACTAAAGCTGCATGCCACCCAATTTCACGATATGAGATATTACATGATATTGATGATGGTGAAAATGTAGTCATGGATTCCTGGAAGTCCATGAAAGTAGGTGTGTACACATGGCATCGAATCGTATAAAAAAATTTATAGACCCCCCAAACTTTTGATATTCGTAGATTCGGAACATTGAAATTGCAACCTTCGTTTAAAGATCTTTTTCAAACTAAAAATTCTCTGTTTTAATCTCATGACCACTTGGCACATTTGGAAAGTGTAGAATACGGGGAAAGATAAAGCGTGTCGTAATATAACTCGTGCCGTGATTCTTTTAATGCGATTCGAAATCGACCCTTCATTTTATCTTTTGATGCTCATTGAGCTCCTTATTGATATCACTTCTCTCAGTCGTTTAAAAATCTTTTTCAAACCAAAAATTCTCTTTTTAATCTCATGACCACTTGGCACATTTAGGAAGTGGAGAATGCAGGAAAAGATAAAGCGTGTCGTAATATAATTCATGCCGTGATTCTTTTTAATATGATTCGAAACCGACCCTTTATTTTACCTGTTGATGTTCATTGAACTCCTCGTTGATGCTACTTCTCTCGTCAAATTAAAAGGAAATTTTGCTTTATTCTCCCAAAATAAATAGATGAGAGGATTCGCTCAACATTGTAAATAGGGTGGAGCCAGCTGGAAAAGTCAATGAAATCGAGGAGAGGTCCGAGGGAGGGGCCCACAAGACCCGCGAAGTTTTTGAAAAAACAGAAAAGGGTAGGGGAAGGGAGGGAGGAGAGAGAGAGGGAGGATTCAGTTTCCGGTTCCGTTACAGCTCTCTGTCTCTCCTCTTCTTCTTCCTCTGTTAGGGAGGAAGAGAAGAACAAGAAGAACAACAACGAGAGAGAGAGAGAGAGAGAGAGAGAAGAGTTTCTCGAATCTTCAACGGTTTCCCGCGGCGACGTTTCTCGGCCGAAGGACATTTTACGGCGGACGAATTCATCTTCTTCGTGTCGAGCGTTTTTGTTATCTTTTCTGCCCCTCCATTGATGCTCCTGTAGGCCGGTGGATCATTTCTTCTTGAAATCAAGGTAAATTTTGACGGAAATGCGTTTCTTGAAAGTCATGATAAATTTGTTATTTATTGAGCGTAATTTAGTAGGAATTTTCCTTCCTGTTTTTTTTAAATATGTTTCTGTAACCGATCAATTCTTTGTTCTTGAGATCAAGGTGAATGATGCGTTTTTTTTTTTTTTTGGGAAAATAGGTGAATGACGCGTTTGATTCTGGTAATAGCAAATTTGTCATCTCTTGAACGCAATTTAATTTTGTTCCTTTTTCGGTCTGCAATTAATAGGTTTTTTTTGTTTTTCCTTTTTCCCTTTTTGGGGCCTGCAATATCATCAAAAAAAAGTTCTCCTTTTTCGGTCTGCATTGAGTGTCTGCAATTAATAGGGCTTTTTTTTTTGTTTTTGTTTTTGTTTTTTTTGCCTTTTGGGAGTCTGCAATATCATTAAATGAATAATCCATTCTTTTCCAAGAAAACTCAGGAAAGGTAAAAAGCAGAAGGGTTTCTAAGTTTTTATTCATGGCATTTTCTTCTTGTGTTTGAATGCATGTTTGGTGAACTCATCTGTGTTTCACGAAATTATCCGCATGAGACTGAAACTCTCATAATTTCTTTATTTTTTAAAAGTGTTCTTCATTCACGTGCTTAGTTTTTGTGGTTTTCATCCGTCTGGTAGGTACCAGAAAAGCTTTATCAGCAGCTAGTTGATTAATAATTATTAATCCACTCCTCTTTTTCTTCTTTTTTTTAATCTGCGTGATATATTTAAAACTCAAACTATTTAGCCATGGGTTTCTCTTAAGGAATTCATATTGACTGTGATTCAAATTATTTGATCAAAACTCAAATATTGTTGGCCTGGGGTCTTTCGACTTTTTATTTTCCCCTTTCCGTTGTGCTACATATTCCACCTTATGACATTCGCAATGACTGCTGTTGATTCTTAAGGTATTGCACGGCTGTTTCAAACTCGAATTTTGTTGGGAAATTCATGAGATTCAGATTATCTGATCAAAACTCAAAATTATGTTTGACATGGGTTGTTCAACCAGCTACATTTCCTACTTTATGAAATTTAGGAGCACTGCTTTTGATTCCTAAGAAATCACAGTTTGTTCAAAATCAAATTATTAATTATTTTTGCTGGTGTGCCTAATCTGTATAGTTTCTTGTATCAGCCATGGACAGATCCATAGCTCCGCTTAAAGGGATCAGTAACGATCTCAAAAGACGAGCACCGTTCTACAAGCAAGATTGGATTGGTGCGCTACGTTCGGGTGTCAGGTATTCTCTTCTTGTTTGGAGTCAGATCAGACAGTCATGGTTGTTTTCTTATTGGAATCAATGTTAATAATATGATGTATTTCCCTCTGCCCTGTGACAGGATATTGGCTCCAACTACTTACATTTTCTTTGCATCCGCTCTTCCTGTGATTGCTTTCGGAGAGCAGCTGAACAGAGAAACAGGTGCTGAAATACTTTGCACTACATGGGAAAATCTTCCATTATCATTTGTTTCGTCTTTTTGTAGCTTGTCAAGGATTGACATGTACGTTTGTTTGTTTGTTTTATGTTAGATGGGAGCTTGAGCACAGTAGAAACTCTAGCCTCTACCGCTATTTGTGGAATAATCCACTCCATATTTGGTGGACAACCTTTACTGATATTGGGAGTTGCAGAACCAACAATTATAATGTACTCGTACTTGTTCAATTTTGCAAAGGGGCAGGAAAAGTTGGGAAAGGACCTGTTCTTAGCATGGACTAGCTGGTAAGGAATCACTCCCTTCGACGGGATGAAATTGGATGGAATGAAAACAATTTTAAAGGGAAAAGGGAAAAAAAAAAGGTTTTCTTTGGAATTCCCTACTTCAGTGTGATTCCCATTTTAGTTTAAAAAGAGATGAAGCATGAAATGGGAGTTCCTTTTTGAGGGTAGGAATGCTCACTCTCATTGTTTAGCTCTCTTTTTTGCTCTTTAAAATCGATTCTATTCCATTCGTTTTCATTCCTTGGTATCACTTCCAGCCTTAGTTCTCACTGAGAAGATGTTGGCCTTTGATCATTCATTTTGTGTATGTTTCTTACAGGGTTTGTGTGTGGACAGCTCTCCTCCTAATGGGTCTTGCAGTGTTTAATGCTTTGCAGCATTATCTCTAGATTTACAAGGGTCGCGGGGGAACTTTTCGGCATGCTAATTGCTGTCCTTTTTTTACAAGAAGCTGTTAAGGTATCTCTAATCACAAGAGGCTGTTCCTTTTCTTTAGGAGGCTTTTAATGCACTGTGGATTGTCCAATAATCATAGAACCTCAAACAAGAAAAAAAATTAAGATATAACGTTGAATTTTGATTTTTTCCTGAAATCCAGGGAGTGATAAGTGAATTTAGTATCCCAAAATCTGAGAACCCAGCATTGGAAAAATACCAATTTGAGTGGCTTTACACCAATGGTTTACTTGGGATTATTTTCTCTTTCGGCTTGCTTTACACTGGCCTCAAGAGCAGAACTGCAAGGGCTTGGCTATATGGCACAGGTATAGGAAGTTTCCCTCTTGTAAATTGTTCACATTCTGGCTCGGATTTGGGAGCCTGGGACTCAAATCTGTTTTTTCCCCCTTTTTTTCCTTTTCTGTTAGTCCTTTTATGTTCTTTTGTGCTGCCGATTTCAGGGAAGATTCGAGATTTTATTGCAGACTACGGGGTTCCTCTTATGGTATTGGCGTGGTCAGCATTGTCCTACTCTGTTCCTAACAAAGTTCCTCTGGGGGTTCCCAGGAAGCTATATGCTCCCCTTCCATGGGATTCTGCTTCTCTGTACCACTGGACAGTCATTAAGGTTTTAATTTCGGATATGTTGACATTTTTCCCTTAAAGCTACCATGCCGCCTTCTTTTCTTCTTCTTGTTTTTTTTCCCATGTACCTTGACTTGGCGAATTTGTAATGCATTACCGCATAGGCTATGCGTACTTATGGCAATGTTTAGTACAATGGAGGGAAATCAAGTGCAATGGATTTTGAAGGGCAAAACGTAGTTTTTGCTGAAATGCTCTATTTCATAGTTATTCCCCTCATAACTCAAAAAAGGACTAAGCCATAGGAATGAGCATTCATCTGCTCAAACAAAAGAATGCTGATTCCCAAGTTTTAACTTTTTGAAGCTCTACTAGAATGACAATGAAAACCACTTTTACCCGTTGAAATCGATTTCATTCCATCCAATTTCATTCCATCGTGCCAAACATAGTCTTACTGTGTTGACACTTAGCAAATCAATTGGATTAGCAGTGCATGTTAATAAGAAGTTCTAGTTAAGTAACTATACTCCCTTTTCCAAATTATCTTTCAAGTCCTTTGTATGCGCTTCACCCGATTTACTAAATCATGCTTTTTAAACATACAATTGCAGGACATGGTGAAGGTCCCAGTGGCGTACATCTTTGTTGCATTTGTACCAGCTTTGATGATAGCAGGTCTTTATTTTTTTGACCATAGTGTCGCTTCACAATTGGCACAACAGAAAGAATTCAACCTTAAGAAGCCATCTGCTTATCATTATGACATGTTTCTGCTTGGAATAATGGTACACTACAATTGTTTTTGGACAAATTTATCTGCTTCTTAAATTACATGTCCGGTACGTAATCTTTTGCTGCATCCAATTAATGGTTTCAGACTTTAATTTGTGGATTGCTTGGAATTCCTCCTTCAAATGGTGTCCTCCCACAATCCCCAATGCACACTAAGAGTTTGGCAGTCCTCAAGAGGCAGGTTGGCTGGGGCATCTTAAAGAAAATCTTCAAATCATTGTGAGAACTTGCAACATTGTTGACACTATATGCATATTATAATTTCTAAAATACAGTTGATTCGGAAGAGGATGGTGAAGAGTGCCAAGGAAGGGATGCAACAGCAAGCAAGCAAATCAGAAATCTATGGAAGGATGGAAGAGGTGTTCATAGAAATGGACCGCTCTCCAACTGTAAGTGGATCTATGTTAGAATATTGCCGCATATTCGTTTTCTAAATAAACTTGCTCTCAAAAATACTGGGTTAAGTTTCAAACCTATATTAACCGTAAGGATTGTGCTATGAATAATTCTACATACACAAAAGATTTGACAAAAAAAATCACAAAAAGTCTATATAGTAGCACAAATCTAGTGAAGGATGTTTTAATAAATGGTAAAATGTGCTCTTTTATTTGTGACACATAAGCTTCTTGTGTTTTTGTTACAAAATTCTTGATGTCCGTAGTATTGTTCTTGTGCTATGCATGCTGAAACTTGTGTATAGAATAAGTTTAAAACAGTAAGTATAAAACAGTGTGTCAATTTGTGGGTCTGCACAATGTGACCAACACACCACACACTGTTATGTACCTGCTCAAATTTTTGTACACCTAGCATTTTTCCTAGTTATTACTTGATTATTTTGAGTATTGTAACTCATTAGCCCAGTGATTCAAATCTAATAAATCTCCCTTATGTTCATGCGCATACCATGGCATTTTTGGTACAGTGGAATTGAGCTGAATGGAACAGAATTTTAAGGAGCAAAAGTGATTTTTAATTGGAACACCCTATTCCATCATCCTTCCAATTATGTTCATTCCCACCGTCCTAAAAAAAAACGTTCATTCCCATGCTTTAACCCTTTTCCAGCTATGATGGGAAAGTCAATGGAATGGGATACTTTTTCCCTTTAAAACTCATCTGACTTCATTCCATCGTACAAAAGGTGCGCCTTTTAGTAAGCGCGGTTTTGATTGTCCTGTAGACTACTACAGTAGATAAGGAGCTCAAGGACTTAAAGGAAGCTGTAATAAATAGTGAAAATGAAGGAGATGCAAATGAAAAATTCGATCCAGAGAAGCACATTGATGAATATTTGCCGGTTCGAGTTAATGAGCAAAGAGTAAGCAACCTTTTACAGTCCATCCTTGTGGCTTGCTCTATGGCTGCCATGCCCTTAATCAGGATGATACCGACCTCAGTTCTTTGGGGATATTTTGCCTACATGGCCATCGATAGTTTACCTGGAAATCAGTTCTGGGAAAGGATGCTACTGCTTTTCATCACTCCTCACCGGCGATACAGGTAATGCTTCTCTTAAGAAGAATGCGTCTTCCATTGAATGATGTGGCGGGGGGGGGGGGGGGGGAACCCAGCCCCAAAAAGAATAAATAAGGGGGAAAAGACTGATGTGATTGTGGTTTAGCTAATTGATAATGGGGGTGAGCTATATGTTTACTCTATACCAAAGTTAGTCAACTGCAAATATGGAATCTGAGAAAGACAAGATGAATTTGCATCCTCTAGTGCTATTATGATAGAATTTTTTGTAGAATCCGTTTAAGGACGACACTGCTTTTTCAACCATAGGGATTGGAAGGGGATGGAAAAACAAAGGGGGACCTGCAATCTTCTTACAATTGAATCATGTGTTGGGAAGAATATCTTGTCCTTAAACGAATTCCCAAAGAATTCTATTGCAATAATCCTAGAGGATATTCATTCAAAATACATTCTGAAGTTCTAAAGAACAAATATATTTATGTTGTGAAAAAAGGGTTGTTTTGATTAAGCTGATGGGTACAATTTAGCGATTTGTTTCTCATTCAGTCAAATTAATTTCATTTCCTGTTGTGGCCTTCTTGTAAGCAGAGTCCTTGAAGGGATTCATGCCTCATTTTTGGAGTCAGTACCATTCCAGTACATAGCTATGTTTACAGTATTCCAGTTTGTATATCTGCTGGGCTGTTTTGGGATGACATGGATACCTATAGCTGGAATTCTGTTTCCACTGCCATTCTTCATTCTCATAGTGATAAGAGAACACTTGCTCCCCAAGTGGATCGAACCGTGTTATCTCCAAGTACTGGATGCAGCTGAGTATGAAGAGATCACTGGTGGGGCACAACGTAACCTCAGCTCCACACTCACGGTACATCATTTTTCTCTGCTCTTAATGATTAATACTCGGAAAAGCCGGGGCCTCTTGTTTTGATTCTGATATGAATTTCACGTTACATTTTTATTGCCAGTGATTTTTGCTAGAGAAGATCCTTTACGAAACATAGTTGACTCATTAGACACTGAAAATGAGCGAATTTGTGCATCAAAATGGTCGACTTTTCTCTGGTCTTTCAGTTGTGGCATGTTTGGTTCCCAAAATGAGATAGAATAGGAATAGAATAGGTATACCGTAGGGATAGCTATTCCTATGAGACATGAGTGGAATGGATATTCCTAATTGGCTAGAATAAGGCTTGAATAAGAACAACCACTTTGAGTTCAAGAAAGAAAAACCAAACTAGGTAATGTTTATTTCTGATCTTTCAGCTGCGGGTGCTTGGTTCGTGGAATGAAATAGAGTGAATAAGTTAGGAATGGAGATTCTTATGTGATATGAGTGAAATGGGTACTCTTGATTGGTTTAGAACAAGTCTTGAATAGGATCCTATTCCAAGCTTTAAATGAACTAAATTCTATAGGAATCAAACCATAAAATAATAGTATTATTACCATGAACTAGACATGTTGGCGGTGTTTTAAAATAACTGAATTACCTACACTACAAGTGACCCTACTTCTCAAACATAAAGTGCACTATATGTAGAGCTTTTCTTACCGCCTTCAAAACACAATGCCTGATTCATATCGTTTTTTAAAAAAAAAAAATTTGAGCAGGAACTAGAACCACTTGATGATAGGAGTGAGGACAGTGAATCAGAGTCCTTCCAGGCCGAGGTGCTAGACGAGTTGACGACTGGCAGAGGTGAATTCAGGCTAAGAACTGTAAGCATGGGTGAGGATAGGTTACATCAGGTGCGTAAGAAACTAACTACTCCTGTGTTTCCCCACTGAAATGGCTCATTTATGTTGATGCCCATAATACAAGAATTATGGCAATGGCATTACAGATCCCCCGGGGAGGCTCAGCCCGAAGACAGTGAACGGATCTTGAAGACGAAAATGGCTTCCATTGATTATAAGAAGAAGGAGAAGAAGAAGAAGAAGAAGAGAGAAACGGAAATACTCTTATCCAATTGCTGCTAAAAGAACAGTTTTACTTGCCTTGTGGGAAAAATATGAGGTGGGAAAGTGGAACGGTGATGGGCTATATAGAGAAGAGAAACATGAAGAGAGTTTGATGAATTTGCTCTGTTCATAAAGAATTGATGATGAAAGTGTTTGCCTTTTTTCCTGTTTCTTCTTCTTCTTCTTCCTTTTAATGTTGATCCCTTGTAGCGGGCTTAAAATCCTAGACCTATTCATTGATTTATTTATTCTTCTATTCTTTTATTATTATTTTTTTTACGTCAGTCCATTAGTACAAACTCCATGCACATCAACCCTTTGAATAAAATCAGGATTAGCATATACCTACTATTTCGTAATTTCCTTGGCCTTTATGGCAGGTTTCACCAATGCAATGAATAAATCCTTTTATAAGATTACAATGGAATAGAATACATATTTCATGAAAACATAACATGTAAAGAATAATATTTCTACGGAACTTAATTGAAATAGCTACTCTCATGGAATATGAGATGAATATATAAGGAACAGATAAGGAGTAGTTATATTTACACCCTTGATAATTGGTAATAGATGTTCATTGTCCATTCCCCTTATGGTCCATGAGGATAGTCACTTCACTTAAGCTTCATGAAAACATTATTTTTTACATGTTATATTTTCATGAAATATGTACTCTATTCCATTTCATGAACCAAACAGAATATTACAGAAGGATTTATTCATTGCATTGGTGAAACAGGCTAATCCTAATTTTATTTAGCGAACCAAATGTAACATAAGTGATGCGTTATCAAGTGCCACAAGTACATTGGTACGAAAAATTCATGCTTTAACGTAATTGACCATGACCGTATATATGCTGGAGCATCCCAAAAACTATATGATTTTGCTAAAAATTGTTCCAATCCACTTATAATTTTTAGCAAAATTATGTCATTTTAAGGGTGGAGTCTGAATTTATATTCATTTTTCTTACAGTAGTAAATATTCATTAGTACGCAACTTCGATCAACACCTTTGTGTACCCAATTTTTGAAACAGAAGTTGACCGTACGCAACTTTGATCAACACCTTTGTGTACCCAATTTTTTAAATAGTAGTTAACCGGTGGTGGTTGGTCAAAGCTCTAGTTGATGGCCACTCTCTTCACAAGAACTGTATGTGAAACTTCCACAACATATGGCTCCATTCAGAGCTTCCATCATCGGACCTTGTCATTAGACCACTATCTACGCATGTATTTTCAGCCTTAAATCTCACAGAGGAAGAGTACACAAGCTAGCGCACTACAGCTTACACAATTGATTGCATCACAGAGCCCTTGGGGCAACCAAACCCAGCACATCAAATTTCATTCAACTTGGAGGTAGGGTTGAGTGGGTTAAGATATTGGTTTGCTAAATCGATGTGGCTATAGGGCTTGGCTTCTACAACTACCTTCCCAGCTGTAGCAAACATCGAGTGAGTGTGTTGAGGTAAGGGAATCCGACTAGCTAATATTGACTCGAATGCGTTCTTTCATTTCTAACCTTTTGTCCCTAGCTCCTTTTGTCCCTAGCTCTGCCCCGTAAAGTATACATACTTTTGTTTACTGAATCCCTCTTAAGGTTCCCTGTCCCTAGACATTGATCGCGACATTGATTGTGACATTGATTGCTACACGAAATGTAGGAGCAATTCCTATATAAGGGGTCTTTTCCGTTAATTGTTGAGAGCTTTTTCTCAAAGAGCACGAGAGTTGAGTGATGGGCTTTGTATTTGAATCTTTTATACTCTTTTCAAGCTACAAAATAATCTTTACCAATTACTCATACCAATTACTCAGGGACAACTATTACAGGTTGGGTCGAATGAACCCGCAAAAAAGTGGGTACTTTTTACCCGTTATGTTGCAAAAACACTAGTTTCAACCCGTACTTTTGGGTGTACCCATATGACAACTACAATGCCTAAGTCGAGTCAAAGAGCAGGCAGGCAAAACATGGATGTAGCTGTACGAGTGTATAAGTAAACAAATAGTAAGTTCATAAATCGATAACGAAGGAATGTGTACCTTAGTCTAAATGTTGAAATGATTTTTTGAGCAAATGCATGCCGAGATTTAAATCATCCAACTAGAAGCTCAAGAGAATTTGTGTGTACAACAAATGAAATGATAAAAGATTTACATCCAACTACCACGATCGCTCATGTAGCGTATAGGATAAGAACAAGTGATTACTTTTGTGTGCAATATACTACATGGGTGACCGTGATTGGTGGGTTTTAACTCCGTTATCAACCATTTCACAAGGAACATCGCTTTTTGGGCCAAAAACAATACTTGACCTTTCAATATTTTGATGATCTTACAACATTTTGATGACCTTTCAACATTGTGGAAACCTAGAAAACCCATTACAAAGAAATCACTGGCCAGCTGAGAAACCCCTACTCCCTACAAACACAAAGCCTCACCTGAAATCAAAATCCTCCCTGCAAAAACAAAGCCTCACCTGAAATCGCAATCCTCCAGAACACGTAACTAAACTGAGAAGGAGCTTGAGGCCTTCAACACTTTGAAGACGTACATATGCTTTCCAATTGCTAATATACAACAATTTGAAGATGCCCAATCCAATTTCAGAGCTTCAAAACTCCAGCATTAGAAGAAAATCCAGAATAACATTTTAATTTTTTAATTGGTAGAAAATCCCCAAAAAAAAAATTATAGAGACAATGCAAAGTGGCAAAATTAATATATATATATATATATATATATATATATATATATATAGAGAGAGAGAGAGAGAGAGAGAGAGAGAGAGAGAGAGAGAGAGAGAGGGAGGGAGGGAGGGAGGGGGAGAGGGGGAGAGAGGGAGAGAGCACATAAACATAAATAAGCATGGAATATGAGTATAGTTTTTCATTTATCAGTCACATTCCTCTTCCATGGTCTTATATGGATCCCACATAATGAGCTATTTATGCTCATGTGCTCATAATAACAATTTCCTATAATTAACATGTGTGTGCCAAGTGAAATTTGCATCTCCTTGTGTAGCCAATTCCAGGAAAACAAATATTTTCAAAATGGCTGACACAGACATCAGTGAATATGACATCACCAGGCTAACTGGCATACACCTAAACACAACTTTAACATGTAGAGATGCAAACAGGATTTTGAGAGATGGAATTGGCTACTTCGACTCAAATACAGTTATATGGAAAGTGAGAGCACAAGCTGGAGGGCGGAGGAGAATATAGTAATCAAAAGCATTTACTTTGGGCAAAGCCCAAGCCTCCCAAATGATAACACAGAAACAATGCAAGAAGATTATAAGCAAAAGATAAATAAATGATAAACTAATCTTCCGGGCAAGAAGATATTTTATTTGGATTAGAATCTGAAGAAATCAAGGGGTAACGATATTAAATGACACTATTTGTAGGGCACTACTCTGTACGCCACCATCAAGCGCTTCACTGCTGGGTGCCATGGGACATAACATGAATATATATTGCATGAAAGGTTCATCGAAAAAACGAATACATCAATGAATACATCAGTGTTTTTAAGGGTTTTTTTTTCTCTCTAATCTGGCCAAATCAAATGAATTTTACTCAATCTAACAGTTGCAATACACATCTAACAGTTAAAAGTACCAATAAATACATGAATGACAGATTCAATTATACATGTAATCAAAATTTATATATCAACCAAACAACAACAAAATACTAGATCCTTTAATTCAAAAACTGCTTAATTTCATTCAAAAAAAACCCATGCCTTTTCTTTTCACAATGCTGCACTTTACTATTTAACAGTTCACATATAATTATTTTCCTTACACTGGCCAACCCACATTATTATCAGCATTCTATACAGAAGGAACAATAAATAGAAAAAAATTAAAAGAGCCAAATAATAAAATAACAGAAAGAAAAAATTATCAGCTCATATTTCCTTGAGGAATAAACATTCAATAATTAACAAGAAAGTATGAATCAATGCAACAAGAAAAGAAGAAACATATATGAGCAAGCAAAAGTTGCAACAACCTAGACAAGGTTTGCAGAAGGGTGAATATATATAATTAAGAACACAATGATACCAGTGGCAGCCAAAAATTGCCTCAGTTGTACGAAATCAGGCCCACTGTCTACACCAACAGAAAGGTGGCATCAGCTTTAGACCATTGGAAGCAATTCATGCATCCACTTTGGCCCTGGAAAATACATGGAGTTTATTAATAATTTCCTCATAATGAAATTCCCATTTTCCAAAGTATGGAGACTATCACACTATTCTAGAATTTCAATTCAAGTTATGTTTACACCAAACTGAAGAGCAAGCAGTAGCTGCTTTCCTGGAGTATTACACTAAAAATGTTGTGAAGTCCCTTAGAACTTTGGATCCAAAGCCCTGGAACCAAATACAGAACATTACACTTTTCAAAATTATCATAAAGATAAAAATAAATTTATTCTTGCAAAAGCAGTGTATAAATCTTTAAAACATACACACCTTGGAATTAAACAGCATATAATTAGTAGCTGCAAACATATTTGGCACATTTCTCAAGAGTTGTACAATTTAATGTAAGGCATTCAACATAACTGTAAGACGTATTACATATCACAAACCAACAAAAAAGAAAAGAGGATAGAATAAAGAAAGAGCCACTATATACTCAGATATTCAAGAAAAAATCTTCATACATAGTAATTTTTAATTTACAGTAATTCACTGTTTAAATCATGATGGGCTGATAAACTAAAAACAGAGGCTACATCTTTCAACTTCTTCCAGCTCTACAAAAATCAAACCCAAATAAATAAGACCCTATAATTAAATTAAATATAAAAAATATAAAAAATTCCCCTATGATTTACACTCAACTATTAAGAAGATTTTTTCCCAGCAGAAATTAAGTTCCTTAGCTCCATCAAATGTTCATCGTTTGAAATGTGGAGCGAAATGCGAAGATTTGTCAACAGGTCTTCCTCTTCCCAACTTAAGGGCCCGGAGGCATACAATCCCTCAAGAGCACATCGATAAGAATGCAACTCTAACCTATGAGTTCGTGCATCTTGTTCCTCTTCCAAAGGAAGGGAAGATTTTTCCTTGTCATCATCCCAAAAATATGAAGACTCACCATCACTACATAAAGAATCCATATCTTGACTAGGACACATTGGGAAACAAGTAGACAACTTATTCGGACTATTAATAGTAATGTCACAACTACCAACAGAGGAAGCAATATCAGAATCATTAGATTCAAAAATTTCCCCATCAGATTCCATTTCAGAATATCCAGTAGTTTGGTTATTAAAGGAATCATGCATGTATTCATCACCCAGATTTTCTCGTGGGTAAAAAACAGCATCTACCTTTCCCAGTTGATTCCTGCTCATTTCAGTCATTCTTGCTTTCAGACATTTTGCAGCATATACTTCAAGACGAGAAGAAGAATAAGGGGATGGTCTCTTCCGTGTTCTAGATGGCACTATATTGGACTCTTCAAAACCCGCATTGCGCCAAACAGCTAAACAATCATCTGTTGAAACCACTTTCTTCTTTGTATCAGCAAGCGCCTCTTGAAATTTCACATTTTTGCAACTCCTAGAACCCTGTGTCAATGAGGCAAGTTAGTCGAAGTAAAACATGATGATAGACATGATTAACTTCACTGGAAACACTAAGGTGCAATTCATCCTAGATTAAAAATCCTGATAAGGGTGAGGGAAATAGCACTATGAATCTAGACCAACGGGAAATAGAATTTTGGAAACATCTCTTGGATATTGAGCAAAAGAAAATCATAACCAAAATATCACAACAAACACTAAGAAGTGTCTGTGTGAGTATAACATACGTAGGGGTAAAGTGAACATGGAAATATATATATAGACACACACACACACACACACACACATCTATGGGTATAATTATATCATTTTTGGCCATTAAAAAAAGAGGAAATTCCCATTAGGTCCCTCCTCCCTCAAATCTGATCACCTTTCAATAGAACATAGCCAAAATGACATCGCTTTGCTTATAGCAACAACACCTAAGCTAGGTATCATATTCACTTCATCTGTTTATGTATTGTTTACACACACATTGTATGCATAAGCTGTCAAATAATCACTATGGTATGACACCTTGCAAAGAAATAATAAGGGATCATAAACATATTATACCTTTCCGAATGACAAACCACTTGTTGTCTTCCCATGATTGTCGCAACCTGATGTTAGACTTGTGTACCATGAATTTCTCACAAGATCCAAGCAGCCTCACCAAATAGTGATCCCCACCCATGACCTTCAAAACAGCACCCATCTTCCAATGAAAATCATTGAACACCTCCACCACGTCACCAGCCACCCAACTCTCCATCCCTTGCACAAGAGGGGGACACGGCCTAATGGCCTTCCTTGACACTCTATCCACCATTCCCTCACTCATCAGGCTTGAGGAATTCTCATACCTAATACTGTAATTGTGGCCATTACCCCAAGATTATCTCTGCGCCTCGCCAAGAACCAGAAGGCAGTTCTTTCTTGTTCAGAACCTCCACTTTACTCCCTTTCTTGAATCTCATGATGAGTATAGCAATGTGAATCCAAATACTCAAACCCTAGAAAGGAAGAATTATATAATTTTATTAAACAAATTCAATACTGCATGACATATGTAAGAACAAAAGCAGCATCATTGATTAGCTTTTACTAATCAAGAAACTACTATTTAATTCTAAAACTAATACTGATTTGAACTGTTAAACAAAAACTGTGGGATTAAATTTTGCTTTCCGCCAATGAACTTGAAATTTACAAAATCTAAACATATTGCCCTACTGTTTAATTCTAAAACTAATACTGATTAAAACTGTTAAACAAAAAATGTTGGATTAAATTTTGTTTTCCGCCAATGAACTTGAAATTTACAAAATCTAAACATATTGCCCTACAAATTAAGCATAAAAATCTATAGGGTATGAGAACGTATCTTGGCAAACAACAAACTCTAAAATTGAGGGGGAAACAAAAAATGGAAAAAAAAAAATCAAAAATTAATGAAGAGTGAAAAAGAATAAACAGATTATTCTTTTAATTCTATCAACCCCCAATAACAAACCTTCTTGTTAAACAAAAAATTACATACAACAGACGAATAAAAAAATTGAAATTAAACAAAGACGTATGTAAACAAACAAAATTAGGAACAAGAAATTAGTCTGCAGATGATTTAGTAAACCAGCACAGCCGTAAAAACAAAATTGAAGATCTAGGGTTTTGAAGAAAGCACCTCTGTAGATGATTCTGATACGTTTGATATCAAAAATCGCCGCCTTTGATCTCTCAGCACCGTCAATTTGGTTTCTGTGTTTGGGTTTGGCTGTTCTAGGGCTTGTGAAAATATAGAGAGCTAATAAACAATATAATTAAATTTCGTAACTTATACAAATTCATATATTTGCATAACACGCCATGCTCTAAAATAATTATAACCTAATTTGTGTTGGAGTTGGACTCAGCCTCCTCGGGACCACGATCTTCTTAGGTTCCCGCCCCATGAAGTTATCTACCAAGTTTTTTTTCAATTCAATTTACATAAATTTTTAATAATTTTAATTATATATGCCAAAAATATATATATAAATACATAAGTATATTAATTTTTATTAAATTTCAAAGTATATAATATATTCATTCTGAGTATTGAGAATTTTGAATATTTTTTTAATATTTTTAAACAAGTTTTTGATTTTCTAAATTTCATTGTTATGTTTAAAATGAATAAGTTTCACATTTTTAAATTTCATAAAATTTAATGTAACTTTATATTTGGGATATATTTTTTTCTATCTATATAGTTTAAATAATTAAAAAGTTTATAAAAATTGAGTAGAGGAAGAAATTGACTGGATGTCAATTTGTGAGTATCCAGGCCCTCCTATTCGCGAAGAAATTGTTTTTGAGTTTTGTGAAAGGAATTTATCTCACATCTTTTAATATTTATGTACTCTTTTCATCTGTGAAAATAAAATAGAGATTAAAAAAAAAATTGCAGGCAAAAGTGTTGGTGGGTTGGCATATTAGGTAAATTATCTACTATTATTGTTTTCGGATTATTTTACAAATTTTAGCCGTACCGATTGAATAAGTATACAAAAGTACTGAGAACATATACTAATTTTCACACAAGTTCATTTCAAATTTGCTTTATATTGATGTTGCAAACTGCCAACAGATTTAAACTGCTATAATTGTCTCAGATATTTAAATCCAATAAGGGTCTATACGTAATGAAATTCTATGGAAATTGGCTATGTCCTCTCTTCTCTTTTCCAAGTTCATTTAATCCTTGCCATTAAAATTTACAAAATGATCCCAAAAGGGCATTATTTTAGGGGTACTACCGGAGGGAATTAGCTAATCTGGCACACAAGATTTACTGAGCCCTTTTTACCGCTTTTTTCCTCTTATGTTTTCTAAAAAATGCTAGGAGTTATCTTTTTTTCTTGTATCAAAATTCATTCGGTTTATTTGTATGATACAGGTTGGGCCTCAAATCGTGACTATACCATTTAGTTAATCTGTCTAAAAACTTAAAACCCAAAAATTCAAACTACCTCGATCTTGGTTTGTCATTCTCGCCTTCAAATTATTGCCCGTAACTACCTTTAAATTTCTACACCAAACATTGAATATAACCCCATGTTTATTTTCAAAGACGATCCAAGGGGTCACGAGATAAACATGGATCTGTAAGGTTTCTCGATTTGGAGGAGTTGAAGAAAAATTGATGTTCTTTTGGCTTTTCGAAAAGTTACGGGACAGCTTTTCGAATGAGTTTCAAATTCTAATTTATTGAAAATATGTTTTTGAAGCTATTATGAGCATATTTGAACTTTTCTAAAATTTATTTTAAACTTTCAGAAATATTAGACGCTTGTCTTTGTCGGAAAGAGTTGCTCCAAGCAAAAAGTTATGACATATGCTCTCGAAACCCAACCCTAAGGACTTTGTTTGGCAGACTGGAATGGACTCACCCCATGTGTTGGTAATATAAGAGATAATGAAACATTCATGATTTTCTATTCTTAATTCTTTTACTATTTTTTTCTCATTTATATTTTATTCCCGTCAACCAAACATAATTGATTTCGTTTGCACATGATCAAAACAATATTACCTGTTTTATCCTATTGTGGGGGAACTACATACCTATCAAAATTCCCCAAAAAAATAATAATAAAATCTATCTTTGGCAAAGCATCAGTGCACCACATCACGTTAAGAAGGGTCGTAAAATTAAAAGGAACATTATTAACACAAGGAAATAAAAAAACAGTTTGTTACAATGCCAATGGATACTTAGATGGCATTTGTTAAAATTAAGCATTAAGTGTTAAAGGCTGAATAACCTACATTTTCAATTTTGTCCTTATTATTATTATTTTTTATTAAGTCAAACATTTAAATTTATCAATTAATTAACAACCTCACATTTTTAATATCAAAATCTACAAATCAAATAACCTAATCAAAATTGAAATGCCCAAAATTTTGAAATCTTTAATATTTTCATTAATCTTTTTTCTTTTAACTCTTTCTGGAGGTGCACAATTAGGTGACGTTTGTTTGTACTAAATTGGTGCTGAATGACTTTGAGTGCTGACTTGCAACTCATTCAAAGCAGTTGATAATGCCTTTGAATAGCTTTGAATTACCTTTGACTGGATCAGCACTCAAATTGGTGCTGAATACGATGTTAAATAGTTTAACAGTACATTTTAGAGCTTAAATGATGAAAAAGACATTTGCAAACAAAAGTTCAAACGCTTATAATGGCAAAACAACTCCACTTTCACCCCCTTAAGACAAGTTTAACTTCCATTACTTGCTTTCACTTGTTTTACCCAGAGAGAGAGAGAGAGAGAGAGAGAGAGAGATAAATGGAAAGATTGAAGATTTTAAAATTTTTGAAATTTTAGTTTTGATTAGGTTCTTTGATTTAGAGATTTTGATATTAAAAATATGAGATTGTTAATTAATTGATAAATTTGAATGCATTACTTAATAAATAAATAAATAAAAATAATAAACGGGCAAAATTAAAAATATAGGTTATTCAGACTTTCATTCACATATGTGTTCAAACAAGAATAAAAGGGGAAAAAAAGTGAAAAGAAGTAAGGGGAGTTAAACTTGGCTTAAAAGGGTGATAGTGGAGTTGTTTTGCCACTAGAAGCATTTTAAGTTTTATTTAGAAAGGTTTTTTTCCTCATTTAAGTTCTAAAATGTAATGCTGGACTATTCATCACCAATTTGAGTATTGATTCGATCAGAAGTCTGAGGTCATTTAGAGCTATTAAGAACCAAATGCTTTGAATGGATCTCATCTCTGAACGAATCAGCACTCAAAACCATTCAGCACCAAATATAACGCAAACAAACACCACCTTAGTTTCATCTATTAACATTATTCTATCCCCATATTGCATACCTAATCAAGAATAAACCATTCTTACCCACTGATGCTCAAATGATGTGCTTTCATGATCAAAATTGACCCCTTATAGCAATTGCTATACATCCTTTGCAAAGTAATTATATTAGACAGAACCAATTACATGACTTTTAGAAATTTATCACTAGAATCGAGTGGGAATGGAATAGTTATTCAATAGGAATAGAATGTGTAACGAATAGCTATACAAATGGACCATGAATAGAATAGCTGCTGAGTCACCACAGTTTACCTCCTCCACACTGATGGGGCAAGGTGTGGGGGCTCGCGGGGTGGGGGTTTCACCTTTTGAAACCAAGAATAAACCATTCTTGATAAAAATTAATCAAATGGAGCATTTTATTTTATTTTCTTCTACCATTTTCAATACCCATCCGAGAAGTCACGCAGGTTGCACATGACCATGAATTCATGGTGGTTGAGTAATTCTATCAAATCTTACATGACAAGTGAGACCGCATCCTTCAATTCAATTTAGTATTTTAGGAACAGTTGAACCCCAGCCGGCATGAAATAAAAGAAAAATGTTAACACCGTTTATAGATTCCAGCCAGTAGAAGTAACATCCCCTAGTTTAAGAGAGAGAAATTTAACGAGCCCTATTCAATTCATTTAGGGGAAGAGAGAACTGGATCCCCTCCATTCTTCTCTTCTATCTATGGTGCAGTTTTTAATTTTTTTTTTTCATTTGAAGCACTTTAAAATCAATCTAGCTATATAGATGGGAATATAAAAGTTCAGAAGCATATAAATTTTAATGAGATTTAAAAATAAATAACCTATCCATTCTAAGCATGAACAAATTCAATATTGTTTTTGAACATGAATTTAGTTTTTCACATTGGAAGATCGTCCAATCTGAGGGCCTGCTTGATAAAATGAAAAATTATGTGCCGAAAACTTTTTGTACCAAAAAATTTTAACTAAGCAACTAGAAAGATTATGAAAAATTTAAGATGTTTTTATCAATAGAAAAGAAAATCATAAAGTCCTTGAATTTTTTGATAATTTACTTAAATCTTGCATTAACTTTTCTTTCATATGATTTAAAATTCAAGGTGAAATTTGCCGGATCCAATTATTTGTACAGTAATATTATATGTACATTCTTCATATAATTTTCGCATTGAAAGTGATCACGTGGCAGAATATGTGTGGTTCTTTATTGTTATTTGACCAAAATATCACTCAAAAATAACTACACATTCTGACATATTATTTTTTCGATGTGAAAGTTATGTGAAGGATATACATATAGTATTTCTCTTATCTGTATATAAATATAAAAAGAGGAGGAGCTGAGGGAGGGGAGAGTTCATTTAACGGGTAAATTATTTTTACTGTTTTACCCATGGCCAGCCAGCAGATCTGTCGGGACCCATCCGTCATTTCAGAGCAACAAAAGCAATCAACTCTCGAGGGCCAATTCAGTACATTCACAATACAGTGGAAGAAACTAGGCGCGCCCTCTCTCTCTCTTCCTCCTCTTATTTAAGCCCTAGGTTTAGCTGAAGCTCTCCTCCCTCTCCTCATCGTCACGTTTCAGTGTAGTAGCAGCTTCTCCATGTGACCAGTAAAACCCTAACCCTACTCTCTCTGTCCGTCTCTCTCTCTCTCTCTCTCTCTCTCTCTCTCTCTCTCTCTCTCTCTCTCTCTCTCTCTCTCTGTGTATATTTGCATATATGTTGCTGGGTATGCATTTATGTGTTGATGACTGAGCGAAATCCACAAACTCATTCATGCTTTTATTTTTATTTTTTTGATATATTAATTGGATTCGAGTTTCGTTTGTTTTTCTGGTTACAGCGTTGAATCGGGGTGGTTGGTACTCTTGTTAACATATTTGGTGGATAATTCCGGATTTTTGATATTCTGGTAGGGTTTTGGGTGTTTGTTCGGATTTAGCAATCCATCTGCATTGTTCATTGTTTAACAGTAAACCATACCCAACTTGCTCTCTCTCTCTCTCTCTCTCTCTCTCTCTCTCTCTCTCTCTCGCTCTCTCTCTATATATATATATATCTTACTGGCTGTTGATGTATGTGTTGATCAGTAGTGAGCTGAAACTATCAACTCATCCATGCTTTTAATTTGCTGGAATAGTTTAGGATTTTTGAAATTCAGGTAGGATTTTGAGGTGTTTGTTCTGATTCAGTGTTCCATTGCATGTTTGTTGATTAGTAATAGATTTATCTGGTCACTTGGTTATGTTTTTGGGCTGTATGTCTTGATGGCAGCAGAAGTGTTTTGGCAATCAGTATAGTTAGGGAAGAATTGGCAGTTGCCTGATTCGGGTTATCCCAGAAAATAGGTGTTATGATTTGATAGTTTATATTCTAATTCTGAATAATCTAAGAAGTACGTGTGTTTTTGAAGTTAGTTCCATGTTAGCTAAATCTACCAAGTCCTTTTAGCTTACTTGAGTAGATGTTGTGGCATGCACGATTTGTATGATGCCTGCTTGCTTACTGGCACTCGATCTTATGTGTCAAGGTTCCGAGGGGGTAATCCTGTTGGTTAGAGCTGGTTAGATTCAAGAAGTTAAATTGATCCTATTATATGGATAGCTATACCAATGTGTTTGCTTGTTTCTTTGCTATGTTTTGTCTGGGTCATAATTACCAAAAGATTGCTAGAGACCAAGTGATTTCTGTTTCTGAAAGATTGATCCAATTCATGGATCAATTTCTTTCTGGAACATCAATTCCGGTGTTCCCATAGTAGTATCTTAAATAAATGTGAAGAAAACCTAAAATAATACGATACCCACACATCTTTCCTCAAAATCATAATCTGAGAACACCCAACTTTTTGACATCCTAAGTCAACACCCGCACTTTTCTATATATTATAATTTATATCCACTATATAAGACCGAAACATTCATTCTCAGTTCCCAATAAAGCTATTTCATTCCAGCAAAGCGTTCCTAGGAAACCTGCCCCTACGGTTCCTTGTTTCAAGATAAGGTGTGTTTTCACATCCCCTTTTAGTTTCATGTTGCAAAATGATCTATCAATCCAGTTTGCAGTTTACTGCATACACCACCTGTTACATAGAGCATGTCAGCTCAATTATGAAACGAGAGGGTATTTGAGAAAGGATCTTAGCGTACATAGGTTGGGCCAGCGGGGTCTGTTAACGTAACACTTTCTATTTTCTCCTCATTGGAGTTATTTCACTAAGACTTTCCATGATGAGGAAGGAGTGAACACGTACACTTGGAGAAGGCAGCTCAAGAAGAGCTATATGCTGAGTTTAGGAAGGATGAATCGCTTCCAAAAAAGAATCTATTGCATAACCATGTTTCCCATTTGATCTAATCCTTACCATCTACTGGCTGTTTCACAGAGATAGTTGGGAGACAGTTTATTACATTCTTAAATAGGAATTATATCTGCAGTTCTGGCCCATACAGGTCCCATTTTTTTTTTCAACTGAAATGTTTCTCCTCTAAACGCAATTCTATGTCTAGATTTTGCATTTTTGTGTGTGTTGTCTCTATATCCATAGGTGTGTATATTTTGTTTTTTGTGGTAAAGGGTGTTTTCATCTTGTACTTTTGTGCTTGTATGACATCAGATTATTGGTAATGGTGATGGTGGCCTAAGTTTTGATACTGGGAAGGAAAGAGGGAATTAAAATGACAAAAAAGAAGAACCTGCTTGTTTTCTTAGATATCTGTATTGATGGCGACCCTGCTGAAAGAATGGTTTTTGAGGTAAGTAAAACCCAAAACGTCAACGAGGATTTTTGATATTACCAGCCAATAATATTTTGGATTTAAACCTTGTTATTTTGAAAGGTGGGTACTTGTTCTTTTATTTCTCTGACATTTTTTATTTCACAGCTTTTTTCTGATTTAGCTCCAAAGTTTGTAGAGAATTTTCGGGCACTATGTACAGGTAATGATTACATGGATTATTAGTTTATAGAGCTAAAGTTTCTTCTGTATTCATATGTTTTTTTCCCCTTATTGATAATGTATTTTGATATTTTATTATCAGACTCGTAGACTCATATGCTTCATTACTATTTAAATGGTAAAAATATCTGACCCTCATGAAACTAACAATAAAAAAATCATGGAGCTTTACATGCATTTAAATTTCTGGACTGTGAACAAATCCAGTGATGTTAAAATCCCACCATCCAGTGTCTCCTATCTTTCATCAGATCGTTCCCTTAAAAAGATTCACATATTTATATTCTTAGCTCTCTTTAAGCATGCTACTCCTTTTAATTTTGTTTTTTCTTTCCCCTTGTTTTGGTTGTAAACTCTCATGTCTGATTCTCCCCTTTTTTTCTTTCCAATTTTGCCTTTATTTTGTCTATTTAAAGTACAAGATTTCATTAAATGCACAGGGATTATCCCCATACACAAAATTTTAACACATTCTTGAAAAAGCAAAAGAAGAGAATTCAACAATTATTCCTCCAAAAAAGAAAGTGTGGTAACACAGATGACCAAGAAGAATGCTACAAATATCTCAAGTGGAAAACATCCAAATAGACTGCAGAATATATTGCAATGCTTCACTTTTCCTCTCCATTTATGCCACATTAAACACCAAGATGCACGTCTTCATATTCTTTTGCTCTACCAGCTGGTTGTTTGCTAACGGCTTCAAGTGCTCAAAGCCGAATTTGTTTTGTGATTATCCTATTCGGCGTATCGCATACATTGTACTAAAGGTGATTCTAGAGTATCAAGTACCTTGCCTGATCAAAGGCGACGTAGGTTGGTTTGTTAGTAGAATGGTGGTTGTCACAGTATTTTTTTGATTGTTAATGATCTATTATCAACAGGGGAAAAAGGAATCGGACCTAAAAGTGGAAGGCCTCTACACTACAAAGGATCTTTTTTCCACCGTATTATTAGGGGTTCCATGGCTCAGGTATGCTTGTGATGTTTTACTAAGTTGTAAGTTTTCTTCCATAGTTGATTCTGGTCCATTACCAATGTTCTTAATTTTCTTGTTGAGTATGACTTAGAAGTGGTTTGCCTTTATAGCTAGTTACCATTGTTTATGTTGTAGGATACAGAGCTGATGGCCCTCATTGCCTTTCTTGTGATAGTTTTAAGGTTGTGCTAAACCCATTTCGGGACAGATGTTTTTTCCTTATTATAATTGGATAATGTTGTCCATTTTGCAGGCTGGTGACTTTGTCAAACGAGATGGTATGTACGAGCTATGCATCCACTTCTTTCTTTTCTTTGTTCCATCTACCATTATAGTTGGTTCACGGTTGGGTGAAATATTCTTTTTCAAGATGTATTAATCCTTTATTTTATTAATTATCCATTTTGCACAAATTCCCCGTATAATCGAGGCAAGTTTTTTGTTCAGTTTTCAAAAATTTGGCCTAGTTGGCTTGTTAATTGCTAGGCAGGACTTCGCTGCCCAGCCTTGCTTAGATTTTACAACACTGGCGTTGTTTGAAATGCTCTGAAATCCTCACAAAGCCCTACTTGTTTTTAAAACAGAAGCTAAAATCTCGTCATCAATTTGAAGTGCCTGCTTGTGCAATTCAGATGTACATGATAACTATCCCCTCAACCCCTCTCCCCACGCCCTCCCCTCCCAAACAATTGAATTATTTATTGGCATATTTTGTTTAGCTTTTAGTGCTAACCTGAAACAATTTACTAGTACAGAAAATATGAATTTGAGTCTGTCACATTGTGCTCTGCCACGACCTTCCATTTGAATGCCATTAATTCTATGACTTATTGTAAGCTGTTAATTCCCAGCTGTTTCTGGTAGGTTGTTAGTTCAGGTTATCATTAATTGCTTTATTAATGATGATTTTGGCCTTAGACATTTCTATGGCTAAAATTTTTTGGCTTCCATTCTGCAGTTTGTGGGTTTCATTCGTGGACTGGTTTTTTATATCACTTCTGTAGATTCAAAATATCGTGCACAACTTGATATTAACAGCTTAACTTTTAAAGCCAGTGGCCATTTGTTCGTGGTGGGATGGTTGGGTAGTTAACGGTACTTAGTTTAGAAACTTGTAGCACTATAAACTTGTAAAATCAGAAAACTTTTCCATATTGTACCTGGGAAAATTATAAAAGCAAATAATTTCTATATTCCTTGGATAAAATAATTAAATCATTAAGCTTATGTTAAGTGGGGGAAAGATAATATTGCACTATTATACTGAAACTATAATATTAGTGCCTATAAACAGGCTTAAAACAAGTGCTTCCTCAGCTTAAGGTTCCTTCTAAGCTAAGAGTACCAAAATACCCTTACTAATAATACTAAATTAGCAACAGCTTCAAAATAACATCTCCTCTCATCTTTATGCATCTAAATCTAGCATCTTTGCACATGCTAACTACTACTAATGTGGTTTAGTTCTCAATTCAGTTTCTTCTCTTCTACCCCGTTTTTGGACTCTTGACAAGACCAATGTGCAACATTCTATCGAGTTTATAAGACATTTACCTAATTCTTCTAGAAACCATGGACTATTAAACAGTTGTAGGATCCTTTACTACTAGCACCCAGTTACTGGTTTTTCTGAAGGAGGTTGGGGTATGTTTTTCTATCGTTTTTTCCCTTTGTAAGCAGTACATGTTTGAAAATGGTGCAAGCATCTTAGGGAGCATTTTTTGGCAAATGATTTCCTCAGTACATCTGTGATGGTTGATTGGCTGCAGATTTGATCTGCATGCATTTTGTTTGCATGTCTTCTGTTTTAAAATTTTTCTACCTTTGCAGGGACTGGTGGAGAAAGCATATATGCTGGAAAATTTCCAGGTAAAGAGTCAGAATTCTCTATCCCTGTTTGGCACAACTTTTTCCTGGGTGCTAAATTACAGTGGTGTGTATTGGTATAGGCATATAGTGATCTTGCATCATATTCACCACAATTGTTAATAGAGATGACAAAAAAGTGAGTGAGCTCCATTATTATTTTCTTTTTGAAAAATTCTTTTCATGAGCTTGTTGTATCTTAAGATCAGTTGTTGGGTGCATCCCCATCAATCCGCTTAAGGTAGAGATCATCTTTCTTCTATTCCTGCTACTTTATTGCGTTGTCTGGGGTCTGTGTATACTCATTAATATTATTAACAAATTTTGATAGGTAGTGCATGTATAATTCTACATAAAAACTTTTATGCATAGCCCAGTGCATTACAAATGGTTATTGTAATATTGTTACAGAGGAACTTCCCAGGCTAAAGCATGATGCTTCTGGTCTTCTGTCCATGGCAATTGCTGATCGTGACTCTCATGGTTCTCAGTTTATTGTAACATTCAAGGCTAATCATCATCTTGACAGGTTTGCATGCATACCTTTTTGACAAGACGCTTTCTTAGGGTCCTGCTTCTTGTTTGATAGCTTTCCTAATATTTCAAACGCTCTGTTTAATATGGGCAACTTCATCTTATTTTTCTTACATTCTTGTGTAATGTTTTTCAATAGGAAGTATATGGTGATTGGGAAGCTTGTGGAGGGACATGAGGTTCTGAAAAAGATAGAAAATGCTGGTGATGAAGAGGGAAATCCAAGTGTAACTGTGAAAATCACTAATTCTGGTGAATTCAACGAGGGTAAGATTCAATGGTTGCTGTGATAATATTAATGTTATGAATAAATGTTCTCCTGTCATTTTCAGTATTATTAGTACCAAAACTGTACGAGCTTGGTTTAGGCCTTAGGCTTGTAGTACAAGTCACCCCAATTGAATTTTGGGGTCTACAAATCTATCATGTTTGAGCTCAGGATCAATTCCTTTTGATACAGTACCCATTTTAATGAGGTCCCATGACTCAAATTTATTTGTGCCCACTCCTAAGTGGTAGAAGGTACTAGCTCCTCAATCGGCCTCGGGCCTCAGATGCTTGTTGCGAATGTGGATTGCTTTAATGCTTGGCTAATTCACTTAACATGCACCAGCTATCCGACTGATATTCTCTCCACAATAGGAGTCTAAAGTTATCCTTCCACCACACCACACAAATCTCCACGGTTTCTCAAAGATCAACAGACATACTACTGCACATACGTCACACATGGATTCTCAAAGAACTCTGCAAAATCTCTGCAGCCAGCTCCCATCACCCAGCTCTCCTTTTCTCATTTCACCCCTTCCAGATCATCATCAAGAATGAGGCCCATTTAACCATTCATGAACCATCTCTCACTTATATTCTAATATTTTACACTTAAAGAGGATTCTCAGTGGATTTTGCGGTGCTGGACCTCCAAACTTCCACTGGACGTATCCTTCTGAGCAAAAAATCACATTTGATTTCTTTTGGCGCTCTATATAATACCTACAGGACAGATCATCATGATGTTTCTCATATTACTATAGGAACTCCCAATTCTCTGGCAAATTACAGCCCTTTTGATCATTTCTTCGCATGTACCCATAGCTGCATTTAAATAATGCCCTTTTCCCAAACTTCAGAACCTGGTCTTCTTGCATCAAGGCGTACTTAACCACCCTCTGCAGGATCGTGGGAACTTGAAACCTGCATTCGAATTAATTAACCAAAGTGTGTATTCTGAACTTTCTTTGTAGATTTTTATAGTTTGTTAGATTATGTGATGGACTTGTCTTTCAGAAGCTTTTTGGTTCCTGTTTTCATCTGTTCAACATGTGCATTTACCCATTCACTATTCAGATTGTGTAGGTAAAAGGAGGGCAAGTAAACTGAAAAGCGGAAAGAATGCTTCTGGTGATGTTAACAGTCATGAACTTAGGGGAAGAGGAAAACACAAAAAGTCTTCTAGAGGCAAAAAGAAGAGAAGAAAATATTATTCTTCTGTATCAGATAGTTCATCAGATAGCCCGTCGGAGACCGAATCATCTGACTCTGAAAGTGATTCTGACTCTTCTGATTCTTCATCAACTGAAGTTAGTTCCTCTAGTGACGACAGGCGCAGAAAACGGAAGAGATCATCCAAGAGAGACAAATACCGACGTGAGAAGAGGAGGGATAGACGGCGTGAGAAAAAGCGCAGGAAGCGTGATAAGAGATCAAAACGTCGATCAAAAAGGTTGCAGTTGTACTCTTGATCTTTAATTATAATTGTCGTTTACTTCTGAAATATAATTGTAAAACTGAAAGAATGATAATCCAATGCTTTTTTTTTTTGGCTGATGTAGTAGATCACAATCTCATGAAAAAACTTGCACTGAAATGCATTGTTTGGTTTTGGTTTGACTTATTTTCCTAGCAGGAACATCTGTTTGGAGATGCCTAAATATGGGAGAGGTATTATATGCATTTTATGTGGTCCTTGATGATTTTTTGTTTGTCGCTCCATGAAAAAATGCTTGTTTTTTGGCTTGTCAAAAAATTACACTTGCCTTCACTTTGTGTTATAGTAAGCGCCAACAGCCATCATTCGCTACTTTTGTAGAGACTTCTGTTAGTAAATGCTTTAGCCAGACTGATGTTCTCAAGTGACAAAATCCATATGTTCGGTTTTTTTTTTCTTTTTTTTAAATGTCAAGTGAAAGCCTCATGGGTCGTTGTAAATAAATTTGTGCACGGGCCCATGCAAACAAGGTTAAAAGCGGCAGATAGCCTCCTTCCGATAGGCCGTGGTCAACAAGAACTTACGATTTGGAGGAAAGGTCAAAGAGGGAGAGACATCATGGTTCTTATATCAAGTTTCTGTGCCATGACATGTTTGCATTATTAATCGTCGATTCTATATGTCATGACATTCTTACTGCTGACTTTTCCTTCTTTTATTTTTCCCTCTAACATGATGGATTCATTTAACAGTCTTTGATGAATTTGATATTAAAAATTTTAAATTGAAAGTTCAAAGCCTATACGCTTGTAGTTGATTTTCTCATTGTCGTTTTTTTTATTTGGACATGATTGCTTCTTGAACATTGTTTATATCAAGCTGATCTTGTTCCATTTTCATATAATTGATGAAGAGTGTCCGATACTGATGCTGAGAGTGAGAGTAAAAGCAGCTCTGATGAAAATGCCAATGATGCTCAGCTGTCTAACCGAAAGCCTAAAACCCATTCTAGGAAAACTGGTATTGCTCGAATTCATTTTCCATGCCCCTTCAATCTTATGCTTGCTTGTGTTGTTATTCTTCCTTTCCTTTTTTTCCTTTTTCTATTTTTGGTTTCAATTGTGCTTTATCTTTTTAGTTCTTGTCTCTTCACCCCTTGAATATGTTTTTGTGTATGTTGTGTTTATGCATGAACAAGCATTATCAATCCCCATATGTGCTGGTGGTAATTCACTTTTAAAATTAGTTAATAACTTCTCATGTATACCTATGGGGTGTACAAATTTAGTTTCAACCAATATACAAAGACAATAGATTACTTTATCATTGCTTATCCACCTTCCCTGGTCCCTTATTTTTGGGTATTGCAGGGAACTCTTTAGCTAGTGTATTTTGTGCTTGGAAAAGATCTTACCTCTTAAATAGTTAGTTTTAAGTATGACTTTCATGGTTAGTTGGTGTCTTTGATGTGGTACTAGTGAAGGATTTTCAAATGTTTCTGTAGGGATCCTCATTGCTTTCTTTTACCATGTAGCATAGGTAGTTTTGGATGTATCCGTGCAGCAGCCTAATTTGCTGTAGTATATATAGCAAAGGGCTACTGATATTTCAGAATGATCTGGTCGCATATTTAGAATCATTATCCAATTCAGATGTACTATGTGGAACCATGCGTTTGTTCATGTTATAAATTTACAACATGAGGATTCTAAGAAAGAACCCATTTATTAACCTTATTTATAACCCTTGTCTGACTTTGATATCCACACATGTTACTGATAGATATGGTATGTGGAAAAAAAAAAAAAAAAAAAACATATATCCATTACTAAGAAGCTGCAGGGGAAAAACATAATAGTTAGTTTTGGAGGTGCAGAAACTGCTCCACATGAAAGCATTTAACTTCTATAAAGCGTCATGAGGAAATAAATAATTCTATCAATCAATAAGGTTAGATACATCACAAGATTGATGTTGTATACTTATCAATGAAATTGAATAGTACTCGAAGTTAATGTTATTATTATTATTAAAAATTGAGATTTTAATAGTAGGGAAATTTCTTGAATAGGATGATACTGTTATGAAATCATCTTGAAGATTTGGCTGTAGAACGTGGGAGTTTTCTAATAACATCTTTCAGAGAATGATCTCTTATTATCTATGATGTGAACATCATATGAGCTGCAGCATGAGGGCTTAATGCACTTCATAATTGGCATGGTTTGTTGATTCCTTGTTGCTCATCTTTCAGTGAAACCTGGATTCTGTTCAAGGGTGTAGTCCAGCTGTTGGCATGTCAAAGAGCTTATGATCGACATTCTTTTGTTACTAATTTCATTTGTTTTGGTCTTCTTAAGTTTTTATGGTGTGGTTCATTTGTTCTGATGATGCTTAAATGTACTACCTATTTCTGCAGCTGGGACTCACTCCCCTCCAGTAAAGGAAAAAGAAGGTGCTATTACCTATCTCAGAAAGGGTGAAGCTACTGATATGATTGAACAGGAAGAGGGTGAGTTCCCCAAGGAAAATGGAGTGCAGCGGAGCAATGGGATAAATTCTGACAATAAATCTCACAATAGTGCCGATATGCAACCTGACTTTGTAGATGATCCCCCAAGTAAATCTAGGTTTACTCTCCATTCCTCTTTACGCTCCAGTTGTTCTTAATGCTTATCAATTCTACCAAATCTAGTATTTTATTAGAAGTTAATGAGCAGGAGCCGCAGTATCAGTTCTAAAAGGGCCATGAGTAAGAGTATGAGTCATAGTCCTAGGAGAAATCTGAGCAGGAGTCCAAGTGTTGGAAGAAGCCCATTGCGGGGCCCTCAGAGAGGGAGAAGTATTAGTAGAAGTCCAGTTATAAGTGATAGCAGCAAGAGCCCGGCCAGAAGTTACAGTCGGAGTCCTATAAGAGTGGAAAAGGGAAGAAGCACAAGCATGGTAAAATCCAGGTCTCCAAGGAGTAGAAGTGGAGGGTCAGTGCCTCGAAGAAGCCCAATCAGAAGCCCTCCAAGAAACTCATCACGAAGATCAGTTAGCAGAAGTCCTGCGAGGGCTTCCCGAAGAAGTGTAACCCAAAGCCCTGTTAAATCTTCAAGGAGAAGCTTAAGCAGAAGCTCGGGCAGGGTTCCTTCAAGAAGAGGCGCAAGTCAAAGTCCTGTTAGGGCGCCTAGCAGGAGCAATCGTCGCAGCTACTCGATGTCACCTAGTCCTGTCCCTGGACGCAGGGCAAGGTCTCCTGATCGTGGACGTAGCCTGTCTAGAAGTATTTCACCAGATGGGTCACCAAAGCGGATCAGAAGGGGGCGAGGTTTCAGTCAGCGGTATTCTTATGCCCGAAGATACAGGACCCGCTCTCCAGAGCGCTCACCTGGTAGGTCATACCGTTATGGTGGCAGGGGAGACCGTGATAGGTAATGATCATGATCATCTCTTTTCAAATTTCAGTTTTTTGGCCGCTACAATCATGGTGCAGGTTATCCTCATGATGTCTTTCTTGTGTTGGTAGGTATTCTAGTTACAGGAGGTACCCAGATCGATCCCCAAGACGCTATAGAAGCCCCCCAAGGGGAAGAACTCCCCCAAGGTCTGTGTTAAACTCTTTTCCTCGTATATTCACATGACAAGTAGCTTCACTTACATATGTCTCACGTATTAAGTTGACCATGTTTCCTTGGTTGGGCTGGTCCACCTTAGGCTTATTGTCTGCTATGATGGACCCAATGAGTTTTCTTAATGGCAATTCAAAGGCTTGTTGTGCCACTGGCAAACAGTTCCAGCAGGCACTCCAGGTGCATTCCCTGCTGTTCTTAGTCAGTCATATCTTAAAAATTGATCGCTTAATTCTCTTTTCCATTGCTTCAATCTCGGACGAATCAGATTTAGAGTGAACTTCATAGTTTATTTGTGGTGTAGTTTGAGAAATATTCTTTTATACCACTAGAAGTTACTTTTATAGGTGAATTAGTTCTGAGATTCGTTTATTTTCTGTAGTTAGTTTTGTCACTTGATATTGGAGTTTCGAAGCCAGTTTGGTATAGTGAAGTTTAAATTACATTCAGTCATGTTTTTTTTTTTTTTAATTCACTTAAGCGAAAAGAGGAAACCATATGGAAGAGCCTATTCGGTCACAGTTAGTAGGAGTGTGGGAGGGAGGGGAATAAGTGACCAGCTCTTTTGAAGGACTTATAGGCGTTTCAGTAACAGTCATTATGATCATTTTGCTTTGCCAATAGAGTTCTGGAGAGAACCTTCGTTGTTGAGAACTTCTCAATAATTCTTCTTTTTGTGGACCAGGATCCTCTGAAGTTGTATAAATCAACTTTACGTGGAGTTGGCTAATCCTGACCATCCAACATGACATGTAAATAAAATAAGTGCTATTACTCAACATCACATGAAGTTTATACTCCAAATCTGGAGGATCCAGATCCTCTTTATATACCTTTGCAGATGGATCTGCCTTTGTGGCCTTATTAATGATATTATTTTGGTTTTGGTTCCTTTGACCTGGAATCAGCTATTGTCACTCACTATTTAGTTTTTGCTTTTTGTGGGTTATAATCCACTTGTGGACCCATACGGATTTGAAACGGAAGCAAAATTTTATAAAAAAAAAAAAAGAAAAAAAAACATGTGTTGCCTTTTTATTCCTCTTTTTTATTTTTCTTTTTATAGCATTGGCATTTATGCATCCTTTTTCCTGTGTAACAGGTATAGAAGCAGAAGAAGTAGGACACGGAGTCCAAGCGCATCACCCAGCCCAGTCCGGTACCGCAGCCACCGCTACAGCGTCAGCCCTGTTCGCAGCCGTTCCCCAGTTGACACATCTAGGTATCGTGCTTCCCCACGTGCGGAGAAGCGGAGGACCCCGTATCAGAGCAGGAGCCCTTCTAAGTCTAGGTCTTCACTGGACTCCCGATCTCCCAGGCGTGGAACCCAAAACGGATCAAGATCAAGGTCAAGGTCATCTTCTGGAAGCCCCCCTGCAAAGAAGGGTCTCGTCTCTTACGGTGATGGGTCTCCAGATTCCGGCCAAAGGTAGGCAATAAGTTGGCGAGTCGAGTCTAATCTATGCGTTCGGAGAGACTTCACTTCTCCCCAGATGGAACTTTGATATTGTTCCTGTGGTCTTGTTGGAGTTTATATAATTGGCCTCCTGGTAAGGTTTCGATCAGTTGGCATGTGATTTACCGATCGAAGGTGAATCATGCTAGGCTGAGAAGTTTCTGCATAAGTTTTTACCCCGGTAAAACCTAGAATGATGCTTTTAAGAATAATTTCTTTTTATGCCAGGATTTTGTTGTGGCACCTCAATGGAATGGGACTTCCTTCCCCAAACTTTCAAAAGTCAAGGCTACTTGACAAATTTTGTGATGGCCCGTAGTGGCTATGTTTCTTCTTTTTTTTCTTTTTTTTTTTCTTTTTTTCTCAAACTTTTTCGGTTCTTTTCTTTAGCTTATATTTACTGTCTTTGATTCATCCTAAAGTACTTAGAAAAATAGCAAATTGAGTAAAGGATTCAGGCGGCCGCCGTGGCCGAGGAGGATCCTTGCTCTGTTTCTAAATCGACCCGTATAAGCGAAAGGTATTTTGTTTTATTTTTTTGGTTTGGAAAAAGATGAAACATATGCTCTTATCATGTTCCATTTCATCGTTCCAAAATTTACCCCTTATAGGTAGAAACTTCCTAGTCATTAGAGTTGATGTTGAACCAAAATTTTCTATCGTGACGAGAATTTTGAAAGATTTGATCACGATATTTGGAGAAGGCTTTGAAGAAAGAAAGCTTCTTCATTAAAGAACTTGCCTCCCTTGATGACGATTCATACTCAGATGATGGTGATGTTATAGCTTCCGATGTGGATCCTTTTATGGAGCTATTTTCTTTAAATTCGTCTGATATTTAAATTAAAAGAAGAAAGAAGCATGAAGACTGATAAAAACTCTGCAAGTGTAAGGGATTAATAAAAGGATGAAAAGGCACTCTCGTAAAAGCCAATAACAATAATAAAAGGCCGTAAAAAGTAAAATACGTTTAATAATCCGTGGAACAGTTTTGCCTTTGTCGTTCAATATTGGCGGATTCTCTCCATTTTCATAAAATTTCATTTACTTGATAAAAGTAATTTAAAAGGATGTGTTGGTTCTGCCTCCACTTCCTTTTACTGAAGTGCCAGTAGTTTTCTCCTTTTGCAAATGTAAATACCATATGGAAGGTATGATACATTCTTTTGTATCCATAATTTTCCGCTTCTGTAAAAGCAATACTATGCAAGGGTGTACATCGGTCTCTTTTTTTTTTTCTTTTTTTTTTTCCCTTTTATTATTATTATTATTATTTTTTTGTAGTTTTCATGAAAAATTAAAAACTAGACCGACCAACCACTATTAAAGGGAGACAAAAATTGAGAACCGATTGATCGATTCAGTTGATTGAATGACAGAAAACCGTGGAAAATATAAAAAAAAATCTAATGGTCGATTTATACCGTTCTTGAAATGAATATAAATTTTATATATATAAATGATATATATAATAATTATTATTATTATATAATTATTATGTCTAGTTGGTTGGTTTTTATGCGGTTTTATTTCATGTACAACTGTAGATCGACCAGCCATATCGGTTTTCTATCCAAAAAAGAAAAAAATCAAGACCGAACTGATTGAATAAACCCTGACCAAGTTGGTTCGGTTTATATTAATTTCGATCTGTTTTTCCGATTTTTTTTGGTTCGGTCGAACACCTCTAGTACGACGTGTAAAGCTCTCCACTATTAATATTCCCGTCACCTGTGAAAGATGATGCCCTGCCAGTACAAAAAAAAAAAAGTTGCAAGATGTTCCCTATCAGAGTTGCAAAATTCTGTCTCAAGATTCTCCACGTAGCATGCGGCATCTGCATTTTAGATTTAAAGACGATATTGATTCGAATGAAATTCTCGAGGACGACGCTTACACGAGGAAGCAGCGCATTCATTGTAAGGTATCGAGCAATTTACGGGTGCCGTTCGAACTACACGGATCCGAGTCGGTCAAAGTTCCAATTGCGGGAGAAGCTAGCTTGATTTGATCCCTTAAACTAGCCTGCTAGATGTAATTAAAGATCGTATTGAATGGAATTATACAATGTTATTTTTCGTCCCTTATTTTATTTTTTGAGAAAATTACAGTAATGTCTTGGCTCCTTATTCGGTAGTGTATTTTTTTCATAAAATTTATAAATTACGTTGCTGTGGTACCATTTATTACTCAGTGTCTTTGGTGTTTAACAATTTTAAGTTATTTGCCAGCTGTATATTTATAACATTATGTAATTATCAAAGAACAAAAAAGTTAAGGCCCAACAGTAAAGCAATTTGGATCCCACCACTAGCTTTCGTCCACATTTATTGAGTTGTCGTCTACGTAAGGGAAAATTTTTTTACATGCAAGCATACTGACATAACAGATTATGTGCCACTTAAATAGTCGATTGATTGAGTAAAGGTGGACGTACATTATAGGAGGAGGGCTCGGATTGCTTCGGTAATGAAAATTCAGGTTAGAAAAATTAAAAAAAAAATGATCTAAATTAAATAAAAGTGAAACTACATGATTATTTTTTATCATAGGACAAAAATTAATAAATTTCTTGAAAGACCAAAATCATAAAATGTACAACCTTCAGATTTAAACATTTTATGCTTATCAAACGATATAAGCAAATTTGCACTTAAATATCATGTACGTGTAAAAAATTTGCGATACCTTAATTCAATAACTTTTGATTAGTTCCAAAGTTTTTGGTAATAAATGAAGAACACACATAAAGTCCTCCAAGTACCTTACTGGATGCAAAAGGTTTGAACTTCAACAACACTAATACAGTAAGATTTATTTACTGCTTCTACTCAAGGCAAGGTAAATTTATTGAATCACCCACAAAGGCAAATTCATTATCCTCCTTTGGTAGTAACAAAGAATGCAAGGGCCATGGAATGACAGGGTAAAAAAAAGAAGAAGAAAAAGCTCATCTATGGCTCTGCCGAATAGGTTAAAAAAAAAAATCTTCTTCGGTTCTCCTTCGATGCAACCGCGAGAGAGGAAACCAATCCAACTCGACAACAAAACAACATGAACATGAAAAGGGGAATCAAAATAACACTAAACCAATTCTCTTTCCATTTCTGCGCAACAGCGATTCAAACATTCGGGTGCTCTCAGCTCCTGTCTGTCAAAATAAGCCGCGGTAAATTGGTAACGCTCGTATCATATGATTATTTAGACATTTAAGTAAAAACGCTCCGAACCCGGTACAAACATATGGTCCACGGCTCACAAAGAGCAGATGGCTCTCCATATCCAAGAGCACAAAACCTGTGAGAGAAGAATCATCATTTGGACAGTTTCATATAGTTCAAAGTCCTGTCTCATGGACTAACTGGAAAAACTTGTCCAAATGTTCTGAGATTTCGAGAATGTGAAGAACATGTTTCAAACGGTTTCACATACGATTTCGGGTTTATTCCCATTTCAACTAATTGGAAAAACTTCTCGTCGAAACGGGATCTGAAAAACATTTACCATTATAACAAAGCTAACTAGAAAATCTCGTTCTCCAAATTGCATTAACAAAAGATGAGAGATCAGCATGAAATCATGCACAGAAGTAGAAGACCAGTTTTCCTCAACTAGACCTGGAGAAGTAGAAAATGAAGCATTCTTGCACTAGTCCGAAGGGGTAAGGGATATTCTCACCTCAGCTCCAGCAATGCCAGTCATTTGTTGATACCCCCACCATGAGAATTACCATTCCTCTTATGCCCGACATGGTTAGACTCCGCACAAGGCGTGGGGGACGGAAAAGAAGGTATGGCCCAAGTGAGAATGAACTTGCGGCCGCTCCTCAAGCCTGCTGAAGAGCTTGACCCGAGCGCATGCAACTGACTGCGAGGAGACGAAACTCGCTTCTGATTCGGAGAGCTTATTTTGACAACCTTCCTTGGGCTAAACCCATCCTTCAATGTCTCAGGTCCACCATCTTCCAGTATGTCGCACAGCACGCCACCGCTCGATCCATATCTTGGAGTCAACTGATCATTGCAAACTATGCCTGAGATTGTTTCTCTTGTTTTCGAGAAGCATATTATTCATGCTTGAATTCTTCGAGAATTTTGTGGGCTTCTTGCAAGATGACAAGGTGATAACATCAGATTCCGGTGGTGGATGACACCTTTCCGAGGGGCAAAGAACACTTCTGAATATATATGAAAGAAGAAGCAATCAATAGAGTGTTGCAGTACCCAATTAGGTTATTCAGAATTAAGGTCACATCTAGCACGAGGGAAGAAAATCGGGTGAAACGAAATGAATTTTAAAGGGCAAAAGTGGTTAATCCTCATTGGGATGCCTCATTGTGTTAGCATCCCTACCCTCACAATAAAATGCATGTTCTCATGCTTTAACTCCTTTTAAGCTAATGGAATAATGTATTCCATTGATTCCTTTCCATCTGATTTCGTTCCAATCATACCAAATGTAGCCCAAGTGAGACATCATGCAACAGAGATTGTACTTTGAGTACTGGAACAGTGGTGTCAAGGGAGCCGACCTTTGTGGATTACACAAATCTCGGTTTAAGATGTTCTTCTGAGATGGGACGGTGCCAAAATGCTCATTACACATGTCGTCCAATCTTTCATCACATGCTCTTTTGCTCACAATTTGTTTGGTCGAAACCGTATACTGGAAAAAAAGGAAGAAAAAAAAAAAAAAAAAAAACAGATCTCTCGGAAGCTGAGGGGGGAATCCAATTTAAAGAAAAGCAGTAAAGAGGAAAAAATGAACCTGCATTTATTTGTTTATGGTATTAATAATAATGCTGTAAGAATGAGAAAGAAGTCCTTGGTATTTATTCTTACCTTCCACTTTATTAATTGCCCAATTTAATCCCGAGCCCCATAAGTACTGTCATGTGAGATCCAAATTTGGGTGCTCTACATCTATTTGATTATTTTGTGGATCCATATCTTTTTTATTTTGTCTTTGTATTTTTTATGGGCTTTTTCATAAATAAAAGATTCAAAAATTATGACAGTTTAAAGAATATTGGAAACTAGGAGGAGGTTGGTCTTCAACAAAGGTTTCAGCACAACTATTCTATATCACACCTTAAACTGTTGCCGTTGATAAAAGGCATGATAGACCATCTAGAATAATTCTATGGAATCGGCCATTTAACAGGGGAGTTCTTTCACAGAGAATGGAATCTTCTTCATTAGCACACGTTTGGCGTGTGCCGTATAATGAAATAGAATAGAACGGATTGGGATTTGTAACATGCAAGTAATAATTTCCACTGGAATCGAGGCATCCATCGTCACTCTCATCATTAGCTCCATTATATTTCATTTTATCGCATCAAACGTAGACTGGATAGTGAGTTTGAATCGGTGTTGAATTCGACTGGTACGAATATATAGAGACCTCTATCCAGGATGAACAATAGATCGACATGGTACAAGTATAAGACATGCCTGAATACCATCTGCTGCAGAACTGCACATCGCTCTGACTTAATTTATGGAGTCCACGGATCAAATACTAATCCCATGTATGAAGAACACATTTCCTCTATAAGCAAAAACCCTACTTTCAGCCCCAACACACCACAGATGGCCTTGCAGCTCTAAAACCCCTTTCTTTCCCGCTATTTCCCATACGAACTTGAAAAGACTGAGCGCCCTATCCAACTGCTTCACCCCAGCCCTAACCACCTTCTCCTCATCTGACGTTAAAATCCTTCCAATACACAAGCGACACTTGTCATCCCGACCATTTTCATGCAAACCCCCACAAACCTCTACTTCAATATCTCTAATGCTATTGCAGAGATAATACTGCAAAAGTGTGAACAAACATCTGGAGGGATGGCCTAGGGTTTTAGACAGCTTCTTCTGGACAAGGCTCTCTTGATGCCGAACTTCCCTGTACCCAATATTTCGGTCTATTACCACGTCCTTCATCTGAAACAACCCTTCTTTCATGGCCTCAAGCTTTGACACGTGAAAAAGTAACTTCTTCTCGTTCCTCAACGATTTGCTGAGGTCATTGAACATCTCAAGAACATCTTCCCATTTATTGGGAGCAGGGGAATCGGGTAGTTTTGCAGGTGCGGGCCGCATCCATGTAGTGGACTCTTGGTCATGAGAAATTACTGCATCATCCAAAAACTTAAGACAAGTAGACACTATTTGTTGACCCATATGGGGTCCTTTTACAGAACGTGGAAAATTAAAAGACCCCATATCAGATTTCAAACCGTTGAGTATTTCAATAAGCGCACCAGTCCATATACGGTGCTGGGTCACCTGCGGGCATATTGCAAGACGGACCAAATTCCTTTGTTGTGCAGAAATGTTGAGAAAGTTGCAGACTTTAGTGAGCGAATCAATTGTCATGGGCCCGCTCTCGCATGGTTTACTAAAACAAGAACATTCCCAGGCTGATGCTGTCACATTCTTCTTTACCGATCCCTGCACTACTGCAGACCCCAAAAAACCCCGTGCAAGTGACTTGAAAGTATGCAATTTGTGTTCAATATTATCATCAAACACGCTCGAATTATCATCCATGTTAACTACCCTTCCATCAACCAAATCCACATTTCTGAGCGAAAGAGACAATTTCGTTAGCTTAGGGAAGGCCTTCTCATACCATTCAAAGGGTGAAAGCCTCTTCATTGGATTCATCATAATATGTCTGCATTCTCAAATGCATCACTCCATTTGTCCGACTATTAATACGCATTTGAGGATATAGAAGTCTCTGTATATTTCTATGTGCCATTAGTTTCCCTTAACAGAAGTCAAAAGATTCAATCTTTTATGCTTCAACAACTCCAAATTGGCTATCCAATTCTTTCTCCTTTGAACTTGAACGGGTACCACCAAAACCCAAAAATCCAATCCAGCGGGGCATTTTGTCAAACGTGTGGTGGGCATCTTGTGAAATCAAAACGGCTACCAACCAACGCAATCAGGGGTAACATTATACTATTATAATTAAACAAATGCAAATGCAAGAACACGAAGATTGAACTAAATGGGCTTGCCTCTAAATCTGAACACTGCAAATCTGAACTCCGATAATGGCTAGTGCGGAAAATGCACGGTTGAGTATTGGGATTTTGGAAGATGTTGAACACTGCGGCTTCAGTACTAGGGCTACCTTTCGTACTGAATTCATCAATGGGTAAATGGGATTTCGACTCGATTGAAAAAAACTGAAACTGAAACTGAAAATGAAATAGAAACTGCAAATAAAATAGTTGGAGTAGCTGACTAGGGTGAATGGTGGCTTCAATGCAGTTCATTTGACCCAGTAACGACGTCGTTTTATTTTTAACCATTCGTTGAAAGCCCACGGATACCAAGCCTAAGTAACGCTTAAGCAGCGGTTTATGTTTCGTGTTTTGAGACATCGTCGAAGGAATTTTCTAAAAAAAATTTATATCCGATATCTCTTTTAAATAGGGAAAAATACGATGGATTGATGTAAATACGTCTCACACGCTCGCATTATTGGACGGGTTTTCATTTACGTCTTGTGCACTTTTTTTTTTTTCCCCTTACTAAGTCAGCCTATGACTTAATAAATAAGATCACATAAAAACCATGTGACAAGCGAAAAGATTGCAATATTTGATTTACTTGTGGATATAATTGATATAAATAAAAAAGGTTAGATTGTTTCATGCCAAAAGTTGCAACACTTAATAAACTCTAGGATAAATTTACAGCAAGCAAAATGTTGAGATCTGATCTACAACAAGCGCCTTGCTTGGACATTCCCTTAATATTTACGCCGTCCAATGGGTTTATTATATGTTTATACAAGTGTCATAGTCTAGGCTATTGACTCAATTTTTGTTTGTTTGTCATATCTTGCAATTTATGCTGAACTAATCACTTCAATGAGAAAGTTAACCTTTTTTTAAAATTCATGTCCTTTTTTTAGCTGAAGTGATGTGTTTTTTAGTTTTTTTTATTATAATTCAATGTGTTTCTTTTGTGGTTGCTCTTGTTGTGTTTCTAACTTTTGTTTATTTTTGTAAATTTATTCATTTTTTACCACTTTTATATTTTGTGCGCCTTTTCGTGTCTCTCTCTCTCTTTTTTTTTTTTTTTTGTAAGCTGATGCTGGTGCAATTTTACAATTTTTACTCTAACAATGTCTATTTTGTACATATTATTTTTTTGAAATTTTTCTCTTCATGTGTTTTTTTGTGTCTTTTCATTTCGTTGTTGGTTTTTTTAAAGCCTTCGTGTGTATACGTGTTTGTTTAGCAAGAAATCAAGCATTTTTGAGATTTGTTTCTCATGTGTTTTTAAATGAAGTCGGTGCTTTTTTATGATTTCCATTCTTTAAATCCTTTTGTGTTTCTCTTATTATTATTATTATTATTATGTTTTTCTTCTTATATAGAAAGGTTATTATAATTTTGCTAATTTCACTTATAGCAAATGTAAAGTAGCTTAGTAGTAAATGAGCTTCATATTATAGATTTGTTCATAGGTTTAAGTCTTTTTCATATCATTTTTAATAATATAGTATTGAATGAAAACTAGTGAATTCGAGTGAACTCTATATTTTTCATTGTTGTCTTTTCTTTTCATACTATGTTTCTCTTCTTATAAATAGGTTATTACAATTTTGTTAATTTCACTAACAACAAATATAAAGTAGCTCAATGGTAAATGAGATTTATATTAAGAATTAGTTCATAGTTGGACCCTCTAGATTTTTCATTGTTGTCTTTTCCTTTCATAAGGAGGGCGGGAGGGATTTTGTTGCAAAGAAGGCCAATAGCCTGGAGAGAAATCAAAACTGTCCGACGATTCAATTCGGTGAAGACTCAAATCTTTGAACTTAATTATTGGGAATTAAGTCACTAGTAATTAAACTAACACTTTTTAATTTCTCTAAGTTTTATTCAATTGACGTTTCATTATTTCCGCTCACATGTCTATCTTGGTCTTTTTCTTTTATTTTTTTTTTTTTTCTTTTGTGTGTGTGTGTGTGTGCATACGGAGGAATGGGGCTAAGAAGTTGGAAAAGAAACTGCACGCTATAAGAAGGCGTGGAAATATTAACCTTTCAAACATGCTCGGTCCAAACTCGGAAAAAAAAAAAAAAAAAGCTGAACTAAGAGATTAGAATTATAAATTTGTGGTGTTTGACATTTTTTTTTTGAGGCAAGCAAAAAGTAATGACTACTTTTCATAAACAATTGAGGAAAGATTTTGGGGCGGGGGTGGGGGGACCCTTTACAATTGGGAGGTAGGTCACTGCTAACTTAGTTTCTACTTACAAGTATTAGCTTTAATGCTATGTGTTATTTTCCTTTCATAAGGAGCGTGAGTAGGATTTGCCTACTTTATAATTAGGAGAAAATTGCATTTAACCTCCCTATAGTTTCATCCCATTGTAGGGAACCTCCCTGTGATTTGAAAATCAGCACATAACCCCCTATGATTTCAATGGACTTGCAAAAGTTAACTTTTCCATCAAATCTCACTATTTTTGTTCTTCCAAAAAAATATATATATTAGAGTGTTTAATAGAAAAAAATGAACTTTAATTTCCCTAAATTACCGAAAATTAACTCCTTACCTCAATCACAATAGCTCTCAAAGAACTAGTTGTTTTTATAATTCTTAAGCCATGAAAAATATATATTTATTGTACAAAAAAAGAGAGAAACATTTATATGTGAATCGACCTAGTTGGGATTATGCATATATAACTTCTATAGAATATATTTTTTTCAAGGTATAAGAATTATAAAAGTGTCCATTTATTAGGATACCGCTACAATAGGGGTTGAGAAATTAGTTTATGGGTAATTTTGAAAATTAGAGTCTTTTTTTTATCATATTAAACACTAAAAAATTTATGCAAGAACAAACCGTTAGATTTGATGGAAAAGTTAACTTTTGCAAGTCCATTGAAATCACAGGGAGGCTATGTGTTCATTTTTAAACCATAGGGAGGTTCTTTGTAACTGTGTAAACCATAGGAAGGTTAAGTGCAATTTCCCCTTATAATTATTATTATTTTCAAGTAGAGTGATACGATAAGGCGTAAAAAGAAGAAAAAAATAATCTAATAAAAGAATCTAAATAAATATAAGAGCCATAAAAAGGATGTAGAGGCCAATCTCGAAAAAAAATTATAAAATGTACTGAATTCCTTCATTTATATAATATTTAATAATGTTAAATGTGAAACTCTTTTCTTCTTCTTCTTCTTCTTTTTCGGTTGTAAAATTAGCCTTTTTATGTTTCGCGGTTACACAAAGGAAAATTAAAACTCCTTTATAATAAGGAAAACAAAAGAGAGAGGAAAAATTACACCCTGCACCTAAACTATGACTTAAATCTCTAATTTCCCACTGATGTTTCAATTTCTGATCATTTTCACCAACATCAGTACTTTTGGTTAGTTTTTGATGAATTTCTTCACGTGTTAAGCATGTGACCGTCTCTAGAAGTAAAATTAGCAAATCATCTCTATTTGGAACCCAAAATTAGGAAAAAGAAAGAAATAAAAATAAAAAAATTTAATAATTTTAATTGAACGATTGATAGGTTCTCTCATTCTTTCCTTCAATTTAGAGTTCAAAGCGAAGAGAATTTGAAATTTTTCCTATATTCACTTGTTTAATAGAAAGCTATTAAAACTGAAACTTTAGGGTGGAATTCAGGATTTCGGTCATAGTTCAGGACGTATTGATGTAATTTTTTTTTTTTCTAAAATAGAAAAAAGAAAAAATGAAAAAAGAAAAGAGGAAAAAGCCCCAAATCTCGATCGACTTGGGTCTCTCTGTCCAGGGCGCCTCGAACGGACTAATCTATTTCTCACAACGCTGATTTTCTGTTCACAGAGCCCCTACTTGAGTTCTTCCACAAGAAAATCGAGCTAGGGTTTTGGGCTCGGAGATAGGGATGAAGATCCAGCGTATCCCCTAATATCTCTCTCTGTTTCTACGGCTAGGGTTTTGAACCTACTTCTCCATCGTAGTTTCAGTAGTTCGGAATTTTGTAAAATTACTGGTATCTTTCCGTTTTTATTTAATTTTGCACCTAATAATTCAACCTGGAGAAACAACATTGAGCTCCCGGGTTTTTTTTTTTTGGTTGATTTCCTGACCTGAAAGAAACGAGATCTGTTAGTCCCGAATTTAGGGTTCTACTTCGACTTGATATCAGAACGGTCTGGATTCGGAAAAGTGCGGGCTGGGGGAATTGGGTTTTGAATTTTCTAGGGTTTTGAGACTCCCCCTTTTAAGGTCGGGAAATTTAGGAACTGTGCGAAGGATTGATTTTTTGTCTCTACTATATTTTTGTTCTGTTGCATCAGAGAAATTCTTTTGTTTTTTTTTTTAGAATCTGAGAATTTCATTGTTCTCGAGCTTTTATTCCATTAGAACTCTGTTAAATTGGCATGGCATCATATAGGCCATTTCCTTCACAACCACCATTTGGTGGTGGCCCTGCGCCTCCACCTCCACCGCATGCTCCCCAGCCACCACCACCCCGTGGAGGGCAGTATCCTCAAAACTGGGGTTTTGGCAGCGATGGGTTAGCTCGTCCTCCACCTTCTTCATATCCCCAGAATTACAATCAAATGCACCATCCCAATTCGAATTTCCAGCATACTGGATATGGGTCATCATCATCATCATCATCACATGGCCCTCCCCCGCCCCCACCTCATCATCAGCAGTATTCATATCGACCTCCGCCACCTCCACCCCCGGAAACTTCGTACCAACCGCCGCCACCACCACCACCACAACCACCTTCCTCAGTACCCCAAAGTTCAATGAACTTGCAGCAACCTCCACCCGCTCCTCCCATGTATTACCCATCTTCATCACAGTATTCACAGTTTAGTCATCAGCCCCCTCAGCCTCCAGTACAGCCGCCACCTCCACCTCCGCCCCCATCATCTCCTCCCCCTAGTTCTTCTATTCCTCTTCCTCCTCCATCTCCGCCCTCAGTTCCTCCCTTAAGCCAGAGCAAGAGAAGTGGCCCAGATGGACGATTTGATCGACCTGATAAGGGGTCATTGCCTAAGGACTTGGCAGTAGCTTCTGGGAGACGTGAACCAGGCCCCTCTAACCATGGCCCTCTTCCCCCTAGACATCAGAAGCCCCTTCCTCTGCCGACAGGACCTGCTAAAAAATCAAATGGGCCACCAGGGAGGGTTGAGACTGAGGAAGAAAGAAGATTGAGAAAGAAGAGGGAGTTGGAGAAACATAGACAGGAAGAGAAGCATAGGCAGCATTTGAAGGAGTCCCAGACCACTGTGCTGCAAAAGACCCAATTCTTGTCTTCTGGGATGAAAGGCCATGGGTCAATTGCGGGATCACGACTGGGAGAGAGGAGGGCTACCCCATTCTTGAGTGGTGACAGAATTGAAAACCGATTGAAGAAGCCAACAACGTTTGCATGCAAAATGAAGTGAGTATGACATGTAAACAAATCTGGATTTAATGTATTTTCTATCTGAATCTGACTTTTTTGCATCTTACTTGTTAGTTTTTTTTTTTTAGTTTCTGTAATTCTAAGTTCCAAATTAATTGAACTTATATCTTATTTGAAGATTCCACAATGAACTGCCTGACCCAACTGCACTGCCGAAGCTTATGACCTTGAAGATGGATAAAGATCGGTATGTAATCTTATCGTGAGAATTTTCAATTTGCATGGTGTGCTCAGTTAAACTTTTATATGATTGCGTGTGTGTGTGTGTGTGTGTGTGTGTGAGAGAGAGAGAGAGAGAGAGAGAGAGGAGAAATTTGAAACAAGCTGCTTTGCATCTGGAAGAACTTGTTGAGAGTTACTTTGCTCAGTTTTTTGGAGCTGGCTACATGGTGATGACTTCCCACATGAAAGCTCTTTGGTTCTAATATTGATTTTTCTTAAGTAGACGCTACTTGTGTATAGTCACTTGACATCATTCTCTTTATCCAGGGTTCATGCTGTAGTGTTGCTGGGTTTTTTTGATCATCTTGTGTCCTGTTGTTTCAGATTCACACGATATGCAATTACGTCATTGGAGAAAATGCACAAGCCCCAATTGTATGTGGAGCCAGATCTAGGAATACCACTGGACCTGCTTGATCTCAGTGTGTACAAGTATTATCTCTGAACAGCCCATAAACTTTTTTATGATATCAGCATTGTCTTGTAGCATCAGAACTCTGATTGCCTTATCATGTAACTAGTCCTCCAAGTGTTCGACCAGCACTTGCTCCAGAAGATGAGGAGCTGTTGCGTGATGATGAATTTGTAAGTCCTGTGAAGCCAAATGGCATAAAAAGAAAAGAGCGGCCCACAGATAAAGGCATGTCTTGGCTGGTTAAGACACAATATATATCACCACTTAGCACAGAAGCAGCAAAACAGGTACTGGATCAGCATCAAACTTTTGGCTAGCTACTATTTTTTGTTGCTGACTGGAATTTATGGAACTTATTTGAGTGATTTAATTTATGCAGTCTTTGACTGAGAAACAAGCAAAAGAATTGCGGGAAAACAAAGGAAGTAGAAACCTTTTGGAGAGCTATAGCAGTAGGTTTGTAAACTACTGACTTATCCTTGTGAATTGATGCTATGTCTGGAACAATATGTTTGTGCCCCATTTATTCATTTATCCTGATAAATGTTTATATTTTCTTTCAGGGAGAAGAAAATTCGTGGAATTGAGGCATCATTTGAAGCAAGCAAATTGTGCCCTGTTCATTCAACTAATAACAAATTACAGCCTGTCGAGATTCTGCCACTCTTCCCTGATTTTGAACGGTATGTTCCTTTTCCATTGCGTACAGGAATAAGATACAATTTTTAAGCATAAAACTTTTCAAGTAACATTATTGTTGAGTCAGTTTAGAGAGATTCTTTTATTTATATGCGCCCACGTGCATGTTAAGCGTCAAGGTTGTTCCTTACCTAAATATGACAACCATCTTTCTTCATATTTTCAGTCATTTCTTTTACATTTTTTTTCTTTGGTGATTTTGATATTTTTATAAATTCCTTTGGGGTGGGTGATGCTTATATATTGTTTGATCATTTAATATTTTCAAATATGTGCTTAAGGTTTTGAAATTATTTTCTGGAAAAGAATATTTAAAAAGGGATAAAGGTGGTGAAAAAGTTGGAACGGCATACCCAATACCTAGTCTCAACATGGGACATAGGCGGCCCTCCTGGGCCAAACACAACCTGGTTTGGTTACCATGCCATGTTTCCATCCCAAAATTGACTGCCAATGGGGGGAGTAGCTGGGTAATTCAAGCATCACAATACCTAGTCCTCCATCTGATGTAGGATTCCCAACAACAGTGATGCACTAATCCCAATTCTGACTCTCTGTTCGTAGAGCATCATTAGGATTTTCCCTAGGTCGTGGAGTGGATGTGATTCCCCCCCTGTAATTTAGCTGGTAGGTTCATGTGAGCAGTTGTCCTAAATCAAAACCAAGCTGTTACATGGCTATGGTTTTAGGTATATATTTCAAATAAATGACAGATAGCACGTTTCCATTTTCATTCCTTGAAGTATGGTAAGCACGTACTCCGAACGGGAGATTTATTTGTACTATGATTTCTTACAATTTCTTTTCTAACTTCTATTTAGTAGGTGTTCATAATAGAGAACCTAACTGATGGACGGGTTCTTGTTACTTTTATGTTCTAATCGGGGTAATAATCATATGATATGGAGACTCTTGTTAGTAACAGTTGTATTTCGCGTTGGTGTTATACCAGGTTTGAGGATCAATTTGTAGTTGCAGCTTTTGATAGTGCTCCTACAGCTGATTCAGAAACCTTTAGCAAGCTGGATAAATCTGTTCGTGATGAGCACGAATCAAAGGTAAGTTTTAAGCAATTATGCACGACCAATAAAATTTGAAAACCTTTTTCAATAGTGAGACAGCATTTTTATTGGTACTTTATATCTGCACTGACCTAGATATTTCTGCATTGATGAGGAAATACTTATTTTCATTTATCTTCATATGTCATTGTTAAATTCAACTTCTGTTCACCCTCGCAGGCTGTTATGAAGAGTTTCATGACGACAGGCTCAGATTCAGCTAAGCCGGAGAAATTTTTGGCATATATGGTCCCTTCACCAAATGAGGTAATATATATACGGACATATTATGATATGGTTTGAATTGTCTTATACTAACGGTATCTATATCTCGTGTTTCCATTCTCTATTTTGCTAATTCACTTTAGTCATCTTTTTATTAATATTTTGATGGTAACAGTTGCCGAAGGATTTGTATGATGAAAATGAGGATATTTCATTTTCGTGGGTTCGTGAATACCACTGGGATGTACGTATCAAGATCTTTTAACATTTTGCCTGGCACGGAAGAATCATAGTTGCTGTATAAAACCGCATTTTATTACCTCTCTACAGGTGAAGGGTGAAGATGCACATGACCCTACAACGTATCTCCTTTCGTTTGATGATGCAGAAGCACGTTATTTGGTATTCACTTTTTCAGTATTTTGATGTGTGTGCACCCCCACGTGAATTTATGGTGTTTTGCTGATCTTCTTACTATAATGCAGCCTCTTTCAACGAAGCTCCTTTTAAGGAAGAGAAGGGCAAAAGAGGGAAGATCCAACGACGAGATTGAGCATTACCCTGCACCTTCTAGTGTGACCGTAAGACGGAGAGCCACAGTTTCGGCTGTAGAACTTAAGGATTCAGGGGTATGGCCACAAACTCATTTTTAGATGTTATGACCATTTGCATCATATTTAATTTTCTTGGTCAAGTCTGGAATTGTCCACGGATGTCTTTGATTATTTTTGTTTTATTTTAGGAAAAATTACACAAATTCCCCCTCAAGTTTTCCCAAAATCTGAATGTCCCTCTACCCTTTCAATTGTTACATTTGCACTATGCGCCCCCTTACCATCAAATTAGGGTAATGATTTTCTATGCAACATAGACACTTTGATCAAGGCTACGTGTCCGTGTCTGACATGCATTGGACACCCAACTCCGACATTCTCCAAATCTGTCCAAAACCTGTGATGATTATTTTGTTTCCCCCCTTAAGATCTAGACATGCTAGGACAATTCCTTGAGAGGTGCTCCCAACACACACTGGACTCGTTTTTTCTTATTTATTGTGTGTTGCATCTCTGGGAAGGATATATTTCTCTGGATTTTTTATAATATGTCTGCTTTGTTAAAATTACTTTTCTGTGAGATTTTGGGCAAACCTCATGAGGAACTTGTGAAATTCCCCCTTTTATTTTATTTCTTATTCAAGTCTGTCGCCAAATCCATTTTGGGTAGTTTCTGATACTCTGGTGCTTTATTAGGGTTCTTCAAGCACAAAAGGGGGTGTGCACTTGAGTAGGGAAAGATTGGACATGGAAGATAACCTCGGGACACTGCACGGAGTTGGGCGTGTCGATGACATGGATCAGTCCAGTGGTGCTGAAGATGAAATGTCTGATTGATCCATTGTAGGTAATGGACTGAGAGTGTTTGATTTTGATGCTCTGATGAATTACTAATGGCAAGTGATTTGTCATTTGTATATTATTTCCCTCTTACATGTATTTCGAAGGATTTTGGTTGTCTTTCCTACTAGGTTTCTTTGTTTATTGCTAAACATTAAAGGAAAAATAAAAAATAGAGAAAATATATTATCTGCCTTTTTGTTCAGAGGAAGCTGTTTTCTTCTCCATTTGTGCTTGGTTGTGTTTTGCTCTTTGGATTTGCTTACTCTGTTATCTTTTACATGGAAAAAAAATTAATACTAAGTAGATTTAGGTAGCATTAGGTAAAATTTAGTGATAAAAACAGAATGCTGAAAATCAATTTGATTGAAACCTAAAGTTTGAAATTGAATAGTTGTTTGTCGAAAAGTTTGAATAAAATATATTTTTCTATTTTACCCTTATTGTAATACTATTTAATTTTTTTGAAAATTTTGTTTTAAATAGTTCTTTTCAATAAATTGAATGAATTATGTTTATTATTTTTATTGTTTTTGTTATTTTTATGTCAAAGAGGTCTAAAAAAAGAAAAATGTAGAGTGAAATTTGCTCTTTTCATCTTCCTCATTTCTTCGTTTTCTTCTTCTACTAATGAGTATGAGGTAAAATGATGATTAAAAATCAAAGAGATTTCATGTTCTTATTCTCCTCTTTATTTCTCTTCTCTTCCTCTTTCCCTGTTCTTCTTTTTCTTCCCCCACCCCCCTTCTTCCTCTTCCTCCATTTTTCTTTATCAAAAACAAATTAAATTTGGATCGTAGGTTTTGATTACTTTTCAAACCTCAATTTGAGTTTGATTTCCATTTTAGGGTTTGATTCGAAATCTAGGATTTGATTAAATCAAACTCAAAATTGGTGGTGGCTGATGGTGTGTATGACGGTGGTGGTTGGAAAGGGGGTGATGGTGATGGCGGCGGCAGCTGCCGCTGTGAAGGTGGGTAGTACGGGCATGAAGAAGGGGAGCATGAGGGAGAGGACGAAATGGTGAGAGATGATGAGGAGAAATGAGAGGCGTATGGAGGGAATAATGAAAATTGAGAGGAGGTATTTTTGTTCATTTGGTCTAAATGACTCCTCTAAGCGAATCGGACCTAATTTTGGGTCTGATTCAATCAGATCTAATAAAAGCCTATTCAAACAAACCACCAAACGATCTGAAATGCCTAAGATCTGAATGAATTAAATTCAAACTCTAATAAGACCCTATTCAAACCAAACAAACCGCCACCTTAGGTTGCTCCATCCATTTTTATTTAATAATGTTAGATCTCATAATGTCACTTAGTGAGTTGGTCAATATTTGACTCAATACAAAATAGCTCGGCTTGAATCAGATCAACTACTTTTTTCTGTGTTTTACCTTGACTCGCCTAGAAATATTTTCATAAGAATACATAATATAAAATTAATTGAGTAATTTTTTCTCAGGATGTATCTGATTTATAATACAAAATTAATCGAGTAGTTTCGTTGAGTATTAACTTCGAGTTTGATGATACTCCTACGGTCTCAGATGACTTGAACTTAACCGTGAACTTGGGAAATTTTCAAGTGAGCTGAGCTCGAGTTATTTTGCGAGTTGTATTGTACGAAGAGGTCAAGGAGGGTAAGAAAAAGGTGTGGAGTACAAAAGAGAATTTTCAGTTAAATTATGAATGAGGAGGAAAGAACCCAAGGGGTTTCTAAAAAGGTATGAAGTAGAAAAAAGACAATTTATAAAATTAAATTCGCGCCAGATAGGGGTCGAACCTATGACCTTCTGCTTAGGAAACAGACGCTCTATCCACTGAGCTACAGGCGCGCACTAATGAATGTATTTCAAAAAATATACATAATACATTTTTAATTTTAATAAATAACTTTTCCTACACGCTAGGCCAATTAATTGATTGAAATAAAATGAGTCGAATATTTTATGAGTAGAGCTTGAATCAAAATTTATAAGTCTTGGATAGATTTGACCTATTTTTATTGGATTAGTATTTAAATAAAACGTCATAATTCAACATATCCTGACCGAATTTCTATTGAGAAGAGTTAGGGAGCAATGTTGGAGAAAAATCATTTTATCCCTTAAAAGTCGCACAACGTCTCATTTTCCCTCCAAGCAATTTGATAAATCGATTAGAAGAAAGGTTTGCGCTGTCAAACGTCAAAACAAAGTTAAGGTTTAAAACGTAAATGGTTGGGAACGCGGTTTCCGCTTGACTCGAACCCATTTCCGAGTCCGCTTACTGAGTAGCGACTCGCCCGCCGAGTTTTGTCCCCCCGTGGACCGTTGAATCCTCCGAAAAATTGAGCGTCCACTGATAGAAGGAGAATTTCAGAGAGAAATAGAGAGGGAGAGGAAGAGCGCTCTGTGATATCCCTAATGGCGACGAACCCAACGAAGAGCCCGATTCTACCGTTGTCGGATCCCCCGAGGGTGGACGAAAGGCTGTTCAAAGGATCCGCCATGACGAAGAGAGGAGCCTACGCCGCTATCTCTTACATGTCTTGCGCTGGTATTCCCAATTTCACTTTTTCAATTTTCGAAGAAAGAGGATGGAAAGAGATTTATGTGATCATTGCTTCTTCGTTTTTCAATTCCTTCTCCTAATTTGTATGCGCTTGAGTTATTATTTCTTTACTGACACTAAAATTGGGATAAGGTACTGAAATGGCGTTGTAGGTCAGAACTAGGGTATATCCCGATTTGGGAATTGGATACAATACAGGAAAATGATTTTTCATTCCTTACCTTGAATGATAAGTAGCCATTAAAGAGGGATTAAGTGGAGAGAGAGAGAGATAGAGAGAGAGAGAGAGAGAGAGAGAGAGAGAGAGAGAGAGAGATTCTGTTCTTTCATATCTTATTGGTGTTGATTCCGGTTGCGTATCTCAGTTGATTTATGTGTTCATGTTTCAATTTCTTCTCCTAATTGGTATCTTCTCAAGTTTTTGACCTTGTCCATTATATCTCTTTCCTGGTGGTTGAATTGGGGTGAGGTACTCCAATGGCTTTTTAGGTCTCACCTAGCATATGCGCTGGTATTTCAATTTTCCTTTAATTTTGATGAAGGACAGTGTTATGAAAGGCACTAGGCGCTGACACCCAGCATTGCCCGGGTGACATGAGGTACCAATTGACAAAAAACTACTAATATTTCATGCATATATAAATTAACACCCAATCCCTCAAATATCATAACTAAATAATGGTAATTGTTGAAAAAAAACTACGTGTTCATCAAAATTGTGGGTAGGAAAATATCTATATAATGTGTTCATTGAAAATAATCCAAAAATCCTATAGTAATCTAACATTCAGCATCCTCCACGTCATCATCATCATCTATTTTTTCTCATCACTTTCATCACTAGAATAGTATCCTTGTATTATGGGAGAGCTGACAGAGTTGGACAATAAGTTGAAGAAGAGAGAAGAAAGAGAGTTAAATATAAAAGAGATAAAATTGATTTTGTGAGGAGTACCCTAATCATACCGAAGAATAAAGTTAGAAAGCTGTTTGTCTGTGCTCAAAAAAAAAAAAAAAAAAGAAGTAGAAGAAAAAGAAAAAAGAGGTAGTGCCCAAATGAGGCGCTCATGTGGGCAGTGGTCAGATGAGGTCCCCTCACCTGGGGCCCCATAAGGCGTGATCCCTGAGTGTCTTTTAATAACATGCCACTTATTTCTTGTCTTATTGGTGCTCATTTTGGTTGTGTATCTCAGTTGATTTATGTGGTCAATGCTCCTTTGTGTTTCAATTTCCTCTCTGAATTTGCACACTTGAATTACTATTTCATTTTTGGTAGTAAGATCAGGATAGGGTACTGAAATGGTATTATAAGTTTGACCTAGCATATGACACTTTTCTCACAAATTTAGGATGGTTATTCAGGATGGTTGGATGATCTTAAACTGCCTTCGCTTGTGGTATTTCTTTCATGGGATTGAATGATTAATTAAGGTGTTGATAATATCTGATATGGAACTCATGAAATGTCGGCTAGTTCTCTGAATTGATTTAAAATGAAAGCATAGTTCTTTGACTTAATATCAAACCTCAGTTGCTCTTGTGAAGTTTTCCTACTATTGCCTAAATTTTGTTTCTCTCATGTGTACTTACCATTAGTTTCCTTGATAGTATTTGTTGGTTCATCTGCCATGGCTCTCAAACCTTGTTTGTGCAACTCTTACAACTATCACTTGCCTTTGTTTTGCAGTGCTTCTGGTATTGTTCAATAAAGCAGCTCTTTCGTCCTACAACTTCCCGAGTGCAAATGTTGTCACGCTCTGTCAGGTAAATCCTTAACAGCTCAATTTCTCATAAATTGTAGTCTGTCAATTTTTTGCCTGAGTTACTTATTGTTCCTTAGGGAACCAAATAATTGTTGGGTTGAAGTTTGATTCACAAGTTCTCCTGCACACACGTGTATGTGCAGGGTCACATTTGTATTCATATTCCAGAAATGAAATGTATGTAATCCATGACATTTAAAATTAATTTAGAATTTTCAAACGTGCAACAAAGTTAGACTTGAAGCTAATAAATTAAGGGCTGTCTTTCAGAAATTTGATTTCAGGCTTCGACCCTAATTAATTTTTCGGGTTTGATTGTGAATGCACTGGGTTTGCATGAAAGTTGACGTTTTCATGGACCTAACTGTAATCAATATCCAATGTGCAGAATATTAATGGGTTTGATTGTGTTAGACTTCTTTCTCCACTAGGAGGAAAAAATTGAAACAAATACGAGAGTCTCCTTGTTGCGGGTCCGCCCTACATCACTCCTCTTGCGCTATTACTCTGTCGTTACCTTGAGCTTGAAAATTTTGACGATTCAAGCCCAAACTAGCCATTTTCATTGGCTAGTCATTCAGGATATACTATTAGTTCTATTGCATTAATTGTTGACATAGTACTGTGAGGAAATCCCCTCGCCCACTTGGATTTCAATTTCCCTTTTCTTCTCTTGGCCCCACTGTCAGTAACTTTTGTCATAGGTGGACTGGTTCTATCTTTATACAAATATTGGGCTTTACGGATGATAAGGATTTTCCTTTCTCTCAGCACTTTGGCAATTATTAATATTTAATAACCGAGTTATTTGTTTTATTATTATTCACATTTTATGCACTTTAGTTCTTTCTCTGCTTTGTAGTAGTTATGCATGGTGTTTTGTCCAATGAGAATTAATCTTTGTCATCATTTTATTGTTACATCTCCATACTGTATGCGTTGCAGATGATATGCTCATGCCTGTTACTCTATGTGCTGAGAGGGTGGAAGGTTATTTCTTTTTCTGTCAGTGAATCCTCGACTAATACTCAAAACTCTGGAATTTATGTACCACTTAGAACATTGAGGCACACCTTTCCGCTCGCACTAGCTTACTTGCTTTACATGGTATTTCTTTCATCTGAAACACAAATCACATTCTATCTTGGACAAAGTTAAGGTTCACTTCTCATAGTCATAAATCTCTTTCATTCTGTTCTTTCTCCTTGGGAAAAGCTAGCTACTATGGAGTCTGTCCGAGGAGTGAATGTTCCGATGTACACAACCCTTAGGCGGACGACAGTGGTGTTCACAATGTTCATGGAGTATATTCTGGTGGGACAGAAGTATACATCTTCTATTGTTGGCAGGTAGACAGACCTTTCTTATGTTTGACAACTTGACATGCTGCGTCTGTTTTGTAAGATATGATCAGTTAAAGATGCTGGATTTTGATTGAGCTATAATGATTACTTGAACTGATGTTTCCATAAGGTCTATTTACAGTTGTTTGACATCATAAAACTGTCAAAAGACAGTTGTCTGACATTATAAACACAACCTGGAGCTTGAATAGCTTAATATCAGATCAAACTGGTGTTGTAATTTTTGGCTTTTGCCCATAGAGAGTTTCTTATTCTTGCTGCTTGTTCTCTTTTCTTCTTTTCTGATATACTCCTTGCTTATCAAAAAAAAAAAACTGATAAACAAACCTTAAGAATTAGTATTTTTAGAGAAACACAAGATTCCTGCACCATGCACTTGCATTTTTTCTTTAGAAAGCTTATGATTGTTAAAGTTGTTTCTGGCAAATTTAAGCTCCCCAGAGATTTTAAATTATAAAATTCTATAAAATATGAAGGCAAGAGCAACACAGGTTATTCCATCTCTCTTCCTTTCACATGGTAAGTTTTCCAAAATAAAAAGTCTGTTAAAGTATTAATCTCAAAGAAATAACATAGATTGTAAAGCCCTTGTGACATTTGATTACAAGAGTTGAACTTGATCCACTTTACCATAGTGTCTTTTGATCCTCTTTACCAAAATTCTTCAAAGAAAACCCCTTATTGCTTCACAAGGTCTGCATAAGCTGGTTTTGAGTTTGGAACAACTAGCCATAGATGGGCTAGCCCATTTCCATATTTTGTGCAATAGCTATAATTGTAAAACCATGACAACTTGAGAGTTTGCAACATACATAGTATTAAACTGGCCTTTACTTCTCCTTGTCTTTCGCCCTCCCGTCTTTTTGTTGTGGAATCAATTGTGAGATTATTACTTCTATTGTCTTGTTTCTAATTCCTTATTTTAACGGGAAAAATTTAAGGATTTTATCAGTGTGGGATTAATCGTTCTCGGCGCTTTTGTGGCTGGAGCTCGAGATTTGTCATTTGACTCTTACGGATATGCCATTGTTTTCCTATCCAACTTCACTACAGCGATTTATCTTGCAACTATAGCCCGTATTGGTAGTACATTTATTATCTCTTCCTTGGCAATATCTCTTTAGGCCTAGTGGTTTCCCTTAACAGTTTCTAATAATTTAGCATGTCTCAGGGAAATCCAGTGGCCTCAATAGCTTTGGCCTCATGTGGTGTAACGGTAAGTAGGTTTTTTATGAATAGACATATTGTTTTTTCTTATCCCTGAGTAATGTGATTGAATTAGAGATTTGTGACTTTGAGTTATATTTATATCTGTTATAGGAATAATATGCGGACCATTTTTGCTCTTGTGGACATTTATTCGGGGTGACTTGGAGATGACGATGAATTTTCCTTTTTTGCTGTCACCTGGGTTTTTGGTACTTTCTGAATTCCTGGACTGTTATTTATCTGGACAAAGAGGATGTATTTTCTTGTCACGTTTGGCCAATTGCATTGACTCCATAAACTAGTAAATATGGGACGTCCAAATGCACCGGAGTTCAGTTACATTTTATGTATCATTGGGAAGGCATTGGTAGCAACTGCAGTTACATGATTAATTTGTGTGTTTAAATGAAATATGCATCTGAAATCTAGTCAGTTTATTTTAGGGTATTTTTATTTTAAATTTTTGCCTGTGCATGATGATCCATTTCTTCTTATTTCTTTGTGCAGGTTGTGATGCTTTTTTCCTGTATACTGGCTTTCTTTCTGAATTACAGCATATTTCTAAACACAACCCTCAATTCAGCTCTCACACAGACAATCTGTGGTAATCTAAAGGTTTGTTTACCCTCTATAGTTATGCTGTCTATGTCAACTGTTGGTACACCCTTGAAGCGCAAAGATTATGCTCCAAATTTGACCTGTCCTAATCCTATGACTTTCAATTCCTGGAATAGATTTGTCACCAAGGGTACCCCTCAATTTCATTTCAAAATTAGTTTGATTGTGTTTAGAGATAAAATTTGTCAAAATGGGCACGTTCTCACATTCCTATCGCTGATCAAACACTACTTCTCTACTTGTTTTTAATTCATTAGTTATTATGCTATTGTAGGATCTTTTTACCATTGGATTTGGCTGGATACTGTTTGGCGGGCTTCCATTTGACCTTGTAAGTGATTACTAACCTCACAAGCATTCTCCGTATGGTTCCATTGTATGCTGTCATAACCCATCCCCGAGAACTGTTGTTTTGGTTTTTATAATACGAAATTTCAAGTAGTCCACTTTATGCAGCAGTTTTTGAAAAGCATCTAAACTTTGTGCTACTGGGCCTGCTTCTTATTCTGAAAACATCTAAAAGTAAGCCCACCCGAAGACAATTACTCTCCTATGACTTCCCTAGAACCTTACAGCCAAGACAGCAATGAGTTCTCTGCCCCCAAAATGGCGTCGTTTTTGTTTAAAATTCTCTTATTTGGCAGAAGGGCGTCACTTTGGGTGCTGCAAAGGCACATAGCTAATGGGTTACAAGTATATTCACCGAGTCTGAAAAGAGAAAGGTGTTTTATAGCGTGCCAGTGTGCCACTCAGGGCATGTTTCCTATTGTGGCACACCAAAAAGACTCCATTTCATTAAAAAATTCTCCTCGTTAACAAAATGATGTCGTTTCATTAGGAAACCAGCCCAATTTTTTTAACAAAACATTGTTGTTTTAGGCGCCACTGTTAAATACCTATTGAGAAACAATCTTTCTCTGCAGTTGAATGTCATTGGGCAATTCCTTGGTTTCCTTGGCTCCGGTTTGTATGCCTACTATAAGCTTATAGGGAAGTAACCTCACAAGCTGTTGGAGAGTTCCCTGCCTTAAAATTCGAGTTGAGAAATCGCCGCATCCATTTTGATCCCGAATTGATGACAATCACGGGCGTCAACAAGCAAGATTTATGATGTATTTTGAAGGAATCAAGGATGCTTTAGTTGCTCTCATGTCGAGGGTCAATGGATATTTGTGTTTTTCGCCCCTATGTTGACTATAGATATAGAGGACTTTTGAAGGAATCAGAATACTAAATCATATGACTGCAAATTGTACTAATTCAAATGTGTGATGTGCTTCTCTTGTCCGATAATTCAAATGTTGTCTTGAGTTGCTCTCATGTTGGCCGAAAAGGAAATCGGGTGGCTCGTGTCACCCCCTCTTGCGGGTGATTCGGGGTGATAACTATCTGTCTTGGTTGGGTGGCCCTCTGATTTAATTCTCTGTTGTTTTAGCTTCCGTGTTAGATCGAACCTTGACATTTTGCCTTTATGTTAAATCAAATCTTGCCATCACCTCCATTCCTGAGGGTGGAAGGAAAAGAGTTGTGTGCTTGTTGCGAACCTATTTTTAACGGTAAATTGAGCGAACATTTATGAAGTTCATCTAAATCACAAATTCCCCTCCCTTCCCAGGTTGCCAAGCAACAATCTTCTCAAGGCAATCGTCTTCTCTAGGTTTCAATCTGAATCCAATCCCATGTAAGAATTAGCCTTTATTGATCCATATACCTAATGGATCTAAATCCTCTGAATTTAAAAATTCATGAATAATTAGGATTAATCAAATTCATAAATCGATAACTGTTTAAATTCAAAGGATTTGGATCCCAAACCTAAATCGCAATTTCAAAATCCACTCAGCAAATTAAGCCCAAATAGAAAATCTACATGATAACAGGGTTTTTATTAAGCTGGTAAAGCAAAATGCTCTCTATCTTTACAGATTCTAATAAATTTTAGATAAAGAAAAATGTTGTGGATGCAAATAATTTTACAACAAAATCATAGAGGACCAAAACGACACAAATCTATATAAGAGTATATTTTTCTTTTTATTAAAATATCCATCAGTGGGTCTATGTCACATTGGTGTTTTATTATTTTGTTATGAAATCCTCTATGCCCATATGCCCATATAATTATTCTTGGATAAAATTGCACCTTTAATCCCTATAGTCTCCAGAATTAAAAAATGACCACATTTTACATCCGTTACTTTTTCCATCCCTTTTAACGATTCATGCACTTCACCCGCCGCAGGAGAAGGAAAACCCCCCAAATCAGAAACGTGGCCCCCAGTATGATTTTGACTCATCTTCCTCGCCTCTCTCTTTCCTCCTCCCCTGTACCTGTAATTTTCTTCTTCTTCTTTTTTTCCCCAATTCAATCTCCTCCATTGCTTCTTCCAACATCTTATACAGACCTCCCAACTCACTCTCCCCATTTCACAAACCCTAAAACGAGAAAAATCTTGCAACAAAAGCAACCCCCTTTTGTTCCCCCTCTTTGTGATTCCCTGTATTGGGATTTGACAGACTAGCCGCCATTTTTTTTTATCTACTGTTCGACACACATTTCTCCTCAAGAGAGAGAATGAGAATAAGAGCTGTGGAATCTGGTTCATGTTTTTTCGCTTCTGGGTTTTGCCGGAGCTGTAGATTATGAACCGGAACCCACGTAAGTTTTCTTGTTGCTTTTTCAATTCTGTTGGTTTTTCACATTCTCTTTAGCAATTAGATCGGTACCCAGTATTCAGAACCCTAATTTTTGGGGAATATATATATGTATATGTATATGTGTATGTGTATATGTGTATGTATTTATATGTATATGTATATTTGTGTATGTATATGTATATGTATGTATATGTATGTGTATATAGGTATATATGTATATGTATGTGTATGTGTATATATGTATATGTATGTATATATGTATGTATATGTATATGTATGTATATATATATATGTATGTATATGTGTATATATATATATATATATATATATATATATATATATATTTATTTTATTTTATTTTATTTATGGGCCAGTGTTTGTTAATGTTGATGGATTTTGATCAACATTCTGTTTTGGATAATAAATTGGAACCCGTTACATGAATCCCTAGTTTACGCCCTGTTTGTTGTTTGTTTGTTTTTAAGATCTCTGTTTTCTGGGTCAACGATTGGTGATATTGATGAGTTTAATTCTTTAGTCCTTTCAAATGACGTGGGTGCACTTTCCAGCATTACAATGCAGTACAACAGATTCTGGCGCTGCATTTCTGCCACAAACTCATCCCTAATGTCAACATTTCATGTGATTCATGCTGGATTAGATACAGCCAACCACAGGGATTGTGATACCTGTGAACCTTTTGTTGTGTTTGGTCAATGGAATGGAATAGTTATTGCATAGAAATATAACATGAACCCTGAGGTAAGTATGCGAGGAATAGCTATTTTCAAGGACCATGGGTGGAATAGGTAAGGAACACTTATTATACCTCTGACCGTTGGCAATATTTATACCTTATCTACTCTTTATATATCCCCTCATGCTCCATTGGAGTAGCCATTCCACTCATGATCCATGAGGATGCTACTGTTTAAATGTTATATTTTTATTAAATAGCTATACCATTCCCACACCATTCCATTCCCGCGAATCAAGTGTACCATTACTCTCCCAATTTTAGGGTCTAACATTTTGAATTAATCTGGGCATTTTTCCCACCTTCTATCTTTCAGTTTTTAACTATTCCCCAGTTTAAATTTTTATCAGAAATTGTCAAAAATGCATGTAAGGAAGTATATCACGGATAGCACTTTTAATGTAGGTGCTGTGCTACTTAAAAGCTAGCACATTGAAAAAGAATTTAAATAATACGACTTTACGGATGAAAAGAACATGAAAAAGATAATAAGACAACTCAATTTTACTTGATTTGATAATATAGATTACGATATGTTAATACTAAGAAAATCAGAGCCCTTAAAACTTTTCAATATTTTGATGAATGGTTTCAGTATCATTGAATCATATGAAAGCTTTTGAGTACACATAATTTTGCATGTTCAAACATCGGAACGGTTGGATTCGCTAAAATGATTTGAAATAATGTTGAGTTAGGTGATATCGGCAGTATGCACAGTTTTCCCATGTATATAATAATACTGCATGACGTATTCATTTACTTAGACCTTATGGCAGAGCTACAGCACTTACATACATCGTTTACTGTCCCCTTTAAGCCTTAAAATTTAATTTTAGTCGAGTTTTTTTTAATATTTTGAAGATTAGCGTTTAAAGGTGGGGCTTCTATAGAACATCCTGTGGTTTCTGCATCATGAAGAAAGTTTGCTGGCCTTACTTTGATCCTGAGTTTGATAATCTTCCAGAGAGAATATTCGGCCCCCCGTAAGTGACATTTTAATTCAAACACTTTATCAACATTAGATAAGGAAGTTTTTAATCATTTGAGTTTCTTGTGTACGTGCTTGCAGTTGCAGAGTTAGCATTGACAATGAAAGCTTTGAAGATTGCTCTGTGGTGAAGGTGAGATGAGGAAGGAAAAGGGGGTTCTAGGGTTTCCTCAAAATTTAGTGAAACTAATTACATTGTTAGAAAATAATTAATACTCAATTGGTGTTTTTGTAAAGGAAAAATAAAATTGAACAATGGCAATCATCAAATATTCAAATGTTTTTTTTTTTTTTTCTCCCCCTTCTCAGGTAGATAGTGTGAACAAGCAGGGTCTTCTACTGGAAGTGGTGCAAGTGTTGACGGATTTGAATCTCAACATCTCAAAGAGCTACATTTCCTCTGATGCAGAATGGTTCATGGATGGTACACTCCTAGAACTATCCATCGTTTGGATCGATTTGTTATTTCAATTTGAGCCTTATTTCCTGTGTGTGTGTGTGTGTGTGTGTGCGCTCTTGCAGTTTTTCATGTTACAGATGAACATGGTGACAAACTGATGAACCAAAGAGTTATCAATTACATCCAGCAGGTAATGCAGTTAGTCCTTTCATATAATCAACTCGTCATAGACCTCTTTCTCTAATGCTTGAATTCTTCTATTAATTTTATGGAAATCCTTTTTTCCCCCACCTGAGAAGTTACAATTGTAATGTTGAGGAGTGCTTATAGTCGCAGGCTGTAGGTGCAAATAGGAAGTTCCCAAACTCCCCCAAAACCTATGCCAACAAAGTTTTTGAGACTGCAACGGATCGGCCTGGCCAACACTCAAGCGAGCATGTGGCCATTGAAATGACTGGGACGGATCGTCCTGGTCTATTTTCTGAGATATCGGCTGCACTTGCTGACCTTCACTGCAACATAGTGGAAGCCCACGCATGGAGCCACAACGCTCGCCTTGCTTGTGTCGCGTATGTTTCGGACCAATCATCTAATGCCCCCATTGTCGATCCTTATAGGCTCGCCACCATAGAAGGACACCTCTCTATGGTCCTTCGATCGACAACCCCAGCTGACCAACAAGAAGTGAAGATGGCCGGCCTTCCCGGAGGGGAAGGCATGATGACAAATGTGGAGCGGCGACTGCATCAGCTCATGCTCTCTGTTCGGGACTTCGACCGGCCTGCGAGGCCCATGAGTTCGTATATGAAGCCATTGAGAATGAAAGGCGGTGAAAAAAGAGATCGGAAATTGGTCATATCGGTCGAGAGCTGTGACGAGAAGGGGTACTCGATAGTGAGTCTCGAGTGCAAGGATCGGTCGAGGCTCATGTTTGACACGGTGTGCACGCTTGCAGATTTGCAGTACGTAGTTTTCCATGCTTCCACAGGCTCTCACGGAGGTTATGCATTTCAGGTATACATTATTAAGCATTAGATTCTTTTTACCTCTTTCATTCCCTATCTCTAATGCTATGTTTGGTTTATGATAATAATTATTTCATTCCTGGTCTAATTTTTATGGAATAGCTATTTGTTCGGTTTACTTTAAACGTTGGGATGGCTATTCTCTTCAGGCTCTATTCCCGTCTAGTCAATAATACCCATTTGACTGAAGGCCAATGGAAATAATTATTCTCATCTATCCTGTTCTTATGGAATGACTATCTCATTCATTCCCTTCCCATTTCATGAACCAAACATACTAGAAATTTATACAGTTTCACCACTAGATCTAGGAAAGGCACATGAATTTAGGCCTTGGATTGATGAGTTATGCGATCATCATCAACTGAGCTCTCTTCATATAATATTCTTGTTTGATTCAAGTATGTTAATTGATGAAAATTAGTACAATGTTTACAGGAATACTTCATCCGACACATAGACGGCTGTGCCTTGAGCACAAAGAGTGAGAAGGAACGGGTTGTGAAATGCTTAGAGGCCGCAATAGAACGCCGTGTTTGCGAGGTTGTCTAATATTCCGCAAAATGTGACTTCCGTTCTAACTATTAAGGGCTTCTGCTTTGTGCAGTGCCATTGTTTATAATTGCTTACATGTGCACCCAGAACGGATGATTTTGACACAAAAAGTAGGTTGTCTTTTTAAAATCATTTAACAAAACGATGTCATTTTGGGTTGCACATGTACACAATTAAGAGCAATGCTACTGCATAATATATTTCCTCTACTATCTATTGTATTTTCTTTCGCCATTGTTGTCATCCTTACATAGTAAGGCTTCACCAAAGATATTAATTTCACACATGTAGGGGGTTCGGCTGGAGCTATGCGCAGATAATAGGGTAGGGTTGCTTTCTGACATAACTAGGGTTCTTCGAGAAAATGGTCTTGCTGTTGTGAGGGCTGACGTGGCGACTCAAGGGGGGAAGGCGGTGAATGCCTTCTACATTAGGGACATTTCCGGCAAAGATGTAGATATGCAGTTCGTGAAGTCGATGAAGAGAGAGATGGGCCCCGTTGACGTTGAAGTTAGGAACAATTCAACGGTGACGCCAAGCTCGCCGAAGAGATCTCGTTTGTCCAACATTGGTGGGATGCTAAGATCACAGTTGGGGCGATTCTCTCACAACTTTATTCCAATCGGATGAAAATTTTATGTAACGTTAACTTTAATCCAATCAGATGAGGACTGTATGCAGATAATAGGGTAGGGTTGCTTTCTGACATAAATAGGGTTCTTCAAGAAAACAGTCTTGCTGTTGCTAGGGCTGACGTGGCGACATAAGGGGGGAAGGCGGTGAATGCCTTCTACATTAGGGACATTTCCGGCAAAGATGTAGATATGGAGTTCGTGAAGTTGATGAAGAGAGAGATGGGACCCCGTTGACGTTGAAGTTAGGAACAATTCAACGATGATGCCAACCTTGCCGGAGAGATCTCATTTGTCCAACTGGTGGGATGCTAAAATCATAGGTGGGGCGATTCTCTCACAACTTTATTTCGATCAGATGAAAATTATACGTAACATTAACTTTGATCCAATCTGATGAGAATTGTACGTTACATTCATGTATTAGCATTGTACATACAAACAAAGACAAGTTTTAGAAGATTAAATTCATTGTTTGTAGAAATGTAAATAAAGATGATCCTACCATTCAGTATGGCGCAGGGGAGATTTTTTTTTTTTTTTTTTTTTCTGTTTTTAAACTTTTCTATGAACCTTACAAACCTGTTTTTTCTTTTTCTTTTTTTTCCTTTTCTTAAAATCTTTATAAATATATACATAAATTTAATGAGTAGATCCTCAGTGTTGTTCTTAATTAGCCATAGATTCACTCCCCCAATTAGTAAATCCTCTATGCAATGCTCCCTTGGACTTTTAATTTCGACACATAGATACCCAAATTATCATATTGAGAAATCGTGGGAAAAAGAAAAAATATAATGGTATCTAACCAAGAAGTCCCAACGATAGTGTACAACAAGAAAGTGGCAATTCTAATCAATTATTAAACCGTCTAACAACCGTAGAGGATCTTTAACCTCACAGAAGGGGGCCCGGCCTTTTGATCCCTAAAAACGTTACAATTTTTCTCAAAATCTTATATGTATTGGTGTAAAACCGACTTTTAGGACATTTAAGATTAAAAGTTTAGGGGACGATTTGAATCCACTATGATAGTTAAAAGGGTAAAAACATAATAAAATGCCGATCATATGAAATTTTATTCATTTTAAGTTGGGTTAGAATGGCCTCTCTGAAACATCCTTCGATCGAAAATATATTTTATCATTTTTGTTCCGACAACTAGTGGGATCTGTAGAAGTTGTCAAGATTATTCTCTGATGTAGCATATTTTCAAGAGAAAGTGGTTGCTGTTATTAAAATGTTTATAAGGTAGAGATATCAATTAACCCGTAATGGACCACCAAAAAAAGAAAAATGAATCGTTAAACTTAAGGTAATGCTACTTATCTCGAAAAAGTAATCAAATCCAAATCTCACCACTCACACATGTAGGGGTGAGTCTCAAACATGTGATAGAGTGGTCGTGTGGGGCCCAACCCTACAGGTGAATGGTGGGATTCGAGTGGAATTGTTTTTTTTGGGATGATTAGCATTACTCTTAAACTTATGACAAAACTATCTAATTTAACAATATTATCAAAGAAAAATGATGGGTAATAATAGATTTGGCAAAAATTTTAGAATAATTTGATTGCCGACAACATTGATATAATTTCATCAGAAAGAGAGTATGTTGTAGGCCACACGCAGCTCGTCCTCAAAAAGATGTTATTTTACTAAAAAAATTTTAATGCACACTTAAAAATTTTTAGCAAAATAATATCATTTTGGAAATGAATGCATACAAATCATGCGCGATCGAGTGCATACTTCCTTTGAATTTTAACACTTCTTATAAAAAGATGAGAAAAGTAACCCAACATTTTATTATTAAAATAATGATAATAAAGTTGACTTTCGAATTGTTTGGTCTCCCAGTTAAATAGCATTTGCATTATGTAGGCTTGTAATAGCATGAAATCCACACTAAGAGGAACTTTTAGCCCCTACAATGCCAAGGGCTTCATCATGATCATCGAGAATGGAAGTTTGTACTGTAGCTATATTACAATCTCATATGGGAGATAACCATAAAACAGAAACTTAAAATTGTAATCATACACTTGTTGAGAGTAAACTTTGATCCAAGCCGAAAGCTGGATCTTATTTTGGGCCAACTTCGTGCCATGTTTGGGTTATATTTCACTGATATTTTGCTCAATAAATTTATTCTGCATTCACTTCGACATTTACATTTTGTTTCTGGAGAACATGGTGTGCTTCGATTGACTCTCTCTGGTGAATTGGGTTAGTGGGAGTTTCTTATTTAGGTTTTAAATTTTGAAGCTGCAAGCAATTCATGAAACACCGATGAGATTCATGTTTCAGAGGGATTAGCAGCAGCAGTTTTTTTTTTTTTTTTTTTGGGTGATTCACAGAGCCCTCACTCAGGCTCTTTGATAGTCTATATTCTTAAATGCATAAAATCAAGTTTCCCTCGATTTTCTTGTCTCACTTCCATTTCTTAATGTTCTGAACAGGCAGGAACCCTAGCACTGGGGATGTGAGCAAACACAATGGAGAAAGGGGCTACAACTATGGGTTTTGTTGACTTCACAGTTGCAGGTTCCAAGGGAGGAATGAGCCCAGAGGAATTTGCAGCAAGTATTCTCCCGTTTAGAAGCATTGTTTGGCTGTGCAGATCTCCATCTTTAGCAGTCAAATGGTATTCTTCTCTTTCATTTCCACCATTTTTGGAATTTCTCTGCATCCAAGCAATCTCTCCCCTTCCAGTTTTGTTGTTTTCCTGCTGCACCATCAGTGTCCCCTTGACAGCAACCTTTACGGTTGAAAACATATTGACTTGAAATGTAGTGTTGCAATCTAGGTTGATCAGGAGTAGTGTAGTTCCTTGCTGTGAAGATGAAACTGCTGATTAGGGCTCGTCTGTCAGACGGTGACACCGTTCCTAATTGCATGCACTGACGTCCCAAAACGACGTCATTTCTTATATATATAAAAAAAAAATAATGGATTGCCTTCTTGGACAGAGCAGCGTCATTTTGGGGTGCCGCTTTATGCGATTAGGAATAGTGGGATTGCATAAATGATTTTCTCTGTCTATTATTTCTTTTAACTCGTGTCTGAAATTTAAGGTTTACTTACAGATACTTTCGAACAATGAGTGTAAGCACGTATCTTTTCTGACCCATTGAAGCTAGTTGATAGAACAGTTTTTCCCATTAAACGGTGCCAAAGAAGAGCACTGCACAATCACGATGACGATGATGATGATGTTGATGACGACAATGATGATCGTATTGTTGACATTTATTCACTAAAGTTGGAAGCTCTATTGCTTCTCAACTAATGTGGAATTACTGTCATAGAGGCATTCACTTCAATCTACATATGAATGTTGCTTGTGCATGCCTCTCATAGTTCTTAGAGTAATTCTACGCATCCCTTCTAAAACAAATCCCTAAAATTCTAACATGGCATGGCAACACATGAAGGAAGGACACTGGAGCAATTTCACCAAGATGTTAGGTCGGTACTGCATTGCCCTCCATTCATGTTTGTCGCATCAGCTTTCAGGAATTTGGTTGAAATTTGGTTGGGAGGTATTGTGTTATTCTGATTAGTACAAATAGAATCTGTCCATTCTGGAAAAGAATAAAATGAGGCATCCTGGGAGAATCCCTACACAAATACTATTGGGGGGCGTTTCCCCTGGGAGTAATATTATTTGTACATCCTTGACACAACCTTCACACCGAAAGGGTGACGTGACAGAATATGTATGGTCTTTTTTTAGGGTTATTTTGATCAAATAACAATATAGGATAATATAAATTCTATCATGTGACCACTTAAGGCGTGAAGGATGTACAAGTAGCATTACTCTTCCCCTGGATGCTTCCTCTTTCCAGAAAGAGTAAGCATTGTTCTATTGCTAGAGAAGCATTGAAACTGAAGAATCACCTGTAATAATCGGGATTCGGAACAAAGGAGTTGGCATTCAGAAGTCCGTAGTTCCCACCAACAAGTGTCTGTCTACAGTATGTTTTAGTATTGTAGGATGACGCCATTCCAAGCTGATCCAAGAACCTGTTTCATTGTCCAGATGCAGCAGCATTTCTCAGGAGAACTCATCAAACAACATGAAGGTTAAAAAGGGATAAAGAGATGGCCAGAGTTAGCTTACCAGAAACTAAACACGAATGCATTAGTGACACGGTTTCTGCCACTGTTGTACGCCCCGCCTGCCTCGCCGACCCACGCTGTGGCTGAAGTTCCAGACTCCTTCAGAATCCTTTGAAGACCAATGAACGGCTGGGATCCTCCATCAAGGTAAGATTGGTCAAGTATTTTATTAACAAGGTTTTCATCAACACCTGCACTTGAGAGAGGGGAAAGATGTTTCCCATGAAAGAGAGGTTACTAGAGGGGCAATGCCTTTAAACTGGGACGGCCACCTTTGAATGAAAATGGTAGTATGAGCACATGAGCAAGCCCTACATGAGGTCACAGGAAGGGATTCTGACTGCCAGATTAAAACGCTACTCATATATCTTGCAACCCGGTAAACTTTGAGCCTCATCTACTGATCAATGAGTTTTCATTTAAATAGCTTAAATTTTAAGAACTGTTCTTATGTTTGCCCTATTGCAATGGATTTAGTTTAGAAACCCCGTTATATTCTTAACGTCCTTTTGATTTTGAAATCTGGGTTTTTTTAGTGGTTTTAGCTTGGCTATAGTCGTTGTTTTGCTATATTTTCAGAATACTGGTTTATGTTGTTTTATTCCTTTATTTGCTCATTTGTATGCAGAGAATAGAGTTGGAAGGAGGCATCTGAATCGAGAAGGAAACAGATGTTTACCATCATTTTTAGAGTACCTTTAAATTAACTTTTTTGTTTTTCTCCTACTGTTTCAAACGATATACGCTCTTGGAGGGCATCTGAATGTTGGATAGCAATCAAAATTCATCAATTCAATTTTTTGAATCCTTTGTTGGTAAAGGTTAACAATCCAGATTGTGTACTGCATTCAAATGTTTTGTTTCATGAGTTGAAAGCACCTTTGTTCGACTTGTGATAACCAGTGCATCTCTATTTTTTACTGTGTTCTATTCTGTTATGAATGCAATTCTGTTCTCTGGCTCTATTATCAGGGGCATTAATTTAGTTTTTGAAGCATTGTGTGCACTTGTGTGGCCCCAATTAAGAGAGTCAAGTTTGATATACCTGGCATTTCATATGGCTGAGTTTATCTTGTGAGCTTATTAACGGAGGTTAAGAAGGTAAATTCAACAAAATTTCTTTATTGTCTCTCTCGTCTAGGTAAAATTGCACTGATTTGACCGATTTGGGAAGAAATCTCGTATGTTTTGAAAATTAGAACTTAATTTCTTGTTTTCATTGAAATTGTAACAATTAGTTTTAGCATTATTATATCTGATTTCTGCTAAAAAATTTTAACAATAATAAATTCGTATCTGATTTTAGATGATTGATAGAGATTATGGATGCCAAAATAAATACTCCCTAATTGGGAGCAAGGATGAACATTGACCGTTAAGAGACTTCTATGGATGACGTGGCATGGTCAATGAGTTTTTCTTGGCCATTAAGTTTGCTTGAAAGTTACCATCCAAAAAAAATTTAAAATCTTATGCAACGATGTCAACGAAATAATCCTACAGAATTTGAGGTGGCTCAAGGATGACGTATAATTAATTTTACAAAATTACTTGACCAGTTATTCAGAATTTAATGGAAAGATTCTGAAGTGCTATCTTCTTTTCTTTTTTTTTTTTGAGGTTTCTTCGATGGATATAAAAGGAATAATTTAAATTTATTTCATTCAAGTGACAAGTAGAGTTTATCTATGTGCAACCCTCCTCCCCCTTCAAGAGAAAAACCTTCTTAATTAGAGTACATTTACTCTCAAAATGATATAGTTTTATTTAAATTATACTATGACATATAATTTATACGTATTTGCTCTCAAAATAATTTTTTTATTAAAAATATGTACATATATAATAAAAATTAATAAAATAATCTCATTTACTTTACTAAAATAAATTTTTTTAAGTTAATAATATCATTTTAAGGGAGAACTGCACATGACTATATTTCCTTTTCTTATGGTGAAAAAGGACCCAATTTGACAATTTAGAGACTTTGATTGATGACGTGGCAAGGGTCAGCAAGAGTTGACATGGACACGCGTCCTTCTGCTATTGGTCCATCGTCTCCCCCCGGGCCAGCCTTCACACGTCCTTTTCCACCTATAAATATTAGAGCCCATCCGTCCTTGCGGTTCATCTCACAAGCTTTTCCTTCAAAGTCGGATTCTTCGGTTTGTTTCTCCTCGATTCCGTTTTCTCGAGAAAATTCTCCTGTGTCGAACTGTGCTTCTCAGAATTCGTTCTCCCACCACTTCAAATTCTCTTCTTCTGAATCAAAATTCTTCTCCGTTATTCTCCGTGATTCGATGGGCGTCGCAGTTCTACATCCTCCAGATTGCCTCATGAAGAACCCCCTCTCTCATGCTTCCACAGTCAATCATCCCATGATCTCTCCTCGAAACCCTAACCCTGACCGATCCAATCGCCGGAGACGGATCCCCTCGCCGGTCCCGGCGAAGGCTCCCACCAAATCCCCCGTCATGACGAACCGAGTCAGAATCCTAAAACGCGGCGAGGAATTGAAGGATGTTATCACAGCCCAAAACGATGCGGCGGCCTCGAGGATTTCGGATCCGATTACGGAGCCTTCGGATTCCAACGCGGGTGTCAACCGGATCCGATATTTACGGAACTTGTACGCGGGGTCGGCGTTCTCTGCCTCTCCACCGCCGAGTGAGCTGCCGGTGCCGGCGTTCGAGTTGGCCCCAAAAGGCGGCGTTTCGAGCGACATGCGGCGGATTCCACACTGCTCGAGTAGCCGTAATTGTTGTGTTGTTGATTAGTCGGGTAGTGACTTAACCGGCTTGCTGGTGTTTCCTCTTCATCTTGATGGGGAAGGTCAGATTCACAACGATGTCTCCCCTTTTGTTCTTTGGCGTTGTAAGTTATTAGATAGGCCGTGCCGTGTTGATTTTTTATTTTTATCTTTCCCGCAATTGTCTATGTGCATTTTGATACACTACGATGTACCCATCTATATGTACGTTGAAGAAAGTTTAGATTACATATATTGTAAGTCTGGCATATCTTGCCTTTATTCTAATTAAAGCACAAACTTTACTTAGTCCTAATGGTTTGAGTACCTTAAAAGCAAGTGATTGAGTTCTTTCAATTTGAGCTGATTGTTAGATTTGAGTATTCAGCAAATCAAGAACACAATAGGGAGATTCACACAATATAAGAAGAATCTTGGGACGAAACAATAGTTCAGTAGTGGTAATTCTGAAGATACCAATAGAGGCCCACTAGTTCAGAATTTACACATGAAATAGAAAGTTTGAAGTAATTAATAAAATTATCATTTATATAATTTATTGTCATAATGATAATACTAATACAAATTTATAAAGACATAAGTTATTCATGATAAAAGGCTGATAATGCTATCTTTATAAATTCACTATTTTATTACACATTTTATTTTTGATTGGTAAATGTTTAATTAAATTACTCGTTCTTTGATAAATAAAAAATAGAATAAATTTTTTATTTAATTTTAATCTTTAAAATTATTTTTTTATCATGTAAATAGTTTGCTATGTTTAACTTATAAATAATTTTTAAATTTTTGAGTAAAATGGCGTTAATGGCGGATGGATTGTGAAAATATATATTTTTAGAGTCAAGTTGTTCATCATTGTTCGCAGGGTAAATGAGGGGTGCAAATTTGATTTCAGGGGTTCGATTAAAATCACATGTAAAGAGCTATTAAAATATAAAACTCTATGAAAGGAAAGGACCAAAACCTCTAGAAAATGGGAAAAGATGGATGAAGGTCTAGTTTGAGGGAAAGGAAGCCTTTTGTCTTAAAAAGAGCTGAACCCATAAGGTTTCTTACATATCTTTATAGGAAAATCAGACCTATGTAGTTCTTAAGCTTGTAGAGTGGTGGGAATGACTGGAATGTAGCTCACATTGCCGTTGCTAGCTTTTATTTGATAGTTTGATGATAAGAGAATAGAGAAAGGCTAGTCGTTTACTTTCTATTTTCTTTATATGCAATCTCACTTTCCAAAAGAAAATCTCTAACCTCTTACAAAATTCTATAATTTTTCTAAGATAGGGGAAGGGAAGAAGGAGAGGAATGCAACTGCACATCCCTTCCTTGGCCTTGGGTCTCACAAAATCTTCCACATCCTCATTAATGAGAAAAGAATGGGGTAAAACCTCATGCCCCAAAGGCCCAAAAAGGTATCCGGGGGGATTGAGCTGTACGCTCAGAAGAAAATGAGGCAAGAGACCTGAAAAGAAAACCCTTTAAGGATCGGGTTACGGGCCTAGAAAGTGGGCTAAAGAACCTAAAAATGAGAAAAATATCTCCTTAAGGATTAAGTCATGGCCTAGAAAAGTAATAACTCTTTGAAGGTGAAATTGATAAGCAAACTTTATAAAAAGCTTGTGTAATTAATTTTCTCTTTTATTGAAACCCAACGTAACCACCAACATATACTAGGCAGACATAAGTTCGCCCTTAACCACCATTGATCCTTAACTTATATTTGACTCCACTAACTGACTTATTTAAGCCCACTCAGCCCAATTAAATTTTACTTATATATGCTTCATAATAATCTTAATTTATTTAAAGTCATGACCCACTCAAATTCATCTCTTTTTTTTTTTTTTTTGGTAGCTCCAAGCTCTAATTGTGATTGTATGACAAATGTGCTAATGATTAGAGGGAAAGTCTCCAGCGTGGGCGGGAAAAGGGCGAAAAAAGCCAAAATCGCAGGCAGGCCGGATATGGGGAGGGTGGGACCCGCACTTCTCTTTCGGGCGTTGAAAAGTCAAAAGGATGCCTCAAATAGAGGGATTTTAATTTATTGGGGAATGGGCCCTTCAAAATTTATTCATTCACCATTTGTCCACACACTCTCGTTTCTTTTCACACCTCAAACCCAATATAAAAAGAAAAAAAAAACACCAATACTACACGTTTATATTATTATTTAATTAAAATATCTCTTAAAAAATTACACGAATTTTATTGCGATATTATTTCGATATAAAGAAAGTGCTAGGAATATATAAGTAAATTTTTTTAAATAATAATAGTACTTACTATAGCCTTCACTCATTATTCGTATCAAAATATTAATAATGTAAAATTAAGTAATTTTTTAAGAAGTAATGAATTACTTAAAATTTAACGAACAATACTACACGTATATTCTTCACATCAAAAGAGTAACGTGACAGAACATGTGTGATTAGTGGTATTTTAATCAAATAACAATATAAAATCGTACGTATTTTGTCACGTTATCACTTTTAGTATGAAAGTTATGTAAAAGATATACATATAATATTACTCAAATTTACTATGCTAATAACGCACCATCCAATATTATTTTCTATTTTATGGGAAAATATAATACCCAAAAAATATTATTGAGATAATACAGTCATGTAAAAGCATATTATATAAAAATTCAAAAACATTTTTATTATGCTCCTATAATGTGTGTGTGACCTCATACTCCAAAATAATAACCCAAAAAATAAAAGTAAATAAAGGAAAACGTCCCGTAAAATTTGCTGAGTTGATAATTACGACCGACCTGCGGAATGGTGCTGGCATCCATGAGAGTCGTTCTCAAGAACTTGACTTTGTAGTGCAAATGTGGGTCCCTTTGGGCCCACATGTTGGGATCTATCGATGATGAAACTATGTTAAATATATAATATATATATATAATTATAAATATCACAATTTTGGCCTAAAAGATGAGCTCTGATTGGGTCACCAAGCCTCCGTGTGTCTAAAAAGGAGGTTATTTCTACCTCACCTCATAATTCTAAGACTAACGTACATCATTCACGCATATTCTGTATCGGAATAATGTCATATGTTATTCATTTTTAAAGGTATTTTAATTAAATAATAAAAAAATCATACTAATTTTGATTTGTGATTACTTTCGTATAACGACGAGTGAATGATGTATAGGAGGCTTAACATCACTTCTCTCCCTCTGTTTCTCCAAGCTCTTACAGCACTTCTTTCTCTCTCTCACACACACTGGCAGGGTGTGAAGCTTAACATCACTCCAAAAAATCCAGCAAAAACCCTTGCATTGTAGAAACAGAGCTACACCCATTATGCCAAATCGCACCCCCTTCCCTTTCTCTCTTCTAATCACAGCATTTCTCTTCTTCCCTCAAGCATTCTTTTCCCCCTCCCATGGAACTTCCAGCTTTCCACTCCCGCAACCATTATCTACTTCAGGCAAAGCAATCTTCTTCTTCTTTTTCTTATCCCACATTTCCCTGTTTAGAGGGTGAGAAAATAAAAAGGTGCCCCTTTCTTTTCTTTTCTTTTCTTTTCTTTTAACAGGGAGGCATTATTGGGGAACAAGGAGTCTAGAGTTTGGAGAGGCGCCCAGTAGTGAACCAGTGGAGACCTCGTATGTGGTGTTAGCTGCAGGAAGAACAAACAGAAAAGACCCTCTAAATGGGTTTGAAGTGTACAATGGAGGATGGAATATCAGTAATCGCCACTATTGGGCTGTGAGTTTGCACAAATCTCGTAATGGATTTGGTCATTTTCTTCTTTGAGAAGAGATTTTTGCTCATTTCTAGATTAAGTGTTCACCAGGGTTTCACTGTTCACCTAACTCCTCCACCGCACCCTTCCAGACTGATTTGCTTGTTGGGGTTCCTCTTTAAGAGTCTTGAGAATCTGACCCCCAGACGACTTTGTTTTGCCGATTCTTTTTTGGAAAAAGTTAAACCCACTGTAAACACTCTTCATACTACTGCATTTTGTGGTGCACACGTGCTTGACCAGGAGCAGTAGCACTGCATACTCCCTAACCCAACCCAACCCCTCTCCCTCCCCATTTATTTGAAAACGCTGTCATTTTGGGTCAAGAAAAATGTAGAATCCTCTTCACAAGGATTAATCAAGAGAGAGAGAAGGCCCTAATCAAGAAATGTTAGAGAATCACTGAATGTAATGCTAGTCCTTATTTTGCCATTTGCACAACTAGATTTTGATAATCTAGTTTCTCAAGTTCCTTCGCTTGTAATGTCATTCTTCACCAAATTCTGTATTACTTATGGCTAGACAGATCAAATTCCCTCATCTCACTCTCATACGCACTTAAAATCTTCGAATGGGGTTTTCTCACTTCAATAGCAGCTCTCACATCAGCTGTACTCTTTGTTTTGATCAATTTAATACTAAACTTAATTCACCCTTCGAAATGCAGTCAGCGGGTTATACTGCACTTCCCTTTTTTGCCATTGCAACAACCTGGTTCCTAGTATTCGCACTATGCTTATCGATCATTTCTATCAGTTATTTCTGTCGTAAGAAACGGGCTTATTGCTATTCTAAAGCGGCTTATGTGATCTCCTTTGTTCTCCTCATCGCCTTCAGTTTCGCAGCAGTGTAATCTCTTTCTCTATCTTTCACTCACACACACACAAATTGAGCCTCTATTTTTACTTTAGGCCACATTGGGCACATTAAAAAGAAATAAAATGGAATTGAAAGGAATTTAAATAGAGTAAAAATCAGGTCCCGTCCCATTGTCGAGCCCCATCAACAATTAAACGAGGAAAGGGGCATTAGTACTACCCTTGTAGGAAGGAATGGCCATTTCCATGGCTTATTCATTTTTAGTAGCTATATGATGGGAATAGACAATGGAATGAGACATTTCCATGTGAAGTGATTTTACTCTTTAAAATCCATCCCGTTCCATTTCATTCCAATGTGCTAAACATACCCTTGTTTTCTTATACTAACTGATGCGTTATTCTGTGAACTGCAGCATTGGGTGTGTTATTATGTACACTAGTCAGGAGAAATTTCATAGTAGTGTGATGACAACACTAGAATATGTCGTGACTCAAGCGGATGCAACAGCCGGGAAACTTAGGGAAATCTCGGGTCATCTTTCGGAATCTAAACAGATCGAAGTGGATCATGTTACTCTGCCTGCTAATATTCAAACTGATATCGAACAGATCGGGTCAAAGATTAGTTCATCTGCTACCACTCTTTCTGATAATACAATGGAGAATTCACATAATATACAAGATGTCTTGGATTCTATGTAATCAAATATTTCAATCTTCTTCATATTGTTATTTATTATTTTTTGGAATTCTTTGTAATTGACTATCACTTAAAATTGCCAGAATTACTAAAAGGAATATGTCACAGGGACTTGACTTACAGCTTATGACTGAAAACATTTATCAATATTGTATTTTTTTAATTAGAATATTACTTAATTTTTAGTTTTATCAAACATGCTGTAAATGGATTGACTTAATGTTCTTGCAGGAGAGTAAAACTTATCGTTGCTGCTGCTGCACTGCTTTCCTTGGCATTTTTAGGATTCTGTAAGGACAAATTTGTGACTCAATCTACCAGAGGCCAATGTTTGTGTTTATTTTTTCAAAATTGTTGCAACTATAATTTCCTGATTTTCTATTTATGGTTGTCTATTTTCTTCAGTATTTTCGATATTCGGCATGCAGATTCTAGTCTACATGTAAGGCAATCTTCTTGTGATCTTTCTGTGTTTGCTTCTTCTAACAATTTCAACTCCAAAAACCTCTCAATTCAGTTGCAAGGTTTCCTTTAGGAATAAACATTGTGGGATCAAATTTGTTGCAGATTGGTGATCCTTGGATGGATTCTTGTTACTGCAGCTTTTATCTTGTGTGGTACATTCCTTCTCCTCCATACGTAAGTCCTGCAACAGCATATTTTGTCTACCATCCAACTATGTATACCTTGTTTAAGTCGACGCATGGAATGGAAACACAACAGCATTTCAACGACCTTTAAGGGCCGGTTTGAGGATGCTTATTTTTATGGGTTTCCTTTCAGAATGGTCTTTCTGGAAAGGCCTGGCCGTTTGGCAAATCCTTGGAAAGCTCGAGAGAGCTTCTTTTCTCCAGAAAGCTGTTCTTTTGTTTTGTCTCTGCTAAAGTACTGAAAATAGCTTTTCGATTGAGCTCCCCAAAAAGCTGCGAAACAAGGCCTAAACTCCTTTGTAATCCTTTGCTTTGTTTCTCTTCACTGAGGGTTGCTCGGTCCATAATATAGGTTGGCAATTCTTCTCTAAAGTTGCTTCTATTAGCTAAAACTCACTGTTGTCTTAAATTAGTGTTCTATAACTAGTACTACTGTCAATTTCTGAACATATTTGTTGTGGTTTTCCAAAATGCCCCTTCTCCACCCCTCAAATCCTGGTAATGCCCGAGTTATCTGAAATGTTGGAAATGCCTGAAATACCCAAAAGATCTAAAATGGCTAAAATACCCGGGTGCTGAAAGTGCGCTCACTGTGTGTTTTTAAATGCCCAAAATACTCGGAGTAGTTATCAATGAAAGCTAATTATTCTTTCTTTCTTTCACTTGTCAGTGTAGCTGCAGATTCTTGTGTAGCAATGGAAGAATGGGTCCAAAACCCTGCAGCTGCTCCTACAGCTTTAGATGAGATACTCCCATGCCCAGACACTATAACTGCCCAAGAAACCTTGTCGAGAAGCAAGGAAGTCACATATCGGCTTGTGGAGCTGATGAATGAAGTTGTCACCAATATTTCCAACATTAATTTCTCTCCTGACATTAAAGCTGTTTACTATAATTCGTCCGGTCCACTGCTTCCAATCCTGTGCAATCGGTTTCATCCTGACTTGACGGATCGGGCCTGCTCTGCTGGTGAAGTGGACATGAACAACGCAGAACAGGTAACAATTCAAAAATAGGGAACGTTTGGTTCAAGGAAAACAAAAATAGAGATATAGGCATGAGGTGCAAAAGAGAACTAGAATTTGCTTTTGTGTTGGCAATTTATATCCTTGTGTATTCTAGCTTCTAAGGGTAAAATTCAAATAGGACAACTAACGTCTGTTGGCGTATTTGGTTTGCCTGAATGAAGTACCGAAGGAATGAAATAGGCTCTAGATCTCTTGGCTGGTCTAGAATAGAGGCTATATAAGAATAGGCTTATTCCAAGGTCTAAAGTAAACCAAACGAGGTAATATATGGAAATAGATCGGGAATGTGATACCTATCACCATGAGCCAAATCCGGCTTATGACTTTTTACTTTTTCCTTTCTTTTCTCACACATCTTCCAGGATCCAAACAAAATATTTTTGGTCTCCAACAGAGGTCAGGCTCTCAAAAAATAAATCACCTACCTTTCTAAGCAAAAAAAAAAAAAGAAGCAGATCTACTGGATTTCATCTCTTTAGATGCCGACAGGTTTTGAATAGAATGATCCACACTCAGTGGCTCTACAAAGCGTTTACAAATTGATGAGGTGCCAAAGATGTATAAGAGCCAAAACTTAAGAGCGTTTGTTAAACATGCCCTTGTGCAGTGCTGCCTTGAAAAGAATTCAAAGGCATGCCCTAATGTCAGCTCTTGTTCTATATTTTGAGGTACACAAAATGTTTACAAAATTGATGGGGCGACTGGAGCCCAGTAAGGGTGTTCTGAGAATCTTCATTTATTGCGCTTCTATGCACCCCTGTTACCTCAGCAATACTTAGGAGTGTTTCTTAAACATGTGAAGGGACAGTGTGCCCTAATGTATGTTCATGTTTTGTGTTTTTCAGGTATGGCAAAACTATACGTGCCAGGTTTCACTTTCGCAACCCGACATTTGCATTACGACTGGCCGATTAACCCCAACCCTATTCAACCAAATGGTTGCGGCGGTGAACGTGGGCAACTCCTTGTACAATGATGCTCCCTTTCTGCTTGAGCTCCAAGACTGCACTTTTGTTAGGGCGACTTTCACTGACATAGTGACAAATCGCTGTCCTGGCATAAGGACCTTCAGTAAATATATCTATATTGGACTGGGGGCCATCACTTTTGCGGTCATGTTATCTGTAGTATCATGGGTGGTATATTGTAGAGAGCGCCGCCGTCGTGTCCGTACCAAACGTGTGGTGAATCGATCGACGCAGGAAGAGAAGGATCCCCCGAGGAGCCCTACGTTTCCAAGGAACCCTCCGTTCCCCAGTAACCCTGTGTTCCCAAGGAACCCCCCTTTCCCGAGGAACCCTCCGTTCCCGAGTAATCCTACGTTTTAGTTCACCTACTGATGTGCATTGAACTGTTATTTTATTTTAACTTTGTTCTGTTTTTGGTTTTAGTTTGTAATGTATGCATGCTCAGTAATTGAAGGAACTTTTCTGGGTTTCTTGGGTTGATCACCATGTGTAGTCATCTGTAATTGTTCACCAAGTTTTTTAACTCCCTAATATTTCTATAAATATCAAGCAGCAATGGCATACGACATCATGGTTTACTGTATTTTATTTGGGGCAGGTGTGGTTGCGGATGCGGCTATAAGTAATAATTGCACAATTTTGATCTTGAACTAAAAATTGGTCGCATCAGTTTATGACACGATTTTTCGCTTCTTTGAAAGAAGAGGTTTCAGTCGTATGTCATGAAGGAGGGTTCAGTTACTAGTTGAGTATAGTTATGATGTGCTTTATCACCCTTTTAGGGGTCTCACTTGCGTGTCATGAAAGAGGGTATTAGAGGAGGGTGGCCGCAAGAGAAGTTCCCTTTAATGGTGTATAGATTGTATCCACATTCGCGATTCACATGGAGGTGCCTTTGGGACGGGTTTCACCTCCCTCAGTTTGTAGGTTCGGATGGAGTCTGTTTGAGTTGAGTTCTGAAGTTTTCCAAAAAAAAAAAAAAAAGTTATATCCTTTGTGGCATCATTGCTTTTGATACATCCATACAAAGGGATCAGAGATTAAGATTGTGCCGACTGACGATTTGTTTTCTCTAAATGCTCTCTTCTCTTAAGATGATCAAGTTAAAAAATTCAACCGATAATCTCAATCTGTGATTTTCTTATAAAATAACTCGTTCATAAAATAATTTTTACCCTTCTCCGCCTGTTTAACCCATTCAATTATTATTTTCTAGTTAATGTATTTATACTATTTGGATCTAAAATTATAATTTCTCTTAAATATGAATTGATTTATAAAAATAATAAAACAATTTGGGCCTGATCAGTGAAATAATTAAAGTCGCCACCACCCCCGATTACCATCGATCGTTAACGCAATCCCTGTTTTAAAGACTCGCCTTCGTCGAGTCTCCGCTTCACTTATCCGCTCTTATTAGTATGACTTCGTTGACCCGTCCACTCCGACCCTCCCTCCGCCGCGTCTCCGTCGCTACTCTCCGTTCGGTCGCCGCCGCGAATCCCGATCCTCCGCCACAGGATTCCGGCGCCGATCCTCTCTCCGGATCGCTTCTCAAATGGTTCTCAGGGATCGCCGCGGGCTCGAGCGTAGGGTTTGCGTACTGGTTTTCATCTTCCTCTTCCTCTTCTAGTCCTGATTCTTTCATGAACTCCTTCTCTTTCGCTGAACCGGCGGTGGAGCATCGGCCTTCAAATTCTCCTCCTCAAATCTCGCTCTCCGAGAAGAGTCCCAAGTTTCTCCTCGGAGGTACTGTACGGAACTACTAGACCGTTCTTTTTTCTGTTCTTGCTTAGTTGTGAAATGGTATTGGACCAAAATTGGAACCAGTACTGGAAATTTATAAGATGGTTTTATTCAGGGGTATATGATAGTTTGCTGATCTGACACATACAAATGACACACTATTCATTACCAGGTTTTATGGAGATTTGACTTGAGTATGATTGGTGCTTATGCTTACTTGTCTAGATATTTATAGCTTATATAAATTGGAAGAGTTCTTTTCAATTTTTTGATAAAATGCTTCTTTTTGTTTGCTGTTACCATTATCAATCTTGGGTTCAGCTGAAATATTTAGCAATCCGTGGTCATTCTTACAGTTTTTTCTGTTTATTGATGGCTACTGCTTATCGGTGTTATTGTTATTCCAGATGCATATAGGAGAAAGATATTTTTTAACTACGAGAAGCGCATAAGGACGCGTAGTCCTCCTGAAAAGGTATCTTTCGATGCTTAGTTTTACCATGCCGTGAGGTCTTACCCTAATATAGGGGATTAATTATGTATCCTCCTAATGAAATTATACTAGTCTTTAACACTAAATGTTGTCTTCAGAATAAACCAACAAGGCACTAAGGGATGTGAGTTCCTTATTACTTGATCTTGGTTAGTTTTTGAACAGATAGCCCTTTTTCTTTTTCTTTTACTCATTGACATTTTCTTACACCTATCCATTGAAGGTTTTTGAGTACTTTGCATCTTCTCAAAGCTCAGATGGGGAAATGCTTATGACACCTGCAGATTTGATGCGAGCAGTTGTGCCTGTTTTTCCTCCTTCTGAATCAAATCTTGTAAGAGATGGATATCTGAGAGGGGAAAGGAAGCCCGGAGAGTTGCGTTGCGATCCTTCAGAGTTTTTTATGCTTTTTGACATGAACAATGACAGCCTCATTTCCTTCAAGGAGTGAGTCACACTTTGTTATGGACCCTTTAATTCTTAATCATTTATTTAGTTCAAGTTTTGTTTCCTTTTATTTTACAATATCAAACATACGACTCAGTATAAGATAGCCACATAGGAAGCAAAAAAGGTCACTAGGGTGCTGATCTTAGGGTTCATGGGGAATTTATGGATAACAGAGACAGGGGATGGAGGAATGGAGCTGTTGAAAAATTTAAGGCTGGGGAAGTGTAGGGATTTAATAGATACAAGATGCATAAAGAATGGGGTTCCTGCTTGTGAAGACAAAATTCCGGATCGCTAGGTTTGGCTAGTTTGGGTCATGAAGATACGACATTCCAGTGTGTGTGCTCCAGGATAGCGGGACGACCGAAAGGTAATTCTGGGTTGGACGCGTGCAATGGATACTTATGAGCATCACCGGACAGTAGAAGCTAGGTGATCAATTTGAGAGAAGTAACAAAGGTGAACAATATACCATTAAAATATTGGATGCAATTTGTGAGAAAGCACGTAATTGTTAGGGTGGTAGATGAGGAGGTCATCCCAGTCAGTAATGAGTGGCTGGAAAACCAAATCAATTACCTACTGTAATTTCTTCTGGTTCAGTATAACCGACCACAAACTTGTGAGTTGGAGGCTTATATCAAATCTGTGATGCAACTTAATTTGTGCATCATGAAGTTTTAATTCATGGAGAATTGAGCTCTTTGTAATTGGATGTCTTTTCTTTGTAACAGGTATATCTTTTTCGTTACACTCCTTAGCATTCCAGAATCAAGCTTTTCAGTTGCATTCAAAATGTTTGACATTAACAATGATTGGGTGAGGCCTCAACCTCATTAGTGTCACTGTTTCTCTCATATTTTGTTTTTATTGTATTAGTTTTCTTGATTTGTCAGCTCATTAAGTTTTCCATGGTTATATCCTTTGCTTTTCTTATGATCATGTCCAAATATAATAAAGAATACTAAAGATATGCAGGGTAAATCCTGTGCATATTTGTTTTCATCTTTTTCTCCCATTCCTTTACTGAATTTATGCTGGTATTGTGATGTTTATGTTATTTAATAGGGGGATAGATAAGGAGGAATTCAAGAAAGTGATGGGTCTGATGCGTGCCCATAATAGGCAAGGGGCTGTCCATAGGAATGGATTTCGACTTGGGCTTGAAGCTGGTGGTTCTGTAGAAAATGGAGGTCTGGTAGAGCTATTCTTTGGCATAGATGGCAAGGATTGCCTACAACATGATAAATTTGTCCAGTTTTTGAGAGGCTTGCATGAAGAAGTATGTTCCACCTCCTCACTCCCCCACAAGCCATGTTTGTTTTTCCTACCATTTTGAAAAGACATTATGGATGAGATATGCCTTTGTATTTTCCAGGAATCGAGACAGAAAAATAATGTGAGAATAGGAAATGGCTCCACTATCAGTCTGGCCTGTTTAACATGCTTTAAATAGTATAATGTAATTTAACTTTGAAGCTGCATGTAATTTATACATTATCTTTAAAACTGAAATGTATCCAGTTTATCATTTTTTAAGCTAATTCGTTTTTTAGGTTGAAACTTGCTTGTGTAATTCGTTGGCATAAGAAAAATGATGTTGGACACGAAAGATGTGTCATGGGTGGCTTATGAACATTTCTATGGTAGTATAAGTTCCTGAATAAATTGCAAGTTTTTTTTCCCCTAAGAATATAGAAAAATAGCTTATAGTTTTAAAACTTGATAGAATTTATTGATTGTTTTTGCACTTCAGTCTTATTGTATTTGAACATCTATTTACATGTTGTAGATGTTGAGGCTTGAGTTTGATCATTATGACTACAAGCTACGAGGATCCATATCAGCCAAGGATTTTGCCTTGTCCATGGTTGCTTCTGCGGACATTAGAGATTTGAACAAGTTGCTTGATCGGGTTGATGAATTGGACAATTTCCCACATCTTAGTGATATTCGCATTACATTCAACGAATTCAAGAACTTCTCCGAGATACGTAATAAGTTGCAGCCATTTTCTATTGCCCTTTTCAGTTATGGGGAAGTGAATGGTCTATTGACAAGGATGGATTTCCAAAGAGCTGCCACACAAGTAAGAAACTTCATTCATCCTTGTTTGATGATATTCCCTATTTTGTGAATAAAAGTTGGAAGAAAAATTTGATTTGTTACTTAGCTCTCGTTAAGTCTAATTATGATGTTCAGTTGTGAGTGTTTGTATAGGTGCAGTCTTCTGCTTAAAATGGTGTAGTGTCCTGCAGTAACTATGAGTGCCCAGGTTTCCATCATAATGAAACTCCTTTCTTCATTAATTCTCTGAACAATTTAACTGCCCTCGGCTATCATGCAAAACTCCGAAAAATTTATTGATCCTTCTCAGATTAAATATTCTCTTGTTCGGCTCATGGTAATAGCTATTCTATTCACATGAAATAACTATTGAATCGTTTGGTTCGCTCTAGAGCTTGGATAGCTATCCCTATTCAGGCTAATCATGAATACACATTCCACTCATGGTTCACGGGAGTAACTATTCCTAATCTATTTTATTCTTATGGAATGCCATTATTCCATTGCTCATTCCTCACAATTAAATACGAACAATCAGGTGTTCACAGATTCCCACCTTCATAAAAAGGAATGCTCATTCCCCTAGTTTGGCCGTCTTTAGTTATATGATAGGAATGAATAACGGAATGAGATCTTTCAATGAAAAATGATCTCTCTTTAAAATTCATTCCATTTCATTCCAATGTATACCTCAAATAGATTAATTTCCCTACTAATATTTCCTTTTAGTTATCTGTTTTTGGTTTCCAGGCACCCAGATTTGTCTATTTAATCAATTTTCGCTAATGGAGTGATCTATAAAATTTCAGGTATGTGGCATATCACTCAGCGACAGTATAGTCGAAATCATATTCCATGTATTTGATGCAAATCGTGATGGAAATCTAAGCGCAGGATGAGTTCTTGAGAGTTCTACATAAACGTGAAAGGGACATAGCTCAACCTACAGAAGCAGGCATATTTGGCTGGCTTTCTTGCTGTTGGAATTGTACAAATAACTGTTCTCTTCAAAGGTTGCTTGCCTGATCGAGTTTTTACACCGAGACTACTACCAATATCGCATCGACTCAGATCCTGTTGTAAAATAGATCCACCAACTTTCCCTCCGAATCAGCAGTTTGCCGACAAAGGACACAATTACAATCATTGTTTACCTTTCGAGTAAATTCTCTCTTTCAGATCAGTACAGGTAATTTATGTTCATATTATGTATGACCCAGTAAAAAAAGAAAAAAAAAAAAGAAAAGGAGATGACCAAGGGGACAGAGGGAGAGAGAGGTGGTTCGATAAATGGACATTTTTGCTTCTCAGGATAGTTTGTTAATGTATTAAGCATACATCTTGTTTCTTTTTTTCTTCTTAAAGTACCTTTGGATTGATGAAAAAAAAAAAAAAAAGTGGGAAAACAGGAAAGAAACTGTGTACTTAAGTTGTATCAAGTAAATTTCTCTGTATGTTTTTGCCCACATTATGGTTTGCAAAGTTATAGCAGGTGGTGGAAATAGTTGGGAAGGTGATCTGAAAAGTGTGCCTCCTCCCCCTTTCTTATTTTTTGCTTACATTAAATATTAAATAAATATAGATAGATATATACATTATTTTTTCCCCTCTTTTCCTTTAATTTTTGTTTAATTTTCTTTTCTACATGTAGAGTGTAAGGGAAAAAAAAATCAGCATTATCAAGGCTTGGTGTACAGGACAAGCCTCTCAATTTTCCCTTGATTTCTTCCTCAACATTTTTAATGAACTTTTCAATGATTTTAAATGTGTTGATCGAAAAAGGCATACACAAACACATAAAAATATTAATTTTTATGAGATTTTAAAAATATAGAACACAATTATACTAAGCATTGAAAATTAAGAAAATTAAAGATTCTTATTTTCTCAATATTCTTCACCTTTGAGAAATTTTAAATTTTATTTTGGTTAAAAATTTGAAGGAAGAAAAAAACCTGCACAAATTTCACTTTTAACTTGAGTCCCCCAAGGATCAAATCCTAGCCCTGCCTTGACCACGGTTCGAGGTATAATTTATATTTGCTCTTCTGTGATGGCCGCACTTTCCAAATTAATTTATTTTACTTTTTTTTTTTCGAATTAAAGGAAATCTTATTTTAACTTCAATAATTTTTTTTTTTACTTTATATTATAAAAATGTGTGGTGGGGATTGTGTTTGAGTCATAGTATACCCAAGGGCAAATGGAATGGCGAGGATCCAAATTCATTTTATTTATATAATTATTTGCAAAGAAACCTTAAATACCACTCCGCAGCATCTTATAAGCGGCGGTTTGTTCCATTATTTTCTCCCACCGAGGGTTTCCCCCACAGCGCCCGTCCCTCTCTTCCCGAAACTCTGGCTAGGTAAGAGAAGACAAACTTCTCAAGATTTCAGTTCAACCTCTAATTAGGGTTTCGTCCCATTCTCTTCTTCGTCTCAGGCGCTACTCGATGAAGATAATCAGAAGAGCATCACACGCGGGATCATGGTACACCGACAATCGTAAGCCCGCGTGCTTGAATTCCCCTTACTGCATCGGTTCAATTTTCAGTTTGGTTTGTTCTGAAAAATTCGACCTTTGATTCGTGAATCACTGCTCTTCTTTGAATCGAATGATGTCCTTTCTTGTTGCATAGCGATGCTTGTTCAATTTCGTCATCTCATCAACTTTTCCACTGAGAATCAAATTATGTTTGGTTTTCTGTATTTAGATACTTGTAGGACTTGTTCAAGCTTGTGTCCCTGATGACATGGATTTTCCCTTCTTTTTTTTTTTTAGTTCAAGGATAGTATTGGAACTTCCGTTTTCTTTTTCCTCTTCCTGTAAGCATTGTAATTTCTCTTAAAAGGCACCCAAGTAAAATCTGAAAGAAAATCCAACTTGGGACTCGGGTAATTGTGGTGAGGTCCATTTTTTTATTTAAACGGATGTGGTTTTGGGGCATGCATTCAAGTAAATATTTGAGCCCGGACTTAGATTCTCCAGGCTCATTTGGAAATGATAACCAAATTGTTTGTTGTAATGAATTGTGATCTCTCTCTCTCTCTATATCTATCTCTCTCTCTCTCTCTCTATATCTATCTATCTATCTATCTATCTATCTATCTATATATATATATATATATAGATATCCAAAAAAGAAAAAAATTAAAAACAGTGACATGGTTTAGTTTTCAAGTACTTCTAAAATTTTTTCAATATGTGAAATAGTTCTTGTACTCTGGTGGGAAATTAGATTTTATGAACTTTAAAGGACGAGTTGGAGGCAGTTTAGTTAATACTAATAAGGTGATTATTAAACAGTGCAGGAACTAGATAAGCCTTTGTAGATATTTCACTAAATCAAATTGTAACCACAAGAAAATCTTATGTCCATTCTCTTATAGAAAGTATTTATAATGCAGCTGGCACATATTGCAACCTGGTGTTTTTATAGGCTTAACAATTCTATCAACTGTTTAACATTCTTCTAGCCATGGTTAGAGTGAGTTATCCACATTTTATAAATCAGTATGTGCTTTGTATCACTATCTTATATGGGGGAGATTATGCTCGTGTTGAAAGTTGCATATGATGCTTTGTAAAAAGAACACATAGCTATCTTGTTTCTAACATTACTAGTGTCATTTATCTACAGTTTTTTGTAGGTTAAACTTGTAATGCATTAATATAGGTAAAATAAGAGGTTTCTCATGTTCCATTCTAATTTAATTTCATATGGTATGTCTCAGCTAAAAAATTAGAAGAAGAACTGGAAGGATGGCTTGGAGGGGCTGGCCTAGATAAGTCACCTGATGTACGTGGGGTGATTGCTCCGTAAGTTTATGTCAATCTCTCTTGTTATTCTGCAGGCATAACAAAACAGCCTTAAAATGTTTTCACATTTCTTTTGGTGGCGCTTAAATCACAGGCATGCTGGTTATTCATATTCAGGTCGTGCTGCAGCCTTTGCATTTGGAAACATAGATCCTACAAACATGTGCGTTTCATACTTGGCTTGTCTACCAAAATTTTCTTTCATTATGGTCTTCATGATAACATCATTGCTTTAATTTGTTGTCTCATAGTTAAGAGGCATTGATGTCATTTGTGAGCTCCCCACTGCCCCCCCCCCCTTTCCCGCGGCAAAAGAAAAAAACCCACTTTGAAGCCCAAATTTTGTAATACATGGAGTTAGCACCCCTAAAAATTTGTCATTATTGTCTTCAAATTCCATAACTAATATTATAATTCCAGTTCATCCAGTTGCTGGCTTATACTATTTGTCATATTAAAGAACATGAGTAAGCTATTTAGCTACTCAACTGTTGCTAATGTGAAAAACTATCTACAATTTCAGTTCCCGTGTATTTCTTCTTGGTCCATCTCACCATCACTATACTCCAAAATGTGCACTCTCAATGGCCACAGTTTGTGAGACACCTGTAGGCAACCTACCGATTGATAAAGAAGGTAATGTGATCCTATTACTGTTATGGTTTACATTTGAGTATAATACACTTGCCTTTTCTTTGTTATGTTTTTATGTTTTGAATAAATTGAATTTAACATGCAGGCACATATACATATATTATGCATAACCATTTTGATAATTGTGAATAATGAAATTGATGTGCTTGCTTGTGAATTAAACTGATCCCTTTATCATTTTCCCCTGTTTAGTTTTAGTCATGTTCGTTGTTGTTTTCTTGCTGTTTGAAGCAATCTTGATTCACATTCATCTCCATTGTATCAGTCAATGAGGAGCTAAAAGCTACTGGAAAATTTGACTTGATGGATATTCACGTTGACGAGGCTGAACATAGCATGGAGATGCACTTACCATATCTTGCTAAATTATTTAATGGGTAACTTTTCCTTGTTTGAAAATGTTCTCCTTCATAATTATTTTATGTTTTGGCTTACTTTAGATAGTGCCTGCACAGGTATCAAGTAAAAATTGTGCCCATTTTGGTTGGTGCTCTTAGTTCAGAAAATGAAGAGTTTTATGGACGTTTGCTGGCCAGATATGTTGATGATCCAAAAAATTTCTTTTCTGTATCCTCTGATTTTTGTCACTGGGGATCTCGGTACGTTCTGTTCAATACTATAACTGATACCCTCTTGTTTTTCTGGGTCTTTGAAACCTAGGTTTATTCACCAACCAAGACATCCATTTGGTAAATCCTTTGACAAGAGGCATTGCACGCAAAAGTGGAAAATTGAAATAGTAATGGATTTTTTTATTTTATAAATCATGGAATCTCACAGGGTTTTTTTTTCCCTTCTTTTTTTCTGATCAATTAGAGTTTATTCAAAGAAAGGCACAAGGAGTCTGGCCCATTACAAAGGAAAGTTCACAATGAGATTGAAACATAATAGAAAGGTTGTAATTACAAGAGATTGGCCAATCTTTTAAATTAAAAATCCAGATTTCTTATATTAAAAAAACACAATACTGAATGATATTGATGGACAACTAAAATTCAAACATTTTTAAAATAAAACGGGAAAAAATGCTGATAAGAGCTCTTTCAGCGCTTTTTCTTAGGAATCTTCGACTGGAGATGGAAATTTGTAATGAAAAGGTTTAGGGCACATTGGACCTACTATTCCTGTCCAGATTTTGGAACCTTGACATATGGCCCATACATATAATTCGTATTCTCATCTTTCTTGGCTTGAATTTGTTTCCTAGGTTCAACTACACGCACTATGATAAAAAGCATGGACCCATCCATAAATCTATCGAGGCCTTGGACAGGATGGGCATGGATATAATAGAAACAGGAGATCCAGATGCATTCAAAAAATACCTATCGGAGTTTGATAACACCATTTGTGGCCGCCACCCAATTAGTGTTTTTCTCCATGTAAGTGTCTCAAACTCATTTTACCGTGTGGAAAGACTCGATGAAGGTGCTTTGAGATTTTGCCTATAATTCCTCCATCACTACAAGTATATGGGTATTGATATGGAGATGGGATTGAAAATCTGTGAACGATCATGATTTTATATTCTTACTTCACATATTTGTTCTTGTTCCAACTCTTAGGGTACATTTGCCAATGGACTTTAGTTAAATGGCCTCCTCTTGTAAGTGTAACAGGAGGAAAGAGGTTTGGGTTCAAAACTTGTTGGTCATTTGACATTTGATGTGTGTGAATGAAATTGAATACAGTTTAAGAGTAAAATTTGCTGAAAGATTTTTGCCCGCTAAAAATGAAGAAACCATGAGCGTAGGATTGCTCATTATCATGATTCATTCATGTTTAATTATGACGGGAATTGTAACATGCCGAAACACGGCCTTACCATAGAGCAAATTCTCACCTAAAAATGCTAGCCAAGAAGGTGCTCTTGGCATCATAGGCTTGAACTTATATGGACACCTCCTGACGTGGCACCTACAAGAGTAGGTGGCTCCTACTCTTGTAGGTGTGACACTTAGGTTTGCACCAGACTTTGTTCTTCATTTCCAGTTGGTTTAGGCTCTGATACCATTCTGTAAAACTCCAAATTATGGCCCCATCGCAAGACAAATCCTCACCTAAAAAGAAGATACTCTTAGGATCATAAGCTTGAACTTATATGTCGCACTTATAATCGTCACACTTCTGATATGGGATTGGGACTATCATAGGAATGGCCAGTGGAACGAGGCCTTTTGTTGAGAAATGACATTAAAATCCATCTATGTCATTGTAACGTACCAAACAAAGAACTATTGTCACCTCTTCCTGATTCTCATACTACTAAGTATACACAATAACAAGGCTGAGGAAAGTGAAGGCTACCAAAATAAATAGCTTACATTTTTCTAAATAGAATTATTTTGGTAGTCGTGCCTTTTGGTGGTTTTGATTAGTTTGTTTTACATTGTTTGCTGCTTGTAAGCTTGTATTTATTAGGAGGAGTTGTTTTTTTTTAAATGATGCTTCAAATAATTTTCTTGCATCTGCTGTCCAATTGTCATTTAAATCTTGACCTGTCTGACTTTGACTTATTGCACGGAGACAAAATTTAAATGTGATACTGCATGTTTGGTTCACACCATAGAATAAAGTGAGAATGAAATAGTAATTCTATATGAATTGAATAGTTCATGAACGAGTATTTCTTGTTGTTTGAGTAGGGCCTGAATAGAATAGCTACTGTAAGTTCTAGAGTGAACCAAACAAGATAATAACTATTCTATTGGAATAAACTTAAAATATAATAATTATTACTATGAATCAAACGTACTGTTTATTTGACCTTTCCATTGTTTTTTTTTTTTTCTCAGATAGTCGAGGAATTGCTCGGCAAAGATTAAGATAAAGTTTCTAAGGTATGAGCAGTCAAGCCAATGCAAAAGTATGAGAGATAGCAGTGTAAGTTATGCTTCTGCTGCAGCAACTGTTGTGGATAGTTGAAGCTGTAAATGCTCAAATTTGCTTGCAGCAAAGTATCTTCTTAGGCGTTTGAACTTCATTGAAATGGTTATGTACTCTATTTAATTGTTTTCCTTACTTCGAACACTCTTGTTGTCTATGGGCCTCAGATGATGTGCTTATATGTCCTCTGATATTCATAATAATATTTTTTTTCTAATATATATATATATATTGGTAAAAATAGTGTGTTTTTAATGCTTGATGGCAGTTTGGTTTCATGACATCTCTTCTTGTTGTGAACACCGGAAAACTTCTAAACTTGTTGAGTGCATGTAAGTTTACCGATAAAAGAAATAATAATATAGGTTCGATGAAAGACCTAAAATTACAACCGAAGGTGGCGGGATGTAAAACTAAGTATTCTTTTAGGATTTAAGGTGTTATCACTTGCCAATTCTTTTGGAGTTTAAAGTGCTATCACTTGTTAAGATTATGTAGTTAGATATTTCTAAAATAGTTAAGAACATGAAAAACTATATAGCTGATTCAGCTATTGATTTTTCAGTATTAAAAGGGGATTGGCTCATGAAAAGTTACCATTTCCCCTAATTGATCAGGTTTTTTTTTTTTTTTTTTTTCCCATCCAAAGGCCAATTGAACCATACTTTAACAATTGTAGTTGTTATGTTGATGGCAAAATGAGCTTTGTTTGATATTTATTAAGTAATATATAATTATGATTATAGAGCTAACCATATTTAGTGGTTTGAAGAATGGTAGTCAAAAGCTAATCGGGTTCCAAGTCAACTGTGTTGGAGCCACTAATTGATTAGTGGAATGTTTTCTTTCTCATAATTAAATCATTGGAGGTCGGTGCTGCCTACCTCCCCCAGGTGTCTGAATGCTTCATCACCACATGGAAACTCGGTATTTCTAAAAGTTAATTAGTTAATTAATTACGAGAAATGAGAATCTGATTCTGGCCTTATGCAATTTGCATGAGTTTGCTGTCAAAACAAAATAATTTAGCTAAAAACTGTAAATAAAGAGGAACTATTTTGAGTAAAACTGTATCATTTTAGAGTTGATTCACACAAATTGCATAACACCAGGCTCAAATTTTCTTTTTCCATTAATTAATAAGTATTTTTTATTTGGGCTTAACTCAAAAAGGGGGAAAAAATAAAATAAAATCCGAAACGATATTATTTTGTGTCTTGTGTTATATATATATATATATATATATATATATACACATATACATATATATTATAAGGCACAACTGCACCAAACATATATGAAACTGCCGGGCAGGTACCACTAGATTTAAGTAGTTCCTCCTCTACTAGATTAACCTATAGGATTATTAAATAGCAGCGTTTTAATTGGGTGTGAAAAAAAGAAAAAAGAAGGAAAAAAGAGAAGAATCTCATAGTCTTTGGAGGCAACCAACCTCAAAACAATAGGTCACATCTAGGGAGGTTCATGGTTCATTTAATCCTGGCAGGTTTATATTGCCCCAAATAAGCCCAATCAAAGAGAAAGAAAGGTTTGTCTGGATAAGGCTTATTGTCACAAAACCGAAAAAATATATTTGAGAATTGTCAACAACATTGGATCAAGGATGACAGATTATGCTTTTACTAAGGTTCCTAAAAGCACAGACCTTGGAAGACACTTATGCCCCAGTTGACTCTCTCTCTCTCTCTCTCTCTCTGTCACACACACACGCACACAGACATAGGCATATCTGATTAACTAGTGTTTCATATAGACCCATCATACAATTCTCATGTTACTCATCAAGAATAGAGAGCCAGAGTGTGTATAAATTGCCCCTGCTTCAATGGGGTATGGTCCATCAAAAAGAGAGTGGTACTCTGCAACATATATTGCTGTTGTTTTGGTGATGGGTGGTTCTCCGTTTTGTGTTGTGGGTCTGTGTGTGTGTGTGTGTTTGTGATTGTGGGCATGAAAGGTGCAGCAGCTTCATCACCCCGAATCCAAAACAAGACAGTTGAAGCGAGTGTTCACATTAATGGAAGTTCTCCAATTGGCACAACTGATGATTATTTTGTGTGTGCTACTCTGGATTGGTGGCCTCCTGATAAATGTGATTATGGAACCTGTAGCTGGGGACATGCCTCTCTTCTTAATCTGGTTAAGCCTCTCTCTCTCTCCCTCTCTCTCATTCTTTTTTTTTTCTTGTTTATTTTCCTTGTTTCCAATGGTGGGGGATGCTCAAAACTAAATAACAAAATAAAAAAAATAAAAAGTTGTGGGATATTCAATATTTATATATTATGTACTCAAGTATTTCCCTAATTAATTTACTAATTTTGTATTAACACATTAATTTACTTGCTCTTTTGTGTAGGATCTCAATAACCCACTTTTGTTGAATGCCATTAAAGGTATAAACTCACTCCTCCATAAAACCTTGAGATAATATTATACGTGCAGGGAGAAAAATCCATGTAGTGCCCACATTGGACCGTCAAAAAAGGATTGTGACTGCTAGGTTTAAAATTAAACATATATCCTACTAGATAGTTAAATTTGAGCCTCATCCAATTATAGATGTAACCTTCCCCACTAGCAATAAATGAGTAGAAATTTTAATCTAACGGCCCCAAACCCCTTTTATAATCTTTTGTGGGCCCTACAGGGGCTAACTCTTACGAGAAAAGTTGTCTCTGTAACCCTCGCTATGTCTACAATTCTTCCTATTGTAGCTTTTTCTCCCCTTAAAATAAGAATGGGTGGCACGTCGCAAGACAAAGTTACGTATGGAATCAGAGATGATGATCAAAAGCCCTGTAATCCTTTTGCTAAAAATAGGTCGGACATGTTCGGATTCTCAGGCGGTTGCTTGCCCATGTCGCGATGGGACGAACTGAATAAGTTTTTCGAAAAAGCTGGGTAAAAAATCATTCTTTACGTTACATTTAGTTCATGATAATGGAAGAGTGAGAATGAAGTTAACTATTTAGTAGTTGTTCCATTCTTTGAATCACACGTAACTCTAGAATTTTATTTTTTTCTTGACTTTCCCGTTGATGACTAAGGGGGAGCTTATTTTTTCTGTCAAACTAACTTATTTTAAGCGACTATGTCGGGAATTTTATTCTTGAGATGCTCATAAGTAATGTCTATTTAATTACACAGGGCAGTTGTCACTTTTGGATTGAATGCACTGAGTGGGAAAGCAATAGGTTCTGATGGTTATGCTGAGGGAGCCTGCGATTCTACCAATGCTGAATCTCTTATAAGATATACCATGAACAAAGGCTACACCATCCATGGTTGGGAGCTTGGTACCTACTACTGACACTCTCTCTTTTCCCTTCTTTCATAAAAAGAAAAGAGATTTTGAGTCCAGGCTCGAACAATCACCGAGTTTGGATTCTGAGATGATGCTTTCTTAAGGGGAAAAAAAGAAGTGATGTCCACTTAATTGTTTTTCATCAAAATGGCATCATTTTGAAGGTGGACTGAGGGAATCACTTGAGTCTGGACTCTGGTTCTCTATTTTCTATTCATTAAGAGCACAGATATTCCAAATCCGAACTCGACCAATTTTGAAATGCAAAGCAAACTTCTTAACATTTTTATTAAAATACTGCCACTTTGGATTTTGAGGCTGAGGACTGGACTCAGATTCTCTTTCTTACTTTTCATAAGAGCTTGAAGATTATGCGTCTAGACTCGGGGTTTCTTTGACTTTGCATAACAGTCTAGAGATCCTGAGGATGAGCCCTAGCAAATGTTGAGTTTAAACACCAAAATGATGTCATTTTAATAAAATACAAGCGGATCCCACTTTTTAAAAATTTTGTCAACCCTACGTTGTTTCGAACGGGGACCCCACCAATCAACCACGTCTAGACTTGGATTATCTTTAGACATTTCATAAGAACCTCAAGATTATTCTAAATCTAGATTCAGGCACTAGTAAGCTATGCAGAATCAAACAATAATAATAATACTCATGCGTTCGTGATAGGAAATGAACTGAGTGGGAATGGGATAGGAGCAATAATTGGGGCAGATCAATATGCATCAGATGTGAATACTCTCCAAAGAATGGTGGATGGTATCTACAAAGGTTCTGGATTGAAGCCACTGGCCCTAGCTCCAGGAGGGTTCTTTGACCCAAACTGGCTCACACAATTCATAGAGAGAACAGCCATCAATCTTCAAGTAGTCACTCATCACATCTACAATCTGGGTCCAGGTTGGCTTAAACACTAGATTTTGAGCCCGGAAATCGGGACTGGCTATATATTTTTCTCTTGACCAAAATAAATGCCTGCAAAGGACTGGTGTCCAAACGGATGAGTGTTATTATGAGCATGAGCATGTATAAGCACACTACTTGGAGCTCATACGAGACTATGAAAAGGATTCTGACCGTTGAATTAAAGTTTCTATTCAGATCCTATACAACAGGAAAAAAAAAAAGTCAAGATAATATGTTTTTAAAATGCATTTCCCAAAATAAGTGTATGGAATTATAAATTCCCAAAGTTTCAATCACGCAATAGTCAATTGCGGCCAATCTTAAAATTTTCATCCAAAGCAGGTAAAATTCAACCTTAAAAACAGACTTCAAATTTCCAATGCTTAGGATGAATAGGATGGCATGCGTATTTCTGTATGCCTTTTCCATCTATACGGTTCAAATTTCTCAAAAACGCATTGAAAATAAAAATGGTACAAACTACACTATACCCACCCAATCCCTCCCCTCCTCCAACCACCCCCCTCACTCCCCTTGCACACCAAAAGAGCACTCATGCAATTGGCAATTGCGTGACCATTCTTTTATATTTTGATCGTGCAATTGCCAACTGCGTGACTAAGATCAACATTTTAGTAACGCAATTGGCAATTGCATGACTAACTTCAACATTTTAGTCACACAATTGGCAAATGTGTGACTAAAATTGGTGAAACTTACTTTGGGAATTCTTGATTCCGTACACCTGTTTCGGGAAGTACATTTTAAAAATACATTATTTTAGCACTTTTTTTCATATAAAACATTATTTCGTAGTTTTGAAAAGGTAGGGAAGATTGTTGAACAAGGCTGAAAAGAAGTACAGTTTTCATTAAGCTGCCTAGGATTTTAGAACTCAAATGCCATTTGAATAGGGCAGAAGGAATCACCCAGACGAGAATGCCATAAATTTTTTCATCACACTAGGATTTTAGGCTGCAAATGCTCTACTGAGAATGCCAGAAAGAATTGCAAAGAATGAATGTCCAAGGAGCACGAAATAATTCACAAACTAATGTCATGTTTGGTTCATGATAATAACTATTCCATTCCGCCCCTATTCTTATGAATAACTATTACATCTTTTTACGTTAATTTATAACTCCTCACCCAATCTAGAATACTTATTCCACACATGGTCCCAGGAATAAATGCTCCTTCCCTATTGCATCCATTATCCATGGAAATAGCAGCCATTCCTCACGTATACTATTCTACTCCCACGGAATAGTTATTCCATTAAGTGATCCACGCCAAATGTTACTTAAATGCGAAGCAAATAGCCAACCACTCTTTGTTATCGACAAATACGAACATGAATCCATATCAAGCCATCCATGCTTGAATCACAATCATTTCAGTGAATGAACAACATGTAAGAACGAATTATAATGGCTATGCCTATATTCTATGTCGCATACATTCCATACACCAAATGCTAAACTTCCCGAATCCTAAACTATAGCTATAATCATGCTAGTCAACACACACCCTGAAAATCTCAATCTAACTCTACAGCCACCAAAAACGACTTCAAGAACAGATTACTAGGGGGAAAGAGTATTAAGTCATCCATCACTCCATATTGATAAAGAGAGCTAAGGAACCCAAACAAAAATCAAATTCTTAAAGAAACTCATAGCATTAACTTCTTCTTGTCTGGTGGTCTTCGTAGGAACCAAAAAAACACGTACATGAATCAAAATACCCCCAGTATTGCTAGAAAAGTACTGAACCGCCTCTCAGAACCCCAGCTTCGTGCGACGCCAGTGCCTGCGCTTTGCATTGTACCTACAAGAAATTCAAATCATGGAGTTTACTTCCAACTGACTGTAAGATAAAAACAACAGTAAGACGGAGAGAGAGAGAGAGAGGGGGAGAGAGAGACCTTATGGTGTTATCGGTTCTCATACGGATCCAGTTAGGGATGGGCCTGTTCTGCTTCATCTTCTTCGCCAATTTCTTCTTGATTATGAAGGTCTTGTGGGACGGCTGCACAGTACCAAACAAGAAATGGTCACAGACTCAACTCAATCAGATCAAGGATTGAAAATCTGAAACAGAAAGAAAGGGAGAATCACCATTTTCGCTACCGGAGATCGGTCGGCTCCGGATCCAAGAGAGCGAGAATGGAAACCCTAGAGGGACAGAAACCCTAGTTTATGAGACTTTCCAGGCTGGACGGGGGCAAAATGAATATCTCACCCACCTATCTTGCAGTAAAATGACGTCGTTTTGGTCAGTTTGTCACTCCTTTCACACTGCGCTTCACCTGTTTACGAAAATGCCTCAAATACTGACCTAGTAAGTAGCGGTTTCATGTATAGTTGCAGAATTGCTCGTGCAATGAAAAGAGACTTCTATCTTCTTTATATCCTGGCTTAATAACTGAGGTGCATAAATCTAGTCCGCACTCACCCATTTGAACTAAATTCTGAAAAAAGAGTCCCTTGCAACAATAATTCTAGTCTCATCGAGTCGATATTACACGAACTCTCACATTTGGTGGTGGGTTGAACCCAACTCAACGTGTGAGAGTCAATGTAAAATAGACTTAGTGAGGGTAACAATACTTATCGATAAATTCATGCTAAGTAATGCTTAGTGTCATTAATCCCACCCAAATTTGAAAAATTTGCAAACTTTAAGGTTAAGTTCAGATTTGACACCATCAAATGAGAAAAAATAGTCAAGTTAGAGAAAATGACTGGTGATGCAAATTTTAAAATAGTTTGAGCCAAAAGGGTAAAAAACTGAGAGTTTGGAGTTGAGAATTCAGATTTCCACTTCCATTGAAATTTTATTCTCTTTATTTTTTAAAGAATTATAATTTTTATTTATTTGATTGTCCTTGCTAATTGTTTAAGCGCAAACCTATATAAAAGTTTATCACAGATCATGCAACGTCAAGTTTAAACAAAATGAGGGGCACAGTTACTATTAAGATGAAAATCAAACCGAAATTTTATTTCAGGTAAGAGTAATAATTTGGAAAGATTACACGCTGACAGCTGAACGTTCAAATTCAGGCAAATGCAGAAGAATATGATGCTTTATATGAATGCCCATTAAGAACTAAAAATTATATCCTCAAAGTTACCATGGATAAAATTCTAAAATCAATGTAAAAGCTACGCAGTACAGTACGAAGCGATCAATATAAAACATCTATCAACCTTAAGATCACTGAATTCAATCAAAACTCACTAGAAGTCGAAAACATCTTCCGGGTAACAACAATGGTCCAAAACTTGACTTCAAATGATAATCCATAATCAAAACAGAAACAAAACAAGAAAGGCTTTCTAAGCCTTAAGACGCAGCGGCACCCTTCTTCCTCGGAGCTGCCTGAGTCCCTGGTCAGACATGGCAAGAAAACAGCCCACAGATAAGGAAAACAAACATCAAATTTGTTCGGATCCCATGAGAGGAAAACGTGCCAAACTGAGTAATGGTTTACAAGAGCAGTAATGATTTACCTTCTCTGAAGTTGCTCTTGAATCTACAGGCAACATGACGGAGATACCTCATGCGACCTGTCCCAGTGGTCTTTCGGCGGATTGCCTTAACACTCCAATTGTCTGGAATTTCAATGAAAACAACTCTCTTAACAGCTGCACTACTGCTTTGCTATATTGAAATGGAATGGATTATGAAGGGTAAAATCATTTCTCATTGATGGGCCAGGCCTCGTTCCTTTGTTCATTCCCATCATACTAAAACTGAATAAACAATGAGAATGGGCATTCCATTCCATAAGAAATGGGCATATATACCCTATGAAATTCATTCCATTCTGGCATCAAACACAGGTAAAAAGCAAAAAAGGTGGGGGAGGGGGAACTCATAGAAAGTCTGAAGAAACGCTATTAAACAAAGAGGTAAGGCAAACATTACTATGAGACCACTAATTCATAATCGGCAATAAATTAGTAAGATTCTAACTGAAAGAGACCAAGCCTTGAAAATAAGTGCAATTTCCTCCTATATGAAGATTACAGATGAATTAGTAAAGACAGGTGACTAGCAGAGAAACCAGTAACCTACTGCAACTGAGGCCCCACTTAAATCTGGTTTCTGGTTTTGGTGGAAAGGAACCGACAACACATGGGCCACATTGTCACAAGCTTACCTACCCCGAGATGGGTACACAAATATAAAACATTGAATTTGTACAAAGGTAAAAGGAAAAAACGTAAGCCAAGGGAATCAAAGCACAATGACAACAAAATGAAGCGTGAAAACACATCAAACTCCTCAAAACTCGTTCACTTAAGAGATAGTAAAAGAAAATCAAGAGCTGTAAATCTGGGCATTGGAATTCTCTAAATAATGAACATAAGCATTAAAAAGATAAGCATTAAAATTTCAATGCTTAATAGTTTCTCCACAAATGTGCAGGCTTAGCCATAGATAGAAGCATAGTTAGTGCAACAAATACAATGTGAGGCACATATATCACACATTGTGGTGGCTAGATTCATTGGATTTTCCCAGGCAGGAAGAATACGTTGCTCATGTAGTCAATCAAATAAATAAAATATAAGAACATCGAACAACTTCAAACAAGATGTATACTAATTAGAGAATAATAAACTAAAATTTTAGCTTTTTCAGTTTTTTAAACTTTCCCTCACGTTCATTATTTCTTCCTTTATTTAGTCTAATCGACACTCCTGTGCAAAAAAAATACTCGTGCTTAAATGGCACTTGGGCTAAAGATCATGGGACTAAACAATCAAAAGCACCTCTATTTTTCTAGGCCAAGGTTTTTGGGCTGGTCACCCACCAAGTGGGAGTGCAGTTTAGCTTGGCTGCAAATTAATAATCCAGATTTAAAAGAAAAGGTAGCTCACTACTCCTAATACATGAGAACAGCAGCATTCGTGCGAAATGGGAAAACATGGGCAAAATCATAGTTGTCACGGCGCCAAGGCAGTCGGCGTCAACCGCTGACCGCCTGGACGCCTAGGCGGCAAGGCGCTCGCCTAGGTGTCCTCAAGGCGGTCCAAGGCGCCCCCTAATGAAATTCATAATTTTACCCCCATATCATACCTGTACATGTGTACCAAAATGCATTTAAATACCTTAGTGATGCATTTTCGGGTTGGGTTCCTTTTCTATATTTCATTTTATAAAATTGATCACTAGAATATATTAGGGTTTTGAAAAATAAAGTAACAGTACTAAGAGGAGATTGGATGGAGAGTAGCCGTCCAAAAATGGAGCTCACTCGGTCGAGATCGAACTCGCCGGGATTGAAGACGCCTTGAAAACTATGGGAGTTGCCGCTGTAGTTGAGTGGGTGGAAAGTGGCTTTCAAAATGGAGTTCAAATGGAGCCGTCCCAGTCGCCGGAGTGCCCGCCGTCAGTCGCTGGAGCTGCCACCGCCGATCGAGTGCAGTCGCTGGAGTCGGGGACTCTTCTACTGTTTGTCGTCGGAGAAGTAGAAGAAGATAGTCGTCTTTTGTGACGACGATGACTTCTTCATATATATACAATGCAAAATGACGTCGTTTTGTTAGGCTTTCTTTTTCAGAAAAAAAAAACCCTAGGTGACGCCTGGGGCTTCTGGCGCTACAAAGCGCCCGGCGACGCCTTTCCGGCCAAGGCGCGTGCCTTGGCGGCCGGGGAGCAAGGCGCTGCCCGCCATGCTTCCCCACCACCACCCGGACGCCTAGGCGTTGCCTAGGCGACGCCTTAACAACTATGGGCAAAATACTATGATCCATAAGTCACGCTCAAAAGAAATGTAGAAGATTGAAATCAAACTTAAGTTGTAAGTGGATGGAACAGAGTGGGAATTGAATAGCTATTACATATAAATATAACAAGGACAAGAGAGTAGGCGAGAGAGAGCTCTTCTATTCTTTATCTATTCTCCTCATGGTCCATGGGGGATATTATTCCTTAAATTCCCACCCTATTCCATTCTGCAAACAAAACATACCCTAATGAAAAGATAGAGCGCATCTAATGATCTAATGAGCATCAAACTGCATAAAAATGGGAGAAACAGGTCACTGCTCCCAAAAATTTCAAAAAAAGGGAAAAATAATAAACCAAATCAAGCAATAGATAAATCAGTAAAAACTACAGAAATAATTGTCCTCCAAGTTTTCAAGATATCTCTTAATGCAGTGTATAAACCGATGCATAAAGTAAAAGAAAAAAATGAAAAAAAAGAAAGAAAGAGTAAACATTTTAGCAAATAAGAGAGATTGATTGAGAGAGAGAGAGAGAAAGAGAAATTACATTTTCTGACACGGGCGGCGGGGAAGGCGCAGGCGGAGCAACGGCTCTTCTGGAGGTGGAAGCTGCGGCGGCCGCAGCGCACACACAGCGTGTGCGTCTTGTTCCTCCTCTTCCCGAAGCTTCCTGTTCCCTTCCCCTGCGATTCACATCACATACAAAAATGAGATTCTAGAGAGAGGGAGGGAAAGAGAGAGAGAGAGAGAGAGAGAGAGAGGGAGGGAAAGAGAGAGAGAGAGAGAGATGGGAACTAGTACAGATCTATGGAGGAACTGAGAGAGGAGAATGGCAAGGGGAATACGTACCATTTCTGTGGGTCGCAGAGGAAACCCTAGGTTTGGCTTTTACTCGAGGAAGATCGCTGCGGCGGATTCGGTTATAGCTATCTATAGCGAAATTGATAATTAGGGCTCGTGGGGGTGCATCGGGTAGTACCGGTTAAGCCCGTGCGCCGCTTCGACCGGGGCTGGAGTGGCGTGCTGGGCTGAGCCACTTCAATCTTTTAAAACGGGTTGTGCCACTTGAGGTCTTAGACACCCGGACCCCGAATTTGACCAGGTCCCTAACTGATCCATATTAGACCTACCAATGGCTCGGACCACGCCTGTCAATGGATTGGATCTATATCCCGACCTAATTCATTTAATAAGATTGGATCCATAATTTTTTGGATTCAAACCCATTTAATGGACCTAGATCCAGATCTGATTACAAGTTTTTAAATAGGTTTGGATCTAGTATTATCGGGATGAGTTTGGGTCCATGGAATATATTCGGCCTAAATTGTGTTAGGTTTTGTACTAGCAGTCTAGGTCCATCTTTTTCAAGTTTGTGAGGTCCGGTGGAGCTCAATAAAGTTTGATCCAAATTAACAAGCATTGCCTGGCCTTGGACTTGTGTAGCTCCAGTTGCTTAGGTTTGAATTTAATATAATATAATAAACAACATGCGAACTAATGCAAAATTTCTCCAAATTTTTAACCAATACCAATATTTAATTTTCAAAAGGAGTGTAGATGAATCTTAGGGGGGATATTATTGAGAAAGAAAGCATTGCAAATAAAAATGTAGAGATTTTAGATGCTAATTGTGTACTTTGTTTCAATAAAAAATAAATCAAAGATTGTTAGGGTTTTAATGTATCGGAGGCCTAAAAATTGACCAATATCAAAATTAAATTTTCAAACAGACTATAGGTTAATCTTAGGAAAAAAAAACATTGAGAAAGCAAGTATTGTCAATAAAAAAATAGAGATTCAGAAGGAAAATGGGTAACTTTTTTTAATAAAAATAACTTAGGGGATTGTTAGGGTTTTGACATGTTGGGGGCCTAATAAAATTAATGTATGGGTTTATAACAATTTAAAATATAGGATTTTTACTTGTTAGACAGGCTTAAATGTATGGGTTTAAACTTAAGATTTGGACCTTATATATATTTTGGAGGGACCAATTAAATATTTTATGAACTTTAAGTTTAAAAATAGAAAAAAAAAATACGAGTCGGGGCTGAAACAACAGTACTGCATAATTGTCGGGGGCATCAAAGCAAATTGGTTCTCTTTTCACAATTTTTTTTTTTTATTCGTCGAAGGAACAATATTGATTGGTTTCAACAGCAATTGAAGGAAAAAGAATTGCACGAGGTACCCGCCATTTTATGGGAGTTGTAATAACTTGTCCCAACGACCCCATCATCTTCCGGTAAAGCCTCTTGGAGGTTTTATTAGGGTTTTACAGTCTCGCTCCCAATCATGGCGACCGATCCAATCCACGCAGATCGACTCGCCGATCTCTTCAATGACCTCGAAGCTCGCAAATCCCTCCTCACGACCTGCACAAACCTCTACAACACCCTCTCCCACCACTTCCAAACCCTACAGCAAACCCTCGGTCGCAAATCGCAGGCCCTGAATTCGGAAATCAAAGCCTTCGAGTCCCATACCGCGAAAACTCTAGAATCACTGAAACAGCGCGAGGATTCCATCCCCGAACGCGAGTCCGCCGCGATCACGCGTTTGGAAGAGCTAAAACAGTTGGCTGTGTTGGAGTTCGAGAATCCCGTTGCCGAAAACGGCGAATTTGTGGATAAATTGAAGTCTTACTGTAGGAGGATGGATGTGAATGGGTTGATGAGATTATTGTTGTCGAAGAGGAAGGAATCCTCGACCCTTAGGTTAGAAATCGCGGCAGCCGTGGAGGAGGCGGTGGATTCGGAGAAATTGGTGGTGGACGCTGTAGAAGAGTTTTTGAATGCGAAATCTGGGAAACAAGGGGTGGGGGATAGGCGGTGGACGTGTGTGGTTTTGATTGAGGCCGTGTTTCCGGTGCGGGAATGGGCAACGGGGAGAAGGGGGGTGGCGAGAAGGGTGCGGGAGAGGGCGGCCGAGGTTGCAGAGAAGTGGAAGGGAGTGCTGGGGGGTGGCGAGGGTGGGGAGGTCGGAGCAGGGGAAGCAGCCATGTTTTTGCAAATGGTGGTTGGGTTCGGGTTAAGAGAGAAGTTCCAAGAGGAGTTCTTGAGGAAACTAGTGGTAGAACATGCCGCGAGAAGGGATATGGCGAAGATCGCAATGGCTCTTGGGTTTCAGGAGAAAATGAGGGGTTGGTATAATTTTATATCTTTCATTCGAGTATCCTTGATTTACTTTAATTTGTCATGCCATAGCAAATACATATTAAAAAAATCACCCGTTTTCATCTACATATATGCATGCCTTTTTTTGAGTGTAGTGCACATGTATAGGAGCTTATTGAAAAAACTCTTCTTTTTTTGTAGCATGAAGAATGTTGTGGCTATATTGGGTGTTTGTTGGTAGTTCCAGGGATTTGAGTATATCTGCATGCCTATGCTTGAGCGTCAAGCACATGTATAGGGTCTTCTTGGAAATTTTATTTTATTTTAATTTTTTTTAAAAGATTTGGTTTTCAAAGGTGTTAAGAATACGGTGGGTGCATTGGGTATTTGTTGATAGTTCCAGGTGTTTGTGTATTTTGGGAATTTACTACGTTATCCACACGGGCCTCATGGAAAGAAGTCTATTTTAGTTGATAAACATCATTTTGAAATTCATAATTATATTTACTGCTTGCAAATGCCTTCCTTTTGAACAACTGCTGAAATCACTTACTGATCCGTCAAAGACAATATCAGAATGTATTGGTTCATTACAACAATTAATTAGTTACAAATTGGGTTTTTTATGTCAAGCCTGGAGATAGTATATCTGATAGACAGTTCCAGTAGTCTGTAAGATCATGCTTTTGCCCAGTTACCCACATTGAGTTATACTATAGACTATTCTTACACTTGAGTGAGGTCTCCAGGGTTTCAACAAATGGCTATAGTAGCAGAAACAACCTCATAGATAATTTACCATCAGGTGCCATTCTTTTTATGAATCCTCCACTGTTCTACTTGATCAATCAAATCAATTGTTACTCTCTTACTTTAAAATGTCTGCTTCAACTGTTCTTTCCTGAGCTGCATACCGATTCCATGACAGCAACAATTTGGCTCCTTAAATCCTATTTGAAATTCATTTCTTTTGAGCTACACATTCCTTTTCTGCCACATGTCACTTGTATATGAAATCTTTTTTTTCCCCCCCTGTTCTTTGTCTTTTGGATGTCTGCTGCTGATCCATGGTAGCATAGTTCCTGATCTATATTAGAACCAATCGGGGATATTGATTGGGAGGAAGATTAGTATTATTGAAGAGACTACCTGAATAGGTGAGAAACGTAGAATGATAGGTACCCTTATAAGTTATGGTATTTTGGTGAGGATAGGAATAGAAATGGAGTAGGAGTTATTTTAGCTAAGAACCTACATGCTGGGGGAAGGGAGATAGTACTCGTTAAAGTTGTGCTAGGGGAGGAAAATATTAATACTTTTAGGGCTGTGCACCACAAATAAGCTTAGATGAGGCTAGTAAAAACTTTTGGAAGAACTTAGATGGTGCGAAGAACGGCTAATGGAGAAAAGTTGTTCATCCGAGGAAACTTAAATGGACATGTAGGTAAGATTCCTTGGGGTTTTGGAAATGTGGACTGGGGATATGGCTTTGGAGATTCAATCATGTGTTGGACGTGATTGCCATGGAATTCATTTGAATGAGCACCTGACATGCAATTTGCTGTTACACAGAAGAATTTTCATTTTCTTCCGATCCCTGTGTGCCAAAAGTCTTTTCATTAAGTTTTAGCGATCACCTTTTTTTAAATAAAATAAAAAGACTAATAATGTCTTCTTAGCTGTGTTTCTCTTTGGGGGAGGTTTCATATATCCTATATTTATGTCCATCTACAATATTGAAATCTTTTGATACTTCACAGGACATATTCAATGGAAACTAATGTCTTTCTTGTTCAGATATAATTGAGGAGCTGGTCAAGAGTGGGAAGGAGATTGAGGCAGTGTATTTTGCTTTTGAGTCTGGTTTGACTGAGCAATTTCAACCAGCTTCTCTGCTTAAATCATATCTCAATAACTCCAGGAAAAATGTGAATGCCGTATTGAAGAGTGGCAAATCAGGTGCAGCTGCAATGGTGAGTCGAGGGCAACTTTTTTCTTTCTGAAAAATCTGAGGTTTTTTTTTTTTTTTTTAATTGAAGTTCCTTCATCTGCACAAAAAATAAGTAAATAAAAATAAGGTTGCTTTCTTTTTCTAATTTTTCAGGGAAAAAGGGGACAGGGGTGCTTTGGGTTCTTAACGCGATCCACCAGCCGAAATCATGAGATTCTCTGTTTAATCTGCTGTCTTATATGAATTAATGACATGTTTGATTTGTAGAATGAAATGACTAATTTGTAGGATTATAATAGGCAGGCAATTGCTATGTCCATGAGCCATAAGTGAAATAGGTTAGAAATAGCTATTTGCAAGTTCTTAATTGAACCAGGAGCCCTCTAAAGTGAACCAAATGTGGTAATAGCTATTCTGTAGGAATAAGGAGGGAATGCAATAGCTATTACTATGAGCCAAGCATACCATCACTTTTTCTTTATTTAATGCATCATATGAGCTTCTCTTTGTGATTCTTTTTCAAAGTTTAGTTAATATCAGTGCATTTTGAAGTTGAGTTTGTCACTTCCTATGCTATGAAAAAGAAAAGAAAAGATCTTATTCCTGAAGCTTTTTCAAGCCATTCTTAAGTTGGCGTCATCATGTTGAATAAAAACTTAGTGTTTCCTCTCTTTTTTTTTCCCTTCTCTATCTAAATTTTCAAAGTTGTCAAGTAACAGGCAAGCAACATGGAATTACATTCATGTAGAGCTATCATAAAGTGTGTGGAGGTCCACAAGCTCAAATCCGAATTCTCGATCGACAACTTGAAAAAACGTGTTATGCAGTTAGAGGAAACCAGGGCTGAGAAAAAGAAGATTTCAGAAGCCGCCCACAAACCTAAGAAGCGAATCCGTGGAGGCGCAGGCAACAGCAGAGATGGCAGTGGCCCCCCATCCAAATCCGGGAGGTATTCTAATGTTCCCCCTTCACAACCAAATCAAGCTCAGGCTATTCGATACCCTACACCATATAGTTATCCTAGTCAGGGCGCGTACAAGGGCCCTGGTCACGGGTTTGGGTATGGATCTGGGTATGGTGCAATCCATACCCAAAGCCCAGCCGCTGTTCCGCAACAGTATTCATATGCATCTCAAGATGTGGGAACTGGCAGTTTGACGAATGCAGCGGCGTATGGGGCACAGTCCGGTTATGGTGCTTATGATTACAGTGCCGCTAAGGTTGCTCCACATTCTAATTCTCATCATCCAGCTTACCAACAATCATACCCACAGTAGGGAGCTGTATTTTCTGTATCGTTCGAGGATTTTAGGTTGTTTTAAGAATCGACGGTTTCTTTCCGTTGCCTTTCGTGGAAAATGACCTAAAAACTGGATGAATTGTATCTGAGGATGGTTAGGGTTCTGTTAAGAATGGCATTGATGCCTATACAGAATTTTAGTTTTGTTTAGGGCTCAATTCAGCATCTAACTTTGGTTTGCAAAATCGTAGGAGGCTGCTGTGGGAGTAAAATCATGTTATCCACTTTTTTATGAATAATGTATGCTTGTAATAGTCTATAATTATCATTGATCCTTCTCTCTTGAAGTGCAGCTTTTCTCACCAGTGGGAGGATTTTATTCAAATAAAAAAATCCAAGTCCAATGATATTGTACTCATATCTATATATAGAGACTGATATTCAGTTACAAATAACACAAATGCAAACCACCGTCTCTAAGGTGGCATTTGATAAAATTGAGGGTTCAGCATTGAATGTTGAAATTAAGGTTCAGTATTGAATGTTGAAAACTATTCTAAATTCTATAAATTTGTGAAGTGTTATTAAAGTTGTATAATTTGAATTTGTGATACTATTTGATTAAAACATTGTTAGGAGATCTAAATGAACTGTATTTTCATATTTACTCTTGTACAATATTTAAAATAAAATTAATTCAAAACAAATTATAGATGATTGAATAAATAAAGGCTTCTTTTTTTTTTTTTTTTTTACAAAGGTTATAGTAAGAAAAAAGTACATTTTTAATTTTTTATCCTCTTCCACCTCTCCATATTTTTCCTTTATAAAGGCAAAAGGCCAAAAAAAAAAAAAAAAAAAACAAGAAGAAGAAAATTTTGGAGAAACCCAAAAAAAAGCTCCTCCTTCCTTACTCTCTCTTCCTCATCCCATGCTCTCCCATTTCAAATCAAAGGTCTGTGTTGAAACGAAAGTCACAACTGTGTTAAAACCCCAAGCACATCTATCTACTTTCAAACCCTACTCCATAAGGATTTTCACAAATCAGATCAAGAACACACCTTCAGATCTTCTATCTTATCAAGATATTTCTTCAGATCTTGGGAGGGTAAGATCTCAGATCTGGTTTTGTTGGGGGTAGAAAGCATCCTGCTGCTGATTGGTTTTGTCGGTAACCGGTGAAATTAATCGAAATTATAAAGAGTATTGTTGTCAAAATTATGCTGAAAACCACCGAATCAGTAGGGTGCTTTTTGTTGATTCAGCCAGAGGCAATAATAGCAAATCCAGATGCTCTACCAATCGCACTGAATGGTCTCATCTCTAACCGAACTAGAGATTAGTGCAAACAAAAGCCACCTAAGTAGGCCTTCATAAACTTCATATTTGAATTCAAGAGCAACTAGGTTTGAATTCCAAAACCATACAAAATTATTATGAATGTACACACTTTTGAGGGAAAGAATACAAAAACAATTATGAGCAGAATTTGGATGCGATAAAAGGCCACATATGAGAGCACAAATGCAAATTATCACTAAATTGGACCTCATAAACTTCAAGCATACAAAATTTTGAATTCGTACATATTCCAGGAAAAAGAAAAAAACAAAATCATGAGCTGAATTCTGAAGCCAAGGAGAGGCCGCATATGAGTACCACAGCATAAAGACTGCAATCCACGAACATACTTCCAAATACTTTCTGCAAAATTAAACCTACCTCCAAAGCCTTGCCCACCTTTCCGGCCCAACCATACTCGTCTTCTGAACTAACTTCCCTAACTCCCATACCATCAGTTCCCAACCCTTTCTGTTTCTCAGGAAGAAGTCGCGCAATCACAATTGTCAAATTGGTGAGTATGAGCAAGATAAGTGGTCTGGATAATATGAAGCTTTTTATAAGGCTACTGCCCAGGACTGGAAACCCTACATGCGATAGAACTGATAATACTGCTATCATTAAAGAAGATAATATCCGAGTACTCTCTGAAGCCTTGATGGCGGAACTTATTTGATTTAGGTTGAAAAACCTGGGTTTAGAAGTAGAGGTGGGTTTTTTAACTGTTGATGGCGCTGCAGCTGATGAATGTTCTTGGTTGATTATTTCCGAAGACCGACCCAGTAAGGGTTCAATGCTGGTCTCAGATTTGCACAAAGGGGGATCTGTTCTTGGTCCACCCTGAAGAGCACTAGGAATAGCAGATTCAGAGACTGAATCATGTTTCGGCAGTGCAGGAAGAGAGGGTTTATCCTCAACATGAGAAGAAGCTGCAATTCCTATGGGATCATAAGCAACAAGCAAGGACAAGAACTTCAATACACAATTGATCACAAAGAAAAACTTCAATGCATAAAGCACAAAATAGCAAGAAATATACACTACTTCAAGTAATAATAGAATTTATTAATTGAATAACAGTCTATATACGGCAGCCCTGAATACCTATTACAACAAATTCTAGCTCACAAAATTTATCACTTCAACAAAATTCTAATCATATGGATGGAAAGAACATAAAAAAAGGCACAAACACATGTCAATTACTATGAGATTTAGTATTTTGTTACTTCTACACTTCAGTATTTAAAGTCAGGGAATCAAGACCTTTAAAAACTGCAAAACCTTAAAAAGAAAAGGAGAAAATTAAATTAAAAAAATTAAATAAATAATTAATTAAATATATTATATAACATAATATAATCATATAATGGTATGTTAGCCGTGGAGAATGAAATAAGAAATACATTGAGGTACATCCATGCACAGGTAAGGGGATTGGATTGAAGTTGCATCCCACACCAAAATATGACAGTAAGAAAGGAATGGCTAATAAGTAATGGACTAAGAATGTAATATTACCACCTAGCCAGCAGTTCTGGATCCCATTGACTTGACCTGCTTGTGCAAGGTCATGTGCATTTCTGAAGGCTTCCCTCTGGGTTGTTACAAAACGATGCCAAATTTATCATGATAAGGTGAATAGTATCCACAACCTCAAATCTCATGGAACTTAGCATGCCTGTGTTTTCGCTTTTCCCTTTTCATCTGTACAGGTTGAAATTGGGTAAAATTAATTTCTTTAACTTTTTTGGGGAGTTTGGGAAGGTCCACCGATACCCCCTTGGAGAGGAGTCAAATTGTTCGGTGTGTAGAATACACAACAGTGGGTATACTCTAAATCCCTTTAAGAGGGTTTTTGAAAAAAAGCTGAAAGTGGGAGTACTCTTGTCAACCAAATAGAAGTTGGAGCACCATCGTTCCTAATTGCATACACTTGTGCCTCAAAATGACAACATTTTCCCTCAAAAATGAGTTGCCCTTTTTTATAACCATTAAGAGCAACAGCGCTGCATAAAGGATTTTTCTCATAGAAATTTGGAAAGAAGTACACGAATCAAATTTCTTCAAGTTTATGATATTTAACAATCTGCAGTAATTCTAAATCTTTGTATTCCAATCCTAATTGCAAAATCACATATACAGATTAGTGATCCAGCTAAGCGAAGGGATATACTGCTAGGCTACCTCTCAAATATCACTACCTTTAAAGTCTGAAGAAAAATCGAGGCAAAATAACACCGCGAATACATTCCAGATAAAAACTAAGGGAAACTGCACCTTAATCCCTTCGGTATGACCCAGTTGCAAAGGAAACCTTGTTGTTCGGAGATCACCAAACCTCCTATGGTTTCAATAGACTTGCAAAATTTGACAACTCCCTCCCACACCTTCAGCTTCCCCGTCAAAAAAATCGACTCGGACCTTAACTCCGTAATTAGGTATTTCTTTCAGAGCACAATCAAAAATAGGGGAAAAGCATGCATCATTTGCACAAATGGTAATTCACAAACCTGATCACATCACAGGGAGGCTAAGCCTAATTTACCCTAAAAACAAATCTATGATTAGATATCGAGAAGTCCGGATGCAAACCACGATACCCAATAGCCATATATATGATACCGCTCAATCACACATAACAAAGTTCCATTACGAAACATAAAAACAAAAAAAGAAAATTGGGAGAGATGATGGGTACCGTTAAATTGATCAGAATCGAGGGGTTGAGAAGAGGAGATTGAATCTGAGGGTGGGGTTTGGACGCGGCCGGTGATGAGAGCCAGTCGATCGGAGCCTCTGTCGAGGATTTTCCTCCGACGCGATTCTCTTCCGTTCGCCGCCATGGCCGTGCGCACAGAGGGATTTATCCGTCGGAAGCTCAGCGCCGGCTAAATCTAAAAGAACAGTGCGGGACGTACCGGTTGGCTCTCTTTCTCGGTTTTTATTTGAGGGGAAATTACCGGTTCGATGCTTCCCTCATTCCCCTCCTCGGTTTTTTTTTTTATTTTTATTCTTTATAAGAATCCCTTAATTTTTACTTTTTACTTTTTATTTTTTGGATCTTCCTCGTTCTTCTTATATCATTAATTTTATCTTTTGCATTATCAATGCTTCTAGTTTTTCACTGAAAAATAATTTGTATGAATCCCAGGAACTAAATTCAAAAGCTTAAAAATTTCACCTTTAATTTCAATAGAAATTATAATATTCTTGAAAATATAAAATAAATCTGTCACATAAAATAGTTAAGGGTAATCTATTAAAAAATAATGGAGTAGCTAAAAATAAATAAATTGGGAAGGTAAATATTAAATACTAACGACATTAAAAATGGGAGGATTAGTGGAGCCTAATATGCTGATTTGTCATTCTATAGTTAGTCATCACCACGAATTTCATGATGGTGACTAACCAATCACCGTGATCTCTCCACCATCCATGAACGTTGCTTAATTAGCTTAATTGTCCAATTACATTAAATCGTGCGTGTTTGTTTTGTGTTTCGATCCTCGTCCGTATCTCCTCAGCGTTGTAACAATTCTAATCTTAGAACTCTCGGAAGAACTGTGTTGTTTCTGTGAAGTTAAAAACTTAAAATTTAATCAAATTTGTACGAGGAAGTCAGGATGGCCGAGTGGTCTAAGGCGCCAGACTCAAGTTCTGGTCCTCGTGAGAGGGCGTGGGTTCAAATCCCACTTCTGACATTATTATTCCCCCCCCCCCCCCCCCCCCTTCCCTCTTTCTAATTCAATCTTTTTCTTTTTATTTTTTAAAAAATTTTTGAGAGTAAAAATAATATTTTACTCTTGGACCAAAATAAATTAACTTTCTTGTCCTTCAAGTTTGGGGTTAGTGCCATGAGGGCTAGCTTGGTCCTTGTTTAATAAAACCATCGGGTGTTCTATACGAGGAGGTTAATCCAATAATATTATTAATAATAATAAGAGAGTTGTTAAAAGGAAAATATTAAATTGGGAAGCCCAATTGTTAACGCAAAGCAAAACAACGTTAAAAAGTGGGTGATTGGTTCTCATAATAAGAAAATTAACTCTTTTTTTTTTTTGCCTTCAAGTTTAAGGTTAGTGCCATCTCGTTTGAAAGTGGCGGCTAGCTTTGGTCTTTGGTTTTAAATAAAACCATTGATAATAAAAAAAAAAAGAAAAGAAAAGAAAGAAGAGAGCATTTAAAAAAATTAATAAATTGGGGAACTCAATTTTTAATACTAACATGGTTAAAAAAGTGAAGGATGAGTAGGGTCTAATAAAGGATTAGTTAACATGTTTGTCCTTCAAGTTCGAGGTTAGTACCGTCACATTTGAAAGTGACTACGATTGATCCTTGCTTTTTAGTAAAAAAATTCCGATGCTTTATCGAACGTGGGCAATTCAAATTGTTAAAAAAATAATAATAATAAATTGGGAAAGGTAACCATTAACACCAAGTGGGAGACTTATAATATGTTGACGTGACATTCTATAATTTATCATCGCCGCCACTAATTTCACGACCACATGTCTAAATTAATTTTAAAGCTTGTTTGAAAATTAAGCATAAAATATTTCAACGTATTCAATCATAAGTTGTTGAAAAACATTATTTCCTAGATAATGTAGAAAACACAACTAACACACTTGAAGTATTTTTCAAATTGTAATTTCGAAAAAGTTATAACGTAACGCTCTACCTAATTATGTATAACATCACCCAAAAGCTACTTAGTTTTGAAAAAATACTACCTGAACATTACTGATTAGTGAATGATTACAGGATCACTCAACCCTTTTTATTTATTTATTTATTTATACTGATTTTCGATGAAGTAATTCTATGAACAGTAGAATAAGCAAAGTATACATGGACACTGCAATGCAACAAATTCTCACTTTTACATGTACAAAAATGGAAGCACACTACAAGGAATAAAAAGAACATGGGGTATGTAATCAGTATGTGAATTTCAAACAAAACTAAAAAACAACAAAATTATGAACATATGACAAAAGCACAATGTACAAGTCCCTCACCCAACAGACCCACTAGTTGTAACCCTAACTGGCTTATGGTACAGAGTGGTAGTTTGGTAAATGCCATTCCAACCCCATGTTACCCAGAGATATTACTCGAATCAATCAAAACTGTCACAAGTGTGATCATTTTTCATCTTACCCCCTTATAGTATTTGTCTTGGTGCTGTGTGAGGGACTTACAGATAACTGCCGGATTCATCTTCGTCTTCGTCTTCATCAGAGGATAAAAGAGATGACCCCATCCAAGCCTTAAATCCTTCGTTGACCCGTCTCTCCATACCCGGTGTGATGTCAAAAGGGGTTGCTTCCAGCATTTCCAACCCTATATTTCGGGCGGAAGATTCACCCTCATCGAGAACCACTGCTGCTTTCCTTCTAAGGAAGAAGGCAGTCCCACCATAAAGAATGACCAGGCCCCATGCCGTGATCTCGTAGCACCAAAACAAGGGGGAGGAACAGCTGCTTCCTAATGTAAGGAGGCTTGAACCAAGAAAAAGCGCGAGAAGGCCATAGACAATTGCGAATATGAAGTTAAGAATGGATAAACAGCGTACCCCACCTGGGAAAACAAAAATAAGGTTAAAATTTACTTGATATACAATATAGAAACACAAAGAAAGCATAGAACTGGGATTAATATTCCTACACGCCTCAAAAGGGAAGACGACTTAGACACATTTTCCTCCTTGTTTTGATTCCACTAAAATGGACAGAATTGTAGGAAATCAAGTGTAAAATATCATTTGCCATGACAATAACCTAAATAATGCACGTGTTAAGGTTTAAAGAATATTTCCACCCTCTTACGTTCCCATACTGTAACCGTTGTCTTCTATTATAAATTGTTATACTAAGGTAAAACTCTAAGACACTGATTATTATCTTAAATCTCTAAGTTCAAGAATGAAGAAAACGATTGACTTGCAATATTAAGTAGCCGCCATTTTCAGTATAATCCACATGGTCAAGTCATGAATGTGTTGAGAGATGCGAGGAATTAAATGGAATATGATGCAACAGACCCAAACATATCCATATAAGATCAATGTTGAGGAACCTTCCTCAATCAGGAAATGTGTTCTGTTGGAAGCAGTTGGGTCGGTCACATATCAATTAGGAGCCAAGTACCCCCATGTTGATTACAAGACGTCAGAGTTGACATGTAATTAAATATGGAATATATGGTTGCAGAGGAATTTATTTGAAGTTACTTATAGTTCAAACATAAACTACAACAGGTAAAGTTTAACATTGAAGAACAGAAATTTATATGCCAAAATTCAGTAAAGAATAAGAAAACCACTTGACATAAACATACCCCTTTTTGAAGCACAATAGTTATTTTCAACTACCTTCAAGCATCCATGCCTTGTTGGGGCCGAATATGCGACAAGAATTCCTAGAGCATGGGGAAAACCATGAGATGTTTGTTGGAACGCAGAAGCAGCTTGACAACAATTTTTTTTTTTGGGGGGGGGGGGGGGGGGGGGAAGAAAGGTTTCTCGAAGTGCAGCCACAAAAAAAGAAAAAAAAAAAAAAAAAAAGAAAAGAAAAGAAAAAAAGAAAAAAGAAAAAGAGTAAAGGGAAAAAAACATAGATGATACAAGTTGGAAACAAATGTATAACATTGATTAGCAATAGATCCAGAAACATTTCAATTTCTCCTTGAAGTGGCAAAACCCCTGCCACTGGAATTAATCATTTATAAACAATATCTCAATTAACATTTACGAACAATATTGGGTCCTTACAAACATTTAAAAACAAGATTCGGCTCTTATTTACAAACAATACCTATCTCTTGGTTAACACAATATGCTTCAAGTCATCAAAAAATAACACAATAGATAACACAGTCAGTTAATGGTTTCAAACAAGCCACTCATTCATTAGGCTGCTGATATCTAATGCAAAATGAATAACATAATATTTTTTACAAAGAACTATGATGGTGTGTCACTTCAGAAAGTAAAAGCAGACACTCGTGGGTTCAAATTCAGTGATGGTTCTACGCTCGTGGCAGTTTTCAACCCCTATAAAAATTTTACATCCATATATCAATCTCTTATCTACCTCACAAAACACAACTCTGTTATAATATAACAATTTTGGAAACCATAAATCCTGTGTCACATACTCATCTCCTAACTAATGGAAACAAAGTATTTTAACCAGATAGGAAAAATCTAATTTATCAGTATCAGAGTGAAATGGAAAAATCAACAACTCAACAACTCTGCCAACAACAATTAACAACAGCAAACAGAAGTTACGGTCGAAAAATGTATACTATACCTTTACTTTGCACAGATTCAATCAGATAGTTGCTCTTACTATGGTGACGTATCTTCTTTTAGATGGATGGTAAAACTTAAACTTCTAATGGTATTTGCTAAGCCAAGTTCTACCCGCAGCTAAATAGCTTATTAAGTTTTATTCACAATAGATAAAAATAAAATAAAATAAAATAATAATAAAATAATCACACTGTAGTTCTACATTGTGCTCCATTTTCCATTGCTTGATAACTAAAACAAAATAAAATAGTGTTTCTAATATTTCGGTTTCCCAAATTTTTTTTCTCAGCAATCAAAAACCAATAGATTAGCTGACACAGGAAGAGGGAAAAGAGGGAGGGGATAATCATGTTTGCAAATCCTTTATTCCTTTATGCAGAGAGCCACTGTTCATAATTAATTGCAAACAGTTGCAGCCCAATGCGATGCTGTTTCCATGAACGATATTCAAAGAAGATAAGATTAACTCTTTTTGATCAAAAGAAGTCGTTTTGAGGCGCCAATAATTAAAAAACCCAAGTTCTTCAATCAGGAAAGTTTCATGGAAGATTTACACTTCCCATATATAATCATAGCCAAGCTCACATAAATGAAAATGATAAAGCTCTTTCATCCTGTAAAAGATAGTCATCTAATGCCAAGAAAATAACATCAATAGAACACATAGCATTTTCAAGAGATCCATCTCCTACTTTCATAAATAAAAAGTGCATCCAAAAGCGAATGCAACTGCAAGAAAAGAAACAACAGAATCAAATGGCACTTTCTGACCTGCCAAGAGATAAACCCCAGACACCAGGAAAACAATCACCGACGGAACAAACACAACCATCCAGTAATAGTCCACAGTCTCCTGATCCGTCAAATAGAACGCTCCATGAACACGATCCGAGTCGCCTTTCACACCGATCAACGGCAGCTGCTGCACCCGCGGCTCGCCGCAGAACGGCCTCGCCCCTCCAAACACTATCCTCAGACTGACAACGGTGGATATGAAAATCGAAAGCCATAGAATGGTCACGAAGGATACCAACAGCGGCCGCTGAAGGCGAACTAGGGCTTTGTCCTCGTCCCGGAGGATCTCGTACTCACGCTTCGGCATGAACGCCTGGCGAAGCGCGTCGCCGAGGATCGCCATTGAAGGGTACTCCCAGACTGGACGGTTTTGATCCTACCACTCGGAAGTCTTGAAACCCTAAATTGGGGGAAATGGAGAGGTCTGCTGGTTGGGGTTTTGAATCGAACTTCAGGGATTTTTGGAATCGGGAGATGATGAGAGAGATTTCGAAAAGTACAAAAGATTGGTGATCGGCATTGAAGGGAGATTTCTTGAACTGAAGGACTCCTATCCTGAATTTCTGAAACCCTAGTTATGGGGTTTTCGGGTGAAGTGGGTGGAATGGAGAGATTTGCTAGTTGGGTTTTTGAATTGAATTCGAAGATGGGTTTGAATGTGGACTTTTTAGGGTTCTTCGGATTTGGGATATGGGAAGGATTTGGGGCATGATGAGAGATTGTTGTCGTTATGGTTCTTGCTGTTGCTTGCAATTTCATTCAAGCACTTTTCATGATTCCTTTCTGATGATGGCGAGGAGCAACATAATAAATTATTATTCCTTTTTGAAAAAAAGACGCATTCATTTTGTTTAATTAGGGCCAACTTGTCATTTTAACTCCATAACTTTTCTTTTTCTATTACAAAAAGTGAATAAGCATTAAAATGTTCTCCAAAAAAAAAAAAAAACCGTTTTTTTGGCATAAAAAAAACTTTAAATTGTACCTTAATAAAAAAACTGAGTGGAAAATTAATTTGAGCCTTTCAAAAACTTGTTAATGACTTACTTTCGTTAAAGTTGAGCTCTTCATTTTATTTTATAAATAGGGTGACTGTTTATTAGCATTATAAATCTAGAGATTTAATTCAAAACTGCATGAAGTTAAAAAATATTTAAGTTGCGAAAGCCCCAATTATTACCCAGGGAAATTTCAAACCATAATTTCATGTTCTTGAGTTCAAATAATGTCATCTTGATCCGTTGCTATTAAATTTGTGATGAATGACAAAGAAATCAAAGTTTTTATTGAAATAGAATTATGAACTAACACTATATTGAAGAGGTGATAAGCATAACTAGTTGTCTTTCCAATTAGCTAATATATATCATTCAGGATGAAAAATATGCTCCGTAGTTGCCAATGAATGATCGTCATGTGTACATAAAAACATTATAATCATTTATTTAAATTTTATACTTATCCTCCTGCAAATTGTAATATTTTGAATTTTTTTTATTACGGACATATTTGATAATGTCTTGTCATTAATTAACCCTTTGACAAGGATAAAGCGTTTACATATAATTGTAGAAAGATATTCACAGTGAGTATCGAACACTAATACATTAGAAAATCTATGTTTTTACTACTATTTAGTAAGATACGAAGAGATTTACTTGGACAAAAATAAATAAACTCATAATTGAACAATTACATGTTAATGCAAGCAACCCTATCGATTATGCGCCATACTTACTCTATAAAAATAGCTAGACGAGGTATACCTTGGAGTTAGATTTTTCATATGATCAACTCATACACAATGCACTTTATGGTTGCAGCTGCATTTGAATTGTGAGAATGGCATTGAGAATGAAAAATAAAATGAAACGAAAGGAAATGAGAATCGTAATGAATGATTATTCTCTCATAAGAAAATGACCGCTCCATTCTCTCTAATGTTATTAAACAGTGAAAAATCGATATTCTCATTTCCATTCCCATTCTCGCCATTAAAGTATGCCCTAAAAGATTAAGATCACGTGTCCTCCAAAAAGGATCTCTTAACACAAACATAAATACCAATGCAAAGTTCTCTCTACATTACAACATTATTACAAATAGAAACACATTACAACAGACAAAGATGCAATACAAGCTATCAGAATACATAGTCCCAATCCAATGTCCCAATCCAATGTGAGACTTGACACAAATACAAATACAAATATGATGTTCACATGTAGCCTTACTTGAGGAACTTGTCAAACCAGTCGCTAGCTTCTTTTACCATAAATGGCGTCATTTGGTGGCCTATTCCAGGTTGTGCCAAGAGCTGCAAATTGAAGAGAACAAAACAGACCTTACACCAAAGCAGGGAAGGCATGGCTTCTAATACGTAAATGCTAATATTTGATTCACAGAATGGCTTCTACATCTTCGAATTGATGCCTAGGAATGTGACACTACTATGTTTGGTAGACTTAATTGGATACCTGGGAATGTAGATTATTGTATTTACTATGCATAAATGGATCCCACAACTGCAACATTGCAATGATGGTCATTTTAGTGGTACACTTAATGTGATGCTCAGAAATGTGATATTAGTATATTACTATGTTTGGATGACTCGGGATTGTGACATCACTGTCTGGTAAACTAGCTGGATGCCCGGAAATATAAGATTGTTGTCTTTAGCATGCACAACTGGATTCCAAGAATATAATGTGCAATGACAATTTTTCCAATGATACCATTTAATTAGAAAGGGTATGTTAACAAACTACATTCCTTGTATAGGCACGGGTAAACCACCATCTAAATTCCTAAACATACCTTAAATTTTTCTAGAGAATGGGCCTCTTCATAAGCCTTCCTAGCCTTAGCCTTCGGAGTTTCTAGACCTTCAAGGGGGCAACGAGGATCATTGGCACCTGCATTCGCAGAAGAATTTCAGTCCAAGATGACCATAAGGAACCCGCAAGAGATTTTCCTCCAGCATCTGTTTGATCATAGATAGAATGCAGGAACAATTTTGTTGTCAATTATAAATGAAATTTTTGTGTACACCGGTCTAATACTGTAGGATATACACCCATCAATCACAATCACTGACGTAGTATTGGATAAGAAAGAGTGATTACTTGTGGGCCCAATGCACTATATAGGGGATCGCAATTGGTGGGTGTAAATCCTACATTGTTACACAAGGTGCAACAAAATTTATCCACAAAAACACTCTAATAACCACTGTTCCCCAGGCAAAGATGACCCTGTCGTCAGCTAAGTACCTAACATAATTTTTGTAACAAGAAGAATGAACTATTTTCCGTCATAAAGTGGAAGGAGCAATCATACCGTTAACAATCAGCAGAGGTCGTGGTGCAATGGCTGGAATTGTGTAGGGTGAATCAAAGCAGGAGGCTAAACCAGGAGCAATCCGATCCCAGACCTGGTTGAAGATCCAAAAAATGTAGAATTCAATTAAATAACACTACACATGGATTGATCTTGGAAAAGAAAGCTCAATATAGGAAGATAATAGAGGACCAAAAAGTATGTAAAGTCAAATTAGGATGCTAACTATAAATTCCATGAACAAAGTAATAACAGCCATAGGGGAAAGAAGTCTTTGTAGCAGCAACAGTCACGAATGCATACGCAAGAATGTCACTGACCTTCTCCACCACTTCCTCATCAATTTCATTCTTCCCTAAATCAGCCTGTGCTTCTGAAATGATTAATTAACACGTTAGAGAAACAAATTGCTAAAAATGCTCAGCCGGCATGCATTTAATGCGATCATTGCCAGTTGTATAGGCATTTGCTGTTTTTCTTCACAGTCAAACCAACTCACCAGTAGTAATACAAATATGCTATAATGTAATTCAAATACGTGATAACTTGATTCTTCACGTTTCAATGATCAGTAATCATTCATGCACTTAGCTTTAAAACTACCTCAGAGATCTGTTAATCCAGTATGCATTAGAATCTCAGAAAGCCCTGGGATAAACATAAGGCATCCTATTTACCTTCAAAGACAGCCTTTATACTGTCAACTCGACCTTGCCACTTATCATTTTCTATGGCCCATCGGAACCCCTGCAATTAATTAACAAAGAGTGAGTATTTCTGCAGCATTCCTCCAGATATTTGTTCAAAATAATTTACTTATGCAGTACGACTTGGTTTTGAATAATACTAAATTTGACACACCTGAACCCCAATTATAGGAGCAGCCACTGTAAAGCGGGTGTCAACAACAGCAGCAAACCATGCATGCATTCCTGCATGGCAGAATGACCATGGAAATTTCTGTATTTCACATCAAGTATAAACTGTCCATATGCCATACCTCCTAGCGATTCACCAGTGATTCCTATCTTTGTACAGTCTATATCCTCCCTCTCGGTCAGATAATCTGCCAGTTTTATCAAGTCCCAGACCTGCAGTACCAACAATGGAAGTGACAATTTCTATAAACCATGGTAATAATCAATTAAATATCACATGAAGTCAGCAAACAAAATGAAAGAGGTATTACTGTGTCAAATATAAATGGCATTGTGTCACCTTTCTTCCATGATGATACAAGAGCCTGCATTTAAATTGCATTACAGATTTAAAAATCACTAGCATTCCATTTGTCAAGAAATTCTTGAGAACATGACAAAACTTAAATTGGCACAATATTAAGTGGCATGTACGCCCATATATATATATACACACACACATATATATGTATATATATTTTAAAACCTGTTCTCTTGCTAGTGGTGCAAATCACTCCCTCAGAGAAGATAATTTACCCAAACTTAGCCAAGGTAGCAGATACCATACGCACCTCTCTATAAGTGGTCTTAGTATGGGCACGTTCACCATGGTAGCGAGAATCAATGGTGATAGCTATATATCCCCGAGAAGCATATGCCTTTAACAAGAAAAACAAGTAATTCATTGTCTTTTCCCAATAAAATCACGCAGACAAAGACTCAAGTGCTAAAGGACTTCACAAGAATATCTACCTCGAGCAACGGCCTTAACCACTCTTTGCACTTATGAGTGCTATGCAGAATAACAACAGCAGGTCTTTTTTGGTGAGTGCTTTCCTTCATGCTCAAAATCAGCACAGGCAAGCGTCCTTGTTCTCCAGCCTAGCAATGAACTTGACAAATAAGCACCTTCTAGCTTAAATCAGCCAAAAAGACTATCAAAACTTGACCGACCTAACAAGGTACATGAGAAACATTGGTAATTTAAGCCCAAGACATAGTTGAGTTTGACAATGCCTAAAGAGGCTTGTTTAACCAGTTGAACATGGAAACAAAAAATGATATTAAACCTGACATTTCATAAGCCATTCTACTCTCATGCAACTAAAAGAGTATAAAAATCTTTCATACCACTAGAAAGAAACAAAACTTGAGAATCTTGACAGTGCACTACAAATAATGTTCTTTTATCTGAAACTACCAATTACCTCTGTGAACAAGTAAAGATTTTCTTCTTTGAGAAGATCCTTAAAGCTCTCAATGTTCGCCTTTGGACAAGACTCCATTGCCTGCACTGAGCAGAAAAAGTAACGCAAAAGAGTATGGCCACTGACATCCAGTAAATAAGTTGATAGAATATGTAAGACAATTTGTTCATGATTTCAACCTCACTGAAGCTTGGCGGCTGAGCTTCCTGATACAAAGGAGCCACTACAGGTTTTGCAAACTCCACAGAAAGCGGGACTAAGAGATCAAAGACAGATAAATATGCATAATTAGTATTTTCACAGCAATAATTTTTTTATAAGAATACCTTACAGTAAAATACACATGCTAACATTCAACAAAGTAATGCCTTTCTTTTTCTTTTCTGAAATGAGCAATCCATAAACTCATATACACACACAAATCAGCAAAGAAGGATTGTGGAGTTTTCATTGCATAATTCTGTTCATCATCACATCACAGATCCTAAACCAAGTACACTAGTAAAAGCGCTTTCTAATTCTTCATATCTGTGTCTTTGATCCATCCATTGTGATCCTTGGGTTCTTGGACTAATCTCTCCCTACATATCTTACAGCAAGATCTGCTTTCTAAGTCAGCAACACAAACACACAATTTCTGTAAACCTGCATTGACTAACCAGCAATTTTTTCCCCAGGTGAAACTTTATGCACTCCACATATGCAATTCTCTCCAAAAAATGATGCAAGCGGACATTGTTTATTCCAAATTCAGCGACTTCTCAGCAAGAAATCGTGATTACAACACAATTTACGCCTCGCCCGAACCAATACGCGAATTTCACAAGAATCTGGTTCCAAAAATGACATATCTACAGGAATCATACCGGATTTTCAGGAGAAGCGATGAGGACAACAGCTAAATTGAACCAATCCGGACAGTACAACACGCGAAATCAATCATTTCTCCTTGAAGTGCTCTCTTTTTTTATATTTTTTTTCATGCAAGCAAGAATCAAGACAATCATCGGTTTGAACTGACAATTTGTAGTCAGAAAATTCGAAATCGAAGTTTACCTTCACCCGCTCGTCGGCTCCGCAGCACCTTGAGGAGCTCAGAGCGAAGCGTCTCGACCTCGGGAGCTTCCATTTTCGAGGCTCCGCCGCGCTGTGCGAGTCGACGACTGTGGTGGTGGTGGTGGAGTTGGAGGTCTACTACGGAGCTGTATTTGTAGTGAGGGAGTTCTGGCGGGCGAGCGGCAGGTGCACTTGTGTATCGCACGTGCGCGAATCACATAGGGACGGGAGGAGTCGCGCGCGCCATGGTTCAGACTGATTACACGTGTCACTTTCCTCGTTGGGCGATGCTTTGGTTTGTGAAATGCAAAGCATCCCATTTTTTTTATCATTTTTTTTATATTTCGTTAGGAAAAGAGGTTAGATAAAATAATTCACAGTACTTTATAATTATTTATGATTAAATGATTAACGTAATTCAAATCTAGTATTATATGAATAACTCCTAAATAAATGTTAGTTACAAAGTGAAAAAGAAAGAAGAAAATTTCATCTTAGGCCCCAAACTACATTTGTTGTGATAAAATGTTTTTCCTAAAATAATATATTACGTTTTTAAAGTATAATTAGAATGGTTAAGGTCTCCGAGCTCCGTGGGTACATCCAATTTCTTATTTGTAGCAGCCCCACATGTTAATTTTAATTACATGTTCAACATATTTTATCCAAACAATGAAATTCTTGTGGATTTGGAAGTTCCTTCTTGGCAAGCGGATCCTGTGTGACACTTTCCCCTTTCTCCTCCCATTTTTTATTTGAAAAATAAAAATAATTAAATAAAATAGAAGGTCGGATAGTCATTCTAAACAACTAGATGTTAAAAATAAAATAAAATAAAACAAAAAATGGAAAATAATATTATTCGAGTAAAGAAGGCAAAAAAAGAAACCCAACCTTTTTTATTTACAACAGAAGCTAAAGCCTAAGAAAAGGGGAATGAAAAATTGTTTCACGATTCAATGTAGTGAAGACTCAAATCTTGACCTATGCAGCAGGAGAACGGATCACTATGAGACGAACTAATAATTGCTAGCAATAATAAAAAATAAAACCTTAAACTAAATAATACGAAGAATCTGTTCTCAAAGCAAATTGCAGGGAATAAGTGACAACAGAGACGCATGAAATGCCAGAAGACGAAGGTGGAAAGGAAGTCCCATGAATAAAATTCCAAGAGAGGAAAGTGGGAGGAAAAGGCTCCAAACAGTACAATCCCATCAGAAAGTAATCAAACAAATGAGGAATACTTGCAACAAACAGTCTCCACCGTGGTAGCCTCAGAGATGCAAATTTCATAGAATACCCATTATATATAGGTATGTATGTATGTATGTATGTATGTATGTATTTCGAGATGTAAGATTTATTCATACCAACTTTCATTTCATGTAAGATCCATGAGTGTTCACTTCCGCATGTCTAGTATACTACAGAATATCGTAATTGATGGGAGTAAATCTCATGACATTACTCTCGGTGGGTACAGTATTTACTTAATTTTTAGGGCTTGGTAAGAAAAAAAAGAAGGCCAGCGATGTAATAAATTAACCATACATTGGGAGAAAAAAAAATCGGATCCAAATAATGATAGATTCTTCATAATGAAAACAATTCAACAAAATTCAAAACTGAACATGACATGGATACAATTGTGCACTCACAACCTATTTGCATCTTATTGCAACTCTTTTTCTTTCATGTCATGTTTAGGTCATAATAATAGCTATTCTATTTTGTCCCTATTCCTACCATGTGGCTATTATCTCGTTATTTTTATTTAGACCTTATTCTCGCCTAATCAATAATACCTATTTCACCCATGACCCTTAGAGATAACTATTCCTTATCTATTCTGCTTATAGTTCATCAGGATGACTAATCCTTACATATTCAATTCCTATTAATAACTGTTGTATTCCTACTCTATTCCATTTGAGGAGAAACTCAAGCTTCAGTCAGACTATTGATCAAAGCAAACGCAACTTTGGTTGCCCGTTGGCACCTCAGAAGAACATGGATACAATACCATTTTGGCTTCCTCCCCAGCTTGTGTCTTTGCCATCCTCTGAGAGTTGCTTATTGTTTGGGTAAAGGGGAACACTTGGATTCTGTAAAAAAAAGGGAGTACTAAATCAAAATTTTCCAACTTTGTCAGAAAGAGATTTTTCGACGGAGAAGCTCAATATAAGCCCTTAGCTCTCTTAGGACCATCTCATTTATATGCAATGGATGAAAGATTAAAAGGTAGGTTTTAACAGTAAAGGAACCCAGATTTTTCTTTGATGTTTGCAGCATATAAATCCATCAAAAGTAAAGAATAACAAAAGGGTGAGCCTTGTACCTTTTATATCTGCACAATTGATAACCCTGGTTAGAAAATCCCGGAACATTGTCAAGACTCGTCGTTCCTGCTCTGCATAAACATCTGTTGGGACCTTCTTTAGAGAATGATTTCAGAGTTGCATTTTGATTAGAACTACCAATCCCACTAGGAGACTCGGGGCCCATGAAACTTTTATCTTGTTCATCACAAACCAACGCAATTGTTCCAGGAGACATAGGCCCTTGAACTGATCCAGAATCATTTGTTTGAACTCTATCAGATTGAATCCCAGTCACCTTAGATTTATGAACATCACTTTCTGTTTGTATATTCTTCATGTTTTGGTTTGAAGCAATACATGCTTTACCGTTGTCTCTCTCTATTTGTTTATCCACTTCCCCTTGTTTGCCTGAAAATATTGAGGTTCAGAGTTCAACAATATATAGAAGTTCATTTAGTACTTTATATTCATTAACTAATTCCTGTTAATTGCTCTCCAAATTCTTCCATGCAAGGAACAAGAGGGAAAAAGAAAATCAGAAGTCGAAAAGAAGAATAAAGGAACAAAGAACAAAATCTGTCAGTGGAGGACACAACAGTCAGCCCAGTAGCAAATAGGGAGACCCCATTTTGATTTTCTAGGAATTCGATTCATGACGTCACCCATCTTTGATTAACCTAGTTCAAGTGACTACTAGGCGCTGTCTGGGTGGGGAGGTAGCTGCAAAGTTTACACATACACACCTCCATTATTAACAAAGAGAAAAAGTGCTCTCAAGCTTCTTAACAGCACCTTTATAAGCCATGCATATTAGCATCATGTTTCTTTACATTTTAACTGATTTTCACGATTAGAATTTACTGCTATAGAATTATTTGTTTCTCACAATGTAAAGCATATAATAAAAATCCTCAGGGGGTCAAATTTCATGCATGGCAGATTTTTAAAAAGTGAATTAGTAACAAAACTTCTCCTTTTCTCTAAAAACTGATCACTTCTGCACAGCTGCAAAGTATGAGCTGGACAGAAAGGGAGTTCTTTCTTTTGAACTGACACAAAAAGCAGATAGAAAAATAAATGTTCACCAGGAGGAAGCCACCATTGAGTTCTAAACTAATTGCAAACTTGAAATGAAGAAAATGCAGCATTTATTTTATTAAAGTTTGCCCTGTGTTCAGACCTTTAAATGTCTTTGCCGCTTCTTCTGAAGATACGACCAGACTTGAGCAAAGCTCATGTACATCCCGTGGTTGGATGATGTCTGCTAATGGAGACCTTAATGAGCAGTAATAATACTTGTTAGTTCCTAAATACAAATTAAAACAAGAGATGCTATTTCACTGAACACATACAATTCAAAAATATTGGGTACTACCTGTATCCCAAGTTCATAGATCTCAATACGGCTGCTCCAGCAATGCGAGAAACAGGAACAGACACTGGGAGAAGAAGCAGCAGCAGAACCTCTCAGATGATTTCCCTAATATAAAAATGCAGTCAGCTCATTCACTAAATTATGAAGGGAAAGAAAGCAATAATTCGAATCTTGCAACAATTTGGGGTCAAATTTGGTTCCAAAGTTCAAAGTTTCTTTTCTTTAGCTTGTGGGAAACATCAGCATAATATAATCTTCTATGAGTATTGTTGAATTGGGCTGGCACTAAGGACTTCGGTCCTTGAAGTACCCTGTTGGGATACTCCCCCATAGCCAATTAGTTGTGAAATGTAACCTTGACATGGAATCAGATCCCAGTTGTTTAGCCCAAAAGTGACCTGAGTTGCATTTGGGACAAAGTATTGTTGTGCTTGAAGTAATGGCTACTCCCGATTGGCAATTGGTTTAAGGATGGAACCTTGACAAATATTGTAAGCCAATTTTGTGTTAAGCTATAATCAACAGAAACTGAGATCACTGATCAACCAATGGGAGAAATAAATGATAAAGTTGTCTGACACCTTTGTAAAAGAAGTAGCAGCAGATGAGTACATATGTTTACTGATGACATTTTCTCTACAACTTGAAGATCTGAACCGATGTAGTCATAGGAGAAAAATGCTAAACAGTTATAAACGGTTGGCAACTTTGATTAAAAACATAGAGAATAAATCATATAGTAAGGAATGCCAAGGTAAAACACCTGTCGAAATGGCTGAAACCCTGTGGAAGCACTGTTGATTTGCTAAGGCTGGTGGGCTCGTGAAGACTCCTGGGCCTCTTCTCTTCTTAGATGGTGGAGGGGTACCGTAGCCGGATGACCCAATGGCCCCATTAATGGCTGCATTAGCTGCCTGTTGGATGTAAGCCATTGAATTACCATTGTCTCCGTGGTGGAAGAGAGCCCTTCTCTCTTCACTTGCTTCGAAATTTTTGCAGTCCATGCATCTACAATCTTTTGTGCACAGAACATTAGCTTGGAAGCACTCACAATACCTCTTGAGGCACCCTGACTTCTTGCAGTGACAGCCTTTGTTATGTTTTACCAGCATTAGAACCTCCCCCGCCTCTTCCTGGAATTGTTTCAAGCAGGTTTAAATATGTGCCGATTGTGACTTAGGAAAGAGAGTGCATTCAACCTAAAAATAAAGGACTAGATGTTTTATGATGAAAAATTCTCAGCATCAGCTTCTTCAAGGAGATTCCTCTCCCTGATGTGGTTTGACATTTCTCTTTGCAATGAGAAAGTATGCAGTTTTTAAAAACCCTGATGCTTCAAACAAAAACAAAGACTTAAAACTACTTTTATCATGACCAGATATTTCTAGAACCAAAACAAAGAAAGTGCAATTTTATAGTTACATATAATTTCAAGGAGCAAACTTAAGCCTATTTTCACTTTGGAACATGGAGTCACTTGCTGAGGTTCAAGAGTTGATCAAATGCAGCTCCAATCATACCATAAAGCCATTCAGAAGAATAGTTGAGATTGAACAATGAGGAAGTAGGGGCTAATGTTTGTATCATATGCTTAACGTGTTCGTCTGTGAGTGTTGTAATTTTCGCTAGTCAAACATCACCAAATCCTGCACTAGTGTACTATGAAGGTATTAACAGCCTATAAAACCATGTAATACTAATGCCAAAAATTAGCATCTTTGATCAAAATATTCATACTATCTCCATCTAGAAAAATATTAACACCACCTCTACAATGGGTTCTACTGAAATTCCAGCAAGTTAACATCAGAAAATGAGGGATCTGTCACCTCATGGGTCTTTCGGTAGATCACAGAATACGAAAATCAACTTTACTGAACTACTTTTAACCAATCTGCACGGGGTGATTTTTTGAAAGTTGTCCTGCACATACATGTCCTAAACATGGCAAAGGAATATAACAATAGAACAAAGTGAAGATATTTTATGACAGAGCAGCAGCCAAAATATAAGTTCCTTCAAGGTAAATACTTGGCAACCAATATTATACATTTAATAGTCAGCATTATTAAACTAAAGACATTAGCTTTCTGCAACTAAAATCATTAAATTTCATGAATTTCAGCATGTTCTCATTCAAAGTATACACACTTCATGTGTTCCTGCGACATATGGAAATATATAAATGTCCTGGAAATTATAAAATCATGTGCTTGCTGAGAGGGCTTTACTTTGAATAAAAAATCTATTACATGAATTTTAAAATAAATTTAAAAAATGAGACTTCACCATCTTGACCAGCCACCAGCTATAAGTAGAGCATAAATAATTATTGTTCTTGCCAGAATGCAAGATAACAAGGGTTTAAGACAAAATATCCCAGACACATACTCTTCCATCTTGAGATCCATGTGGACTATTAGCAACCTTGGGTCTGAATGCGTTTGGATTCCGTTCTAGGATTGCTCCAACTGCTTCCTGCCTAGCAGCCTCATTCCCAAAATTATTTTGACAATTGGTGCAGTTGCAACCATCACAATAATTTCCAGAAGCAAAGCACTCACAATACCTGAAAATAAATAAGCAGAAGAGGGGATCAAAACTGTAATTGTGTCGGGTTAAAATGTAATTTAGGCATCTAAAACATGAAGGAGACCTAGGATCTAAAATTCTGAAACACTGCACATTTCATCATTATTATTTTTTTCTCCTTTTTTAGGTTAGAAGGCATAGCAACCATGGCTGCTATAGAAACTTTCCAGTTTGCTCATGGTTCATTTACTCTGCTAAGTTAAAATTTCTAATAGTTTCTAGACATTCTTCAGTAGCAACATAGATCCAATTATAAAGAAAACTGATGCTGCATATAACTTTAATCCACTATAGAACAACATGCACTGGTAGATGCATATACCTCAGCAGTGAAGTGCATGCTATGAGAAAATTGATAAAAGAATCTATACTGAAATCATGTATAGAAATTAAAGAAATTGATAGTAAATATGTTTTTCTCAAGAATTTAGAATGAAATGCTGTGGCCTGTATTGTAGATGACGTGGGGGCACAAAGATACGCTGTGAGGACTGAATCTGCAATGGTGCAATTCAAAGGAGGGGTAGGGTGAGCATTTGAAATATTTCAGAAACATTTACTGTGATAGGGGCAATGATTTCAAAGGTTACGATGACCTTTGAATTTTTATCCCCACTTCCCCAAATGAAAAAAATAAAGTGTGGGCCATGGTGCACAAGGCTTCCCACTTTGTAAGGGTTAGTGGAGGATTACTCAACATGCGCAGCCTTCCCCTTGATTCTCTGCAATGGGGCCGTTTTCACAACTTAAAACCACGACCTTTCTGTCACAAGGGTGCAACCTTGCCAGCTTGTACCAAGGCTCACCCTCCAAAAGAAAGAAAAGGGGAAGGGACCCAGGGAAAGTTGGACTGGGAAGGGGGGGGGGGGGGGGGGAGGGAATTCCTTTTGGGTAGTATGCATGAGTAATTAACAAATGAGAACTCCTTGAGAAAGGGCAACAATTTCAGAATTTTTAGGAAAAGATAGGACTAAAGAATCATATAAAATTTCATAACTAGAGGTTAATGTACTCACAGCTTCAAGCATTTAGAGTTTTTGCAATTACATTGCTTCTGTTTCTTTGGAGTACCATCTTTGACTTCAGTGCTACAAAGTTGCCGCAAACCTGGGGACTCTGGCTTGCTAATGAAGAAACAAAATTTTTGTAAGGATTGTCCTAAATTGTAAAACTGGATAACATTTTGTAGATATGTCTTTTTACTGAATAAATAAAAAACTTCCTAAATCAATGAAAAAATAATCAACGCAAAGGAAAGAAAAGGTCATGTAACCAGAGGTTTTAAAGAACATCTGACTGAAGAAAAGAACTAGAACAAGTGAACAGTGCTCACACCAAATCTGTAGCTTCCTATTTTTAACAAGGAAAATTGATAATAAAGCATATGAAATTCTAAATGCTCCCAGAGTGAGAATAAGATGTAAATACATGTGTGAGAAGCTAGAGGCAATTACTTAACAGCAAGATGAGCAGTTATCTAATTTTGGTAATGCAGCAAAGACCAATGAATGCATGATTAAAGTATAAGAGGGGGAGAGATAGGGGATGGAGATAGATAAAGCAATAGAATTAATAGTTGCAATAGAAGCAGAGGAGTTTATAAATGATGGATTGAACAAAGCTTCGGGCAAAGAATGGGGATCTAACAGACTAATTCATTAGGTAAACTGTTGTTTCAAAAGCTTTTTAGAGCTAGAAACTATCATTTAGATCGACTAACCATGTCAATTAAGGATCAAGTACATCATAATTCTTTAGATTGACTAACCATGTCAGTCATGGATCAAGTACATCAAGATTCTTACTTTAGCCATCATGTATATTGCCTGAATGGTGATGAGTGCATATTTATGCATGCATATATCATCATCATGGGACCCAAATCAAGGTGGGAAATTTTGACTGTACCAAAAGCAGTTTTAGGGGTTCAGGCACTGCTTAGATTTGTTAGACACACACAGAGAGATACATTTGCTATGGAGGTACTTTTAATGTTACATAACAGAACACTCAAGGCTAAAAGGAGCAAGGAATGAGACTATATATTTGCTCAATCTCTCAGCAAATTCTGCAGTTGAATAGCATGATTAAGCATCCAATAATCTTCGGTCACCTCACCATCTAAACAAACCATATTCAATAGCATAATTACCCATTCTAGCACCCATAGATCAACTAAAGTACAATTAATAATTAAAAAAGATAACTTGCACCAAAATCAGCAATACCCAACTCGTCTACATGAACACTGATGAGTTTTTCGTATTCAATTTAATCACCTGCACTGCTTGATTCAGTGCTCAATGGCGCCTATTCATTCAAGAGCAGGACAACATTTTTTACATAATGCAAAATAAAACTCATATTCAAACAATTTAATTCTACATTTACACAGCAACAAGGTGGGAAAATACTTACACGACTGGCTGCGATTGCGGTGGGTACTCCGACAAGGTCACATTTGGGGAGGCTCGGCATATCGATGCAAAATCCAATTGCCTCGCCAATTTCTTCGCCGGAAAATCCTCCGCCGCGGCGGCGGCCTCACTCCCCTCTATCATTGACACTCCAATTCGAACCAAAAAAAAATGATAACCACAGTACACGAAAACAACAATCGAAACACCACCAAAGGAAAATAAGAGAACCCGAAATTCGCCTTCAATGGCCTCCGAATTAACTCATACTTCCCTCATTCGTTCAGCAGTTCGAACAAATGATCGACTATTTCACTTCAATCGTTCCAGAGCCACGAAACGGTTCCGTTCGGCGCTCGTAGCTTAGCCGGAGAAAGGAAACCTCGCCGGAATGTTTCCCGAATCGATCGGAATCAAAGAAGAGAGCTCAGAAGAATGAAAGCGAGAATTAGGCTTCTCTCTCTCTCTCTCTCTCTCTCTCTCTGTCTCTTTCCCTCAGTCGCCCGTTTTGAATTTCAATTTTGTGAAAATTGGACGGTGGAGATAAGGGTAGGGATGATCAACGGCCCATATTGAAGGAAAATCATTGGACGGGTAGGATTCAGGGAAGTGAATGCTGACATTCCAGGACCGTTGGATCATTCCACAGGGAGCGGAGGGGAATTTGGCGCTAATGGGGCGAGAGATGGTGATCTTTCAGGAGGGGCATTTGTGTGCGCGGACGGTTCAGATTGTTTGTAGGGCGAGGAGGGGAGAAGATGGACGGTTGTCGTTTAAACCTAGTTTTGAAAAGTCAATAGTAATTAATATTTCGAGGGAGATATGGAGCTTATGGGGGTTTTTAAAGAGAGTTTGTCTTTTCAGCAAGGAAGATTTCTGATAAGGGATAAGGGGAAGACCAATATTTTGTAGGCCCAATTTAAGGTTTTTTTTTTTCCTTATTTTTTTTTCAAATTTTAATTATATTCCCCCCCCCCCTTTTATTTTTAATTTCAAAACCATACACAACACCAACCTTTGGAATAAATCTTAAATAAAATAAACAAGCTTAATAAAGTTAAATGAAGTGTTCATTTTGAGTTTTTTTTTGCCTTTTGTTGCTACATCAGTCATTCGAGATTTGTTTCAATAGTAGGCGTCTAATTATTGATAATAAACTTTGTTACTGATAGAATATTAAGTTTTTATAAAAATCATTTTAAAAGGGTACAAATGATTAAGTAATTGATCGGCAAACAATGTGATACGCAGGCTACCAGCTCATCCCACAAACCCATTTGTTTGCTCACTTTTATAATGATATTATTTATAGTTAAGTTGGAATGAGCGTTATAGAACTCATAAACTCTCAAGTTCACATCCGTCAAATTCTTTGCCAAAATTTTCTTATAATTAATTTTCATTAAAAAATTTAATAATATTTTAATAATATTATAAATATTAAAAATTCTCAATGCTTAGAGAATGAACAAGTTATTTATTTTTAAATCTCATAAAAATTGAAATAATCATATATTTACATATGCACTTTTTATCCATGCAGTAAAAATTATCAAAAAGTTCATGAAAATAAAGTATAAGAAAAACTTAACAAATGTAAACTTGAAAGGATCTAGGTATGCTTTAAATTAGCCTAAAACTAAAAAGTTATTGGACTAAACAATTAATTATTAGATAGAGGAATGGAAACGAAGTGATGCTTGGAATTAGCCTTAAAACTAAAAAGTTATTGGACTAAACAATTAATTATTAGAGAGAGGAATGGAAACGAAATGTAGAAATTGTATGCATGAACAACATTTACCGAAAAAGTCGTGGTTGATTGTATCAGACACAAATGATAACTCCCGAAAACTTTTTAAGTTGATTTTACGGCACCAGAAGGGCTTATAATGGCACCACTCGCTGTTACATGTCATTTTATTTACTTTTTTTATAACTTTCTCATTTACATTACAAACTATCAAGATATCCAAATCATTTCTCTTTTAAGTATTTAGACTTGATGGGTGAGGAATTTATACTTTCTCTTTTATTTTCTTTCTTTTATCATGCTCTTTTATCATGCTCTTCTTTCAATACGGACAATTAAAATTTGCAACACGAACTCAAAATGCCATTTTACGATGATAAGGTACGTAATTTACCTATCGTAGAACAAATACAAATACTTTTCCCTATTTGAAATAAGAAATTGTTGTAGGATGCACCGTCTTTGCCGAGAATATAATAGATAAAAGTGTATCCAAGACTAAGCAGTTGGATGAGCCTAAGACCAGGCTCCTGTCTTTCCCTCTCCACGCCGTTTATGAATTTATGCCAAATCTAGGGGCATGTTAGAATGGAATGAATGGAAACGAACAAATGAAAATGAGAATCGGTATTCATATTCTCATTTTCATTCTTGCCATTCAAATGCGCCTTTCAAGCTCCTTTCAAGCTCTAAAATGCTTCCACAATTGTATCCTTTCATGAGACGCTTTGATGGCAATAGCTTCAGCATGAATAGGAAAGGACATCCCAACAAGTGCATTTTACGAGACTGATGTGCAATAAAACAAGCATTTTAGCAATCCTAGTAAGTTAGTGGGATCTTATTTTTCAGCTTACCGGTCGGAAAAACAAAAAAAAATAAGGCAAAATTATGCATACGACAAATATTGGGAAAGCTCAAAACAGGTTTCCAAAAGGTCCAATGTGCTAGTGGAAGCTGAAAAACAGCTTTCAGAATAAGCTAGCACTTGAAGCTTATTCGAAAAGTCACTTTTGATCCAAAAGCAACTAACCCGTAAGCTCCCCCAAACTAGCCATGAGATGAAAAAAATAACACCCACTATAGGGAAATGAAACTATCTTTCTTGATGGGTAAATACACACGCAACTGACAGGTTTTGATACACCATGGCCTCATGTTAAAGAAACCAGTTCTGATGTATGAAACTAAGCTGGCAAGCATTCTAAGGAAAACTATTTACCCAAAAAGATGTCATTATCTCTTGCAATTTCAAAGTTACAACACTGAGATACAAAATCTGGATATCCCTTAGTTCTGTTTAACATGAAAATAATAATAATAATAATAATAACAAATCATAAGAGGCGGCCATACTACAGATCAACTAGAGTTATATCGCAGCAGTTAAGGTCCTATTCTAAGACAAAATTAAAAATACCTTGAAAAGTAAAAACTAAGAAGAAAAGCCTGCAGAATGGAAAGGAACTCACCTCCATTTCTCTTGCAGTTCCTTCTTTTCGGACAGAACCCATGTTACAAATATTGCAGCAACAAGGGCAACAATTGTTATGAGTAGTAAAGCATAACTGAAATCTTCTGTGAGCGAATCATAGGTCCTTGAGGGAGCAATCCGAGTGAAAAAGAGATCCAGTCCATATGCAAATACAAGCGTGTTCGACTCCAATTTAGCTGGTGCTGTTACTATGCCCCGGAGACCTTCCACCTTAAGGGCATGTGTCACATAGGACTGTACAAACATATCCTTAAATCAGTGTAAATAGATAATCTGAAGAACTAATCAATTTACACAGAATGCAGCCTATATTCAAATAGCAACTAAGATCAGTTCTATATTGGATATTAAGCTCGTTTAAGTTGGTCTGAGAAGGCTTATCAGATAAAAGATTGCCTTGAAGCGCAGAAAGGCCAAATGCAATACCAAAAACCTAATTTAGTTCAAAAAAAGAGTAATGTAGTTTGAACATGCGTATATAAATTGAATCAATGCTATTTCTGAGCATTGTGAGCACAGTTACCCAATTGAAGGAATGAAATGAAACATGCCCAAATTTCACCTGACCAGGTTCACAAGCATCTACCTTTATCAGGCTGCATATCATGCAGGTTTTATACTTCAATTCAAATTGGTTAAGCCATCCTCAATGAGTATAATATTATAAACGAATAATCCTAATTGTCTAAAGCACATTTTTATTTTATTTTTTCCCTGTACAGGCTAGGAATTATGTGAGACTGGCGATATTGTATCTTCAATATCCATAATGCCTTGAATTCTCTATACCAAAAAAATAAAAAATAAAAAATAAAAAAAGAGGAAAAAAAAAGGGGGAAAAATAAAAAAATATTCAAGACATGGGCAACATATTCATAATATCATGAAGGCTTTGAACTTCAGATTAGGTATGGCAACCTTGGATTGTGCAGAAATAATCCCAGTTCGACAGAATCACTTTTTTCCCTTTCTTTTCTTGTACGGGCTATGAATTTCATGTGACCACAACTATTGTATCTTCAACATCTATTATAAGTCTAAATTCTCTATGCCTAGATAAAAAATATCTATTCAAAAAATATTACTGGCAACATACTCATAACACAACGTGTAAAAAGAAATTAAGGGAACTCAGGTATCTGATCTTACAACCATGCTCATGCACTATGCAAACCCCAGGATCTCTTCAAATTTCCAGAAAGATCCATTAAGAAGCTATCATATAGAAGTGATGGTAGCCAATGTTACCCAGGGTGGCGAAATCTAAATTGAACTTTCAAGTTGACAAATGATACAAACAAATTCAGGTTGAAAGTTTTACAAAGCCATCATTCAAGTGTTTCTATTGTATTGACCAGAATATGTTCCCTTTGAACTTTCAAATTATCATGTTACTTCCAATTATTATGCTGGCAACTAACAGATTACTGACTTGAGATAGAAAATTCTTAGTTCCTGGTTGAGGCAAGTCTGAAATTTAGGTCCTACTGAAAAACCAAAAAAATACCAACAGGACACTGTTGGCTCCAATTACACCTGCATCTGCCCAAATTTAGACAACTAAGTGGATACTATTAGAAGATAATAAGATCGGAGTTTAGGTTGTATTATTTTGTTGTAATGTACAACTATTTATGAATCAGAACCTCAAAAATATTAGCCAATGCATTACTTTGAAGGTAACGGCTCCTAGCAACAATCTTGAGAAGTACAAATGCAGGCAACATACCTGAGGAACAATTGGCAAAGAGTCTGTCAAAGGAATAATTCCTTCTTCTCTCTCAGCTTGCGAGGGATTAATTGATCGACGGGGGTCTAGGAAACGCTTATCAAGTGCCAAGACCTGTTAAAAGTTTTAACTTCCATTCAGTACATTCTGAAAAAAAAGCAGCATTTCAAGAAAGCCCAAACTCAAAAGTACACATGAATCTGGATTTATACATTACCTGATCACCGATTGTACCTATAAGGAGCTGCTTCGAAGTAATACCCTTGGCTGTCGTAGTTACCTCTATTGTCTTTACAGAATGAGTGAAAAAATAAGATTGTGATCTTGTAATGACTTCAGGACGAGAATATGAAGTTATTGGTGAAGTAAGATTATGCTTCCCAAGAACAAGCTTCCAAACATCTCTGTTTTCCTGTGGATAGTATTTAATTAGGATGTAATGCATTAGTCGATAACGAGGATAGAAAATTATACCCTAAAAGCAGAGACTTCTAGTTTAAAATTATACCGCTCGAGACTGATCATAAATCTCAATGACTGACATTTCATATCTATGTGCTCGGAGACTAAAGTAGTGGTAGACGACCCAGTTCTCACTAAAAACCTTCACAAGAAGAACAAGTGCATAAGGGAAAGAGTTCACTCGTAAATACAACTGAAAGAAAAAGAAAAGATTTGAATTGTACCGCATGGACAGGACCCTGTGAGCCATGATGGGTCATGCGGTGCAGGATACGGCCAGTTATGGTATCAACAAGGTAGACAACCAGCCACGATTCCTCAGGGGTAGCTGAACCAATTTCACCAGTGGCTTTCGGTGAAACAGTTGCCACAAAGAGGATATTTTTTGATATAAATTTGTACATCACATCGTGGTCTGCAATGACTTTTGCTTGAGCATGAACAACCTAACAGATACAAATCACAAAAGACATTAATCCTTCACTGTACAATAGCAAAGCACAAACAAAACCATTAAGAACTCCTGAAACAAGAAAAGTAATTACTAAGGGCATTATTAACCAATTATTATAAACACCTCAGTTCACCACAAACTAGTCCAACAGAGTCAGTTTACAAGTTTTACAGCAGTGCTGGCACTAAAAGAATTACACATTAGTAAAAATCCTAGTTCGATATTGGACCCTAGCTGCAAAGAATAAAAAGGCAGTGTAAGAACTCATAGAGAAAGAAACAGGACATGCAGCCTTGCATGTCAACCAGTTATACTAGATCAACAACTTTGGGCCACTTTAGAACCAAATAGAAGAAATGTGCATAACGCACTCCAAGAAAGTACGGGGGAATAAAACAAAATAAGACCCACCTCATTCAATTTTCTTGCTACGGTTGCAATGATCCTTTCTGACTCTGATGGAAATACAATTGACCATAAATGTCTAGTGTCAAAGCAGTATTCATCGGCTGCTTCGAAGACTGCAACTGCTTTTTAAAACATGCCCTCTGATGATGCCATTATCAGCTTCAATAGAGTACCAGTATATGTTTGGATACTCTCGTTTAACTATACCTAAAGCGGCAGCAGTTCTCGGATATAAATGTGCACGTCTATTAGCATCTATGAGTAAATGAAGGTGTTGCTCTCTTGGATCTGTGAACGGCAATGGAATAACTTGCAGGATAGAATGAGAAGGGCTCAAAGAATCAAGCTCCTTCCCTGTATAGGTGTCAACAAATGAAAGAACACTGGGGGAACCTGAACCATGTGCACACCTTCCAACAATTAGCACAGATGGATTTTCATCCATCGCATGGTGATGAGGTACCTGCCACTGACATACATTAAGCTCTGTTGGATAATCACATGGTTCTAATTTACGAAGAGATCGCAGTAAAAGAGACCAAACAACTCGTCCATCCCCAGTGTGCAAGGCAAAAAGCTTTCTGGATCTAGTAAGCACTATCAGTAGCTTTCTAAAACCATTGTGATCTCGAGTCATTTTGCTTTTTCCAGAGCTTCTTAATCTAAGTTGTTGTATCGCAGCTACATCATCAGGGCTTGCAAGCATTAGCGTTCCTTTAAGTTTCAACATGTGTCCCTAAAAATAATAATAAATAAAAAAAATCATATCAGACACCCACTGTCAAAAGTGAACAATAATAACCATCCTGCATTTTCAGTATCAAGTAACTAATATATAATTCATATGAATGCACAACAAAATACCTATGCTACTCATAACTCTCCTATAGACAATGGACAGGTATGTCGCTTCTTTTTCTAGTCGAACAAGAGAAAAGTTTAAAATATGCTAAATCACCTTTTCATTATAAGCATTCGCACAATGATACCAAATAGAGAAGGAAGACAAACAGCAGATAAAATATCTTAACTATAGCCCCTCTCCTTCCTACAGGCAAAAAATAATAATAATAAATCCATGAACTCATTTTCGCAGAACAGAATGTCAACTAAGAAAAATGGATCTAATGTCAAAGTTTAATCAATAACAAGTTGTAAGAACCTACACTGCGTAATTGATTTTCATGGCCATCAAATGATAGACAATCAAATCTAGAATACCGAAGGACTTCATCAACATTCTTAGATGGTTCAAGAGACATATTAGAAACAGGCACTACTCCAGCAAAATCAAAAGAATTGCTCTAGCATAAGTTTATATGAATTGGATGGAAAGAGAGAGCAGTATTTTTAAACAGAAAAGTCAATCTGTTGCTGATTTAGTCTATCAAATTAACTACTAGGCACATGCACGGATTGCTTATCAGTTTAATTTTCTATTTCCATTGGCCGGAAGGTGTTCTTGGGAGGCAGCTTATAGGCCCTTTTTGTGTTTTCTCAATTTGTTGATTGGGGTTATCTGCCTGGGTATGCACAAACTTCTTTCTTGTACATCATCTTAATAAGTTATAATAAAATGCTTACTTATAAAAAGAAAATTACAGGGAACCCTCCTTTCAGCATCTAAAACAAGTGAGCATAGCAACCACCAGAGAATACACGCCATGATTGAAATATGCAGTATGTAATTGACGGCGCTACATATAAGTTACAAGTTATTAAACGTCAATAGTTTAAACTTGAGTTCCACTAAACATCAATAGTCCTAGAAATGAATGACAGTATAATGACTTTCTGCAGTAAATAAAGCTGTAGTAATTAGTAGGACAGTATAAAAAATTCATACCCTCAGCCATTCAAAGAGGTTCTGTTCCACTCTGGCAACTGATACACCTTTCTTTTCTATAGGTAGTTCAGAAGTTGTTACATCTATAATTGAGGCAAGCCCATCCTCTCTACTCCAGACAATAACACCTTGCTGTACTAACAACAGTGAATGGTCTTCCATGACAATCAAGGCTCTAAAACCATGGGATCTGTCTGTGCGGATATAATTATTAATGAATACTTTATGCACAAAGCCCCTTTGTTGGTCCATCTCAATACTCTCCTTGAGAAAATCACTACTCCAGTCATGACCATGCTTCACTAAGAGGTTAATTTTGCTACCTTCATGTTGAGCTAGAACAAAAGCTTGTTGGCCCTCTGCAACTGGAAGAGCATCACTAAAAGCCATGGCCTGATCAATTTTTTCCACAATCTTCATCACCCCTTCACCTGTCACTTTGATAAATACAGTGAATGTATTGATCTTGATAGAAAATATCCCTGTGAGCTTTGAAGGTAATATTACTGCTGTCCCAGAAAAATCCTCTACAAGATTTGAAATTCTTGTCTCATGGAAATCAACTTTTCCATCTTTGAAGCTTATTGATACTAAATTTGATCGAGTGGAATCCAAAGCCACCAGCATGTCAGATGAAACAAGTGAAGCTTCCCCAGAAAAACCACCAGAAAAGGCTGAGCTGTGTTGCTTCAGCAATTCCCCAGTTTTTGCATGAATTTGGTATGCAGCAAACTGGGACAAACCAACAAATCCTACAACATATATTTTATCACTGCCAGGAGGCTGAATTACCTGCTGTACCTGTGCACTGCAGGTGGGGAAAAAAAACGAGAAAAAAACTTAAACATATCGATAGCAATTGATGAATAAAGGAACATCTGAAACACTAAACTTTGAATTTGTCATACCTCTCATCTGCCAAGTTCTTCCTCCAAAGAATCTCACCATCTATGCTTGAAACGGCATGGAGACAGCCTCTACCATAAATAAGAATTACGTTGTCTTTGTCAACTTTCAAATTTGTCTGCACGGTACAATGTAATGCATGTAATAATTTGAGAAAACTTGCAAGTACACAGTATCATGGTCACATCATCAAAGTTCATTTTTGTAGAACACTAAAGAAAATACCGAGGAATTCCCAGGAAAGTTAAAGAAAACCAAAGAAGATAAGTGAATGTAAATAAAAGTGTTGAAGAAAGTTTTTATCATTATATTTATGACACTGAAACTTAATCACGATTATTATGTGAGATAAGTGTATCAAGTTTGTCACATAAAGAACTAACCATCTTGCCATATATCTGTGGATTTGAGTTAGGAATGATGATCAAAGAAAGAGCGTAGGGCAGTTTGTACACCAAAGAAGAACTGTGTACAGGAATATCAGTTTAAATTTCCATACAATAAAGAACATGAACCACTAACCAATACTGATAATAATGAATTTGAAGGCTTTGGGCCCTCAAGAAAAGACTCCCACACCATCTGTCCATCTGGAAGGTTCCAAGCTCTCAACATGCTTCCCCCAGACGAAAGCGTAATAGCATCTGAAAATGTAAATCGCATGATTAAGTTTAACTTAAAATCTGACTCAATTGTAGATGTAGCACACAAGTTCCCTTAAGTGACACACAGGCAAAACAGAGTCGTCGCAGATAACATAAAAACTAACTCCATTTAGATGTGAACCAATAATGTTATAGGTTGCGATCAAAATCAGTAGAGTTCATTAAGTAGACACAGAATTTCTAGATAAAATAAATAATGATTAATATCCATTCCTTTTCTCCTCGATCCCTAACAAACAAAAGAACCCAGTTTTCTTTTCTTTTTTCTTTTTTTTAGGGTCAGCCTTCCCATAACCAACAACAATGCTCCTTATTTAGGGATGTTGTGCATGATAAATAACCCTCTCCCAACCCACGGAAAAGGGGAGTTTTGTGCATGCATTCTGCCTTATTACTTTTTTGGGAAAAGCTTTGTTGCAGGGAAAGAAATAAAAAGTCTGCTATCAGATGATTGCATGAGTGAGTAGAGTTTGACAAGGCTCATAAAATGTGATTCAATATCAAAATGAATCATTATCTATAAGCGATTAAGTCCGCTCACAAAATCCATGCCTATTAAACAGGATAACTCAGAGATAAAAAAGGAAAATATATTTACATTTTCCAAGGGCAATGTCGATTGCATCAATAGCGTCAGTGATCCCAAGAACATGTCTCCAGACTGCACCCATAAACATAAAAGCATGAGACTTCCAGGCTCCAAAACAAATAAAACTGGATACACAAACTCACATGCACCCTACATCATGTTCAACTCAAAGCTAAATAATAATACAAATAAAAAAATAATAATGACAATAATAATAATACTAATAATAACATACCTAATCTATCTGAGCTGCTAATACATAGACAATTATATTCATCCCTCTATGTTTGTGGAGAATAAATTAAAATATGGGCATCCCAAAACCCCAATGTCATGTTTAGTTCATGGAAATAGTTATTCCATTCCGCCAAAATTAAGAGGAAATAGCTATTCATTGCCTATTCCACTCATGGTCCACCAAAAAAGCTACTCCTTATGCATTCTATACCTAGGGCATAGCTATTCCATTCACATTGGATTCCATACCGCAAACTAAACGTGCCGCAAGTATCCAATGTATTCAGGCTTCCTTAGTCTTTTTCTCCAAATTTTGACAAATAATAAGCATTTCACCATCATTAAGAATACGCATATGAGTATAAATCCAAGCATTCAATTCAAAAACCGAGCTGACACAAGAGGCTCACAAATTTCGCCATGGCGAAGATCAAGCGAGGCAATAACATTCTCCTCGGTGGACACAATTACGCGCTTCCTCCCGGCTCTCTGGGTGTGGAACACTGCGTGCTTCACTTTACCTATGTACTGCTGCTGCCTGAGAAAGCGTCGAAGGAACTATAGCATGAAAGAGAGAGAGAAGAGTAATTGATCCGCTAGGGTTACTACTACGGGAAGCTTACCAGTCCATAAGGCCGACTTGATCTTCGTAGAGGGAGAAGCTAGGGTTCAGAAACGAGAAGAAGAGCGGAAGAAGAACAAGGAAAACCCTAATCGCCATCATCGAACCAACTAACTAGTTCTCTCCCTTTCTCTTCCCTCAGAGCAGTTGTTTTCCTCTGATTTACAATAATAAACGACTATCGTTTAGATCTAATCTAAGAGAAAAATTGACTGTCTTTGACGGATAGTAGCCTGTTCAATTCTTATTTTATTTAGTGTAAATTACACTTAACTCCCCTTCGATTAACTAAACCATTCTCCCTCGGTCTGATCAAGTTGCAAATTATCTCTCTGCGGTTTAAAATTCACCTGCATTGCTCTCAAGTGATTTCAAGCATTTGTATGCCATTAGTTGATTAGATTAATGGCCTATAAAATCTCAAACTTGTCGCTTAATATCAATTCAAACCTAAACTTATATATTTTTTTTTATCAATTTTAACTTGAACTTTCAAAATTGTACCAATTAAGTTTAGGGTTTGTTTGGTTCACGGAATCTTATTAGAATCTGATTGGGAATGTCAGATTTCAACATTTGATATGACTCTGGAACGTGAGATTTCTAGAATATTACATTTTTGGAAAATGAAACTTAACATTCTTAAGTTGAAAGATAAGAATATGAGATTTCAGTAGATCGCAATGTATACATGAAGTAGAATTCGGAAACTACCCTTAAAAATGTACAGGTTGACAAAATTATCATTTGAGTACATAGCCGATATAACCTAAAATAATATTAATAATCATGATAATATTAATAATAACGATAATAATCACAATACTAGTAGTAACTAAACATATTATTGATAATAAAGAGTTGATAATACTATTTTTTTAGAAATTTATTATTACATTATATATTTAGTTAGTAAACGTTTGAATTAAATTCTTCGTCCTTTAAAATTTAAAAAAGGCAAAACTTTTATTTTAGCGTTAACTTTTAAATAATTATATATTTTTTTTTATCATGGAAGTAATTTGCTATATTTTATATTATGAATATTATACTTTTTTATAAAAGGGTATTAATGAAAAATTTTAACATTCATTGAATCTACTTGTTTATACCAAACATAATAATGTTCACATTCTGAGGAATTCGATTAAGTATACCAAATAGAAGAATGTCGCATTCTAAGTATCACATTTTCAAGCGTCACATTTCCCAGGTAGAAATGTGAGGTCCAATGAACCAAACGGGCCCTTAATATCTAATGGTGTTAGACACCTGTTAACAATTAATACTATGTGGCAAAATCTATCCTTATTTTATGCCATGCATGATTAAATAATAAAATAACCCTTGTTACTGTGAGCTTAATTTATTAGATGTGGCAATTAGGTGGGTTTGTTCGGTCATGGATAGGTGAAACATAAGTTCATGGATCAACACAAGCAGGTCAAAATTATTTCATAAGTTGGGTTGGGTTGGGTTAAATAACGAATGGTCATGAGTTGTTTTAGGGTGTGATAAAGTAACTTTTTTTCCTAAGATAGCACACTAGGTTCACCGAACCTTAAATTTATACTAAAAAAATACTATAACTTCAATGGAAAAAAATTCTGGGAATAAAAAAATTATAACAAAATACCTAATTATGTTTTTATGACAGGGAAACGATGAAAACAAGCATAGGAGAATTAATGGAGAGCAATACAATCATTTCACGTAATTCATTAATGGTGTCAAATTTTGCAGGCCCGTTCAAGCTAAGGAGGCTAATTTGGTTCCCGGAATCGACCCGCTAAGTGTGTGATCCAAAATAAGTTAGTTTTGAGCATTTTAAAACTTTTACTATTTGATTTTCGAAATCGGATAAGAAATCGGAATCATCCTGTCCTAAGTGGATCCATTCCTAATTTTAAAAACATTAAATAAATAGTATGATTTTGGAAATGACTATTTTGAAATCAGAATCGAAAGGAACTATCCCCTATAATTTAATACGGAATCATTCCATTTGATAGACTCAATTAAAATCATAAAGGACTTATATTTTGATTAATTGATTAATTAGAGTTATCCACAAGTTCATTAAGTCACAGTGGAGTGAACTGCAATATGCTCTTTTATTTATACAAGAAACAGTTATTATTTTATTATTTTATTTAAAAATTAGAAATAATTTTTTCTAGTGGTGATCTCACTATCTATTCAATTCTAATAAAAATAATTACTTAACTCACGTTGCATTATATTGGTGCTTCCGATTCGGTGTGATAAACTGAATTTTACCATTTCACCAGTATACCCAAAAGTTTCCTTAAATTCTTTTTTCAAAAAAATTAAACTAATTACCTTAAAGTTTCATTGAAATCTTCCCCCTGAGTTCCTAAATTTTAAAATTATATTCAATATGCCCCACCAAATGATTTCTTATTGATTTTATAACTTTTGTTAATTTCTCCACGGTGAGTGGGGGAGAGATGAAAGAAAAGGGAGGGGGAGAGGAGTCGGAGAGACAAAAATATTGAACAAAAGTTTTAAAAAATAAATGGAAAATGGTAAGCAATTGACGATGAAGAGTACATTGAGAATAATTTTAAAATGCAATAATTAATTTCCTCTCTCTCTCTATTTTAAGCAAAGCAATTCGATTGACAAGTATTAGCTTAACTGGTAGTTGACTGTCTCTCTATTGTTGAATGGTGAAGCAATTTCTCGTTCCTTGCTCTGCAGGTTTTCGTCTCTTATCTTAATATTTTAACTTTTAAAACAAATAAAACTTAATAATTTTCATACAATTTAATGATATGTAACGCTTACCAAGGAGACCCTCTCAATTTTCTTTAGAGCTCTAATTTAAATCGTGAAAACGCATGACCGCAACGTTCCGTTCTTCAAAAGAAAACTATGGATAACCTTGAAAATTAGACTAAATACAAATATAGTTACATCTAAGCACAATCTCAGTACAAATTATTTTCCAATTCTTAGTTACTTGAGGATGGGGTGGTCTTCAGGAGCTTCCATCTCTATCTATCACTCATTTGTGGTCCTAGACAACTTTTCACATGCCAAAGGCTGTGTGAAGTGAGCATGGACAAGCACTAATTTCTGTCCAAACAGAGCATAGACAGGACCAAATGGACGGGGACATCCCACACCTTCGGCAAGAATAATTGACTGGAAAATTATCTTTGGGAGCATTTCGAGCCCAACCGAAACTTATCTGTATTTAAGAGAGAAAATGTACGGTGTAGTTTGTTGGTTGTCATATGTACACGAAAATATCTTGACAATTTATTCAAGTTTTACACTTACTATCTTGCAAGCTAAACGTTTTTGGAAAGTTCTATTCCAGATAAATTTGGTAAGTATAAAACTTGAATAAATGGTCAGGATCTTTTGATATGTTTAGGGGCTCGAGTTTAATACTTACTATTGGGGTATGATTGCATCCGAAATGAAGTAAAATGGCTTGAGTTTGTTTAGGGATTCACTCGTATCTATAGTATGGAAGTTACCGAGGCTTAATTTGGCTTTCTACCCTTTCAAAATAACGGGGTTATACTAGTAAATTTAGCAAGCATCACGGTCCACTCAAACTAGGCAAATCAAGTATGAGTGGCCCAAATTAAATGCATGTGGATCACACCATTGGAATTCTCTCGAGGTAGATAAGCACGAGTGCATCTTCCCGGTCTATAAATCTTGGTTTCATTCTTCAATCTTCCTCTCCCCCCCCCCCCCCCCCCCGGGGCTCTCTCTCTCTCTCTCTCTAAGTGCTAGATATGATGGCTCCTAGAGTCCTTTACGTGTTGCTTTCTGCTGTCATGGTGCTCATTGGTGTAGAGTTAGCACAAGGTGCCCTACCCCCAGAGACACAGAGGTTGGTGGATGAGGCCAACAGTAAGGGACCTTACCTAGGGATAGTGATTCCCAACCTCTTTGAGATGAACCCTCTTCTTCAACATCCTAGCTTCACTCCTACCAACCTAACAATTGATTTTTCAGGTATCACATAATTTGTAAAACAAAAATGCCATGACAACCCCATTTTCATTTTTTTTTGGTAAATAATTCATTTTGTTTTTGTTCGTACAAAGCAAAATCGTAATATGCTTGGTTTCGTTTAAAGGGAGGAGATTTCGGTTCGGATCCGTGGCTCACAAGCAAGTAATACTAGTCATGACTGGATTGAGCATGGTACTTTATTTTATTCTTCGGTTTCGATTTTTTTCTTTCCCTCCATTTTTGGTTGATCAAGATGAACAGATGAATCATGTGGGTGATGTAGATAAATGCTGGGATAACAACACAGCTATTGCTGAGTAGTATTTGAGATTTATGGGGTTGTGCATTATGGGATAGCTGGGAATGCCCATCCATCCTTCAATATTGGAGATGTCACTATTCCTCAGTATTGGGCAAATCACGTTCTTTGGAGCTGGCAGGTACAAATTTAATAAAAAAATAAAAATCTCCACTCTCTCTCTTTCTCCTCTTCCCCCTCTCTCTTTTTTTTTTTTTTAATGTCACGTACATATAATATGAGCTTAACTTTGGAGCAGTTACTGCACTTATATTAGATACAGCACAAAATAAAACAAGATTTAAAACGACTAGATACAGCACAAAATAAAACAAGATTTAAAACGACGTCGTTTTAAGTCTTATGTCTTTGTTTTTTAAGCAACACAAGACAGCAATTGTACTTAATTTATGTGCAACTGCTACATATTAATTTTTTTCTTATAATACATATATTTATATGGATTTCTTGGTGTGCGTGCAGAGATACGGAGACGGACCAGAAAATGAGCTACCACTTGAAGTAAATGGGGACTACACAAGACACTTCGGGTACCTAAGATTTGCAAACTATACGATCAATGTCACCCGCGGCGCCGCTGCCGCCGACAACCTCCTCAACAACGTTTGGTATCAACCGGAGGAAATTTTTCCGGTGGACGGAACTCCGGAGGAAAGACAACATGTCTTTTGGGTTCCCGTTGATTCCCGCTACTTTGAAATTTCCAAACAGCTTGAGGTGATCACCGCAGTGAAAATCGACTCCCGCTGCTTTTTATTTATTATTTATTTTTTTATTTGGACTCGTTTGGTGAGCTTATTTATAGTTTATTCTTTTTTCATAAAGGTCAAAATAATTATTGGAAAAGCTAAATGTGTCTTTTGGAAGGGATATATATATATATATATTCAAATACACTATAATTTATAGCTTATTAAGGCAGGTTTTTGAGATTTCTTGGAAAGCCTCAAGTAATTAATTAAACCCACATCCATTTTTATAAAAAAATTCTTTTTTCGCCAAATGGCATCATTTTCAAGATCCCCTCTCTTGAAAAATTAAGTTTTCTTTTATTTTTTATTTTTGGCAGGGTTTGAAGTTAGAGAGGTGCTTGAACTCCACAACATGCCTGTCTTCCCCACCGAAGGTATCCGCTGTTGGGAGAGGCGTGAGTGGGAGCATATATCTGGACAATGCGGCATACCGGACCTTCATCTACGACAAGTTCGGCCCAACTCCGGTCGACATGGAGAGCGCCGCTGTTGCCCTCATCTGTCTGCAACAGCGGGTTCCCTTCATCATCTTCCGGGCCCTCTCTGACCTGGCCGGCGGCGGCTCCGCCGAGTCCAACGAGGCGGCAACGTTTGCATCGCTCGCATCAAACAACTCTGTCACCGCCGTCGTGGGGTTCATTCAGCTCTTGGAAACCAGTACCAGCAGCTCTGCTCTCCAAGGGAATCAAAGTTATAAATAAATCTCAGTGAAACAACAAACATTGGTAGGGCTGTCTCGTTGCATTATCTTCAAGCATTTGATCAGTTTATCTGATTCCAATAATATCCACTTATGGCAAGAAATGAACCGTCCATGTCTACCTTTCGATGACTATCACGTAATCTAAATAAAATTGCAACCGTTCGTCTATTTTGTAATGAAGTATGATTTGTTTTAGCTTATAATGAAAAGGGGTATGAATGGTTGAGATGAGATTGCATGAAAGGGTGAACTGAATGGGAAAGATCGAAAGAGACAGGTCCATCCCCCCACTACATATGAAGAGAATCATGATCCGGTTTTATCTCCAATTTGAAAGCCTGCAAATAATCTACAATTAAAAAATCATCTCATAAAGAGAGGAGCGAGTTTCAAGGCTCCTAGTAATGGGGAGGTCCAAGGTTCGAGTCCGCATCTGAAATCTAATTAGCCCAATGCCTAGAACATAGGATAGGTTTTCAGGGTCATCGCGCACTTTACGAATGTGCCTCTCCATTATAGGAACGAAATGGGGGTTTGTGCATACATATAATTACATGACTCTTGAGAATGTTGCATACCTATTAGGGTACAGATAAAATGGCATCCCTCGATGTTTAAGAATCAACCGGCCCTAGATGAGTCGCTTGGGAGTTGCGACTGCAAACTTCTCCTGAGAAAATCGGACATCTTTGCACATGCCGCACGCCCTCGTTCAAGACAGAAAAGATAGTCATCCACTGTAAACATTCAAACAACGAGCTTACCCCCGTTAACATGATGCCCTAATCGTACAAATAAATAAACAAACAATATTATCAATAGCAATTAACTTCGATACTGCCACTATTTAAAACCGCACCATCTTACAGCCCAGAAATAAAACCCAATCATATCGATGAGAAGTGCATGAAAAACTGCGCATACTACTCGTAAAGTTTCAAATAATCTGATAACGTGTGAACCCTTCATCAAAGCATTAAAAACTTAGTGAATTTTAGGGGCTCAGAGTGGCTGATTTTCTAGCATTAGATTAGCCTATCACACATTAAAATTCAAATTTCCCCGTTGTTTTATATTTCATGTTCTTCCCATCAGTAAGACTGGAAGTTCCGAAAATACATGAAATGTCATAGTTTAAGTAGCAATAGCACCTCTCACAAATAAACATGAGAAAATGAACGATCCCAATAGTGAGTCTCATTTCATAATTATATAAGTAATAGTCTTGCCATCCAATCATAGCTTGTGTTATTTTCTAACTTAGGAAAGCATTAAATGCAAAATCTAGATTCCTAACTCATGAAAATAACAAAACTACAGCAAACTCAAATCCCTGCAGATGCAATAATTTCAGTTGTTGAATGAATAAATAACAGTTCCAGATAGAAATGGCAGAGAGATTACCAGTGAAGCGCAGCAAAATACCTGACATTGCACCATGGGTGACAGAAGTAATAACACCATCCTCCAGGGGTTCACCAGCCACCAGTGATGATCCTTTTGGCAGAACTGATTGAATTAAATTTGGAAAGACCAAATATGTGAATGCGTTCATTTTCTGTCATTTCAAGAGACAACCAATAAATGATTCATGGTAGCATGTCATAGGAACCCAATCTTCCTACATGCCTCCATAATATTATGCGAGCTTTCAAAAGGGAATCATGCATACCATGTTTGGATTCATAGCAACAACGATTCCATTCCACCTCCATTTCTATGGAATTGCTATTGTTTGGTTTATAGCTTTGGGCCCAATCAAGTGTGTGCTTATTCCATTCTTGACGCTTGAGAATAGCTATTCCTCGCCTATTCTCAGGGGCTGACATAAATTATGCACGGTGTATGCTTACACTAGGCTTTGGCCTTTTTTCTTTTTCCTAATTATATATCTCTTGCCCATTACTGGTAAGGATAAAATATTAAAGAAGACACACTGTTGCTCAGGTCATTTCTAGGTAGACTCATAATTCTTTTAAATTATCCAAGTCAACATTGAATTTCATTTCAACAGATCCCTTCCGTCCACCTTTGACGCACAAGACAATGGATAATTGGTCTACTAAAAGTATCTTAAATCATATGGGGTCTACATAAAAATGCCTTAATCAAGGGACCTTCCACACCCATTTTTAGTATAAAAGGAAAAACCACACCACATGCCGGCGATAAAATCTTCAAGTACCCGCTTTTCCCTCTGCACACAAAGGTTTGTTTCTTTTGAATGTGCACAAATACTTAAAAATGCCTTAAATCAAGGGACCTTCCACAACTCTTTTTAATATAAAATATTTCGCTAATGACCTCTTTAATAGTTATTAGCTAGTGTGATACGACTAGTAGAATAAGCAGCTAAATCCCACCAATCTTAGCTCTGGAACAACGAACAATTGATGTTTTCTTGCCAACAACAAAATATTCAAGTCATCTCTTCTCCCTCTGCACACATAGGTTTGTTTCCTTTAAAACGAACATAGTAATACTTTTTAAAAACGTAACTAAAAATGTTTTTTTTTTTCAGTTAAGCATGCTAATATGAATAAAACGCAAAAATATGAAATAGGGCATTTTCACGGGATATATATTTTCATTATTAATCGTATTATTCTCATACTTTCACGTACTGTACATTGTATCCATTTTTTAAAAAATCTCCTTTTGATACCATATTTTTCATCGTGAACCGTATTATTCTCTTTTGATAACCTGTACTTTACTAACTCTGGAGATGCGGTGGCAAAATGCATGCACAGTGGCCATCAACAGGGGAATGAAGTTTTGTTTTTCATTTCTGATTTTTTTTTTATGAGGACTATTTGATTTAATGCATCTTTGAAGTAGATCCCCTGTAACTTTGGATATTTTAGGCAGATCCCTTCTCCTTTATCTTTCGGACGAAAGATGGACAAAATGAGCCTACTGGAACAAAAATCAAATAATTTGATAACTTGAAAGGATAGATGGTCTACTTAAAAACAGCACAAACCACAGGGGTCCTTCTAATATTTTCCCTTTTAATTACTCATTATATTTTCAGCATACACTAACCGAAAATCTTATGTCCACCCCTGCCTATTCCACTCAAGGGCCATGGAATAGATATTCCTTACATATTCTATCTCATGGAACAGCTATTCAATTCCCACTCTATTCCATTCAACGAACCAAACGCAAGATCAAACACCACCACCCTCATTCAAAACCAAAAGGGGATTAAATTCAAAGAAAAAGATTAGAGGTACCTGCTCTTCTAGTTTAGTGGGATCTAATATTACATTTCCTCTTTCTACCAGGCCGCAACATATTGCAACTGCAAAAATAAATAAGATGAAATTGAATACATGTTCATAAAATGATAATATAAAAGAAGGATCTTGAGCCTTGTTTACCAGCTAGATGCTTCAAGGGAATTCCAGCATCTACAAGTGCGGCACATGCTGCATTAATGGCACAAGGAAGAAGCTAGCAAGGTATTGGTCAAGGAAGTTTTCCTCGTATTAACTCTTTGGCAAGAATAAAGAAATAGATTAAGCATGCAAGGAAAGATATTTTTCGGGTGAATACGCTTTTCGGTCCAATAGAAATTGTTCTTTCCATTTGATTTTACACTAAACATAAAGAAATATATCCGTCCGTAGGCCAAAGTCATTAGGCAACAAAAGTAGCAAATAACCAAACAGTAATAACTCAGAATGAATTGAGGTCATCAACAAAAAAGTCTAATATCTTAGCATTATCAGTACCAGAAATTATATATAAAAACATGCATGCAGCAAATGATTACAGAAATATCTTCAAATCTTATGTATAGAACACAATGGAATAGCTTAATATCCACATGACACCTAAACAGGTCCCAATAAAAGCCTAATAAAACCTTAAGTATCAAGCATGCAGAAACAAAACAAAGACCAAAAACAAAAGCTAAGCGAACTAAAAAAAAACAAAAAAGCAACATAAAAATTGCTACGACATTGATCAGAACTACCATGAAGCTTCATATAAGAGCAAACAACTATAACAGCAGAAAACGGAACAGCATGTAATCAATGATACAGCACCATCATCGCTAACAACCTGCCACAATAATGGAAAGAAAGAAGGAAAAAAAAAATCAGTATCTGAAAAAAAAATCATTTCATGGCATGCACCAAAAATTTAACTAGAAAAGATAGGCAGTGTTTTATGCAGGAGTTCATAATATAGATAGTGACTCAAAGAGCAGACGTATATAGCATCCATATCAATAGATTTAACTTAATCTATCTTCTACAAATACTAGTTTTCTGCACAGAACTACTTGGATTCTTAATTGTCAGTACCCCGCCAAGAGTTCGAACGTCAAAAAAATTAGTACATATTCAACATACTCTATCTTCTACTAATACTAGTTTTCTGCACAGAACAACTTGGATTCTTAATTGCTAGTACCCTGTCAAGAGTTTGAATCTCAAAGAAATTAGTACTTAGTATTATTTTCACATAGCCCCCCCCTCTCTCTCCATTATATCCCTTCGCACAAAATAAAAATTATGTGAAACCTTAAACACAAATCATACATAAACACAAAACTAGAAAAGAAACTAAAAATAAAAAAACAGAGGTATGCGGCCTCAGCTTGGGGCCGAATATCAAAACAAACAAATTTCCAGAAAGCCCTCACTCAGTGAATAAGGAATAAGGAGCCCTCATGTCCTCTACTTCCAAATGAGCTGAGAAACCATCCCTATTGTTCTATACAGCAGAAGCGAATGTGGAAGATTGTCTCTTAAATGCAAAAGATTGCTTCTTTAGTGACCCAAGCACAAGGGCTTTCACAGTAGCAATACCAGCCATTTGATAGAAAACGAATTACCATCAATAATCAGTAAGACTCCTAGATTTTGAGGGACAACATTACCACCCTTGCTTCATCACCCCATCTTAAAGAGCCTAAGAGGCTAAACACCTGTAGCGTCATTCTTGAAGGTGATCATGGGTTTGTAAATGCAGATAAATAAGGTCAATATGATCCAACAGCCGCTAAAGATTATCACACATAACTTATCACCTCTACTTTGTTACTGGAACATAGAAACTAGACGAGTTTTAGAATTTGCACATGCTACCAGCTCCACTTTGCTACCAGCCCAACATCATAAGCTACACAAAGATGCAACCTGAACCAAGGCCCAGTTTAGTTGGGCCACAAGGAAAGCATTTTAGGCCAAAAATGTGCTATCCAGAGAGCTAAAAGCACTTAAAGTACTTTCCTTGTAGCCTTTTTTGGCCAAAAAGTATTTCCATGTTTGTACCAAACGCCTATATATTTTTTTCCTGAAAAACACTTTTAGGCCTAAAGTGCTTTCCTTGTAGCTCAACCAAACTGGGCCTAAAGCAATATAACCGTCAGGTTAAAATTCAAATAACTTAGCTATCAGATTATCTAAGTTACAGGCAACAGAACAGATTCCAAATAAAGAAAAAAGCACCCACCTGAATTATAACTGAGGTTGTGGTATTTGGATTGACAGTCAAAAGGCAAATGCTTTCTAAAGTCCTCTTAAGTATCATCTCACACTCCTTTTCAGGCTTCCCTGTTCAATAAGCAAATTTCGTGAAAAAGCAGAATTAGTAGCAGACAACCCCTGGTTTTTCAGAAATTTCAATAGCTTCAATAAAATACACTTGCAGGAGTCTTCATCTAAGGACATCATATCATATAATTAATAATACCTGATGGGTTGCTAAAAATGCACAACAGTGTATTAAAGGTGCAAAGTATATTCGGGAGCTAGGTGCTAGGAAAAAATGAAAAAGAGGATAAGTGATGGGTTCATAATATTTCAATCTATATATATAGGGATTGCGCTCTATGTAGTGCCACTATTTCTAATTGCATAGAGCAGCACATCATAACGAACTTGGTTTGATAAAAATTGGATAATCCTTTTGAATTGTACAAGAAACTCACCAATCTGCCCCGTTTTAGGCTTCCAAATGACTTCAATACAGGCCTTCTCAGGGTTTTCATTCTTCTTTGTCCCAGCCTTCGGTCCATAAACTGCAGCGAGGACTTTTGTGTCTCCTGAAACAAAGCAGAATATCACATGAAAACATAAATTTCCTCAACACCCTCATTTGAAAATTCTAAGAATTGATGACGTTATGAAACACCCAAAAGTCATCTCCCCCATTAAGGGAACACATCAAACATACCAGATCAACGCTCCCAAAATTAAAAGAGAAAATGAGACAGTTCACCTCACCCAAAGATATAAGTAAGATTTTAGGGCATGAACAATAACAACAGCACAAAAAACACCGACACAATTGAGAAAACGCAATTTAGACCCAACTGAATCAAAGAAACAGCAAAAAGAGTTGCAAAAAAAAAAAAGAAAAACCAGTATAGATTGAACAGAGAAAAAAAGATTTAGGGCAAGAACGGTAAGAATAATACCAACAAATACCAACCCACGTGAGAAATCACATTGGAACTTGCAACCAGTTGCCTAAAATAAAGAAAACACAACAACGAGAGTTGCACCAAAAATACCTTGAGACCAGCTTGCTGAACCATGAGCACGATTAAGTACGTTGCGAGAACAAGCGAGAGGTCTCAACTGGTTCGGTGTACGGCTGTCTACCCTATCTGTTTCCATGGCCCTTCTGCAACCTGCCGCTCACCTTCAACGCCGGAGAGGGAGAGAGGGAGGGGTTTAGGGTTTTGAATTTTCTTCCGTTCCCAGGGGTGATTGGGTATTCTCACCCACCAAAGTGATTAAATCCAAAAATGTCTTTTTCGGCCCTTTTCTTTTTTCCTTTTTTTTTTTGGGGAATATGGGATATGTATTAGGTGGACTTATTTTCAAAATGGAACAGTTTTACCAAAAATAATTTATTTTTATTTATAATTTTTATTAAAATTAATTTATTTTAGGGAGGACTGATATTTCCTTTCTTTTTCTCTCTCTTTAATTTGAAAAGATTTGTAGTAATAATCTCATTTTTAATGAACCAGAAAAGGAAAAAAAGCTTGATGAATTTATTATAATAGGTTATGAAATCCAAAATTATATAAAATTTTGTTTATGAAATATTTTTTTAATCTATATAATTAAAATTTATTAATTCTAAACGAGTAACAAGATATTAGTCTGCTAAACATAATACGAACATCATTTTGACCCATAGAGGAGCCGATTCTAGTTGCAAACACCTTTAATCAAGTTTTAATATTCCTATTTTAATGCATTTGTTTGATTTTTCTATTTAATCAATGACGAGTAATGTCAGTCTTTAAAAGAAAAAATGTAAAGCAATGGAATAAAAAATTTAAATTAAAGAACAAAAATAATTTTTTTGGCTTAATCATTTTGGCCGGTCTGAATACCTAATTACCCGCAACCGATTGAGAACCTCAGGAATTTCAACGAAAGAAATTTCGATCCCCTAAACCCAACCCACGCCCGCGCCCCCCCCGCCTCTCTCTCTCTCTCTCTCTCTCTCTCTCTTCAGCCTCAAATGCTGGAGAAAAGTGCCGTCAACTGGACGTCAAAAATCTTAAGCAATGCGCGCAAGGGTCTTAGCGACAGAGCTCTGTCCTACTTCTTAGAGATGATGAGAACTGGGATTCAACCCTATGAGACCACCTTCTCCATTACCATAGGGATTTCCACCCATTTACAGAGCCCCAATTTCGGACCATCCCTCCATTGCTTGATTCTCAAGAAAGGGTTCTCAAGAAACCTCTTTGTATCAAGTGGGTTGATCACCATGCACTCAAGGCTTGGCTGCATTGCCCAAGCTCGCCAGGTGTTCGACGAAATGCCCGACCAGGATCCCGTGTCATGGAACTCAATGATTGCTGGGTACGTACAAAATGGCTTTGATACGGAAGCCTGTGTTTTGTTTCATAAAATGGTGATGGGTTGTAAAAATTTGTCTTTGTTCGTGAGCAATTTTGCTCTTGCCAGCATTCTCAAGGCTTGTGGTAGTCTGGGTTGTGGTAGCGTTGGTAAATCTGTACATGGATATGCTATCAAAACGTGTTTGGATTCAGATATTTTTGTTTCAGCGTCTACTATAGATATGTATTCTAAGTGTGGTAGTTTCAATATGGCGTGCTGTGTATTTGATAGATTAAAAAAGCGTGATCTTGTAGTGTGGAACACTATGATTACTGGGTGTGTTAATAATTGTTATGATGAAGAGGCTATTGAATTGTTCTACCAGCTTAAAAGGGAAGGATTTGTGCCGAATGAGACAACTTACCCTTGTGTTCTGAAAGCCTCAACTGCTATGTTAGACAGCAGTTTCGGTCGATGCTTTCATGCCCAAACCTTGAAGTCTGGATATTCATTAGATGTTTTTGTTGGGACTGCTGTAGTGGATATGTACTCAAAGTTTTTCAAAATGGAAGATGCAAAGAGTGCTTTTGGTGAGATGAATAGGAAAAACCTGATAACCTTTAATGCACTGGTCACAGGGTATGGCCTAGTTGGTGAGCACAAGGAAGCAATAAGTGCTTATATTCTGCTGCATACTGAAGGCTTTAGACCTGATGCATTTACGCTTATGGGCCTTTTCTCCTCTTGTACTTTAAGAAATGCTGTTGCTGAGGGAAGTCAAGTTCATTGTCACTCCATCATGCTTGGTTTGGAGCCGGATGTCTTTGTTGGTAATTCCATTACAAATTTTTATTTCAAGTGTGGCCTCGTTGACTGTGCATTGAAGGCTTTTGAGGTTATATACGCCCCAAATACCGTATCTTGGGCTGGAATCATCTCCGGTTTTGTACAAAATGTTGAGGGCGAGAAAGCCCTAAAGTGCTTCCGTGAGATGCACAAGCTTTGTGAAAGGGCAGATGAATTCTCCTCTTCGAGTTCTCTGAAAGCAATTACGAGCTCCTCTTCCATTGACTCGGGGAAGCACTTGCATTCCCATGTTCTGAAATTAGGGCTTGTGGGCACATCAGTTGTAGGAAGTGCTCTGATTGACATGTATTCGAAGTGTGGGATGACAGAAGATGCACGAAAGGTGTTTGCTGAAGTGTCTGAGAAGAATGCCGTCTGTTGGAATTCAATGATAACAGGTTACGCCCACAATGGCTTCTGCTTGGAAGCATTGCTTCTCTTTCAGGAAATGGGCGATTTGGGAATTTTGCCAACACCCATAACCTTTGTTGGGGTCCTATTTGCTTGTAGCCATGCAGGCTTGGTTGACGAGGGGAAAAACTATTACAGGTCAATGGTTTATGACTATGAGATTCCACCATCAATAGAGCACAGCACTTGTATGGTAGACCTTCTTGGCCGTGCCGGTTATCTTGATGAAGCCGAGACATTTCTTCTAAATTCTCCATATTCAAAAGAGCCAGAGGTTTGGGGATGCCTTCTTGCTGCATGTCAAGTTCACAATAATACTAATGTTGGATCCCGTGCTGCTCAACATTGCTTGTCACTGCAGGGTTCTAGTTCATCCTCATATACTGTTTTGTCCAATCTGTATGCATCTAACAGTTTGTGGTATGAAGTGGAAAAGGTGAGGAACTTTATGCAGGAGAACAAAATTGAAAAGGAATCAGGGTGCAGCCGGATTGAAGTTTAAATACAATTTGCTCGTATTGAGGAACAAATTTATTTTATATTGAGGTAAATGTCTGTGGCCTGTAGAGTATGATGTAAACTCAAACCGTATTTGTGTAGCTTCTATCTGGCTTATTTTTTTGCAGATGCATGGACCTTTGGAGAAATATTGAAGTCAGATTTATAGTGGCAAGAGGTAAATCACACACACATATATATGCACACACATTATAAATGAAGACCACTTCCTTATTTATCCAGGAAGCCAAATGTTGCACAGTTCAGATAGTACTGTTAATACCTATAAGGCTATAACTTTAGAAAAAATGAAAAGTCACTTTTTAGTAGATTCCCTCTAATGCCTGTGAAATGGCTCTTTTCCTGTTAATACTTATAAGTTTCAAAATATGAAACAACATTTAATATAGAACTAGTTAGGGATATACTTGTTTAATATAATGACCTTCTTTAATTTATTTATTTCAATTTTGTTACTGGCCTCTTCTTTTAGATCGTATTATACTATAATTATTTCCCTACTCTTCCTCACATATCTATATAAAATTGAAAGTGCATTTAAATCTAAATTTAGTTCTTGCACCAAAAAAGTAGATTTAATTACTGTAATATGTAACATATAAATAAGTAAAATATATTCTATGCATGGGTTGCTTGTTAGTTTTATGATTATTCATAAACAGAATAGGAAGAAGCTAAGAGTGACAGCCTTTAAAAAACAGTGATGTCTTGTTTGGTAATTTGGTAATGCACCTGCCCTAACATCACTTGGGTTGTTTTTTTTTTATTTTTAATCTATGTAGGTTATTTACCAGTCCTTGTTGACTTGCCAATGTGACAGAGAAAGAACTTGCCTCAACACACGAGGGTAATCTTTCACTTCTGAACTTTTACTGCTAATGTTTTTATTGAATTGCAACTTTTTTGTTCTTCAAAATTTCTGAACTGCTGTAGCCTTTTTAATTTTCTGTTTCATGATCAATGATTAGAAAAATAAATCTATTTAGGAATAAATCCCTTTCTATATGGACCTTTTTATTTTCTCATAAATATGTTTAATGTAGTCCCTAAGTAAGCTCTGTATCGGGAGGGGGGGGGGGGGGGTGCAAAAATATTGTGTTCTGATGAACTGAAGATTTTTTTTTTCTTCCTAATCATAGCCAGCTTATTTTTGCGACTATGGAATGAGGGTATTGTTTGGTCTTTCCACAGGAAATAAGCTTAATGAAGCAGCAGAGAGCATTGGATTCCCAACTTTTGTTGTTTCTGATGCAGGACACATGCAGGTATATGCTTATGCAATATATTTGTGGAATTATATAATGTTGGGTTGATTTTAGTGAGTGTGTGTGTATATATATAGCCAAATAGTGTATAGAAGCCGGCCTTTGGCTTTATTGTGATTTGAATTCCAACCTTATATTTTTTGCAAATATATCCCAAAGTATACTAAGCATTGCAATCTTTAGCATGGACGGATGGAACATTAACACCATCTAACAAGTAATTAATGTTGTGCGAAAATGCCTAACCTTTGATCTTCTTGCAATCTAAATCCTGACATTTTTATTTGATACAAATTTATTCCCCTAGTATATTAGCAATTTCAAACATATTATTATCATATTTCATTGCACAATAAGAATGTGATAAGGATTTTTTTTGTTTATTTAATAAAATTACCTGTGAATAGGGATGTATAAAATTTTGGAAAACCAAAATTTTTCCGAAATGCTTTAATTAGGCCGGAAATTGGGAAAACATTTTCATTTTAGGAAAAAGTTGGGAAATATTTTTTTGGTTGCAAAATTCTCGAATTCCCATTTGAACACTCCTATATATGAATAGATTTCATGTACTTGGGGGATAGAATTGCAAAAAACTAAAAAGTTAGTATTTTAATCGCAAAAGGATCAAAGATCAGGTTTTATTGTGCAAGTTTTTGCGCCTAACTCTACAATTGAGTCAACTATGTTAGACGGTGTTAAAATTCCATCCGCTTATGCCAAATATTGCAACACTTAGTGTACCTTGTGATAAATTCGCAAAAAATAAAAGGTTGGGATTTAAATCACAATAAAGCCAAAGGTCGGGCTTTTATATATTATTTGGCCTATATATTATGCGTTGCATGATGGAAATGTTTATGAACTCATCTTTTTGTTTTATTCTATTTTTTTTAAAAAAAAATTGTAAAAGGAGCTGCGCTATTTTTGGTTAATAGTAATAGCTATCCATTCCTGGTCTATTTTATGGGATACCTATTACCTCCATAGTTGTGAGTGAATCGCTTAGGTGTCCAAGCTCCTCGATAGGCAACCTTGCCAAGGCATCCATGAGTCCTAGGATTGCCTAGGGCCACCGTAGCACATTGACAATTATTTACCTCATTTAGCTTACTTTTTACGCTAGCTATTTCTATTCTGGCCCTACTCCTGCCAATTCAAGTAAGACCTATTCCATTCGCAGCCTATGGGAATAGCTATTTCTTATCCTATTATATTCCGATGGAATGGGCATTTCAGTCATTCTCTATTCCATTCTGCGAATCCAATATTGCCGTAATAGCTGAGGTATTGTTCTGTGCAGGTTTTGGCTGGGTCAAAGACAGTTCTTGCCATTGGACCTGGTATGTTGCTTCTCAGTTAGTTTTATGCCCCTATGTGAGCTTCTCTTGAGGCCTGGTTTCAAAATGTTTAAATATTTGAAAGATATATTTAAATCTGTAAAGATATCTTTTTAGCATTTCCCAACACTGGAGACTCAATAAAGTTCTCCGTTGCGAGTTCCTTCCTTCACAAGGGTTGGGAGAGGGTTGTTTATCCTACGCAACCTTCCGTTTGCATTCTTCTTCCCCTCAAGCTGCTTTCATGACTCAAATCTTTTGCCAATCTGGAACTCTTCTCTGGATAATTTCTCAATCCATTCCTTCACTCTGAATATACTTACCTTGAGGCAGGCCGTGACCTTAGACAAAGTAACTTCATTTAGAAAAGCTCGGGCCCTCCTAGTTTGAAAACATTGCCCAAACATCTCCATTTGATTCCTTTCATGTTGGTACCGGATGTGATTGCAATAGCAACCATCGAATCTTGGTGTGTGCTTAGAAAGGTTGACTTCTTTAGGAAAAGGTTGACTTCTTTAGACCCTGTTCGGCTATGTATGTCCAAGCACACAAGCAACAAAGTCGAGTGGTGGTCTAGTTATCTTCTTCTATTATGTTCATTATATTCTTTTAGTTATTAGATTTCTTCGCTTGATCAATGTGATCCCCATTACCAATGGACAAATGACTGTCCTGTTTTGGGCAGGAAGCAAAGTGTTGCTTGATTCCGTAACAGGAAAACTTGGCCTACTTCGGTATCCTACCGTTGTAGGAATCATTTGCTTTGCGAGCATAATGGCCCTGATTATCAACTGATAGTTTGCTTTCTTGGTGGTGCCTCGCGCACGTCATCAACGTTCTTTTCAGACCTGCTTCAAGGTTGTTTTGCATTTCTGAGAAGAGGAGGATGAGAAAACCAAGGCTTACTGCGACGGGTTCTGCTGCATCTAATCGGTACACAAGTCGAACATAGTAGATAGAAGTTGTAAAATCTGCATTTTTCCTCAGTTTATGATTCTATCCTTTGTATGATAGAATTGATTTTTGGTTTCATAGCTTTGTTTCCGAGTAATGCTATGGACACAAGATTTCATAGCAAAATCATAAAAGGCCGCTTATGTGGCACAAATTTAGTAGAGGATATTCTAGTAAATGTAAACTTGTGATTTCATAAATTTGTAACACATAAGCCTTTTGTAATTTTGCTGTGAAATCATTTGTCTCCATAGCATTGTTCTTTGTTTCCTTCTCCGATGTTTACGGAAAAGACGGATTTGACCTGGGCCTTTCACCGGGGTATTATAGCACTATAACCTAGAAATGTAGTCATTGTACCTCCTATTTCTGCCCTATAAAATGTGGCCTTGTACTCTTTGGGCGGGTAGAAAGAGATTTTATATACCTTAGGAAGCACGGAAAAGGGGAAGAAAAAAAAAAAAAAAAAAGATTGCAACTTAACAAAAGATATATTGAAGCACCTGGCTAGGGTTAGAAACTAATTCATTGATTATATAGTAATAATGTGCATCATCGGCACTTTTGCGAGCTTTTTTTTCTTTTTTTTTTTTCAATAATTCAAAAGTAGACATAGTTCTTTCGTATGTGTCCTTATATATAATTTTCAAATATTTATATGCTTGAGCTTGGTCTTATTAACCAACTTTTCCTTTCCTCGTAAAATCTTGACGCTCATTTGAAAAGTATTAGTTTGCTCTGACTATGCTATGAATTTAGTTTAGATCTATCTGATTTAGTCAACCCTAAGCCCATTAAGTGTGCTTAATTACAACTGTCATTAATGACTTTTTTTTAAATTTAGTTAATTCATGACGTTTTTTTTTTTTTTTTTTTTTTTCATGAGATGCAAGTTTAATGCTATACAATGTGTAATCATTAGCTAAATTATGGTATTTGTCACGATGGACAAGTTCATGATTAGATTTGCTTGATGGCATAGAAATTACTGGACAAAATAATCTTACAATCTAAGAATTACAGACGTTAGGGTAAGAATTTTCTTCTGATTAATTCATACTTAATCGAAATCGATACAAATCAAAGAGACATACAGATCGGAGAGGCGCTATATGCAGCGAATGAAATTGATATCTACATAAAAAAAAAAAACATGGATTGATCTATCAAAATGGTAGTATCCTATTCATACCTCCCAAGTAAGGCCTAAAACCTTTAACAAAAAGGGTAAGAATTTTTGATATATTTATCACAATCCTCTCACAAAAGAGAAAGTTTTAAACTCAAAAATTTGTGGGTCAAAGTTCATGATTCGAAAGGAAAAATAAATTTACTGACATATTGTGTTGCTTTGTCACTATTCTCGTCAAACATAAAGAAATATTGAACCAACGTCCAACGAAAGAGAAAAATTTTGAAGTAGGAAAATGTGGATGTCAAACTTTATGATTTGAAAGGCGAAGCCCCCAACATTTAGAGAGGCATTATCACTTTTAGCCAATTCTCGCTTGAATCAAACATAAAAGCTAAAACACATATTCAGATCACATATAAAAACAGAGAGATTATAGTACCAAAATTCATTTAATATGGCTCTGGAAGCTGCAGCTTCATTCGCGACAAGAACAAACTGTATCTCCCTTGTAATCTGATGGCCCATTGGCTTGAATGAATTGGTAAAAGAGATAATGGGAACACATCTGCCATGGCTGTGGGTCATGGCTGTGGATTTTGTTAATGGAGGGATGCACTGCAATGCTGTTTCTGTCATGGGTCGATCCTGTTTTCCTTTTTATTGTTTTCACCGTACTGTTATTTTCATGTCTAAATCCCAGAGCTTTGGCTCTCATTAGTCACGATTAACACCACATTTGGTTCATAGTAATAACAATTTCATTCATGGACTATTACTCTCGAATAATCAGTGCCTTGGTTCGTGTCTGAGCCCATAATAACTATTTGGGACACGGATCTAACTTTTTTGTACATACTCTATTATTATGAAATAAGTTATTTTATTTTTTTTATTCCATTTCACGAGCTAAACTTATTACAAGTTTTAAAACTATTCTATATGCGCATGAAACGTATGCGAAATTCTCAAGGTTGTACAGATGTGCAGATGTACGCTGTCTTTTCTTACTTTCTTCTTATACCTACTGCAGATGGATTCAGCGCACTAGTGATTTTATAAACATTTTATAAATATTTTTGCATAGTATTATTATTCTATATATATATATATATATATATCCAGAAATGGAATTTTGTGTGGCTTTGTTTGACCTAAAAGATGATAACTCCCCCTCTTCACGGCATGGACACTTGGAGGGTCGCACGTGCGGGAAAGATGAGAATACACGTGAGAAAGTGGGTGCCCTTAATGAGATTGTCTCGCAATGCCCCCCAAAATCATTTTAGAGCCTGTCTCCATGACGTCATCACTCAAGCAACTCTTTTTTTTATACGTGCTCACAGTCATTGGGTTCACATGAGACCTTGAAATGGATTTTTGATCGTCGGATAAAAAATTGTACTCGTACCTTATCGATCGGTAAAATTTACACCTCATTCAGATGTGAGCGAGGTTTCATCCTAAAAAAATAGCTCATGGTTTTATTTGATTAAAAAAAATATCAGCAATATAAAAATTATGGCTTGTCTATTTTTATGGGAATTCATTTGTAATAAGAGGTAAGGTTTTTTAATTTAATAACCAGAATCCATGTTCGTGGTCGTATTGGGTCTATGAGGACTGGCTCCGGTTTCCTCAATCCTCAATCTTACGTGGGTTCTCCAACCTCGAGTCGAATTGATTGCGTTAGGTGCAAACATCCATCAATGCTGGTTCATTAAAGTCCATCGGTTTAGACTCCTTCCCCCCTCCCCCGCAACCACGAATTAGGTCAAGTCGATTCCTTCTTATAAGCTTCGGATGGTTGGAAATAAGGAGATTCATTCTTCTTGTGAATAACGCATGTGTCGCATCCTAAATGCTTACATGGCTCTCATTATTCCTACACAATAGTCTCTTCCTTTCATCTGCATGCTTTTGGGGATTTTATTCTGAGTTATACAACTCTTCTCGAAAAAGTGGATCTCGAATAAATTTCACCGCTCACATATAAGAATAATGAATCTCATGTACACAGGTAAGTTTCACTTATCACATGTGAATAGTGAAATTTGTTCGAAATTATTTTTTTCGAGATGAATAGATTTGTTATTTTATTTTTCTCCGTCACGATGCAAACTCTCAGGACCCTAATTTTACCGCTTTGGACCGTCGCCACTTGAACCAAAAAGGCTAAAGGCAGCTTCAAGTTGGAATTTGACCAGAACTGAGGACATGGCTCTCAGGCATTGTTCTTCTCACATCCGTGACCATTCACAACCAGATCTATACGAACCAACTCAAAGAAAAACGGTCCTTTCATAAGGATCAAAATGACCATTTAGATCGAGAAATCCCCCGATTTGGACCGTGAATGGTCCTCATGCTAAAGCATTGAGAAACACAACATATATATTTTTCACACACCTTTTATTCTGAAATTGTGATGTGTCAAAATTTACTGTAATTCCTTTCAAAAAGAATTTTTCATAAGATAATAACAAAAGACCACAAAAATTTTAATTATTTTCGGCGAAAAATGTTCATGAGGTATTAAGCTAAGGCAATTGGGGAAACTTGTTGCATAAAAAGGTGTTGCCTAGTCATTGCCCGCAATATCCTTTATCTTTGTGACTCTGGCTATTTCTACTTTTAGGTCCGTCCGTACGCCCGAGTCCTTGTTAATTGTGAGGGCACTTAAACTATATGTCTTTACTTGCTTCTCTCCTATAAAACTGATAAAGTCGAAAGAGAGTATCAGTCTGAACTAACGTAATTTGTATGAATTTATCTTAAAAATAATATAATTTTATTAAAAATAAAAAAAATATTGATTACTTTTTATAAGACTTTATCGTTTTTTAGGCAGACTTATATTCTCTTCTAATGATAATGATAACCAGAGAATAAGTTTTAATTTTTTTTTTTTCATATAATGCATTCCCTTCCTCTCAAAAATATGAGGAAGTCTAAAATGTTAAAAATGGTCAAAATACTTAAAAATGCCTCTAAAATACTTGAACCACCTAAATTGCACTTCCTTGAATTATTTGACTTTGAGCACCACGGCAATTGGATTTTTAAGCTTTAAGATTCTTAAATCTTTGACCCTCCTCTGCCAAAAGTCCCTCCTCCAAAACCCCAAAAATATATCAAGAGAAACATAAGCCTAGAATGCGAGTATTTTTTATAACGGAGGGGCACACTCGTAAATTAATCACCTATTGTCGGTATCTAATAAAATAGGGCTCTTCTTAGGAGTTTTTGAATGTTGTAAAGAGAAATTGGGCATGTGCTAATTCTGTCACAAACAACAGGTGACAGTGGCATATGTTCTTAAAAGATCAAGATTCACCTAAAATCAGCAGCCTTGGTATTATATATATGTTTATGTCATGATGCTTTCTTGTAGGGATGCAAGAACATGTTACTATATGAGTTAAATGTCAGGCCTACAAATGTCTAAAGGCATCATAGTCTCACATGAGAGAGGAGCATGATTCCATTTCTTCCAACTTTCCCCCTTTCCTATTTTAACAATAAGCGCACACACACATACATTAAATATATATATATATATATAGGATAGTTTTTGAGTAAGCAAATATGTTTGGTATGAGCAAACTTATGTAAGGTTCATATAAGATCGCTTATGTGACTCAAAACTTAGTTTTTTGAGAGTTTAAACCTAGTTTTACAAAATTATGCTGACATCGCATGTTTGGTTGTCATAAAACTCAATTTGCAAAACTAAGTTTTGGTTCCCTAGAGTGCATTTGCAAAATCATAATTTTGACCTACACAAAACCAAATTTTAACCATTTTGAATTTATTCAAATTCCTTCACTAAAGTTTTGACTATTTGTTTACCCATGCTTTTTGGTCACTTTGCCAATTTTGAGTCACGCATCAATCGGACATGCATTTTTACCCAAACTAAGTTGCAAAACTTTGTTTTTTTGGTTAAAACTAAGTCTTACAATACCTGTTTTGAACTAAAGTTTGCCATGGCAGGCAAATAGTTGAAGTTAAACGTTTATTTGACCAACAAAGAAGTCGAGAACAAGTGTTATTGATTTTTGACCATTTGAATAATGCCTTGCCCATAATCGCATGACCCTCGAAACTCTATCATCTAATAGGACATGCCTCAAATTTATAATTCAACAATCATAAGCTTTTTGTTATGACCTTTTGTAGGCAGCCCTATATGAGTTTGATCATATGAGTAGAGCTTGCTTACTTGCTCGCAGTAGTATTAATTGTAAATTAGGACAACCACCTTTTGATCCAATGTCCACCAACTAATTGAGCCGCATATGTTATCAAAGACTTATCCAATCAAACCCTAATGGATGAAAGTAGGATCTTAAACTTGGTCATTGAACTCACTATCATTCCAATGCTTTCAAAGTTGAATTTTTTTATACTATGATTAAACAAGACAAGGTATATATTTGAGTAAACTTAGCATAAAAGATTACAAAATATTAGTTTAACAAGAAATTACCCTAGAAGAAGATATTAAATGTAAATATAGCTAGGCCTGAGGATTAGAGCTGCCTAGGATCCATCACTAGATCTGTATAATATTATTGTCAACTCTGTCTCTCTATGACATTGTCCATATAATCCCCCCACCTCCCCACCCCCACCTATAAGACTTATAAAATAAAATTAATTCAAAAACTATAGTTTGAAACTTATATACTGGTCAAAAAAATTGCAATATATAATGAAAAGAACAATAGATAATCCTTTGAATGAGTTGAGAGTGGACTTCCTCAATCTACTAATTTATTTTTTTAAACATAATTTTTCAATCTACCCCTCTTTTCTTCAGCCTAACTTGTATGTGCTTTCTTATGGAAAGGTTAATTTACTAACAAATTGGTTAAATATGAGTACCATTCATAAATTTTATTTTTACAATGCATTGGAAATTTTTAGAAGAGTCTATTTACTCAGCACATTGAATAAGAGAAATCTTTTTATAAATGAAATTTTATCCAATAAGGAAAATAATTGGAAAATCCTCATTACAGTGTGACAGCTTTGCTTCTAACATTCTTCTGTAATAGCAAGTTCAATGGTTACAGGTGTTCACTGAAATTTATGGTGATGCCACCATTCATGTGGGGGCACATGCTAAATGGTCATATGGAAAACTATATAAATCTCTTAATATGCTTTATGGGATCTTGATTATTTTATTTTACTCACTAAATTTTAAAACTATGCTTAACATATCATTTAATAACAATTTTCCTCTAATAGTTTTTTTTTAAATTTTTTTTCTCTATTTTCCCCCTAATTAACCTGCAGAATGGCCACTTGGGTTGTACGGAGAGTTGTTGAAATAAACCCATGAGTCCGAATCCTGGCATCTTGGCCGCAGGTCAGATTTCACATTGGTTTAATTTTTTACTTTTTCATCTCATACTAACATTGACTACTAACTTTATTAATCCCTATTGCTTCGTAAAATTTAAAACAAAAAAATAGGACAGGAAGAGAAAAGAATAGAGAGATGGAAGAAGAATTGCTGAAGAGGGATAAGAGGCAAAAGAAAATGATCAAAAGTTGTAAAAATTAGTAAAAAGGTCATCCATAATCAACCGTATGTTTGAGCACAATGTTAAAATTTAGGGAAATGTAATAATTCAAACCCATAATCAATGGATTTGTATAATTTTCTCCGATATTTGTGAATATAGAATTATAGATGAGAATGTGAAATGGATAGTAGCAAGTATTAGCTCAATTGGTAGTGTAGCAACTCGCTTCCTTATATGGGAGGTCAGAAATTTGAATTTTCAATATATTGAACTCTGAAGTAATTTCTCACTCTCATTTCTCAAACTATTAACCTCCTTTGTAACTTATATATACATAATGGTTCATCCAATAACACCGACACAAAATAAAGAGGAAGTCCAATCTCCATCACTCAAATATATCTAAATTCGGACTAATTAAATTAATTTGACATTTGGTCAAGCATTTATCTTCATTGTGATATGAGCCATTAAACTATCTTCACTTGAAAGTTGAAACATATCAAAATCAATAATAATAATAATAATAATAAATAAATAAATAAATAAATACTATAGAAAGTTACCTGAATAAGGGAAAATTGGTCCAAATTTGGCCAGAAAACAGGGGGGAAAAGCTCCAAAAACATTAAAGAGTCTACAAACTCAAAACTTAACAAAAATTAACCATGTAGAAAAATTAAAAAAGGAAATACTAAAATAAAATAAAACTAGATGCTTGAGACTCCACCCGAATACCCTAGACCGGCCCCCACTAAATCATCTGCAGGAAATCGGGCCCCACGTGATGGTGGATCAAGTAATCCTCGCCGTTGGTCACGTCGAAGATCATGCTCTCATGATGGTGGACGAGCGGTGGATGATTCGGGTGGGGGTGCGACCTCATCAGCTCCTTCTGGCGCCGGAGCTCCATCACCTTCCGGTGCGAATTGGAGTGCTTCGTCAGCACAAATGTCGGGCTCGACGCGGGCCGGTACTCGGGCACGAGACGGCCCGACTTGTACCGCACCCCACACGCGTTGCACAGCGTCTTAGGGCCCATGGGCCCAGTCCGCCACTGCGGCGTCTTGTCGGTCGCGCAATGTAGGCACCGCCGCCCGTCCCCCACGGCGACGGCAGGGGCATTGCTGCATTTCTCCAAGCCGGCCGACGCCTTGGTCGTTTTCTTGCTCGCGGCGGTGGGGTCTGTCCCTGCCGCAGAGTCGGCGGAGGAGAGGAGGAGCCGGGATGTCCAGGCTCCTTGGACGGCCCGCGAACGCTTGCTCCGGGCCTTCCCCGGGACAGGCGATTCGGGGCGGAGCGTCGAGGCTTTCGTGTCGGGCACGGGTTGGAATTCTATGATTTCGGATCCTTCGTCTGCGGGTCGGGTTTTTGGGCCCGGATTCAGCTGCAGCTTTTGAAAATCCTCATTGGAGAATGATTCCTCCACGAAATTCGAGAGCCATTCCAGCTCCGCTAATTCATCACACTGTTAAAAAAAAATAACGGAAAAAGGAAAAATACAATTCTTCAGTCAAGTGTGTACTTTTTTATTTTTTATTTTTAAACCCTTTTGAATTTATATCCATTCATTATTATCAACTTTTATATATGTAATATATATATATATTTTTCGTTTTTTTTTAACTTTTTCTCAGTTTTGTCGGCAGCCAAATGAAGCTTTAAGGCTTCAAGAAGATAAATGCACAGATAATGAAATTAATAAAGAAAAAAAGGAATATGTGTTCAGACTAAGAATTATGTCTAGTAAAATTATATTATTTTTAGCGATAAATTGCTTGTATTTGAACTCATATTTTTTAGTTAAACAGAATAATTTTTTAAATAGAAAAAGTGAAAAATTAAGGACGGACCGATTAAAATTTAAACTGAATTATCGTACCGGAACACAAAGGTCGCCGGAGAATTGAGGGTCTCCGAACGGGGGATCGGGGCCCGAGAAGGAGTAATTAGAGCCGTCGACGGCGGTAATGGCGGACGAGCCGGAGGAGTCGAAAGTGCTGTCGACCGCGGTGGTGTCGTCGCCGTCGTCGTTGGTGAAGTCGAGGAGGTCTTCCACCATGAAATGGTCGCCGGCCTTGTTGTCGGCGGGGCGGTTCTCCGCCGCGTACGGCGGCGGCTGGTGGGAGTTGCCCCCTTGGAAGAATTCTTGGGCTTCCATTGATTCTGTTTGTGAAGAGAGAGAGAGAGAGAGAGAGAGAGAGAGAGAAGAGGCGTGGCGTTGTGTGAGTTATTGGTGAGGGGAAAGATAGAGGAGAAAGAGAGGGTTTATTTGCGTTTGAAGGGGACAGAAGGACAGCTAAAATGGAGGATTTTGACAAAATAATTTATTCATTTTTTTCCTTTTTTGCTTTTAAAAGTGCTTTTAAAAAGGACAAAGAAAAGTTAAAAAAATAATTAAGGTTTTTGCTTTTACCAACTTAGTGCATAGCAACGAGAGGAAAAAAAAAAAAAAAAAAGAAGAAGAAGAAGCTAAGAGTGAAGTTACCTTATTGGCCTTGGGCTATTATCCCATAATTTCTTACTGATAAATACATGCACTCAACCTAGTACTTAAGTAAGGAATGATTTGATCAAGTAATAATAAAAGAATTGCTTAAAATTCAATGTATCAATATTATTAATTCGGAGAATGCTCATTATGTCTATGACACTAGACGAGGTCAAAGATTCAACTCCATAAAATTGGTGGACTATATGTGTGCATGTATTCATATACACATTAGGGAAAAGATCCTTTGTAATTGTTAGACCGTCTACTGACGACCCCTGCAATCGCCGAATATATTTGAAAAAAATCCATATATTTAATTCAATGGCCTTAGAGCTATTGAATCGTCCAACTATCGTAGAGGAATAACGTTGATCTTGTATTAGCACAATTATCATACATGTTTACACGTGAACTTGGTTCATGGATTGGAAGGTTTAAAGGGTAAATTCTAATAGTAAAAGTGAAATTAGTAGATTAAAAAGAGATAAGTCGGAGTAAACACAACAAGCTAATTAACTGATGAAGAGAGAAATTTGTAAGTTGGTAAAGTAAATGTCGATCAATTCGCATCCTTGTGAACCGATCAAATTGGTTGAAATGTTCAAATCAGTTAGTGCAACAAACGCAGAGAGGTTGGAAAATTTTGAGTGCTCATTCATTATTACAAAATTCAGCATTTATATCCATACATATTAAAGCACGTGAGTGAGAAAATTGATTTTATACTTAATTTTGTGCACATATACCATGTGTCCTTACAGGCGTGGATATGAATATTTTGGATGTCTTTTATTTATTTATTTATTACTATTATTATTATTATTATTATTATTATTTATAAATTTGAGCTGCAGCAATAATATGGAGCCTAGTTCAATTTGAAATTTCTTTTAGCTGTTGTGACTCGGTAATCATATTCAGATTCATCGAGACATTTAAATTTTTAAAATTGTTTTAAATATTTAAAATAAATATAATGTTTTAGATCTCTTGATGTGTTACTGGTTAGATGATAAGTGTAAATAATCCCAAATTGAAAGAAAATTTAAGATGTTTCCTTTAAGAAGTGTTCTTTCTTGCTTCATTTATTATATATATAAATAATTGGCCTTGCTGATCATGGGTAAGTAAGTCATGAAACATTTTTTTCCTTTCTTGAGAATTGGGGTGTTTGGATTCATGAAAAATTCGATTAATCCCTTGGTGAAACTAGAGTGGCCCCTCATGCTATCTCATAAGTAAAGCGAAAGCAGTGGGACTCAAGCATAAGCATGACTCACTCCAAGTCTAGTACTTACCACTCAACCAAGTTTGGGGGATCCTGAAATTTTTTAACATATTAACATATAAATTAGTGAAAGATTGTAGTTTGAAAATTGAAATTAAAGTTTCACTGAATATTACCCATCTTCATATATATATATATATATAGTTTTTAAAAGAACAAGTAGACCAATTTATGAATATGAACTCTAATTTTCTAATATCTTGAAAGTAATAAACTTGTACCCTTGAACCTTTCTCAGATTTTAGATTTTTATATAAGTCATGTTGTATATTTTATCACTTTATAAGTAGCATTTAAGTATAGAGTCTAGAGAATTAGAATTAAGATCCCCAAATAGCATCGTTTTCTTAGAGAATACATTTCAAAAGTAAAACTCAAAAAATCTTTAAATATTTTCATGCAAATAGCATCATTTTAAAAATCTAGACCCAAAATCTCTTTTTACTTACTCGGTATTTTATATTTTAACTTGATCTTTTAGTCAAAATCTCAAAACTCAGCCATATCAATCGCATAACTCGAAATTTTTTGGAGTTTAGAGAGTTTCTCGATAATTTTGAGTGTGAATGTAGCTATCATATTGTATATATGTTTTTCGATATAATAAAGTGAAAAAGTAAAAAAAAAAAAAAAACCCTCTTTAATGAGAATATAGATAGCATGAAATTAAAAATAATCATTAATTTATTGAATTGAAAATTTTTAACCATTCATATTTTTCACATTCACATCTAATTTCTCTGTACTTTTTTTTATAATGTGTAATTTAATAGGATTGTAGGTAATTTCGATCCTTTAATTGGGGTCACTTAATCATGGGCCCATCAAATTGTGAATATAGGCCCCGCACGACTCCCACGTGCAAGGGCAACCACTAGTCCCTTAGCCATGATGGTGCACGTGCTCTCCACAATTGGACATTAATGATTTTCCGTACACAACACATGCAATTTTATTTTTCTTTTTAGGGGTACCACCTCCTAAATGCCAAGGATGGTTTCAAAGCGCGGACCACAGTGAGGGCATTTTTGTCAATGTGGCGGAGGGTAGAATCGGTAAGTCAACCGCTGTATTTTCTAGTGGGGCAACTGGAAGAGCGTGTAACTTAAAAACAAGGAATTAAACTGAATTAACAGTAATTAATTAATCAAATTCAATCCATTAGGAACCGATCTAGCAGGTCTGTCGCTGCATAATGTGCATTAGCGTCCAAGTTTACAGCCCGATTCCTCTGCGCTTCAGTTCCCCCCGGTAATTGCGCTTCTCTTTTCATTTTTAATACGAGACTCTAAGCTCGTGTAATATATGAATCGCTTAATCGTCAATAATTATAAATTTAATGTATATAATTAAATTAATAAAATTCTACTTGCGTAAATAGGTACTACATGCGATAAGAAAATTAACCACCAAAAAAAAGAGTACAGAAGTCGATAAGTCTTAATTTAAATTTAAACATATAATCTAATATGTAAAAGCTAAAAGTAAAGTTCGTGAATTCAAATTGATGGATAAATAATTTATTAACGTCCATTATCATATTTATAACTAAAGATAAGGATTCAATATGGATCTTAAATTTAAGAGCACATGAAAACAAATCCAAAAATATATAATTAGTTTAGATTCGATGTCATATGTCCTTAAAAAGCTATTTATTAATGATGGTAAATAATAAAAGGAGATAAATATTAAAATTCAGAAGTTTAAATAGAACTTTTAAGTAAATGGCTCGGGTGACGCTTGATAAAATTAAGCATGCATGTTGTCAATGTAACTCCACTAATCCGTGATCATATATAAAACTAATTCAAACAGTGGATATCTAATGACCAAAATAAAAAATTTATGTTATCATTATCTAAAACTATAGTTTTTTAAATTATTTAAAAAATTCAATTGTGCCAATTAAAAGAATATGTACAAATTATGTAAATGCAGTGGCAGACCAAATAGGGGCTGGCTTGGGTTCGGGCTCTCCTTGACTCGAAAGTTCTATTAGGATTTTTTTTTTAATATTATTATGATGAGGTACTTTTTTAGGTTAAACCTTAACAAACTTGTGGTCGCCCCTGCAACCCAAAATAGTCCAACAACTTTTATGTTTGGGATCATTTTTAATCAAAATATAACCTTACTTGTTTCCAAATATAATCAAACTTGATTTATCCGTGTTCTTTTATGATAAGAACATGGACAAATAATTGAGTGTGTTAGAAGAATTACGAGCGAAACAAACCTGGATCAAGAGATTAATACGGACAAATGAATACAATCAAGAATAAGTTTGACCAAATTATTTTACAAATAAAACGATAGGTCACACGGGCTCACCTTATCGGCATTATAGTTATGGCTCAAACCCAATAGACGGCATCACTCATGTGCACGTCATTAGTACGGATAAGGTGTTGCTGTTGTAGTTCAGGGGTATAACCCTAAATTTGTTGGAACAAAGCATTTTAAAACGTAATTTTAGTTAGAAGTTTTTTAGGGTAACAAAAATCTCGTGATCCATTGATTCGTCCGATCCAATCAATAAATAGTTCAACCTTTTTCATCAATTAAATAATTTTAACAAACAGTTAACTCACCTGTATTAACCCACAAGCAGTGTTTGATTCGCTTATAATCCGCTCGACATGGCCAATTCTCACCTCTAATTAAGGCTCCAAGTAAACGAAGAAAAGCCCGAGATGATGGAATTTTGCAAATCTAACCAACATAACCTAACATAGTTGGTCTAGGGCCAATTTTCGGCTGACTTGAATCTATTGAACCTGACCTATTCTTCGTTTAGATGACTATCAAAAAAGGAAAAGGAGATGAAATAGTATTGGGTAATATTATATGTATACCTTCACATACCCTTCGCATTGAATGTAGTTATATGATAAAATTTATGTGGTTCTAAATTGTTATTTGATCAAAATACCCCTCAAAATGAACGATAGAATATTTGCACGTCATCTTTTAGTACGAAAGGTGCATGTAAAGGATGTACAATGGTGGATCTTCTAATAGTATTACACTAAATAATGAGTTGCAAAGAACCATAGAGCCTCCACGTGGCATGCTGCAGTTGGCTACATATGACAATTAGGGTACATAATTACATCCAGATTCATAAGTAATTAACGAACTTCCTTCCGTACGAAGACGACAAACGAAATGTACCTCAAGAAATGAGGGTCAACATTCCGATCGCTCAATCAATCGATCGCTGCCCCGCCGCCGTCTTCGATCCCCCTAGAAATGTCTGGAATACAACTCGAACACCGCGTGATTCTGGCTTCTGGGCCGACCTTCTGTTTAGGGCTCATTGACTTAGCTCTCCTCTTGAAGATTTCCTTCATCACTTCGGCTTGGTGCAACACCGGATATGCCCTCCCGACCCTAGTAAACCTTGCACAAATGGTCATGTGTTCGTCCAAAGCCTCTTCTATCTTCCCCCCATTTTTCTCCATCTCTTCCTTGACTGCCGCCCCGCAGAGCCCGCAAATCAGCCTCCCTAGGAACTTCTCGCGCTCTCGGTTGATGAACTCCACCGTGCATTGCTTGCTCATGCCGCAGCACTCGCACTTTGCTTCCTCGACCTCAGATATGGCAGGGAGTCCGTTAGTAATGCTACCATCGACGGCTTCTTCCTTGGCCAGTTCCATTGAGACATCGGAGACGGCTCTCTGGAGACCATCCATTGCAAGCCTTGGGGGCTTGTGTTGATTACCGACAATGTTGCTCTTGTTGGGGCCACTTATGGTTTCTACATTTGGTGCCATAGTTGAGAAGTTTGGGAGAAGATATTTGGCACTCACGCTAGGAAAAGTTAGAAGAATGTAATCGTTGAATTTGATGTGTCGTAGGGTCCAATATATATAGGGTAGAACTAGAATCCTAGAAGCACAAAAGAGAAGATGAATGGGGGCTGCACCATTGGGAAGATTTCATCAAAGCAATCAATGAAAGGTGTACGGCGTCATGTGCATTTATGCACATAGGAAGAGAGGCCCCTAGATTTTTTGTGAAGACGTATTCAGATGAAGTTTTATAAGGTTCTTTTAGGGCAACATGTTCTACTTTGGTAAATTGCAGATATAGGGTTTTGATTTATATATTGTCCCAATAGATGATGGGTGGATTACAACATAGTCGATTTGAATCAATACAAAAGACTCTAATTAATTTGACTTCTGCAACGATGCTAAATTGAAACCATACACACGTACATTGTTGGGCTATATGTGGCAGCAATTGTCTAGTGACAGAGGCTTAGGGTTAGCCAAGTCACAATTGAACCATGGGCACTCGTGTGTGCTTGAATATACTATAAGGCTAGGGCTTGTGCCTAATCTAATAGCAATTACTTTTAGGAGAAGTGGTAGTGCCTAAGATCCTACATAAATCAACTTAACAAAGATCACAACTTTTATAGTCCAATACAAAGGTTTTCATCATAACTGGGGAAAAAAACCCTAAAGGAATTAGAAGTCATTTTCATTATAAAGAAAAATTAATTAGCCACATTTGTTTTTAGTTTAGTGAAAATATGTACTGCTAGCCACTCGAGTTGTAAATCAGTCATCACTATAAACCGTTATTAAATAGGAGGTCCTTATATTCAAATATTGACAGTGGCAATATTTCGTGGTTGTTTAGTCCTCATTTTTCCCTTACCGACCTTAACTACTACTAATGAATGTCGGTCAGTAGAAAAATGAAAATATTTATTATCATCTGCACTTTTTGTGATGCACCAAATAAACATAGAATCAAAGGGACAAGTATTAGGGCTTCCCGTGATCATCTTTCTAGTTTTGCAAAAGCTTCGTGGGTCGATTTTCTTAGGGAAAGAAAATGACAGTTTGATGGTTTTGCATGAAAACCAGCGGAAGTGTTCTAGAAACAACCTAACCTCACGAGAACGGAAGAGTGCAATGGAGGGCTGCGTGCTGTAATTGAGGCCAAGTGACTGTAAATGCAAATAAAGCTCCCACTGTTTCACAGGCTTCTTGTCAGACAAAGGATGAATAAAGTAGTGCTCCTCATATTGTCTCTCTTTCTTTTAAAGAGGAAAAAAAAAAAAAAAAAAGTAGGCAAAGTTAGCCATGGATGGGTCCTGAAGGGCTTACTTCTTCAAGAACAAACATTTAACATTTCAGTGGTAAAAAGAAAAGAACAGTGCTATAAACATAAAGGATTTCACAATAGAATCACAAAAGGCTTATGTGTCAAAAATTCACGAGACTAAATATTTTTATTTATTAAAACACTCTTCATTAAATTTTTACCACATAAAATTTTATAATTTTATTGTAAAATCCTTTGTGTGCATAAAATTATCGAAAAGACAATGGTACTTTAGGTTTTTCGTGCTTCGATGAAATAACGCAATGGGCTTGGGTAGAATATGGCCCAAGACAATTTGCCCACAAGACCATGGGAATACTTCCCATTGTGGGCCTTGACTTTTATGGGGCTTGTCATTTTATTTTAGCCTTAAGTTCAGTGGGCGTTAGGATTGTTAACTGGAGCGGGTTTGGCCCAAAATTAAGTGCTCGAAATGGAACGGTGCTAAAATTTTTTAGCAAAATTATGCCATTTTGGGTGCGGACTCATCTCCTTATATTTGGAAAAAATTTGGTAGAAAGTAAGACGAAGGGATAGAGATTTTTTTTAAGTTTTAAGCTTACAAAATTTATCGGGAGTAAAAATTCTTGAAACATTGTAATCCGGGAGGGACGGAGCAATACTCTCCGCTTCCATATGTGTGAAAAAAGAAATCAATGAATTTTTAACAAATTTTTTGAGAAAACATTAGCAAACTTACTTTCGTGTACAAGAGGATTTGTAGTTGTGAATAATTAGCAAATTTGTTCCCATTTGCTCAGGGTCAAATCACCAAATTTACTCCAAAACGAGAAAATAAAATATAATTAGGCCTCCTGCATAAGATTAGATAAATCCACTTGCAAGCTAGTAAGAGAGTCCAATCAGATAGCCAAATCAGCTACTCATCAAACTCTTGATAGAAATCAAATAACCCAATTAGATCCTCTTATTTAACCCGAAATTATGGGATTTTGTTACTTCTGATAGCCTAAAGATATTAATTATTTTTTCTTTTGCATCGAAACCCAGTGCAGGCACCATCATAAACTCGGACTACATGTATGTCTGCCGTCTCTGATTACAGTTTGCGAGATAATAAGTTTTAAATTTTAATAAAAATAATCAGGATTTTTTTATGTATACATGAGAAATCATCCAATAACAGATCATAGTGTATATTTCATGTCCTAAATATAAAGGAGCCCGATTGAGCATTCGCAACATTGGCCCTCGTATTTCATCTCGAGAGGCGCTATCAAAATTTGATGCATGTGAGGCGCTAGCGAAAAATTAATAAGATTGCATTGAATTCTAGGGATTTATGAACAAGTGTCCGAGCCCGTTGTCCCCGTAGTATTTTCTTCTTCTTCTTCTTCTTCTTTTTTTGGTCGTACCATGTGTTTCGTCTGACAAGAATCACTAAAATCTTAAATTGAAGTTAGTGTATTAATATTTTATTATATGTTCCAATGTTTGAAAGCATTCTAATTGTTTTCTTATAAGTGTTCAATCTTATTTTATTTTTCTTTAAATGGAAGAAGTGAATCCTTTTCCTAATTTTAAGTGTATCATGCATGTTTTAGCTAAACCTGATGCCTTTTACGATTTTTTTCACTCACTATTATTTTCTTTCCTACTTATCGTTATGTTTATTTTTTTAATGGGCGGAGTGGATTTTTTTTCCCCAAATTGTTAATGTGCCAGGTGTGTGGAATTTTACGATTTTCTTTTTAAACTCGAGAATGTTTTTGTTAGGGTAAGGAAAAAGGAAGTTTTTTTTACGAGACCGAGTCAAGTGAAATTAGAAATTTTTTCTTTTGCATTTAATATAATTGATGGGCTCAAAATACTCGGTCCAAACTTGCCGATTAAAAAACCCCAATTACATAGTTAGGCTTAACATTTTGTGGTGCTTGATATTTTTACAAAAAATTTAGGGGAAGTAATCGAAAAAAAAAAACTTTTTGAATTTTTAGAGAGCCATTTATTTAGAGACTTGTAATTATCTTGAATTTTGAAAAGCTTATCAGAGACCAAAAAAAAAAGGTGGAAAAAATGTAAAAATTTAAAAGAAATAAAGAGGGGCAATATGATGGAAGAATAAGAAATTGGGAATCAATTAATAAAGAATAAAAAATAGATGAGTAATACTACGTGTACATTCTTCACACCGAAAGAATGACGTGGTATAATATGTGTGATCTTTTTTTGAGTGATATTTTAGTCAAATAGTAATACAGAACCACACATATTTGACACATAGCTACTTTCGATTTGAAGATTATGTGAACGATGTACAAGTAGTATTACTCAAAATAAATTATCCATTATTATAGATGAGTAATGACCGAAGTAAGGGTATTGTGGGAATTTTATTTAACCCTTTCTTTATTGAAAAGCAAAGAGTGCAGCCAAAAGAAGCTGCGGCTTTAAAATAATAATAATAATAATAATAATAGAAAAATGATTGAAATTTGGCAATTTTAGATCATCCCCAAAGAAGTGAAAATGGTGTTATGTATTTTTCTCTTTTACTAATATTCTGCATTTGTTTCTATGTTTTATTAAACTTGAAATTAATAATAAATAAGTTATAGATGAATGGTTAACGTTATTCAATTATAGACCATCTACAATGAAAATGGTGCAATGTATTTTTCTGCTCATTTCTGTTTTACTAATATTCTGCTTTTATTTAAGCGTTTTATAAAACTTGAAAAGCCTTATTCTTTTTGCATCTTTTTAGAATACCTAGAATTTGGGCGCATGCGCAAAAGAATTCTTGAAAGTGTCCAACAATTAATTATTGTATTTGATGTTCGAGCTATGTTGAAATGTGCATGTATGTGTTTCATGCCTAACCTAGCCGTTTCCACCGGGCAAATCTTCACCTAAAAATAGTAACGAAAGACAGTATTTTTGGAATAATATGCATGCTAATCATTTCTCACTCTCGATGTCTGATTATGGTACCACCGTACTTGTTTTATAAAGGTAAGAACAATATCACATTTTTAATCCAAGGATTAGAGTTATAAGGAGAAATGATTAAGTTAGGGTTTGATAAGGGCAACGTAAATAATATGAGAAAAAGGTAACTTATGGAGCTTGCAATTACTTCATGACTGAGGAGAAACTTTATGAAATTACTTGACTGCCATTGTGCTGATATTTTAAATTTTCCAGATTGGTTGAGATTTACCGAGGATATAAAATTATCTCAGGACACGTATGATTACAGTTAAATGCAGGCACCACATCATGCATTTAGTGATTTTAAGCGTTCAGTGTGTGATAACAGAAATTAAGAGCACAGAAATCTAAGAATCATTGAACTTAGTATGTAATTTCTCACTTAAAATTTCAGTGAATGGCCCCTTACTGAAAACAAATCATAGAACATAAAACGCTATTATTGGTTTGATTAAAAGTTTCACTTGCCAAATGTTCGATAATAAAAACCCAAATACCAGCAGGAGTTTAACCCCAAGGGAAGAAACCCTAAAATCAAAACCATGTGCCAATTTATTTGGTCTAACCATATAGATTTATTTTAATCTTAGTGGAATCTTAGTTTTAGTCTAGCCAGAATTATAAGATGTTTAAAATATATAATATCTTCAATATTTTTAATCCAATATTGTGACTTTTCTTGATTTTTCTAAATCAAACGAGCTTATTATACCTATAGCAAATGTGGGTTGTAGGCGAGCTTGATTTCCCTTGTTGAATAAAACTTTAACATTATATTTGAATTATGAGGAATGAAGGGGATTAAAAGTTTAAAATTACAAATTATATTGAACCCACTCTTTCAAGCTCAGGCCTAATAAAAATCATGGTTCAGTCATCGCAACTCAAATAAACCCGACTAATATTTTGCTTGGGCCCTTGCAAGCATCAAATCCTGAATCCGCTCGACTAGAAATTGCACCCTTTCAATAATTAATAGATAAGAATTATATCACTTTTAATCCTAAGATTAGTTTAGTGGGGAATCCTATGCACCACCACAAATGACAGTCTGAGGCTAATTCTATAAATCTCTACGTGAATCTTTAAAAGTTCATGTTTTACCATAAAATTTTAATTGAAAGAACATATAAAAATATGAGGATAGGTCAATTTTCTTATAATTTGTGTCAGCATATACCTAGCGTCAAAAAATATGAGGATAGGTCAATTTTTCCATGTCCTTACAGCGCACATGGTTATAATTTTTACGAGTGGGCTCAAGTGATGTGTATTTGCCTCTTCTATTGGCAGGGAGTCTTAGTAATTTCTTAGACTTATTTTTTCCATGTATGTATAAAATGAAAATTGTATCAATTTCTGTTGAAGTAACCACAAAATCTCGATTTCCCCCTTAGAGTTTTAAATATTTCATTTTGCCCCTTAAATTGAACTGTAATGAATATATCCATTACTATCAATCATTGATAATTTTCTATTGATTTTTTTTACCTCTTTTATAATCCAATAAACAAACAATATTAATAAAAATGAATCATAATTTTCTTCTACCCAAAATTATAAGCATGCTTGGAATATAAGAACTGCTTAGTTATTATAAGAAAACATTATTACTAATTCTATTGAGTTTTGCGACTTATGTCCACCTTTTTCTCTCCATGGTCCTCCCTTCATCCTCTCCCTTTCGGACACCAAAGTAAATCGATCAAGGAAGAGAATAAATAAAGGTTAGACAAATCAATGAAAAAGTTATTAACAAATGACATGTTGAGTGTTTATTTAAAGTTTAGGGCAAGCCAAATGCAATCATTGGAACGCTAGGTGGGACTTGGATTTTGTTGATTGTACTTTTTATTTATTATTATTATTATTGGGGTGAGTTATACCAACCTCCCCTCTATCAAGGACGGACCAGTACTTGGTTCGGTCCAACAAAAATAAAAAAATAAAAATAACATACTTGGTCCGTTCTTATTTCAGGCCCTAAACTAGGACCAAATTGGACCATATTGGCCTAAGTCTGAACAAGTCCTTTGAACCTAAACTTTAGGTTTAGGATTGGTTCAAAGAGATGGTCCGATCCTAGATCGAGGCCACTAAACTCCTTCCAATTCGATCTTCATGCCCATCCTTTTTTCGGTTCAGCCTCGAGGGGGTTCCTTTCGGCCCTCCTTCTCCTTGTTTACTTATAACCTACTTAATTAACCTTTGTGGTGCTCATATTTTACTCATATTCCCCCATGACAGGAAGCTTAGTAAGTGGCAGCTTAGTAAGTTGCACTGGCTTCCAAATGAACTGCTTCATCTTTGTAAAGAAAGTCTATAGAATTGCTGCATGCAAGTTTTGCAGGCTTTGTTGTATCCTCGGAGCGACTTGTTGGAAACCCACTAATGAGCACCTCGTTCACTTAATTTCATCAGAAAATAAAGAACACAACCATCATTAGAAAAGCAAGGAAATTCAACACCTTATTTCCTGATTTATTATTTAAAAAGAAGAAAGAAAGTCCAACAATTTATTTCATTAGTTCTCTCTGTTGGACTTTTTCAAAAGATCAAACGTGGGCAGCGTGGGAGGTTCACAACTGGACTCCTGGAGCACAGATTCTTATTGTGGAGGAAACTGTTCCTAAATTTTTGAATCTGCCACGGCTGCGGGACCTCCCCAGAGAGCTGGTTGTAGGACAAGTTGATGAGATCAAGGCTTAGGGGACCCAGTTCTCGTGGAATCGTACCGGAGAATCGATTTCGCGAGAAGTCCAAAGAATGGAGCTCTAAAAGGTAGCTGAGTTCCCCAGGTATTCCACCGGAGAGACAGTTTCGGGACAAGTTGAGGATCCGCAACTTCTCCCACTGAAAGGATTCTCGACGGCAGTCCGCCCTGAGAGCCGGTTCCCAGAGAGCTCGAGCACGGTGAGGCGATGGAAAGGGTGGTTAAATCTTGGGGAATTACGCCCACTAGGTGGTTGTTGGCGGCTTCGAAGACTTGGAGACTGACCAAGGTGGAGATTTGGGGAGGGATAATCCCAGAAAAGTTGTTGTTGCTCATCCCCAAATTCGTCAACTTTGGCGATCCAAAATCTGCAGGGGGGAGTTCACCCGAAAACGAATTGTTGCTCAGGAATATGCTTATAATTTTAGGCGTCGTCGTCCAAACCCCGGGAGGAATTTTCCCCGAAAATCTATTGTTCTGAAGCAGAATGACTAGGAGCGAACTGCAGTTCCCGAGGGACTCCGGGATCTCGCCACTGAGATTGTTGGAGAAAGTTACCTACGCCTCGCAAAACGCCGCCATCGCACAGATGCTCCGGCAGTTGCCCGACCAGCCGATTGTCTGCGACTTCGAAGGCTTCGAGGTCTGAATGAACCCCCCATTCCTCTGACAAGGTCCCCGTCAAGCGATTATGGGAGAGTCTGATATCACTTAGTGTCGGGATCATGGCTATACTTTGAGGCATCTCTCCGGATAATTGATTTCTCTGCAGGCCCAAGGACTCTAGTCTCCGTAGCTTTTCGAAGGATTTAGGGATCGACCCGCTCAACGGGTTGTTCGAAAGATCAATCTCAATCAAATTCAAGGACCTAATAGGACGGGGAATTTGGCCGGACAAGCTATTATTCCAGAGGTACAAAACCTTCAGGATTCTTCAGCTGAAGTATGCCACTCGGAATCGGCCCAGTTAACTGGTTCCTTGCGAGATCCAAAAAAGTGAGGCTCGAGAGGTTGGCTAAGGTTTCCGGTATTCCTCCGATCAAATTGGCGTCCGTCATCCACAGAAACTTCATGTTTTTCAAACTCCCAAGGCAGGCGGGAATGGTTGCCGGCACGAGCTTGTCGTTGTCAGCAAGGAGAAGGCTTTCGAGTTCTCGTAAGTCGGAGATCTCCCTGGGGAACAGCCCCTCATATTCGCTCTGATAAAGACTCAAAGTACGCAATTTCGAAAGCTTGCCAATGGTTGCCGGAATGTCGCCGGAGAAATTGTTTGCGGCGAGGTCGAGGTACTGTAGTCCCCTCGACAGCCGGTTGATGTCGTCCGGGATCGGACCCACGAAGAGGTTCTGAGAAAGGTCGAGGTATTCGAGTTTGGTGCATCCGTAAAGAGCCTTCGGAAAGTGTCCGGGAAAGTAGTTGGAGGACAGATCGAGCCTGACGAGGTTGGGAAGCTGGCACATTGCTGACGGGACCATGGCGGTGAAGTTCTTGTCGCGAAATGACACTCCGTCCACCGAGTCGTGGGTGCAGTTGATCTCCGGCCAGCCGCATGGGTCAGACCTTGTGGTCCAGTGCCGGAGGACGGCTGGATTGTGCAGCTGTTGCTTGATTTTCAGTAAGGTCTTCTTCTCTCCATTTGGAATTCCTGAACTCGTCGCTGCAAGAGCTAGGAAGATGAGGGAGAGGAGGACGCATTGGAGAGTGATGCCTTGCATTGTGCTTTAGCTCGTGGAATGGACGGAGGGAGGGTGAGTCTCCATTACATAGCTTGAAATTTCTGACTGTTCCAGAATCAAACTTGCCCAGAATAGTAGAGAATCAGAGTAGCCTCAGAGTTTTTTTTAAAAATAAATAAATAAATAAATAAAATAGAGAACTAAGTACTCTAAATCATTATTAAATATTCCCCCAAACTCATTATTAAATATTACGTCCTCCTCTTTTTCTCTACCGTTATAATTCCAATGACAGTAGTGGACGAGGCTTTGTCCTTCACTCGTTTCGTCACTAATTTCCCCAATTGCCCCATTCTCTGGGAATAGCAAAACCCCCCGGTCCAAGTCATCAAGTTAAAATTTTCTTTTAAATTTAGTGGTTGGTTCTTCCAGAAAGTTTTTAAGGTGTATAGGAGGAATATATATATATATATATATATATATATATATATATATGTATGTATGTATATATGTATGTATGTATATTTATATGTATATATATGTATATATATACTTTAATTTCCAAAACTATCCCAGCCTAATTCCTCAATTTCTATTATAGTAGTACCCAAAGAACTGAATGTTTTCATATTCGAAAAAATATATTTATTATCAAAGTTTATATATTCCTAATTCAGCCCAATCATGATGGCTAGAAACAAAGGGTATGTAGATACTATAAAGTCTAGGCAAATTTTCTTGTCAAAGTACGAGTGTGCATACAAATGCTTCTATTTTTTTATACCAGAAATAAATGTTCCAATGTTCCCATGGTACAAGAAATATGAAAAAGTCTGTTTCTTTGAAAATCATTGTGATTAAGGTTAAGGAATTAGCTTTGGTAGTTTGGAAAATTAAAGTCTTCCTTTTTTTTCGGCTAAAACACTCTAAAATTTTTTGATAAAAAAGTTAACTTTTATAAGTTCATTGGAACAATAGTAAAAGTTATATATGCTAATTTGTAAACCACAGGACAACGAGATGAAATCACAATTTTCCCCTCGTATCAATAATTAAAGTGATAAAATTTTTTGTCACTCATGTCGTGTCTATCTCAAACTTATACCTTTTATCTCCGATATTTATCTATCACGCATATCTTCTTATTAGATCTCATACTGTAAACGTCCATTTCGTCTTGAATTTTATTTATTTTGAGATTAAATGATAAAGGCTTCATTTTATACTTTAAAGTTTTAATATATGAAAATGTGGTTGGCCCGACCTTGACTAGTTTAACTTCTTCAACAGGATAGCTCTCGAACTTGGCTCAATGGCTTCCCCCTACTCCATTCTAAAATTCCCTATATGACCTAACCAAAAGGAATGGAAAAAAAATATATATATATATTTTGCTACTTTTTTTTTTCTTTTACAATACATAATATGTTTTTCACGTTATAATTTATGTCCATGCTATACTAATGATGAAATGTACATGTTCTTGTCGTCTTGTTAATATGTTCTACAAGAACTTTTAGCCACAACTCAAAACAATTATAGTGAGAATCATATTTTCTCATTTTGCTCATTTATAAGGGTAATAATAATATCACATCTCTACCCACCTTCCTGACGAAAAGAGAACACTACAAGAACAAATATATATATATATATATATATATATATGTGTGTGTGGAGAGAGAGAGCGCCAAACTCATGCTTGTAATGTTGCGCTTGGATTAAGTGGACTAGAGGCGATCCGGGGAGAGGGATATGGATAGTGCATACATTGATCCATTTGAATCAAACTTTTCAGGAGAGAAAGAAGCATGGGGAAATTCAATATGACCAAAATTTCTAATAAATATGCAGAAATTATCCTTAAATCTACTTAATCTTTTTTCCACTAGTAGTTACGACGGATGTTGTAGGTGACATTAATTTCATCTTAGAGTTGCACCGAAAAAATTGAGTATTATTATCAAACAACCCACTTCAAGACTACGAGTCAAACTAGTTCATAGTTATCGATATTCAATTCCTTGGAACACTTGAGACCAATCTCAGTGGAAAATGAAGCTCACTTGGACTTGTATTAGTCAAGCAATTTCAAGTCCAACCCTAATTTTCGTCCACTCTGGTTGGATAGATGCATACACAGGAAAATAAAATGGTGTCAACACGTTATATAGCAGAATTTAATGTTTCTCTAACTCTAATATTCATAAATTTGTTCTTCAATTGCCTCATTATTTATCTTCTAGACTATCCTTCATCCCTTGTTAGTGTTTATATCGATCTTTATTTTTAATTTATCGAAGCAAGTGATCACCCTAGGGAACGTGGATTTAAGTTAGAGTGAAGATTGAAATTGCTTTAGAAACATAAGTTCAGATTATAAATCAAAAAATTAAGAGTTTAAGATTTAAATTAAAACTAGGGTGAAGATTTAAAGTTTATGATTATTTTCACCTTTTTTTTCCCCTCGAGTTTAGCCTCCTTAACATTTTATTTGGTGTCTTTCCTATAAGTCAAAAATATTTGATTTAGGATCCATTTGTTCACTCTGTTTGGATTCTAAATAAGCTTAATTCTCAATTTGATCGAAGAAAAGAATTCAAAGCATTTGAATGATAAATTGAATTGTCAAATTCTATTTGGGATCCATTTAACAATAGAATTGTTTTATTTTGCCCTCTTTTTTTATTTACTTGGAAGCATCTCAATTTCTAGGAAAACCAAATAAATATTCCTAATCACAAACAGTTATTTATTTATTTTTCTTTCAAATTAGTGGGGGAAAAGTGCAAACGAATTAGATGAAGACAGCTATACCCACGAAATCCATCCTTTCACATTGTTTAATATATTTATTCCTTTTTTTACTCATCAATCCAGTGGGAGGGCATCGTTTTCTCGGACACTCTTTTTCAATAAAACAAAAATAGCTCTTTGCTTCAAAACCAAAAACAAAAAAATAATAATAAATAAAAACAAACGTAAAAATAAAAACAAAAATAAAAACAAAAATAGCTCCACAAAATCAATCTCCTTTCTCCTTCTGTGTACCACAGAGATCTGAAAAAAACCCTCCTCTTGATCTCTCCTCTTAGAGGTACCCTTTTCATCCCTCCAAATTTCATCTTCTCAAAACCCTACCACCATTTCAGGTCCATCCCAACTTTTTATCTCTCCATTTGTCACCCTAAATTGTAAAATTCGTTCCATTTTGTTGCAGATCAAGCCATGGATTTCATGAAGGTTTTTGACCAAACGGTCCGGGAAATGTAAGCATCCAATTCTCTATTTGTCTATTTCCCTTTTAAGGGGTTTTGAATTGGGTTGATCTCAATTTGATTCATTTTCTGTTGGCAGAAAGAGGGAGGTGAATCTGAAGGTGCTAAAGGTCCCTGAGATGGAACAAAAGGTTAGATTTTGAAACTTTTTCCAGGAATTTCATTTTCCCCGTGTGAATTTACGTTTCGTACGCTGGATTGTATTGCAGTGATTAAATTGGATGCTGGGTTGGTAATTTTGGTTTGGTTTTGTTTTGGATTCTTGAATTTGTATCCAACTGTCTTGATTAAATTCAAAGCTGGTTTGGTGATTTTGACTTCGGTTCGTTTTGAATTCTTAATTTTGTTTCCAATTTGAATGTCTCAATGCTTTACAAATAGGGGTACAAATTTGCAGTTAAATTTTTTATTCATTGACAAATGACAAGGGTAATAAATAGATAATTTGATGATTATGGAGGGTATCAAGAATTATAGTCTTGCCATGTTAGCTGTAGCAAAACCTAGTGTTAATGGTGAGGCAGTTTTGTTAACAAAATTTCAGTACACAGCTATAATGTGTCGATGCTTTTTTCCACAATGTTGTTTGAGTTTTTAGCTGTATTGGAATGTAATATTTGGACCAGATTCGTTGCAAAAAATATTTAAATACTGTCAGTCATGCTCCCTGTGGTTTATATTTCTTTTCTTTGCTCAACCCCGCTGTAAACAGTTTAGAGTTGATATTTGCATGTCCAGAGAGTTGATAAGAAAAAAAAATTATAATCTATATTCACTTGGTGCTGACGATATCCATAATTTGTTGCATTTATTAGAACTTTGAAATTAGTCTGAATATTGGAGACCTAGTTTTGTTTGTTATTATTGTGTTTATTCTCCTTCCCTTTCTCATATTCTGTTTCTTATTGTTGTTTGCTTGTTGGTTTGTCTTGCACAATCCGGATCTTCTTATTGTCTTGGGTTCTATTTTTCTCTTAACTTTTCATTTGAATGTTATGCCAGGTATTAGATGCAACAGATGACGAACCCTGGGGTCCTCATGGATCTGCATTGGCAGAAATAGCACAAGCAACCAAAAAATTGTAATACCCAAGTATTATAATTATTTTATTTTCTATATTTTTACTTTGTACTTAGTTCTCTGACTACAAATTGCCTTTCTTTTTTATTTTTTATTTTTTCCCTTCTTCACATAACTGATCTATTGCATATATTCCAGCTCCGAATGTCAGATGGTTATGAATGTTTTGTGGACAAGATTGAGTGAAACTGGTCAGAGTTGGCGTTATGTCTATAAGGTTGAGCTTCAATGTCTATAGTTACTGGCTTGCCTTCTTTTCTCTTAAACCCTTATTAAAGATATCTCATGTTATTCTGTTCCAGGCATTGGCTGTTATAGAGAATTTGGTGGCGAATGGATCTGAACGTGCAGTTGATGACATAATAGAACATACTTTTCAGATCTCGGTATAGGTTCTTTTCATAAATCCACTGAAATCTGCCATGGATTTCTCTCCTCTTATCTTCTGAAATTACTTTAGAAATATCATTCTTGAAAATACTCAACATAAGGCCTGATCATTCTGTTATATTCTGTTTCCATGTTTATTTATTTATTTTTTGGCATTATAAAGTCGCTATCAGGTTTTGAATATGTGGAACCAAGTGGGAAGGATGTAGGAATCAATGTGAGGAAGAAGGCAGAAACCATTGTGGGCCTTTTGAATAATAAGGACAAAATACAGGAAGTTAGAAATAAAGCTGCTGTTAATCGTGACAAGTAAGTTTAAATTGAGGTTATATGTTCCATTTCATTATCAAAAGATTATAACTGCTGTGAATCGAGCCCTTCCTCTACCCTCTCTCAGCATGTAGCTTTGTGCACTGGGGTCTCCTTTCCCTTCATTATCTAAAAATAAATAAAATCTCATTACTTCAATTCTTTAGCATCTCGTTTGAAACCTGTCTATAACTGAATAAATTTTGCTTACGCCACTTAGGTACTTTGGACTCTCATCTTCTGGAGTCACGTACAAGTCGGGTTCAGCCTCATATAGCAGTAGTGGTGGCTTTCAGAGCACTGACCGTTATGGTGGCCTTAGGACTACAAACGAAAGTAATACATTCAAGAGCAGCTCCAGAGACAGGAATCGATTCATTGAGGAAAAATCTGACTGGGATTCTTCTGCCAAGACATATCGAGGGGCTGCCAACGAGACTCAAGGGACATCAAGGAAGAGTATTACACGTTACAGCAGGTTTTATTTTATTTTTTACTATCATTACTTCATTATTTATTTATTTGTTAATTTATTTTGAGATCTGGTACTATCAATTAGTTGAATTAGGTTATCTTGCAGGTATTCTGTGTTTTCCACAATCATAAGATGTCCTTTTGAATTACATTTAATCTAAAGGAGGCTCCTTTTTGTTTTAAGTTGTTTATTTGGTCTATATTATTGCCTTTATTGCCTGCTTCTTAGGAGTATAAATTCTATACATAATTTCGAAATAAATAATCTTATAATCTAGCACTCTTATTATTTGTCTTTTCACAGTTTTGAATTAAATGCAGTTAATAGGACTATTGTGTTTATTGATGAGAAAGTATAAAAAAATATGCATTTACCAAAAAAAAAAGAAGAAGCATAAGAAAATATGGGAAATTCCTGATTTTCTGTGTCATTGACAGTCTGTTTGTCCTGTGTGCACGTGATCAGTGAAGGTCCTACTTATGTGCAGATCTCTGTAGTAATGCAGATTATGCATGGAGATTTTATTCCACTATTATGTTTCCCTTCCCTCACTCTCCCTACCAGTCCCCCCCAAAGCACCCACCCCCCAACCAAAATCCAAAATTACATGCTATCATTTTAATGTTCTAATGATTGTGCTATTTAATAAGCTAGAATGCCTCATCCACAGCAAGGATCAAGATTCTGTGTCCCCCAGTTCCAAAAGGCCATCAAGGAAGATCAGTGACTCTGATAAGCGCAATTCAGTGCCCACCTTAAATGTGCCTTCTAGTAAATACAAGGATGATTTTGATGATTTCAATCCTCGGGGAACTGCCAGTGCAAGTAAGTACATCAAAATTTTACTATGGAATTGATTTTTTCGCTCCATGTAATTCATTAGAAAGAGTAGCACAGTCCAGCACTTTTTTTTTTTTTTTTGGGGGGGGGGGGGGGTGGTGTTCAATGTTTGACTGAGATAGCATTTACGAGTGAAGGTAATTATAATTCTATGAGTTGCTTCATACCTAAGACAAGAAAAATGGGTGGTTATTGTTGTTTTTCAGTGTTAATCAGTTTCCCCACTTTTTATATTCCAATATTTCTTGATAGAACTGACCTCACTTAAGTAATGCTGATTGTTCTCCTTGCTTAATAGAGTCTGCTCCTGCAACCACTGAGCAAGTGGATCTGTTTGGACACAGTTTGGTCGGTGACCTCATGGATGCACCAACATCAACTCCGCCAGGCAACTGGCACCCGTAAATAGTAATTCATCCGATGTTGATCTGTTTGCAGATGCAGCTTTTGTGACAGCATCACCACGTGCAGAATCAGAAGAAAGCCCTCAGACTCAGGTCAGATATAGTTTTACCCAGTCTTTGTCGACTGTTCTAGAAACCCAGGCTAGGCAGCCCCAGAACACCTTGGTCAATAGTCCAAGGCATTTTGAAAAATAAAAAATAAAAAATGAAAACTGGAGAAGGCATGCTTTTTCTCCCATGACACTTGCCACTTAAAAAAATAATTAATAAATAAATAATGATATATTATTTATGCTATTTGTTGTGTTTAGTTATGCTACTTCACTAATATTTTATGAATTTATCTAAATAGTTGTATATAAGTACAAGTATTTTTAAACAAAATAACAAAAAATTCGCTAGGTGGTAAGTCGAGCGCCTAGGTCTACCTAGTGCTTTTTGAAACGTTGGTCTTAGCAGTTAAATGACGCAATGTGCAAGACATTGTGAAGATTGGTTTTTCAGTTCCTTAGTTTTCTGTTGAAGAAGAGAATGAAGTATTTCAATGTTCTGATTGAATAATGCCTATGTAAGGGTAAAAATGATAATAGGATTTAACATTGTTATTGTCTGTCTGTGTAGGCCAAAGTTGATCTGTTTGCATCTAAACCTGCCTTCCCTTCTGCATCCTCTGAAAGAGTGGACTTTTTTGCTTCCGTTGACCCTGTTGTGCAAGCAGAAACCAAGTTGCCGAATTCTGGCACCATAGAAACAAATAAAAATACATTTGACCCATTTGCAGCAGTCCCGCTGAGCAGTCTCGATGGATGTAATGATTCTCTTTGGTTCATCCGCTCCTCATGCGAATCCAGTATCTGAAGAACCCACACAAAAACCCGTTGATAAAGGCATTGAAAAGTTAGATGGAAATCCTTCATCAGGCTCCAAAACTCTGAACAAGAAGGATAGTTTTCAGGTCAAGTCTGGAATTTGGGCAGATACGCTAAGCCGTGGACTGATTGATCTGAATATATCTGCACGTAAGTTGCTCTTTCACAGCTTTTATAATTTATTTCTGTAGATTATTACCTTTGCAAGTGAAATTTTTGTAGAAAAAGAAAACCTTTGAGCCTCAGATGCATTGAGGGGCCAACCACATCTTTCACAATTTCATTTTAGGGAGGGTATTCATATTTTTGAGATAAAAGTAGACGAAAGAAGAAACTTATGTCACTTTGGTTCATGGTAATGGATATTCCACTCCGCACTTATTTCTACGGAATAGTTATTACCTCGTCCTGATAGCTATTCCCTTGTAATAAACCAAACACGACATTATCAATGACAGCCGGGTATTCCATTTTTTTTTCCCGCTCTTTCTTTTTTTGCCTAAAACATGTGTGGTACTATTATGCTATTATGCTAATCTCCTTTCCAAATTGCACTGAATTTCAGCCAAGAATGTATCCCTCGTAGATGTTGGGGTTGTCCATGGTTTAGGTGATGTGTTGGATGAAAGGGAGAAGGGACCTGGACCTTCAGCTTTTATGGGAAGAGCTATGGGTGCAGGATCTGGTCCTTAGTAGATCCGGGTTTTCACCATCCAGCACCGGATGGCGATGATTTCTTCTCAAACTTGAGCAGCCAACAAGATTTATTTAGGTGGTCTGAAAAAATAATTCTTCTGCAACCTTCGGTCCATTTTTACGGTAATTCATTTTCGTGTTCATCATATGTTTGAATTCAAGCATGCTTGTGTGCTTACTCCCGGTCATTATGTATAGACCCATTGGGCGTATACCTTGAATTTGGGAAAAAATTCCCAGATGAGAAATTGTTATTTTTTTCTTTTTTTCTGGATGAAATATTTTTGAGTTTATATTTGATTCATCCCAGAGTTTCTATTTTGCTTTCATGGAAGTTCCGCTCCCTGTTTCATTTGAAAGATTAAAGCTTGTCCAACTTTTATATGGATTTAAAGAATTTATACGAAACATAAATTAATTGAAAGTATATGAGTTAATAGTGTTATATATATATGTATGCATGCATGTATATTACAGTTTCATCCATTTATATTATCCATATAAGAGTAATTTGGATTTTTTATTTTACGTGCACAGCCTTATTCTACCCAGAATTACAAAGCAAACTCCATCCTAACCGAACCAAAAAAACAAAGCAATGCGATAATCTTCGATCACATTTCACCACAGTATTCATCTGAGAGTAAAAGCTACAAAGAGAGAGAGGTGCAGAGTTTGGTTTCCAAGCGAACCCAGATTAGTTTCTATTGCACAGTAGCAGCACATCAGATTTTTGTACAAGCGAGAATCGGAGTAGGCAAGGGTTGGCAGATGCCAAAGCGAAAAGAACGATCAATCCCTCACCGGAAACTGTGTTATTGAATCGGTTTCGATAAAAAGAAGCGTTCAGCTTTAATACATTTCGAGCATTCTTCCCCTTAAGAGGGCCTCGGCTTTCCTGACTTGCTTCACTGGTCCTATGATGAGCACCTACATCAACCCCACCAGTATATTACCGCACGGGTATATAGCTAAAAAAATAGAAGACATTTTTAAAAATTCTGGAATAAATTGGGAAAAAAGTTGGGTAGCAAAGAAGTAAACAATGACCTTGTCTGGTGGACCCTTTGCACCTCCAATGAGAATTTCCGCGCTGCAATAACATACACCCACAGTAAAGACCAATGCAGGCAAACCCCATGGCGTGTGCATGCGCCTGCACGCGCGCGCACACACATATATGGGGGAAAAGGGAATCTAAGACTTAGCCCCGATAAGACGTAGATTTAATAAAAAAGCATCATCTCTGTGTATGTGTGTATGTACCTAGGATAAGACTCAGAATTTTTTAGTAGCTAGTAGAATATACTCGGATTTTCACGTTGCAATAAAACACTACGATAATAAGGAACAACATGCTCCAGAACTGAAATCCAAACATGATGTACGTGCGCGCGCACAGAGAGAGAGAGAGAGAGAGAGAGAGAGAGAGAAGGGTACTTGCAAGATTCCTTTATTGACAAGATGGAAGCTCCTTTTCTTCCAATAATGCGCCCCATTTTTCCCGGAGGAACTTCAAAAACTGAGAGGATTTCTTCCTCAGGGGCATTCTCTTCTGCCATCAGGCTATCTGCAACAGTACAGAAACTCTTAACATTTAATCCCACTCGGCATGTGTTTCTCTCTGTTGGTTGCTAAACCTGTACCTTAGAATCATCGGTTGCCAAACTCACAAGAAACACACTTTTCTACGCAGAAATTCAAGGGAACAAACTCGAGGCAGTCCACAATGATGAAACATTACTCGTCCAGTCATTAGCAGGTTTACACAAATTTTCAGTCTAGGGGCATTGCTACACTGTTACTGACACCTATACACAATTAATTTGTGGTGTACATACAGGTTTGGCTTTCCATTAGGCTACGTTTGGTATGTTGAAATGAAATAAAATGGAATGGAATGGGCTTTTAAAGAGTACAATCATTTATGATTCAAAATGCCTCGTTGCATTGACCATTCCCATCCAGACTGAAATTGAAGAAACCATGAAATGAGCATTCCTTTCTATGAGTGGGAATGCTCATCTCCGTGTTCATATTTAATTCATGATGGAAATGGAAGATGAACTGAGACCTTCCATTGAGAAACAATTTTACTCTATAAAATCCATTTCATTTCATTCACACGTACAAATTGCTCATCTCCGTGTTCATATTTAATTCATGATGGAAATGGAAAATGAACTGAGACCTTCCATTGAGAAACAATTTTACTCTATAAAATCCATTTCATTTCATTCACACGTACAAATTGCTCATCTCCGTGTTCATATTTAATTCATGATGGAAATGGAAAATGAACTGAGACCTTCCATTGAGAAACAATTTTACTCTATAAAATCCATTTCATTTCATTCACACGTACAAACTGTAGCCTTAAGACATAAAAATACCACTAACTATTCATCAAAGGCTAAAAACCTGGAATAGGAGGAACTGATGGCCAGTCTGCATGGTCATCATCACTGATACAGAAACATCGGCAATACAGTTCCCCACGAACTGCAAGATACCATAGAGATCGTTGATTCAATTTCTCCATCATCTTGTGGTAGATGTAAAGAAGAAAACGGACATCATCCGCAGCAGCACGAACCATCAGTTCAGACAATGGTCTGTAGGTCCAAAATTCAGGGTCCTGGAAGTGGCACGAAATATAAACATTTACCAGAGTACACAGAAGGCACTGATATTGCAAGAAACATGCACGGAATAATTTCAAACATACTACTGGGGAATGATTGGTACACATATGAATTTTACATGAAAATGTTTGGGTAGATCAATCAAAACTGAGAAATTTCACAGCTTTATATAGTTGCAGCTCAGAATAATAATATCATTCTTTAAAATCCCCCACTAATGCTCAGTACCAGCAACCTGGAACTTTACCATTAACAGCTTCCACCAACTTTTTCCCACCACAAAAAAGCACAATTTGTTTTTTGGGATATTCCCTACACATTACCAGCAAGATGCAGTCGCTACAACAAAAAGCACAATTTTGTTTTTGGTATTGGGATATTCCCCATAAATTGCCAGCAAGATGCATTTGGCTACCACAAACAGCAATTTGTTTTTTGAGATATTACTCCCCACAAATTACCAGCGAGATGGTGGCCATCAGTGGGTAGAAAGTTGCTAGAGAGAACAGTCATGTTCCTAACAAGTAGCCAATAAGAGCCAGTTTTGGGGGAGCTTATTTTCGGGCTTATCTATTGAAAGATGTTTATTTGGCTTCTCAAAAGTCCATATATCCATATTGGGCCTAAGATCAAGTGATATGATAGATTTGCAGCTTAGGCAATAGAAGAAAGCCTATTATGACCAACAGTGAAGAGATTTTAGCGCTGACCTGCCTTAAAAGGACACGAACCTCTTGCTTCTCAAGATAAGATATTCCTGTGCAAAAATTCTCAACATAAAAATCAATGCAGCACAACATAGAAGTCAAAATTTACTATAATAAAGCATATTTTGCACAAGATAATATGGGGTGCATTTAATAAATAAAACAACTTGCTACAGCCAGGAAGAGAAGATCATGATATCTATAGCACCGAGAAAAAAGAAAGAAAGCAACACACTATTCTCATTCAATAAGAAATTCTAAGTTCTGGACAACATCTAACAATCAGATAAGGCTACAAAACAAAACCAAGACTATGAAAGTGCAATAAGCAATATTTTAGAATAAAATAACAACATGAACCCTCTGTTTCACACTTTCCTTAACATATTAACTAGGTCTTGCTTTAACAAGAACAATTAGGTATCTGAGATTCTGAGGTTATAGTTCATAATCATGGCACTCAATAATATGGTATTATCATCTTTAAAGCTTGTATAATACTTTAGAAATAAAATTGGATTTTGCATCAGGGAAAAAAAATGCCACTATAATATTCTACAGCAAGAAGAATAATTTTTAATGGATACTGCAGGCATATTTTAATACCACAGAAAAGTGGGTCTGCAAAAAAGGCTGAAGAAAGAAATTGACCAGAATATAAAAATACAGAGAAAATGAATTTATACAGCCAGAAACAAAAAATTAATGGATACCGCAACAGATTTAATACCACAGTAACGTGGATCTGCGAGAAGGCCAACGAAAGATATGTAGTCATCAGGCAATCTTGTTCGTCCGTCTTGCTCTTCCATCAGAGAATACGCAATCTGCATGCAATATTTAGCAAGAGCAAGTGACCAAACAGTATTCTGGTTTCAATAAGTTGATGCAAAATAATCATTTCAATACCTTGGGAATTTTTTTTTTTAAACATCAAAATAAGGAGCTTCACACATGCATGGAGTAATATTGAAGGATGCAGATGATTAAATCAGCTGGTCATCCCCAAGACTGGACGATTGGGAAACAAAAGTACTAATCAAGTCAACCAATATTTACAATCATTAGAGGTTCAAGCTCACATAAGCCTGCTCGTCACACGCATTAGATGGATTCATAACAAAGATCAAGGGGCGAAAGTACTCATGGTGTCCTTGTGCAGTTGAAGCTCGTCAACATATCTACTTAATTTTGTAGCTTCTTAATAGAGAGCCCACTCAATCCGGAAACTCAAGTTTAGCAATTTAGGGATGAATTTATTATTTGGAATCTTGGAATTTACGAACTTTTTTATTTTATTTGAGGAATATCTAGAATATTATTAAGGTATTTTATATTTAGTAGATAAAATTAATGGTTCTTGCTTAGGGCCCCCAAGTTTTATGTTTTCTATTTATAAATCTCATTTCTTAGCGTTTCAGGAGACTTGAATTATTCAACAACTCTTTAATATTGTAAAATCCAAATCTCTCAATTCTGTCTTTCTCCCTTGTGCTCTCTCCTCTTCTGTCCTCTCCTTGCTTATTCGTCATCTCTCTTCCTAGCCTGAGAGCTAAAATCCAACTAGACAAATATTTCTAAATTGCATGATCATTCAAGTCCACTCTATAGCAATAGAATTTGTAAACTGTGGATACAACAGAGTTAACTTACTGAAAATATTTCAAAGCTATGGTTATCTACATTCCATCAATAACTTTTCATGAGTAATGAAGGAAGCTCACCTGGGTGTCCACGACATTGTGTAACTTGATGCCAAATTGATAAAACAATGCCTTCAGAATAAATCAAAGAGGCCAGAATAAGTAAATATATGTTTAGAATGCATAGTTGTAAGCAAAGAGTAAGAAAAATCAAGTAAAGACCTCACTATCTCGCTTGCAGTCGTGAATAACTTTTGTTATGTAACTAGACTCAAGAGCAGGCTTACAGGCTTTCACAAGCATTTCTCCTCCTTGAATAGCATCAACCAAATATATGGCATCTGGAAAGGCAAGCTGCAATAGATGCAAAAACATCTATGAATCAATACAACTAATTTACAGCGTAAATGGAAATGCAACTGAAAATTTTCATGAAAGCCAAAAAAAAATTGAATGAGTCCCATGAAAATACGCAGGAAATGAAAAAGCACCTATTTTTTAGGAGTTCACATTAAGCAATTTATTGCATATGAAAGCGCCATATAAATGTGAAATGATTTTTTACAGCATATAAACTAACATAAGAGACAAGTTGAGATGAGAAAACTCATTCAGGGAAAAGAATAAATTGTGGCTTAGTTAACAAATAGAAACAAAAGCTTCTTAATTACACAAATAAAAAGTGAATTAAAGAGTCCAACAAAATAATAGAGCTTTAGATCTTCTTCTTCTGCTTCTTCTTTTTCTTTGTTGGTGAATGTAGAGCTTTAGATCTTTTCCTTTCACTAAATCAAACAAGCAGTTTATTTTATCATGAACATTTCATTGTTGATGTAGTCTCATGCTCCCAATGATACAATGGGCAACTACATGCTATGAGGTTCCAAAAGGCATTTAAACTTTTGGAGCTGAAAATATAAGCAGAGTCCAATAAAAATAAGAGGTAAATGTTATTTACCCAAAATATCAATACTAAACCGCGATGCCAGCTATGGAAATTTACTTGTCAAGTACAGATTTTTAGAATAAAGGACATCAAGTTTGCATGTGCATGTATAATGCATGAATTTTGATCTGTCTTACATGGTTGAAGGAAGCAAATCATTTCCATGATGGTATGCATAACAGGGAATGCAGCTCACCTGCATAACACAAAGAGTACCATAGCGGCAAAGGTCAACACCTTCACAGTCGAAACCAATTACTAGCTGCCTCTCAGGAGAGGGCTCAAGGAACTCAACTGGAAGTTGAGATGCACGGGTAACAATGACAACAGGAACCAGGAACGAGTCGTCCTCATTATCTAGGGGCTTGTCACCTGCAAATATAAAGGAACTGATTAATAAAATGTAGTATCAATAACAAGAGATCAATAATCAAGAATGGCATTATAGAGAACGCTAAAAGGTGAAAACTATGGAGTGGTGCTAAAAAACAAACAAACAAACAAACAAAAGGCCTGTTCAGTTATGGGAAATTGGTTTTCCTTTTCCGCACAATTTTTTAGGTTAAAATTTCAGATATATGAATGAATTTTGGATAAACTTGGGTGGGTTTCATATACACTAGAAAATACCTAGAAGATGGCTGGCGCTAGATGACTGCTGTACCAAAACAAAACACTTGGATGCTTTCAAAATTCTCCAAAATTTAGACCATTTGGAAAACAAGGTTTCCAGTGATCTAAATGATTACCATGAAATCACTTGGGTATTTTGTATTTAAGCAAGTATCTTTGGGCATGGATTATGGAAATGTTTTCTAAGCACAGAAAATTTTCAGTTCGGGATGCATACAAAATCACATCTATCTTCACTTTGAAGTATGGTAACATGGGCCAAAATTGATGAAAACTCGGTTTATGCCCAACTCATTTTTAAAATCTAGTAGTGCTACCAGCGGATGATTCTTTTTATTTTCTTATAAACAACAATGCAAAAAAATAATAATAATGAATAATACTAAAGGAAAAGTAGATGAGGGGAAAAGGAAAGAAATGAACAATTAATCAAACAAAAACAAGCATTTAACTGTACGCGTTATGTTTCTTTTCCCTGCATCATATTTTCTACAGGGCTAATAGAAAAGTAGGTAAAGGCATCAATTTATTACTTAGGACAGGTCATCACAAAATTCAGGTGCTTACTGGTTTACATAGCATTGAACCCCAGCAGTTGGGCAAAGTGACATTACAAAACCTTTACCAATGTGAACTTTGCACTGAATGAGTATACCTTTTTTGGTAGGATGTGTAAGCTGGAGAGGCCTTGCAGTACGAAAGAAATATCATATCCAACCACAAGAAAAAAGAAAAGAAAAAAAGAGAGCACCGTTTGAGCCAATTTCCATGGCATATACAAAAGCCATAAGAACATAGGGATAAAACATTAAGCTTCTACTTCCCCACTTATGGTCACATCGTCCACTAATTAGACCAGTTTAAATTGGTGCAAGAATTTAATTCTTTCAAGCGTCTCTTGTCCAACATGACACAATAAAGGCACAAAGCAACTAAGCCAGTGTAATAATATTTTTTGCATCAAGAAATTATTTTAGAATATTTATAAAACGAATGCTTACAGTGAAAGAAACTGCAACTAAGGTTTACAGTGAAAGAAACTACAACTAACGCAAACAAAACGGACGAAATGTTCAAGAAAACAACGTAATGCTCAAGCCAAATCAAACCAGATGGGAGCATTCAAATGAGCTTCTCAATACCAATCCTCACACAAACATGCAGTCTAATCAGCAATAAGGCCCCTATTCCAGACATAAATAAATAAATAAATCGAAATAACCCAAATTTTAGGTTCTCATTCCGGAAGCAAAGAAAAGCTCAAAAATAAAAAGAAATAGAGTGGAACAAGAGAAGGGACAGACACATAATCAAAATTTCCAAGAACAGGTGAACACCCACTTTAGGAATCAACAAAAATTAACAAACTTAGGCGAACCCATATGGCAATGCATCAAAAAGGGCGGAAGACGGATGAAAAGCCCGAATCCAAGAACATCAAAACAGAGTGAAAGAGCAGAGATAGGGGGGCATTGAAGAGACGGGCATAATCATTTGGCCACAGATAATCAAGACTGCGAGGAACAAGGAGAAACCAAATTCAGGAATCAACAAAATTGATGAGATTAGGTCAACAATAGAGAGAAGAGAGTACCTGGGTCTGAAGGAAGAGGAACATAAGTTCGATGGGAAGAAGGATCCGCGGCCATGTCATGGGACCATTCGCACAGATCAAGATCTTTCTGTTGAGCCGCCGGGGCCTCATATACCCCCGAAATCTTGGGGGACCTTCCAGTGTGTTGTCGTCCAGTGTGGAGGCAGAATTTGTGAATTTAAATAATTTTAATTAATTAATTATTATTTATTTTATTTTTTATTTACTTTTTTTTTTTAGTAAATGGTTATAATTATTTAATTTAATAATTTAATAAGCGTCCAAACTTTAAAGATCCTGATCGGAAGCAACATGGGTTTTACTGTGAGCCCCAGTTTCACATTCCCACCACTTTTTATTTCTTTGTTTTTTATTTTTTATTTTTAAGCTGAGATTCCACTATTAAACTATATGAAAAGGGAATACGGGTTCAGCGGTACTTAATTTGCATGAGTTCGCTTCTTAAAATTATGTGATTTTGCTAAACGTTATAGAAGGACAGGAACCATTTTTTTAGCAAAATTATGTTATTTTAGAGGTGAATTCTGTTTTTATTTTCTTTAAATTATTAGTTTATGTAAAACTTCTAATACATTGCCACTGTTCTTAATTGCATACAGTGGTATAACTTAAAATGACAATGTTTTCATTGAATGCCATAATAATTTATTGGGAAAAAAACTTTCCTTGAAATTTGAACAAAATTCCTTTGTTTTCCTTAGGACTCGATGGAATACAGGGAACGAGAATTGGAATTTTCATTTTATGGTTTGGTTATTCACTCAAGTTGAATTGACTATTCCACTCCTAATATTTTCGTGTCATCACTCACATCCTCAATTCCAGTATGATATCATGGGACTACCACGATGTCACATGGTGCCATAATATTGCATTTTGCCCTTTTAATTTGTAAATTATGATTAGTATAATCGTTAATTTTTTAATAATTTTTATAACTTTTGTTCATTTTTCTTTTTCTCTTATTCCTCCCTCGGTCATCTACTCATTAATTTGGAAATAAAATAAATAAAAGTAGTACAAATCAATAAGAAATCATTAACAATGAGTTTATTTAAAGTTCAAAAGTTAAAATGCAACGATTAAAATTTTATGGAACATCAAAATTTTATTAAAACTTCACGGGCACTACAAGAAACTTTGGCTTTAGGCGATGATCGCATATTGTGGCCTAAAGCCCCTTAGTCATCGTCCATTTAATGAGCGATGGCTTTGCCAACGATACTAACAAAAAAAAGAACGAAAAAAGAAAAAAGGGGAATGGTGTTCATTTGACATTACCTATAAAATAAAATAAAAAGGTGAGAATCACCGAGACCTAAATCCTTCTAGGCATTTTACCAAAAACAATAGGTGACATTGTCATGTAACTGTCACGCTCCTCTGCAGTAACATCACTCATTGAATGGGTTCCGTTGCGTTCATCTCGAAAGAGCCCCAAAGTCCCCTAAAAATTTTCTATTTTAATCAATAAAATGAAAAAAATGAATAATTCAAAAAATGGAGCTCAACAATTTGCATATGCTCAACCACTTGAAATCCATTAAATCATACGCCGATCGCAACAAATCGTTTGTACAAATAAGATCTTGGTGGGAGGCTTTGTGGTGGTTTAATAGCAATTCCTCCACCCCTACCAACCAAAATGCTGAGCACTAATTTTACTAATTTATACCGTTTTGTTAAAAAAACTCGATTAAACCGTCAATTACCTTAATAAAGATGGCCATTAAACCTAAATACCTTTAAACTAGTTGTGGTCAAACATCTTTACTACCTCGTTTTTAGGGGCGGCCATGAATAAGGATATGTCCATTTATCTGCCTTATCTTACCTTAATTCTTAAAGTAAAGGTAAGAATTTTGGGAAAATTGTACTTAACCTCCCCGTGGTTTGCTCCAGTTGCAGAGAACCTCTCTGTGGTTTGAAAATTAGCACATAGCCTCCCTGTGGTTTCAATAGACTTGCAAAAGTTAATTTTTTCCATCAAATTTAACGGTTTGTCCTCTCACAAATATTTTTAGGATGTTTAGGAGGAAACAAATATATTTTTGTTTCCCAAACTACCCCTTAACCAATTCCTTAACATCTGTCATAAAGGTTCCAACAAAACAAATGTTTTATATTTCTTGTACGGCGGGAAAAAATATTTCTTTTACTGAAAATACTAATATTGATAAAAAGATATGACAAGAAAACAACTAATATATTTATTTTCCATATATTATGGTCGTGTAATTTATAAGACATTATAAGTTTACACTCTACAAAATAGTGAAGCAGTTAAAATTCCAAACAATCACTACTTTAATCTAAATCATTACAAAGGCTACCTTAGAAAAAAAAAAAAAAAAAAGGAATCAAGCTCCATAAACATAGAGGAAAAAGAGCCTTAACTTATTGCAATCCCCCATTGATTAGTAAAGCCTTAACTTATTTTAGACCAGAGGGTATGAGTGTCATTTTTGCATTTTTTGTTAACGGTGTTAACTTTTGTAAGTCCATTGAAACCACAAGGGGGGCTATGTACTGATTTCCAAACCACGAGGAGGTTCTCCGCAACTGGAGCAAACCACAGGGAGGTTAAGTGCAATTTTTCCAAGAATTTTTTACCCGTTTAAGATGGTAAGATAAAGGTAAATATTTTTTACCTATTTAACTAAAAGGATAGGATAAGGATAAATGGTTCATCTGTTAAATCATTTACCTAGTGGTATTTTAATAAGGAAAAAAGCTACCATGCAGCTAGTTGGAGCTAACTTAGCTAAAGCATCATCTTGTGATGTTTTTTTTATTCTTTTTTTAAAAACAGTGTACCTAACGACGATACAGTTTTAGGTTTTATTTTGTTTTTTCTTCCTTTTTTTTTTTTTTGTGTGTGTGTAGTTGTAACAAAGTTAAACCCTTTAATAAGTATACACACCTAAATATATAAATATATAAGTATATAATATAATTATTTAATGTAAATTAAAGCAACATATTTGAAACACACGCATATATACACACACATATAATTATGATTTTAGGCATAAATCTTAATTTCCTCATTTTCTAAATATTTCATTTGAAAAAAAGTAGTCGTTTTACCTATTAGGGTGTTAAGGAGGGGTAATTATGTTTTGAATTTTCTTCATTAGAGTAAGGGTAAGGCTTCTAAAATTAGGGTAAGGATTAAGATAAGACCATTACCCTACCCTTATATTGCTCGTTGCCACCACTACGCATATTATGAAAATTTTAGGGTAAGTTTAACTTTGCTTTATTTGACCAAGTTACATGGAACACCCCCTATAATTTAAAGATCAACATTTAATCGTTTGTACATTTCTTGTGTTTTGAAATGATTAAATTGAGTTTTAATGTCTCAAAAACCTTTTATCAAATTCATCAATTTCAATTAAGGTATAGTATCTTGGCACATAAAGTCTAATATTGTCATTTTACATATTTTGAACGCACAATTCATTAACTTTAACAGAAAAATTCATGCCTAAGAGAAAATTTCCCTTACTTTAACTAGAAGGGGAAAATGAGATATTTTAATTTTGATATAACACAATACTTTATAAATTCACTTATTATTAATTTAATATTTATTCCATATGACACCGTCCGGAAAAAGCTATCCTCTGTGAAATAAATAACGAGATCGTGATTAATTCTATGCTATACCTATATATATATATTTTCTATTTTCAGAGGTTTACAGTCAAAGCTTTAAAAGACATTGAGTATATAAGAATTTAAAACTATGAGTTATAGCAAATTAAAATAATAAAAGAATACGATAACTATTCACCTTTTAGAGCAAAATCTTAAGATTTTGAAACAATCACTCTCTTTATTTTTATTTACAAAATTATATGAAATATAATAGGGAATAAAAAATACGAGTTGAGATTCACGTAAATTTGGATAGATTTTCTTTTAAAACAATAAAATTGCGTTATTTTTGGGATGAGCTCGAGATTTACATCTATACACACATGTACATATATATATATATATGTTCTGAATATGAAAATCAAAACAATTTTTCTTTAGAAGGAGAGCGATAAGTTTCGATTACAATTGCGTCTTCATGAAACAGCTCCACCTCAAAAGACCAAAACCTTGGGGGATCAAAGGCACCGATTGAGCGCCCGACAACAAAAAGGCAATCTGTTTCTCTATCTCTCCCTCTCTGTCTCTCTGCGTGAATCCTGATGTCAAAACATTCTTTATGCATGTATGCAATAATCAAATCTGATACACAGTCTACCTGGACCTCTGTTTTATTTTTCTATGCCTAACATTCTTCTTTTTGACCATAATCAGATCCTTCTGTTCAGCATAATCAAGCGCAGTTCAAGCGATCCGGACTGAAGAACATTTTGTTCGTTTGACTTTCATCAAATCAAACAGCTGCTGCGTACGGTAAGAATCTGAGCCCTCCTCCTCTGTGATAATTTCGTTTCATTATCTATTTAATTGAAGATCTCAAATCATACCACCTTGATGAATTCTCTTTTTATTCGTACCCATATGCTCAGAACTCAGCTTTCGATAAACCCTTAAAAATCTTTGTCCTGACGTGTTGTTCAATTATTAGAGATGGTGAAATCCGAACCCTCTTCTTGATTTTCGTTCTGAGATTCGATTTGGGAGAGAAGTTGAATATTAGTCGGCCTACTTAGATCACCAAGTCTTTCCAGGCCAAAAGGGCGTATGTATATTTTATTTTTGAGAAGAAAAAATAAAGGCAATACCCTGAAAAGAGAATCGATATAGCCTCTTCATCATTCTAATATTCAATTTGGGATTCTGGGTTTCATTCTTGAGGAGAAAAAAAGTGGAATATTAGGCCCAAAGGGTGTATTTAGATTTTACTTTTGAGACAAGTTCATTTCCTGAAAATTGTGTTGATGTTATCCTTAAATTTATAGTTTACTTGATAAAGATGCAGTCAAGGGCTGCATCGATAGAGGAAGGCAAGGACACTGCAGTTACAGGCAGAACAAACCATTCCCGGGTTCTGCCTCTGAGGATCCTTCGGTTGTTCGTGCTGTTTGTGGGACTATGTATCACATTTTCAGTCATTAGCATATACATGATTCGTCATTTCGGGCTTCATCCCATGGTAACCTCATTGCAGCCCACTTTTCAACCATGTCTTGAAGAGCCGAGTATTCTAGACCATTGGATCAGGCCACCTTCCAATCTGCTCCACAAGATGACCGACAAAGAGCTCTTCTGGAGGGCCTCTTTAGTGCCTAGAATAAAGAATTACCCTTTTAAGAGAGTCCCAAAGATTGCATTCATGTTCTTGACTAAGGGGCCATTGCCTCTTGCACCTCTTTGGGACCGGTTTTTCAAGGGTCATGAAGAGCATTATTCTATATATGTACATTCACTGCCAACATTCCATGCTCATTTCCCAGCCTCATCAGTTTTCCATGGGAGACAGATCCCAAGCCAGGTATGTATGGTCCCCCACCTATTTAAGGGCAATACTACACACACAATACATTCACATAATGTGTTTACGAAAAAAGCTGAGGTGGCAAAGAAGTATAAGAGCACAATGAACGGAAATTCCTAGAGCACCCAATCTGCGCTCCTATATATCTCTGCCTCCTCATCAATTTTGTAAACTCTTCCTGTGTAGATTTTTTTTTTGATCGGTCTTCCTACGTAGAATTATTGCCGGTTTAATATTGCTTTGCTATGTTGTACTGAGTGATGAGAAGTAATTTCTTTTATGACTTGCTTGGTGTGTCCTATGGGATAATATTGTATATGCAATACGATAGGATATGGACATGATAGTATAAGGGGCTGATAAGGCTATGACCTATTCATTGTTTGGTGTTCGACTGGATAAACAATATGATAAATTATTCCTATTCATTGTTTGCAGAAACCAAGATAGGATTATAAAATATTTTTTGGATAGAAATACCCCTGTTAGAGGAAATATATATATATGCATTGTAAAAAATGAATAGTGAAAAAATTGAAAAGCTGAAGAAAAGTATTCGGAAAATAGATTAAAGCTGCGGGAAAAAAAATTCTTCCATGGATGAAAGGTGGTTGACAAACTGTAATTACATATTCAAATTTCTTCTTCAGTTTTAATGAAATAAAATATTCAAGATTCATGCCAAACTGGACTTGAATGAAGAAAAATCCCCAATTTATTGCAATCTACTATGGCTGTTACGAGAGACAGAGATCTGTATCAGCAGGTTCAAGCCTATTCAACTTCAAATGAGAAGTTCTATGAATTCACTGAAAATTTTCCTCCAGAAGAAATGAATCTCTAGTTTCATTGCAGGTGGATGTTTAGAGAGAGGAGAGAGGTAATTCTGCAGCTCTTAGGTCTAATTATTTGTAGTAGAATCTGGAGATGTAGATCTAAATATGGACCTTTTGAGAAAAGGAAAGAGAGAACAACTGAAGGGAAAGACGAAAGAGATGGAGGTGGAAGAGGGGGAGAGAGAGAGACAGAAAAAGAGAGAGGAAAAGAAGGATAGAGATGAACCTCCATGGCTGTCAATGAGATGATGGGGATATTATGAAATTGGGGAAGGACCTGCAAGGATGATGCAGGGAGGAGGAGCAAATTATTTTAAAGGGTCTCCCTCTCATTTTAATTTTAACCTCTCTGTGTAGTAGAATGAGGCCCAGTGGTATAAAATTTTACTGATCCCTGGTTGCACGATACACATTTGTAGTTGTGCCTGATAATATAAATTTTCACCATCCTATTTAATACAATGCATCAAACAGGGCATTAGTTCTCTATTGCTGAGTCACATTAGTAAGCAGTAAGTCTTAACTGTTGGGGTATTTTCTTTCATTTCTTGTTCTCGAGTGGAGGCAAAACACATTTAGGTGTGTTTGGCTGCCATGGCAAAATTGAGTTCAAAACTAGACTCCTGCAGCCAAACACGCATTTTACACAAAAGTAAGTTTTGCAAATTGACCAAAAAAACATAGGTAAACTAAAATGATAGTGAGGGCTTTTAGGTAAAATCAAATGTTCAAAAGCTTGGTTTTGTGTTGATCAAAATCATGGTTTTGCAAGGAAGCCAAAATTAAGTTTAACAAATGCTAGGTGAATGATGCATTTACAAAACCATGATTCTGATCAATACAAAACCAAGTTTTTGAACATTTGGGTTTACCTAAATCTTAGTTTTGAGGGGCAGCCAGACACGAACTTAGGAACGTTCTTGATCTGTTTAAATGCACCTTTGAAGCAACTGTTGTTCTTTTCTTTTTATGCCATGTTAAGCATTAGCAAGTCATAAGCTTGTGCGAGTCTCATATTAGAAAAAAAGTTTTCCTTTGAAACTATGAATATCATATTAGCTTGTTATCTAAAATCACTTTGACCCTGCCCACAGAGAGAGAGAGGTTGTAGTTGCAATACAGTATTGTTGGCTAAGTGACACCAATATTCTCTTTATTTGGTTTTTAATTGAGTTGGTTCAACGGAAGGTTAGCTTGTTACCTAAAGTCACTTTGACCCTGCCCATAGAGGGAGAGGTTATAGTTGCAATAGAGTATTGTGGTTGAGTGACACCAATATTTTCTTTATTTGGCTTTAAGTTGAGTTGATCCAATGGAATATTAGCATTGATGGTGTTGCCTGGATGTTGGGTAGAGCAACTCCTTTCTTTCTTCTCTATGGATAGTGGCTTGGGTTTTATCGAGTGGAGTTAAGATTCTGGACATTCATGTACATAGAAGGCTTTCCTGATGCAATGTTTTCTTTTTGTTGTTTGGTTTTGCTTTTGTTGTTTTGAGTTGGCATCCTCCTTTCTTCCACATTCTCCCATTCTTTCCATAAAATCTTATTTGGTTATCAAAAGAAAAAAAGATGACAGTTAAGTTGAAAGAAGGATTGCTTCTGATGCATGAAGCTAAAGCAGCCATTCCTTAACAAGATTTTTTGTTATGGTTTGAGCAATGCTTGTTCATGTTGCACAGACACTGTTCAGTGCAGGATTTTGAGAATTCCACAATCTGCGGGACAAGCACATAATTATTGTGCATGGAATCAGAATTTCATGGGTTAAAATAGCACTTCTCATTCATGTAAAATCCATCACAATATTTTTGGCCAGGCAGTGGGGAAGATGGAGAGGGCCCCTTTTGGGGGGGGGTGTTGGTTGGTTGGGGGGTTTTGAATCTCTCACCTCTCTACTAGGAGAGGGATATACCAGCTGCGCTATGAAGCCCATTGGTGTAAAAGCTATCCTTTTCCATTCAATGTTAAAACTGTGCTAAAATTTTTTATGCAAGTTATAGAATTGGGCATGGCTGTGCACATGTGCTGTAGGTAGATAAGGATGTACCCATAGGCAGGAATGAGTGGTGTGGAAAGATTTATAGTAACACCCCCCTTTAGTTTCTTGTTTTGGCTCCATTAAGCTGAACCCAAATGCTCGGTAATTAAGGGTTACTGCAGGCTCATCCAGTTTGATTCCAGAAAACATTATCGTCTCATCCTGTTTTCTCATCGTTTGATGCATGGCCATGACTGGGTTACATTTTTGAAGTTAGCTCTCAGTTCTAGGGCACTGGAACCAACTAACCCCGGCCCTCATTCCCGTTTCCCTCCCTTACGAACATCAAGAATGTATAAAATGGGACATTTAAGATGCTACTGGAAATAGAAAACTTATACTTCAGATTTGCTCTTCTAATTGTCTTGTTTCTTTCTTCTTTCTTCTTTTTTATAAAACTGATATTTTTTATGCCGATCTTTTTTGTTAGTCATTCTGTCTGAAAATATGTAGTAAAAAAGATTTTCTTTATTTTGCAGCTTGTAATTCCTGAATTCCAATATTTTCGGAAATAATCAATTACTTAGTTGAATTCTTCTCTGCAGGTAGCAGAGTGGGGAAGGATGAGTATGTGTGATGCTGAGAAAAGACTCCTTGCAAATGCCTTGCTCGATTTTTCAAATGAGTATTTTGTACTTCTCTCTGAATCATGCATTCCCCTCTACAATTTCAGCTTAATCTATCTGTACATATCAAAATCAAAGTATAGCTTCATGGGCGCATTTGACGACCATGGACCCTATGGGAGAGGCCGCTATGATGAGAACATGGCACCTGAAATCAACATCACCGAATGGCGTAAAGGTTCCCAGTGGTTCGAGGTCAACCGAAAGCTTGCAATAGAAATAGTGGAAGATGCCACATTTTACCCCAAGTTCAAGGAATTCTGTAAACCAGCGTGTTATGTGGACGAGCACTATTTTCCCACTATGTTAACCATTAAAGCTGCCAGCATGTTAGCAAATAGGAGCCTCACTTGGGTCGACTGGTCTCGGGGCGGGGCCCACCCAGCCACATTTGGAAGAGCAGATATCACGGAGGAGTTTTTGAGGAGAATTGTTGAAGGCCGGGAATGTCTTTACAATGACCGGCCTTTCTCGACGTGTTTCCTTTTTGCGAGAAAATTTGCTCCAAGCACAGTGGAACCTCTGCTGAGGTTGGCCCCAAAGGTTTTAGGGTTTTGAGGGGATTGCGGTCGGAATGAAAATGTTAGACATCCGGGTAATGTTCCTCTTATGAAATTAACATTGTTCGTGGTGAGAAATTCAGTTAAGCAATGCCGGTGCAGTGGAGCTCCAAAAGGATGCAGTTTTGTTGTTAATTTTAAGAAGGAAAGCGGGCACCATATAGAATTAGGAGCAGTGGCACTGCATAAAAGGTGATCCCTGTTCCTGGTTCCTGGTATGAGGACTCTCTCTCTCTCTCTCTCTCTCTCTCTCTCTCTCTCAAGTTCTTAGGTTGTATCTGCCCTTCAATCATTTTTTATTGTACATATAGTTAGTAACTGGCTTAGCACCCAAAATAAATATTTTGTGCTGTGATTATCCCAAAATTTTGGCCAAGTTTTAGTTTGTTGAATGGGGCTGGCTCTGAACATGAATTCAGTGTGTTGTCCATTTCCTTGCTCCCCAAGCTAATGATCATCTCCAATTCTCTGTTTCCACTCATTTTCTTTTTAACCCTCCATTGAAATGTAGAATTGTTTACATGTAAAAGCTTCACAAAACCATCTTATTGTCTGTGATGTGTACATTATCAGATGTTTGCTGGTTTCTGGTGATGAATCCATGACCAAATTCATGTTAAAAGTCGTTTCTTACACAGCTTGCTTCACTTCTGGAAACCTTTTCATAATTTTCAACGAAAACCTAAGCTGTTTTTTTAATAATAAATTTGGGTAAATAACCTGCGCTGTTTCTTTTTGTTTCCATTGTTCTTCGAAAAGTAAAAACAAAGTGGCAAACTCTTATTTGGCTTGGGAAATCTGCTCGGGTCAGAAATGTTTGGAATATGAGATTCTTAGCATTTTTTTGTAAAGTGGTGGTAGGTTGGAACGTGCACATGAAGCAAAAAAGTGCAGATTACCCATCATAGATGAATAAATGGATAGAATTGCCATTTATGTTTATAGCTTATATAACTTGTAATAGTAATAATTATGATTATAAAAATAATAACTAAATAAATTATTCACCATAAAAGGCTGAAAATATAATTTCTAGGACTTCTATTATGTATGTATGTATGTATATATATATATATATACATTATAACAATAATAACTAAATAAATTGTTCACCATAAAAGGCTGAAAATATAATTTCTAGGAGTTCTATATGTATGTGTGTATATATATATACACACACACACACATGAATTATATTTTTAGTTAGTATATGCTTGACATAATTCGTTATGCTTTCACTAGAAAAATTGAGAAAAAGATTTTTTTTTTTTTATTAGATGCTTTTCTCCAAAGAGAAGGAAAAAAATAGAACAGGGATGGGGAGAGAGAATATGGTGAAGAAAATGAACGAAAATGGTTAAAATCAGTGAAAAATGACTGACTAGCGTTTGTTGGGCGTGGGAGGTAAAATACAACCATCAAAACTTTAGAGATTTCGTTAAAACTCCGAGGAGAATTTGTATATTTTTCCTTAAATTTTGAGCTCTAAACGAAGTACATGAGAAGCATGAGTGTATAGTGGCAATGTGTTTAACTCTGGTACATTGCCACCCCTATAGGATCCATATGAGTTTCGATTTGAAAAATACCAATAATATGGGTAGAAAGAACATAAGAAAAAATATAGGCTCCATTGATTTTTATACGGTTTGTGTTAACGCACGAGTTTCATTTAAACGGTGAAAAGTTCAGTAAATTTGAACGATTTGATCTGATTTGAGTGTCTTGCCGTTTAAATGAGGGGTGTACATTACCATGAATTATATAAAAATTGATGGACTTTAATATTTTTTTTCATACTCTTTTAATTTGTACGGTTAAAAACTTTAGATGAGGATTTATATGGGCCCTCTAGGGATTACAATGTGCTCATTGTCGCCGTATAATTTGTTTCCCCAAAATATAGGGAAACAGGAGTATAGAAGTATCAACCCTCTTTTGCGAAAGTTTTTAAGCATTGAGATTATTGCAATTAGATAAACTGTTGATAATCGCCTTGAATATCAAGAGAGAAAATCCTTATGCAGTTTTATTGTTCAACACTGACAATTTGTTCATAGTTTTCATCAAAACTACGTTGTTTTGAGATGAATTTGTACCTAATTTAGAACACACCGCATGGAAGACAGTCCCAGTTCAAATTAGGGTAATATTGATAATATGGAAATAGGAGAATAAATAATGGGTAGTAAGGTCATTTCACTAATATAAAAATTGTACGCTAGGGTGTGAGAGAGAGAGAGATAGGTCATAAAAGTGAAATTTTAAAGGATTTGGATCCTCTAAATTTGAAGAATCATGAATTTATAAAATTAGACAATTTTATCCATTTATTACAAAAAAAAAAAAAAATGAAAAAATGATAAAGAGTGAAACTAAAAGGGATCGGGAACCAGAGAATTTGAAAGTTCATGAAATTGTGAATGTAGGCAATCCCAACCATTCATTGCAAAAAAAGATAAATGAGAGAAATTAAAGATGAAAAAAATAAATCAATAAAATTATCTAAATTCATAAATTCATGACTTTTTAAAATTTAGGTAATTTATATTCAACTAAAGATAAATAAAATGATTGATTAGAATTATTTAAATTTATAAATTCGTGACATTTTCAGAGGATCCTAATCTAAGGAAAAACGGAAACTCCCCCAAAAAATTTCCAAAAAATGGATTGGAACAAGGAGGCCTTGGGATAGTTACCCAACCACCGCTGTCTCTGTAAAAAGGAAAGTTAGTGAGAAAATGTAAGGTTGCAAACTCGTATAAATGCAATGCATGCTACCCTACCCCCTCCTCACAGAATCAACTTTCCTCTGTAGTGTACGCACAACAAACGCCACAAAACCAATTCATAACAACAATGATCTCAGTCATGGATAGTTCCGGTCAAGTTCAGGCTCCTGCCGCCGCCACCGCCGCCGATGCCACGTACTCGGAGTTCATCGTGGGCCTCTTCTTCGCCTTGTGGCCGGTGATCGCCTGCATAGCCATCTACGCCTGCTGCGCCTTGGGAAACAAGTTTTACAGCTACCTCTACCCGTCGGACGCCGATCTCGATGATGAATACAGCATGGAAATCGCCCCTACCAGTCTCGAGCTCGGAAACTACGGCCGTGAATCCAGCCGTGGTGGTGGCAATGGTAACGAAGGCACGTTCGAGTCGAGGTTGGGCGCGTTGGAGATGAGCGTCGACGCGATTCTACGACGTGCGAAGATGACCGTGGTGGTTTACAGCGTCGGCAACGACGGCGGCGTGAAAGGGGAAGAGAAAGAAAGAGAGACGGAGGAGGAGGAGGAGGAGGAGGAGGAGGAGTGTGTAATATGCATGGAGGAGTTTAAGGCGGAGGAAGTGTGTTGGGTTCTTCCTCACTGTCGACATGGCTTTCATTCCTCTTGTGCCGATCGGTGGTTCGTGCAGAAACCGAATTGTCCCGTTTGCCGGGCTCCGATTTGATCCATTTTTCTTTTGAGCTATTCTGAAATTATGTTCGTGGGCCTTTTTTTTTTTCTTTTTTTTTAATAATTATCATTTAGACTAAATTACTGTCGATAGAAAACGATAGGAAGATAAAAACATATATGGTTTTTGGTTTCTAATCTGGTTTAGTGGAGCTCGAGTTAACCCCTTCTCGATTGTTTGCTCTTATGGTGTTAATGTCAATTGCTCAAAGTTTTTGATGTTTTTGGTGGTTGTGTTTGAATGTATTGCTTTTACGAAAAATATTTATATATGTTTGTATCACCTTGAACAATGTCATTTGTAATCGACTTTATAAATTTTAATCGTAACTTGAATGAGCATAATACGAAATTATATAAAAATTAATATATATATATATATATATATAAATTAAAAGAATATAACTGAAAGACGTAGGATACGACTAAGATGTACTAGTAGTAGTATGACCTTATCCAACAAAAGAAACACAGCAGTCCCTCGCGTAAGCTAAGCCTCAGATTGCAATCCACGAACCCAATTCGTTAAACCCCAAGAATAAATCATCAAAATCAAACAACAGATTCCATGGTCGATTCCGGTTCCCTTCAATCTCCGGCTCCTCAGGCGCCTCCGATCCCCGCCGACGTCTGCATAATCGTCGGCGTCTTCGTCGCCCTGTGGCCGCTCTTCGTCATGATGGCCATCTACTTCTGCTACGCCTTGGCCGCCAACTTCTACCACTGCCTCACGCCGTCGGCGGACGACGAACGCCGAGGCGGGGGAGGAGCCGTAGTCGACGTCGAGCTCGGGAACGGAGATGGGCTCGAGCTGAGGTTGCGCGCGTTGGAGATGAGCGTAGAGGGGACTCTGAGACGGGGGAGGATGAAGGCGGTGGTTTACGGGGCCGGCGGCGACGGTGTTAAAGGAGGGGGAGAGAAGGGAATGAAGGAGGAGTGCGTGATATGCATGGAGGAGTTTAAGGTGGATGAGCTTTGTTGGGTTCTTCCTCATTGCGGACATGGTTTTCACTCCACTTGTGCCGATCGCTGGTTCCACCAGAAACCTAATTGTCCCGTTTGTCGAGGTCCCATATGATCCATTTTATAAATGTTTTTGGTCACCACTTTACAATTTTTATTCACCGTCTCTCTCTATTAGGCTTATCCTTCTTCTCTTTGACAAGAGTGAGCTTTTAAGTGCTCCGAACTTGAGAACATCTCAGCTGCTGCGCACGGTGAAAGTCTGACCCCTCCTCCCTATATGATAATCTCCTTTTCACAATTTATTTCATTGATCCCAAATGAATTCTCTTTTGATTCGTACCCATATGCTCAGAGATCTCAGTCTTGGATAAATCCCTAAAATATTTGTCCTGATTCGATGAGATGCTCTTCAGTAATCGGAGATAAATGGTTTTCAAATACCCATGTGGTGAAATTCAAACCCTCTTCGTCATTTGTGGTGCAAGAATCGATTTGGGGTTCCGGGGTTAATTCTTGAGGAGAAAAAGGTGGAGTATTAGTCAACATACACAGATCAACAGGCCCAAAGGGTGTATTCCGGGGTTCTGCCCCTGTGAATTTTCGGTTATTCGTGCTGTTTGTGGGACTGTTATCACATTTGCAAGCATTACCATTTTTATATGATTTCCACTTCGGGAAACCTCATTGCAAGCAAGCTTACAACGATGCCTCGAAAAGCTGAGTATTCTAGATGACCAACAAACAGCTCTTCTGGAGGACTTCTTCGTGCCTAGAATAAAAGAGGGTCCCCAAGGTTGCATTGCATCCATGTTCCTGAGGAAGGGGCTGTTGCCTCTTGCGCCTCTTTGGGAGCGGTTTTTCAAAGGGTCATGAAGAGCTTTATTCGATCTATATACATTCACTTCCAACATTCCATGCTCATTTTCCAACCTCATCAGTTTTCTATGGAAGACAGATCCCAAGCCAGGTATGTAGGGTCCCCACCTGTTGAATATGGCTTTGATATATTGTGCTGATTATTCTATGGCAGAGTTTCTTTCTATTCTCCGCTGGTTAATAGCATTGCCAGTCAGTAATCTTAATCCTTAGGCTACGGTTGGTAGGATAGATAAAATCGAATGGAGTTTAAAGGGTAAAAGTGGTCTTAGTTGGAATGCACCGTTTCCTTGTTGTGGGAATGGGTGCATGAGGGTAAGAATGCTCTATTGGAATCACTACTATGGAATAGGACATTCCAACAAAACTGTTTTGGCCCTCTAAAATCTACTTCATTTCATCCGATTTCTTTTCATTGTCCCAAACACGGCATTCGAAAATTTTCATCCATTTCTTGTTTTCAGATGGAGGCAAAACACATCTGGTGACTTTCTTGATCTGTTTATCAAGTAAAAATATTCCATTGAAGCAACTTTTTTTTTCCCCTTTTCTGTACCGTGCTGCGTGTTGGTGGGTGATAATCAGTGATACATACTTATTTGAGACCTATTAATATCATCTTGGTTGCTTACCTAAAAAAAAAATTTGATCCCTATTGCAGTTGAAATACGGTATTGTGGCTGACTGACACCAATATTTTTTCTATTTGGCTTTGGCTTTGGCTTTAGTTGGAACTGAATTTTTTATCCCAAGCATGACGCAGCCCATATGCTTGGCTCAACATACACAATGAAGGTTCGCATCAAAGATGTCTCCTGAAGGGGTATGTGATAGAGCATCTTTTCTTTCCTGTCTATGGATAGAGGCTGGGGTTTATCCCTTAGAATAAAGATTCGCGACATTCATATAAATTTTCTAGGCTTTTTTGATATAACATTTTTGTTTTTTTCGTTTGGTTTTATTTTATTTTTGCTGTTCCTCTGTTTCATGTTCTCCCTTTCATTTCATTGAAGTTCTCTCCCCCCACCTCCCTCACAACACCCCCCACCACCCCCCCCCCCCCCCCCACCACCGGGGGTTATCGAAAAACAGGTGACAGTTAAGTTGGAAGTCCGACAGTGGGTTTTGGTGGATCTAAGAACAACTAGGAAGCAGCTGTGAATTCAGTGTTGACTGCTTACTGTTCAACTTGCCCTTGCACAAAATTTGATTGAAATAAATCAATGAACTACTACTAAAAGATAAGCAATTTATTTAGGTGGAGTAAGTTACGGTGTTTAGTTATTACTAAATAGTTGTCATCAATTGGAAGTTTAACTAATAGACAATATAATATCTTAGTTTTGATATATTCAGAAATCCATTTTGTATTTGCTAAACAGAAGGATCCTTGGCTTCTTAAATTGTGCAGAAGCTCTTCCATGCGCATAAACCATATGCTATCACCTTTTGAATCTTGAGATCAGAATTCATTTATTTTGAAACTATCACCTTTTTTTGGCTAGGCAATGGAGGAGGAGGTTTTGAATCCCTTACCCCTTTATTATTATTAAAGGAAGAAATATACCAACCGGGCTAAGAAGGGCATGGCCGTGAGATAGGTAGTGGCTCTGAAAAATTCACGTTAACAACCCAACCTAATTTCTTGTTTTGCTTCCGTTTAGCCAAATTCAAATGCTTGGGAATGAGGCTTTGCTTTTATTGTTGTAGGGGGCAAATCCACTTCTATGCCAGAAATGTATCATCTTGTTCTGTTTTGTTGGCATTTGATGCATTAATAGTTACCTTCCAGAAATCCAAGTGCGATGGCACTTGAATCAACTAACCCTTCCATCACTCCCCTCCCTCCCGACCATCAAGAGTGAATAAAATAGGAATACTTATAGTATGAATGATGCAAGGAGTATGTAAGGAATAGCTCTTTTCAAAGCCCATGAGTGGAGTAAGTAATAGCTATCATGCCCTTGGCCATTGATGATAGATATTTCTTTTCTAATTCTCCTCATTGGCCGTGCAACCATTTTACTTATGATCCATGAGGATATTATTCCTTATATGTTATATTTCTACGGAACACGTATTCCATCATTCTGTGAATCAAATGAGTAGTTATATGCTGTGAGAAACTTTCAGTTTTGATTTTTCTACTTGTCTTGTTGCTTTTTTTCTTTTTTAAATAAAAATGATATCTTCTACACTGATCTACCTCACTAGTCACTTGGCCTGAAAATATGGAAGTCCTTAATGTTGCAAATGTTAGAATCTTTTGTACTTTGTAATTCCAGATTTCCTAGTATTATTTTTAATTACCGATTACTTATTTGAATTCTTCTATGCAGGTAGCAGAGTGGGGAAAGAGGAATCTATATGATGCCGAGATAAGACTCGTCACGAACACCTTGCTCAATTTTAAACTTTTCAAACAAATATTCCTTGCTTCTTTTTGGATCATGCATTATCTACAATTTCTGCCTCATCTGTCACTACGTGAGTGTAGCTGCATAGACGCATTTGATGACCAAGGGCCCTTTGGAAGGGGGCCGCTATATGAGAACATGGCAGTCAAAATCAACCCAAATGGCTAAAGGGTCTCAGTGGTCCAAAATCATCCGAAACCGAGATAGTGGATGGAAGACACTACATTTTACCTGAAGTTCAAGGAATTCTGTAAACCGGCGTGTTATGTGGACGAGCACTATTTCCCCACTATGTTAATGATTTGAGCCACGAATGTGGTAGCGAATAGGAGGCTCACTAGGGCCAGTCTCGGCCAGAGCCCAACGAGCCACATCTGGGAACTCGGAAATCACTGAGAAGTTTGCAAAGGGGATTGGTGAAGGCTGGGGAATGCCTTTACAATGACCGAACTTCATGGGTTTTCTTTTTGCTAGAAAATTTGCTGTGAGCGTGTTGGAACCTCTGCTGGGATTGCACTGAAGGTTGTATGGCTTTGAAGGGATTGCGGTCGAAATGGAAGTTGACATCTGGTCAATGTCCGTCTTAGTTCGTAGCGAAAAATTCCATTTTGCAGAGTGTTAGTGTTCTTAATTGTATAGAATGGAACCCCAAAGCAATACAGTTGTGTTAATGATTTTATTAAGACAACTCATTTTTTATGTAAACAAACTTGTTTCGTCGCGCTGCAGGATGGAATTAGGAACGATGGCACCGCACAAAGGACAGATCCCTATTCCTCGTTTGCTCTCTCAGTAAGTTATCAGATAATATCAACTCGTATTATTTTGAATGTACGTATGGTTAGTGGCTGGTTTAGTACTGTAATCAAAATGAACTGTGTTGTGATTACCTTAAAATTTTACCCAAGTTTTAGTCTGTTGAATGGGGTTGGCTCTGAATACAATTCCTTGTGTTGTCACAGTTGCTCTTAATCCTTGCTTCTGAAGTAAATAACCCCTTCATCTTCTGTTGTTGTGCATATGCTAATGTAAGGTCAGACTATGAAACCAAATTAAGTCTAAAGTGCGGGATATTTTCACCTTTGAGCCATATATTAAATATAATATATTAAAATCTTTGTAGAAGTAATTACATAGCTCATTAAATAACCCAAATAAAAATGGTATTAAAAAAAAAGGGTTAAATTTCCTCAAAACTTAAATACACGCAAGAATACAAAATATAGCATGTGATTGAAACCCCACTTAAAATAGAACCTATCATTTATAAATATTTTCTGTAAACAGAAAATGTTTTCTTATTTAAACGTTCAAATCTTTTTATTTTTATCCAACTCTTTTTAGACAAGAATTCTCTCAATTTTTCGGTCAAATTCTTCCCCTCCTCAATTTTAGTGAACCATTTGACAATTTTAAACCGTACGAATTGAAAGAATATATGCAAACACTTGAATATGTCAATTTTCATCAGATTTGAAAATTCAAAAACTATTCATTCGGTGCATAGACAATTCAGAATGTTTTCTAAACTTGTTTTCCAAAAAAAATTTACACCAGCTAGGGTCGGGATCATAGGCCACAGTCACAGGCCTAATAATATGAGAATAAAATGAATAGTGAGCTGAAAAGTAATTTCATAAATGTTAAAAGATAAGTGGAAAGAAAACATGAGTTAGAACTCTCGTCACATCATAGGAAGGCAAAAAAGCTCGAACGAAGGCATCAAAAGCGGAGTAGTAAGCTTAGACTTAAGGATCAAATTGCATCCGAGGAACAGGGGGATACACCAGCTAGGGTCAGGATCAAAGGCCACAGTCATAGGCCTAATAATATGAAAATAAAATGAATAGTGAGCTGAAAAGTAATTTCATAAATGTAAAAAGATAAGGGAAAAGAAAACAAGAGTTAGAACTCCCATCACATCATAGGAAGGCAAGAAAGTTCGAACGGAGGCATTAAAAGCGGAGCAGTAAACTTAGATTTAAGGATTGAATTGCATCCGATGAACAGGGGGACACAAAAATGTGATAAGAGAGGCGAACAAACCAATCAATCATATCAGCCGGTATAGTTTTACTAAAGACGGTAAATGAATAGGAATCAATTAGAAAACTACGTTAGTTTAGGATCCGATGCGCATTTTTTCCCCCTCAAAAGATAATGTAGGAAGCAAATAGTGAAAAACGGAGTGCTTCCCATAAAATATTTCAAATGGATCAAAAGAAAACTTACGGCCACTATTAGTAGGAAAGTAGAAACTTAAAGAACAGGAAATGATTCAAAAAAAGGAAACTGCGAAGTTGTATAAATGCTATCCTTCAACACTGCATTAGTTTCTGAAAACAAACCTTCTACTGTGATAAACAAACCCTCCCTATTTCATGAACAACAACAACAACGTGACAGTGAGGTATGGGAAGAGGCTGCAGTAGCCACTTGGGAAGAGAGTTGTCACGCTTCACTTGTTGACACACGTGACAGTGAGCCACAAACTCATGAACAATTTGGCGCATCTTAGGCCAGTAAAAAGCAGCGGACAGCCGGATAAATGTTCGTCGAACACCAGAAGGCCCCCGACTGGTAGAGAATGGAACTCATGGAGGAGGGCCTATTGAAAGCCATCATTGCAAGGAATGAGTAGACGCCCTTTGAGGAAAATCAATCCATGTTGCTCTGGATACTCAGAACGGCACTCGTGGGACTGAAGTAGCCGCCTATTTGAAGGATCGAGCCGGTAACTATGGAGGCCCTTGGTTATGTTAAACATGGGTTTTGGCATTGCAAGTACAGAGTTTAAGGAGGCTGGGTCGATATGGACAGCGAATCTGCAACTATATTTTCTTTCCCAGGCTTATAAAGGATTTCGAAATCGAGTTCCAAGAGCTTGATCAACCATTTCTGCTGATAAGGGGTTTGAATGGTGATCAGTATAATGTTTGCCCTTCAAAAGATGTTGTCGCCATTTTTTAATGGCTTCAATGATGGCATGCATTACAAGAGCATACGTTGAAGCCCGCTGCATTAAAGGGCAAAGCCTTTTATTAAAGCATGCAAGAGGAAGATTTAGCTGGGACAATACTGTGCCTATACCAATGGCGGAAGCACCAGTGTGTGAACTGAAAGACACGGAGAAGTTGCGCAATGCCTACACGGGTATAGTAAACGTAGCCCGTTTCAGTGCATTGAAGGCAACATCAGCTATAGGTGACCAAGGAAACGAGTCTTTCGAAGCAAGCCAGTAACTGTTGCTGCGAAAAAAGTGACGATAGTAGCCCGTAAGTCCCAAAAACCCTAGTAACATTTTGACATCTGAAGGAGTTGGCCAGTTCACCATGGCTAGAATTTTAGATGGGTAAGCGGAGGCTCCCATAGAAAGATGATATGACCTAAATATACAATTCAAAGTTGCACAAAGCTGCATTCGCTCGGGCTTTCATAAAATTTATGCTCCTACAAAGTCAGCGACGCCTGAGAGAGATGGTACAAATGCTCGGCCCACGAAGAGTTATAAATCAAGATATCTTCAAAAAAAAAAAAAAAGAGGACAAACCACCTCAACAATGGCCGAGACAGGCCATTCATTGCCACTTGGAATGTTGAAGGCTCATTAGATGATCCAAAGGGCACAACCAACGGCCGTCGTGTGTTCTGAATGCAGTTTTTGAAATATCATCAGGGTGAACCCTGATTTGATGATAACCAGCAGCACCATGCAGTTCATCGAGCAATTCTTCAAATTTTAATATAATTATCATCATTATTTTTATCAGATTATTATGGGTTCTCCTTTTTTTTTTTTTCTTTTTTAAAGGCATGTGAGTTTGCCACACTCTACTTAGTCATAAACATTTCGAGATTAGGATAAGCTACATCCGAATAAGGCTTGTCCTGTCTATATAGTCTACAATTCCAAATTGAAATCAATTTGAGGCGTTATAATAATTATGCGTATAGAGGTTCCAATGGCGGAATAGAGGGGATAAAACTAATCCATTAACCCATTTTCTCAAATTGGGAGCATTTTCCAACCCATCTGTTTCATAATACAATCTCTTACATTTATCTCACTTTATGACAATTTTCTTGCTTGCCAAACACAAACTTCATGATTCCATCACTCAAAAGGAAAGCAGAGTCGGTCAGCGATAACGATATTATACAAAGGCATGGGAGGAGACCAAAAGACTCCAACGCATTTCACAAAACTACAAGTACATGGGTTGCCCCTTTCATGTGTTCTCATTGACTCGATACCGGATTGCACTCTTCACTTCCCGATTCGACTGGAGGAAGTTTCTTTGAAAGCGACTTGGGTATGTCGAGATCGTCTAGCAAGCAACGTTGTTGCGGGTGTGACAATAATAAGCACATCTGACGGAAAAGTACACGCTGCAGACCCTGCCCGCTCTCGAAGATGTACCCCTCGTACTCGCTTACATGCTCCAGGGCGTCCACGAGCTTATCGTAGACCGTTTGAGGACGGTTATCGGGCCTCGGCTTGTCGTGGAGGTAGATCGCATCCAAGGTGAAGAGTTTCTGATTTGCAGGCCATTGGTACTGGGGTGGGGACGATGACCGGCAGTATATCAAGATCTGAAATGACAGTTTGGTAATTCATGTTAGGTCCTTTAACGAAGAATGCGAAGCTACAAGATGCAGATTTATTAATTGCTCCATGCAATGAAGTAAATAGGGTAGGAGATAATACAAACTTATTCAAACAAAAGCATGCCAAATAGACAATAATTCTAATGGCAATGTTTAGTTCGCAAAATGGAATATAAAAGGAATAGAATAGTCATTCCATAGGATTAGAATGGGCAAGGAATAGTCAATCCAATAAGTGATGAGTGGAATAGTTATTCTTGACCGAGCCGAAATAGGGCCCAAGTAGGAACAAAGGAAAGTTTGACTCATTTACAAGTTGAAACTCAAAGTATGGCCGAGGAATGGTTATTACCGCTAAGCCTCTTACAGAACTGAAGCCTAATTAGTCACCTCATTAGCCACTAAAACAAGTACTTCAGAAAGATCTCGTAAATAGTAAATAACATAATATTTGCAGCATTCATACTCTTTCCAGTCAAACCTCATTATAGACTTATCTTTCTTAATACACATGTTATATTTGCTTCGGGGAATAGAATAACTATTTGAAAGAAACATAATATGGAAGGAATAATAACCTGATAGACCATAGGCAAAATGGCTATTCTCATCGACTATGAAGGGAAATAGGCTTGGAATAACTCATACAAACAAAGGGAAAACGGAAAGGCCGCATTCTCTAATAAACCCATAAGGAAACCTAACACCTTGATACCCTTTCCTAGAAACCACCTAGGAAAACATATGGCATAAGTTGCATAGAGCTCTCCCCACCAAAAAAAAAAAAAAAAAAGAAAAAGAAAGGAAAGGAGATAGGGAGAAGCACAATTTACAAATGTAACCCGCCACTGACCCAGATCAACAATATTAACATTATAAATCCTTAACATTAACAATGATGAAAGAAAATTTTCTGCAACTACAGCTTCTGACACGAGTTCTATTGATATAGACAATGACTTTTCTGCACTAGGCTGGGAATGACCTTTAGATGCGCATGTGGGGAATCAGAATGGTAAGATATGGCAGGAAAGATATTAGTATTACAAGTTGAAAGGTAGAATAAAAATATATAGACCTCATTATTCAAGCTTATTTAAGCATGTTAGGCTAGTAAATTCCTGCACCTCATCCTTTATGTCTAAATCAAGGGGTCGAAATGCCTATTATGCCTACAATATTAGTAAAATCTTGTGTTTTAAAACATTTGAAACGTCTATTTATCCCAAAGGACCATTACAAGATACTGTCTCAAAATGTTAATTAAGTGTTAGGCCACTTAGCTCTTATATTCCATTCGACACGGCTATCAATTATCATATCCACTACATTATAGCCCTCTTTGCATATATTTCAGCTCAATACTAAGACATGGTATTAAACTGCTATTAGATAGACTTGCCCATATATTTAAGTTTCCATTTACACATTTACCCAGGGAAGTAAACACTACTGTCTTCAGGAAGGTATCCTTAATATCATTTTGATCTCTCCTTAATTCTCTACAATTTAGAGATGCACCATACTAGAAAAATATTGTCAAGATTCCACCCAAAACCAATTGGCAACCAACAGAGTGCTAAAAGCATCGGAATAGATAGTCCCAATCTGTTGTGTGACCCCCAAAACTCCCCCTCACCTGCAGCCACTGCACATGCACGACATGGGGGGCACACCAATGCCACCCTTGAGCCAAACAAAATTTAGCCCACTCTTGGACCAACCATAACCGAGTTCAATTATCATGTCAAGGTTCCACCCAAAAACCAATTGGCAATGGAGCAGTTTCCCAACAGGATACTTCAAGCATCATAATACATAGGCCCAATCCAATGTGGGACTCTCCACAAGTATAATGTTGGATTTAAGATCCAATTCACTGTCCAAGTATAATGAAAGGAAACTGTGAATCAAAAAATATCGAAAACAAGGAATAAAAAAAAATACAAGTTTTAATTCCACATTTTATAGTACTGGACTTGCATAAATCTTTATCTAGCACCACTAGAACCAGATTCTTTAGTAAAACAACACTATATAACATGATCGAAAAATACGTTTTTAATACAAATAAAATCCAAGTATTCTTACCACCCGGAGAATCCGATTTTGTGCCTGAGATTTCTTTGCTTCATAAGCCGCTACCCGGAATATCTGGGTGAGATCTGGCGGACCAGAAGAAGAATCGGCCGAAACTGAGAGTCCCCGAATTGCAGCAATTGCAGAATCAACACTACTGGTGAACTCCTTTCGAAGCTTCAAATTGAAAAGCAGAAACAGGAAGGAGATCAATGAATCAACTATGAAGCCCTGAACTAAACTTACAGCGAAATAAACCGTTCAGGAAAAATTAAGCAAATTCATGCAAATCTTTCATCAGAACACCCTACAAAAAATTCGTTACGCAGCTAGTTAAAATGCAACCGAGTACCAGAGAGGCCAAAGGAGAGCAGCTATAGATAATGACGAATATGTTTATATATTGACCCAGTCAAAAGTTGCCCTAACCCAAAATCGGGATAAAGGTGAGATCTTCTCCGCTTATTACGCATCTCTTAATAACGTATTTTCACATTGCTCAGGGTAAAACAATTGATGCAAGATCCCCCTAGAGAAGACAAAAAAGCATACGCATACCAAATAAGAATTTAAAGAGAACCCAACTCACAATCATGGATTATGCACCTCCAAGCTAGCTCAATTCCACAAAACCATATACCCAGAAAGCGAAAAAAGAAAAACAAAACAAAACAAATCCCAGTACTTCAAATACGATCTCTTAAGCAAATATAAGGGAAATCTTCCAAAAACAAGACAAATTAGAAATACCCAAGAAGCGGAATTGGAGAAAGAGGCGAAGGCGAATCGGTGAGAAGGGTTGATGGAGAGCTTGGAGTGGAGGAAGAGGAGGATGGCCTGTTTAATGGAGTCCAATCGGGTGGCGGGTTTTCCATTGTGGGCCGTCACCTTCATCTCCACCGTCGATTCCGCCCCCGCATCGATACAAAACAGTATGTCTTCGCCGCTGATCGGCGCCGGCGGGAGAGCAAAGCGGGTTGCTCCGCCGGAGGTCTCCGACTCCATTCTCTTTCTTTCCTCTCAGAGGGGAGCACCCGTTCATTCTGAGATTTATTCGCAAAACGCCGGAAAATGACGTCGTTTTGGATCCCCACCTTCTTCTCATACGGGGTACATACCGTGCTCAGGAACCAGCAAGGAGCGGCCTAGTCAATACCTCGTTTGTTATTTACAGGAAGGCCTCATTTGCCTTCCTCAAGGATCTAATTAGCCGCGGGTCTTTCTTTCGAAAGCCTAATGAACCGCGACGTGTATAACTCTCAGTTACAGGAAACATTGGATACCATGCTGGAGGACAATGTAAGGAGCGGTTTTGGATTTCGTGGTACCGAATTCATGTCCAGCAATTTTTTTATTTTTTATTTTTTAATGATCTTCAACCAAGAACTAGGGAATAAAATGAGCTTTATAATAAAATATCTCGGTGGATTTCGGTTAAGAATTGTGCAACACAACGGTGCACAGAAGAATTCTCAATACTTTCGCAAGAAAAACAGTGAAATCAGAAGCTAGAATTGATGACGAAGGAGCACAACTTCTGCAAGAACCCCAAAGAGAGGATGAGAAGCAATAACCAATGAGAGAAGTGAAGCAAAAGAGAGAATTAATATTCTATTTATTTTAATCAAGAATTATAAAAAATGTATAATACTAATTTACATGTTCAAAATACCTAATTTTGATAAAGATAATATCTATCTCAAAAGAATTGATAAAGATATAAGGTAATTCTTATCCCTAAAATATTATCAATATCTAATGATATATAACCATATCTCTAATAGAAGTGTCAGCCAGCCCAATTGCCCTGAAATAGCTTTTTGATATTTAATTTTTGAATTTTAAATCTTATAGGCTAAGCATTGTGGTTCTTCAAGTACCCAATTTTGCTAGCTCCTCATTGCCAATTGGGTCCCACCTAAGAAGATGTGACCTGAGACGGATACTTCACATGTCCCGTGACTTCCAGGATCATTACAAAGGAAATGAAAACCAAGATTTGCTTAATCCGATATCAAACGGGAGCTACGAGCACCCTTCATGGACGAACCATGCATGGAAACCCTTTGGTTTTCAAGGCATTGGTTTCTCACCAGTGTTTGTGCTACTCAAACTTACGCTCTCACTTGGTCTATGGTTGATTCCGTAACAAACAAAAATAAATAGGAATCTCTAGTTATACCTCATAAAAAATGGCTTCTTTCGCAGAATCAACCATTTCCTTTCTTTTAAATAAAAAGAAACTGCAGTCCGTAGGATTGGGGCCGAGCATTATGGTTCTTTGACCATGTTAGAACACCTTCATTGTCAATTGGTTTTGAGATAAAACCTTGACAAAACACATATGGCACATATTTGACCAAGTCAGCCATCAATCCTCGCATCACAACTGATCCTTACTTTTCTTCCTTCCTGTTGGTTCACTTTACTTGAAAATCTGTCTTTCCTTTTATCAGTGGCAAGAAAGAATTATTAAGCTTATACTAGACGCCAGCTATCGGGGGACAATGGTGACACAGGTCCTATCTGTTTGCTTTCATAAGCAGAGATGAAAAACCTCATGGTGAATTTGGTGAATTTAACACGGTAGAATGAAATGGAATGAATTTTAAAAAAACGAGGTACAGGTACAGGATGTAAATGTGAAAGAAAAAAAATCAACAAAACCTACAGCAACCTTAACATGTGCTCGCTAACCTTAACCTCGAGTCCCTTAAGCTACACACGTTAACGAGGAGTGGACATGAGACGAGCCCTCCCCATAGAGGAATGTCTGTACATATACAAGCAAACACACCCACATAACTATTTAGCTAGTTGATTTCTTTCGTGATCGAAGAATGCTTGCTTTTATGGCAGCACACATCGTTGAGGACTGAGATGTTTATTAGCTCTCTCACGTTTGTTGCACAAAGAAGTGACCGTAATGTGTTTATAATCAAGGGAAGAAGTTGGTGAAATTGAAAAGAGGCCTTCGTTATCCTCGTCATTCCCACAAAATCAAGTTTCCTTGTGAGAACCTCCTTGCGAGATCACAACCACAGGCTTAAACCACTTCTCCACTGGTCACACAGCAGCAAGTGGACATGAGAACTGCAGGAGCAAGAGCCAACATTGTCATAAATTGGCCTTAACTTCAGTGCCCAAGAACATTTGTTCCCTCGAGCCAACTTCTTGTTTTGGGTCAAATGCACTAGCAGCTTAGAGTCCTTGTGTTCTTGTATGCTCTGAATGGATTCATACAGAACGAACCCTTTCCTCATAGAATTTGGAGGCATCTTGTACAACTTCCAACCCAACACGTAGAATGTACAGAAAACCGAACGCATTATCATTTCCCTGAAAATCTAGAGGAAAGATTCTGCAAGACTTTGCTTGGCCAACAGAGAATAATTTTACTATTTTCTTTCAATTTATACGATTAGAATTATGCAAAGGTGCATTCAAAATATATTACAGAACAGAATTTCAAAAGGGAAAACAAAGAACCATCAAACAAAAGGTCTGTGGGACAGCTTCAAGCTAGAAGCACCAAGGAAAATCGAGGCCATCCAATTCACAACATTTGATCTCTTTATTAAACAAAAGGCCAGAAGTGTTGGAAAATGTAGACCCTCACAATAACTGCATACGATGGATCACTGTGCGACTGGTAAAACATTGTAAAAATACAGCTCAGAAGCCAAGCGTTAAGCTGACTGCACTGAAGACCCAATAGTGAACCTTCTCAAGCGTAAGCTTGTCATCACAATGCCAAAAATGATTGTGAACCCGATGGTTCAACTCAAAACCATGCAATCACAAAATTTGACTTTAATTGGACCAAAAGCTGTTTCAGAACCCCAGAGCCAAAATGTTGCAAATCAAATACATCGCATCAAGCATTCTTCCTACTTATTCTCTAGACAAAAGAACTTTTGGGAATTCTTTGTGGAGGCATGGAATTTACACAAGGTGCACACTATATGGATAATTCTACAAATAAAAGCACAGCTGAAATTAATTGACATCTCTAGAGTGTTGAAAAGTATAGATCCATAAAATACATACACTGAATCACTGTAAGAGATTAACATGGAGTATAATTTTGAGAAGCTCAGAAGCCAAGCGTTAAGTTGATTGCACTGAAGATCCAACAGTTGATCCAATAGTGGATCTTCTCAACTGTAAGCTAGTCATCATAGCATCAAAATCTTCACACAAACTAAAACTTTTGAATGAGGAACAGTAATCACAAAATGCAAACAATTAAAATGAAAACAATATGGGAAAAAGGGGACGCGGTTGAAGTTAAGAGATAATTATTTAAGATAACAATATATAGAAATGCAAGCATTAGTTAGCTAAATAAGAGAACATATATAGTCACTTGGTTATACTCAAACTCAGAAACTAAAGTGCAAGGTAATTATAAAACAAACTAACTTCCCTGAAAAAGAATCCTGAAACTTCACTACAAAGAGGATTAGATCAAATCCACTAGAAACAACAGCTGCAATCAAAAGGACAAAGGGAAGTACCTCCTGCATCTGCCTTCCCAATACCCAGCTCCTCTTCTGAGTATAGAGCAAGCCCATCACCTGTTTTCTTTCTAGGCCGAGGAGGAGGGTCTGCAAACCTACTCTCTTTGCTTTTACTCTTCTTCTTCATCTTCTCTGGTTTCAAAGTATCATCTTTTGTGGAGTTTTGGATCTTCTCCTGTCCTGGTTTCTTTCTCCTTCGTTTGGAGAATATTTCCTCAATCTCACTACAAGGTTTCTTGGTTACAGGAGATTTCTTTTCTGGTTCCACAGAAGATGAAGCTTTCTTCTTGGTCATGATTTGGACCTAAGTTTTCTGTAATTGTGACAATGAGATATCAATGAAATCATCAATACACAAGTCTCGGGTCGGTTTGGCTGCAAAGAAAACTAAGGAAAAACCAAATCTCTCACAACTGAAGGAGAATTAGAATGCTCACACAACAGCAAAAACCATCCATTTTAGGAAAAGAAATTCTGTTCTTTTCTTCAATTGACGTGGTTAAAGCCTCAAATACACTACTTATATGGAGGGAAACAATACCATTTTAGGAAGTATTTTAACATCATAAATGATAGAACTTAAATGGCGTTTTGATACTAGTAAAAGACTTATTTTTCTAACTTGGGTCCCCATTACTTTGTTCCGCTTGGTGAATCTACCAGGGCACACTAGACCAGTTCTAGTGTATCAATCCAAATTAGCGTTTTGACGCACAATTTCAAATTTGAACATTATGAATTGAATGAAGATAAAAAATCAAGATACTGTATTGATTTTCATATGGTTTTTTTTTATGTATGAACCCTTCATCATAGCATCAAAATCTATTTGCCTAAAGTATTCTCGTGCATAGAGAGTATAAATGCCCAATGGTTGACCTCAAAATTGTGCAAGTTGAAAGTATGACATAAATTTGAGGAATTTCTAGACAAATATCATAATTAAACCAATTTAAACACAGATACTTAACTTCCATTGAAGCACTAATAATTGGGCACCAGTTTCAGAAAATTCCAAATCTTTATTAATCCATTAAGCTTTTATCAGTATGAAATACAAGTTGAAATCGCAAGATGCAATCAGAAAGCTTTAAAGTTGCGCAATTTTCAAGCAATTCAATTACATTAATAGCTATTACCTAAATCAGAGTAGTTAAAAAGATAATATCAATCAATATATGGTAAATGGGACCATAAGTCCATATTTTATTAGACAAAACTACCTATTAAATCATACTTTGTTTCTTAACAAGAAAACCCAAATTGCAGCCAGACATGTGCAAAAAAGCATATTCAGATACACAGCACAAATCCTAAACACAAACAAGGATATAAAATTTAGCTGCTCTAAATTTGAAGGAAACCTTTTAAAAGGAGCTCCCTCACTCGTGAAAGGCAGCTTTCTATAGGCACAGTGCAAAAGGTGGCCCATTACAGAACTAACAAGCCCCCGTGTCTGACTTGGTTGGTGCCATCCGATGAATGCTAAACACAATTCAACTATTAATGACTTTAAACGTAATCAAACTAGTAACAGACTTACCAACAACCAAAAGTATAACTTTTAAAGAAGAGGTTGTCCATCATTTTGATAAATTTTTGACAATGTAGGCCGGGCATTGTGGCATGAAATAATATCATAATTTCATGAAATCTTCTCCGGTGAATTCATATAGGCTCTAAGCGGCAGACGGGTCACCATTCAAAGGTGCCTGCTGTTGACTCAGATAGAGAGCCCTTCCTAAAATCACCTCCTTCCAAATGAAAACCCTAAATCAACCATTAAAAAATGAAAATAGATCTTGGATTTATCACAGTTTATAATGGGCTCCTCACCAAGACCGAATCCAAAATTCTAACTTTTCATCATCCGACATTCAAAAATCTAAGAGAAAAGTAAGAATCAATCTCTGATTCATCACGGTTTATTCTACAGTGTAGGAAAAAACACAAGCGTTAATCTTCGATTTATTGCAGTTTCTAGTAGAATCCTTACCAAAACAGGATCCAAGATAGGAACTTTTGAACATCCGAAAGCTCCCTCCACCATACAATCTGTGTAAGCATAAGCCAAAACGGAGGGAGGGAGAGAGAGAGAGAGATGGGTGGGGGGGGGGGGAACCCTAGAAAGTTCGAGTGAGGACTGGAGACAGAGAGAAAAGGGTGGGGGGGAAGCGGGGGGAAACCCTAGAAAGTCCAAGTGCGGAGTGGAGGAGGCCTGGACTGCAAGTTTATAGGGTTCACGGGAAACCCTATTCGTGCGAAATTACCAGAAGGAACAACAAGGAAGAGAGATTGACATTTATGACCTTCTAGGGCTCCATTTCATTGAAATTGCAATTTAGGGCTCCATAGACGATAAATTGGGAAATAGGTCTCTCTTCTAGAAGCTTCGTTTTAGGAAATTACAACATTCAAAAACCAAACAAATTAATGACTGGCCCACCCAGGAAAGTAATTAGAAATAGGAAGAGGATGAAAAAATTTTATAGGCATCTTTTAATTAGGCATAGTTGCATTTCAAAGATAAGTGAATTTAAAAAATAGTTAATGTTTTATTAAATTAAGGTTATTTTAAGGTGAATTTGTTCGTAATTACGAGTTAAAAAAAATACTCTCATTTCATACCCCAGTATTGTATAAAGATGCATCCTAAAATAATGTTTGTGTGTGTGTTTAACTACAAGCCAAAATATAATTCTATTCAAATTTATGCAGACGTGATGACACACACTATAAATACGTGAAAATGATGTATTTGTAAAATTATAATTTTTCTATTTGAGTTTAATAGATGCAATTACAAAAATTTAACTATTTTAGTTTATATTTTTGTAGTTGCTTTTCCTCCATTTTTTCTTAGACAGCCAAGCAAATATTTTACACACTAAGTATTAAAATCGATTTTATCATGGTAGTCAAACACAACATGTGTGATGAATGAGTTTAAAAATGAAGTTTGTATCAAAAAGTAATTAGTGCATTTTTATTAAAATAAGCGCTAAAAATAATCATTATTTTTAAATGTAAACTGAAAAAAATTAGGCACCTTTGAACAATTCCACCTCGATAAATCAAAAGAAAAATATGAAAACGCCTGTTTATGGCTATTCATTAGATGTAGCACATAAAAATCAATAAATCTAGCCCTTTATATATTTATATATTTATTAATTTTGCATTACCTTCAAAAAAATATTTTAACATTGTAAAATCTCAAAGCAACTTGACGGTTTAAAATTTATTTATTTTCTCTAAACCATCGATCAAAATTTGGCCGGTGAGGGAAGCAACGGAAACCCGATAATAAATTCGGAAGACGAGACCCGACCCGACGCGACCCGGAGCAGGCAAAGAGCGAGCGAGCGAGCGAAAGGGCGAGGGTGAGAGAAGAAGAATCGGAGGAGATGGTGGTTGGGTGCGTTGAATTCATCTACTTCCCCACTTCTCTCTGACCAAAATCCTCATAAACCCTCGAATCGATCTCTCACTTCAGGTGAAATCTCATCACCATCGTCGTCGCCTCAATTACAATTGTTATTGATCGGCTTGAAAACCTTTAAAAGTCATGGATGCAACAGCGAGCTTCGGTGTCCTTCGTCGCATGCAGCTCCCCGGTTCAAATCTCGTCAATTCAGGTCATAAATTTTCAGTGTAAGCGTCTACGATGATGATGATCCTCGGCCATATACATGATGATCTTTGATTAAAGCATTTGTAAAGCCTTAATTTTGTGATACATGTGCCACTTTTGGAATTTGGGAATTCATAAAAGGACAGCACATGGAATCAACCCGTAATATATTATTGTTCGCTGTTATTATTTTTCATTGCCTGATCTAATATATTTAGTCCGTGTTCTCATAGTTTATTTAATTGAATTGGGTTGCCTGTTCTAATGGCATCGACACAATAAGCAATCCATATTTACAAATGGTACTGAACTTGAGGAATGCTTACTTTTGGGACGGCAGCACTAGATCACTCATGCCACAATGGAAAAAAACAAAAAGAAAAGCATAAAACTTAATTATGATTGGCTTGCGGCGTAAAAGTTGGTTATGACTACCATAAATCCAGTTTTCTTTTTTCATTCCATTAAAAAATTTACACCAGCTTAACTTTGGAGAGGTGTATTTTAAAAGAGTACATAGGATTGCCCAGATGTTAAGCAACCGCTGCACTGAAATGATAATATAATTAGCTGCTAGTTAGTTGGTCTAGTGGTATTAGCATGTATAATAAAGACTTGATGCTCAGCAGGCTAGGTCAAAGACCAAACTGTTGTAGCTACTAAATTGGGTGCTTGTTGTAAGCACATAAAATGAACCATTGTGGTCTTAAATCACAAGATTTTGATAGATTCAGGCTTCGAGCTCACATGATTTCGAGTGATGCATCTAGCACACAAGGAGGATCACATGCCATTGTGAAAAGGAATCTCATTGGGCAGACTTTTTGTTCTGTGGGAGTACACACATATAATGGGAATGCCATAGAATCTCAATCACATGTTGCAGAGGAAAAGGTCGGAGTTATGCTTTTGAATCTTGGAGGTCCAGATACACTTCATGATGTCCAGCCTTTTTTGTTCAATTTATTTGCAGATCCGGTATGCTAGTTATTTTTTCTCTGCTTTGATTCATTATCATTGAAGTAGGTAGCAAAAATCTTAAGATTTTGATGTTACATTAGTATTTAATGCTTTGATCCAGGATATCATACGCCTCCCCAGGCTGTTTCGGTTTCTCCAGCGACCTTTGGCACAGCTAATATCCATGCTCCGGGCCTCTAAAAGTAGAGAAGGGTATGCTGCAATAGGAGGTGGTTCACCATTGAGAAAAATAACTGATGAACAGGTAGGATGTGTCTTTATTTTCTTATTTGAATAGTTTCTGTTGTAGTATCTACCATAGTTGTTCAGCTAAAAAGCCAATTTTCTGATGTTATGATTTGGTATTCTCCTTGTTATTTTGGGTGTCTGAAATGTGTGTTACTTTCTAAATTAATAGCTGGAGCTACCTTTGTTTTCTGATAAAAAATAGTTGGGTCTACTTGGTGCAGGCACACGCACTTAAAATGGCTTTAGAAGCAAAGAAAAAACCTGCAAACATCTATGTCGCAATGCGATATTGGCATCCATTTACCGAGGAAGCAGTTCAGCAGGCAAGTCTTTAAACTTGAGATGCCAGTTTATGGCCTTCAATTTCTGTACATTTTTTATTGTTGTAATTCTACAATTTCATTCTAACTTTAAAGTCAAGTTATTTAGCTGTAATATGTGATTGTGCCATCTTCCTTGTACCATATGAACTGTTAAGACTGAAAGCAGGCCATTAGCTTGATGTCTTTCATAGTTTCGTTAAGCTAATGAATGACTTTGCTAACATGGCATTTTATTACTTTCCTGAATTCTATACATTTTACAATTTAATTGATGACCAAACTATCAAATATTAGCAAAAAAATAATAATAATAAAGATGAGCAAGGGCTTCTATTAGGATGTAGGGCCTCCTTGTTCTTGCCAGTGGAATTGTTGAGTTGGTGAATTTTTTTTGTTTTAAGAGCTGGTATGGAGAAGTGTACAACTACATGCACCACGCTTTTGTGGTGGGTGGTAGATTGATTTACAGATGCTAACTTTATGGTTTGTGATTAATAGGGAAACACTTGTTTTTGTATTTTAGGCTGACATGATTTTAATGTTTACTTTGATCATTTGTATTTATAAACACAACACCTCTATATTACATGTATTTACAACTTAGAGCTTGGATAGAGTTTGTGCACTTTCTTTGTAAATAATTCATTGAAAGGATTACTGTTTTATCATATTTCTGGGCCTGATTGTTTCTTGTTCCATTTGTTCATATCGATACTGTTAATTGAGTGTTTTATATTATTAGGCTTTATGATATTAGGCCCATTAGGGTTTTATATCATGTTTCCTTATTCAAGTGTGATAGGGTTTCTTTGTTCAAGTGTGATAAGGTTTTCTTGTTTAAGTGTGATAGGATTTTCTAGCAACCCTAGTATTTAGTATTATAAATAGATACTCTTGGTGCTCGTATTAGGGTATTCGACTTTTGTTCGTATAATTCTCTTTTATCTGAATTTTTACATGGTGTCAGAGCCACACACACACACAAAAAAAATCCCTAACCCTAACCCTAGGGAGAGGCGAACGACGAGAATAAGTCTAAGTGATCTGATCACGAACCACAAGTTGCAAGGCAGGACAAAGCTCATAAACAAGAAAATCATCATCTGCAGGCAATAATACAAACTTAGTCTGAGGAACATAAGACTCAGTCTCAAAGAAGACGACATCAGCTTAGATAATATAACAACGAACCTCAGGAGAATAGCAATGATAGCCTTTTTGAGTCCGAGAATAGCCCACAAACACACACCAAAGAGCACCAACATTAAGCTTGGAGAGATCGGGATGCTATTGGATGCAAATGGGTCTTCACAATCAAGGTCAATCCTGATGGCTCCTTGCCTGCGTGAAGGCTCACTTGGTTTTCAAAGGTTATGCCCAAAAATATGGGATGGATTACTTTGACACATTCTCTCCTATGGCTAAGATGGCATCTATTCGTCTTCTTATCTCTCTTGCAGTGACCTTTCAGTGGTCTATTAAGCAGCTTGATGTGAAAAATGCTTTTCTCCACTGTCATTTGGTGGAAGAGGTTTATGTTGAGCAACCCCCAGTGTTTGTCGCTCAAGGGGAGTCCTGTATTGTTTGTCAGCTGAAGTGATCCCTATATGGTTTGAAACAGTCTCCTCGAACTTGGTAGCCGGTTCAGTGAGCTAGTTATGAAATTTGGATTGAAAAGATGTTCAAGTAATCATTCCATATTCTACTCTAGATCCCTGGCAAGTTTGATTTTGTTAGTAGTCTATGTTGATGATATTGTGCTAATCAAGAATGATGTTGGTGGCATCTCTCGCTTGAAGCAATGCTTGCATCAACACTTTCATGCTAAGGAACTTGGGGAGTTTCGTTATTTTGTGGGCATAAAACTGGCAAGATGTAGATAAAGCATCTTCCTCTTGCAAAGGAAGTACGTTCTTGACCTACTCAAAGAGACAGGTATGTTAGGTGCTCGACCTTCGGACATTCCTATGGATCCTAATGTTCGTCTGTCATTGGAAGATGGAGACTTTCTTACAGATCCTGAGAGGTACCGTTGCCTAGTTGGGAAGCTTAATTATTTGGCAATAATGCGCCCAAACATTGCTTTCTCAGCCAATATAGTGAGTCAGTTTATGTTTTCTCCTCGGACTACGCACTGGGATGCTGTGTGTCGGATTCTTCACTATTTGAAGGATTCTCTAGGACGTGGTCTGTGGTATCGTAATCACGGAGGCACCAGATTGGAGGGGTTCTCTAATGCTGATTGGGCGGGATCTCCTAGTGATAGAAGATCCATGATGGGCTCCTATGTTTTCATTGGTGGTAACCTTATGCCTTGGAAGAGCAAGAAACAGACTGTTGTGGCTCGTTCAATGCAGAATCGGAGTATAGAGCTATGGCACAAATAGCGAGTGAGTTAGTTTGGCTCCATCATATACTTAGTGAGCTTGGCTTCCCAGTTATCGATCCTATGAAGCTGTGGTGTGACAATCAAGCTGCCATTCATATTGCTACAAATCTTGTGTTTCATGAGCACACTAAACACATTGAGATCGATTGCCACTTCATCCACAAAAAGATACAGCAAAAGTTGATATCTACAAAATATATTTGAAAAGGTGATCAACTTGCCAACATCTTCACCAAGTATGTGAGTGCGGGTCGTTTGTGTGCCATTTGTAACAAGCTGGGTACGCGTAATATTCATGCTCCAGCTTAAGGGGGAATGTTAATTGAGTGTTTTATGTTATTGGGTTTTATGATATTAAGCCCATTAGGGTTTTCTATTATGTTTTCTTATTCAAGTGTGATAGGTTTTCCTTGTTCAAGTATGATATGGTTTCCTAACAACCCTAATATTGAGTATTATAAATAGATACTCTTGGTGCTCGTATTAGGGTTTCTGACTTTTCTCCGTATAATTCTCTATTCTCCCAATTTCTACAGATACATTTTGCTAAGGATTTTTCAAAGCCTTTTTTTTTATCAAGTGGCTCCAGCCACTATGGATGCATGATATGGGGTTGAGAGAAAAATATCAGCATTAATTTTTTTCTCATATATGGATTAGAATCAGATGTTCCCTAGCCCTTTTCAATCTATGGTTGAAATGTTTTAATAATTTGCGACAGATTAAGAAAGACAGGATCACACGGCTTGTTGTGCTGCCACTCTATCCTCAATTTTCCATCTCTACAACTGGGTCTAGTGTTCGAGTCCTCCAAAACATTTTCAGGTGATTTTTTTTTAATTTTTTTGTACTCTAATTCTTACTTAGTTATTTAATTCCAAAATTTTTCAACCTTATTGAAATTTCTTGAATATTGATCATATGTCAGGGAAGATTCATATTTGTCAAGACTGCCTGTATCTATTATTCAGTCCTGGTATCAGCGACAAGGTTATATTAGGTCAATGGCTGATTTGATTGAGAAAGAGCTAGAGAGATTTTTGGAGCCCAAGGGGGTCAGTTTTCTTACATTGACTTATTTGACCCAATACTCTTAGTGCATAAAATTAATTTGTCTGTGATTCTAATTGTTATTATTTTAATGAATTTCTAGGTCATGATATTCTTTAGTGCCCATGGTGTACCTGTTAGTTATGTTGAGGAAGCCGGAGATCCATACAAAGATCAGATGGAGGAGTGCATATTTTTTATCATGCAGGAGTTGAAAGCTAGGGGGATTAATAATGACCATACACTTGCTTATCAGGTTGAAATTATAACTTTTTTTTAAGCATTACCATTTCCAATGTTTGCTGCCAGAACTAACTTGGGCTGCTGACTAAACGCACACCACTTAACTATCAACCATCTCTCCCATTTTGCCTCCCCTTCACCCCCTGGAAGTAGGGAAAAAAGGAAAAACCAAGGGGATGTTTCCCCTTCTCCACTAAAGAAATGAGATTATCATAAATACAACTCCAATACATTAAAAAGAAAATAATTAAATAATTTAGTTATGGAAAATTTATTCATTTTCCATTTCCAAAGTTAGGCTTTATAATATTTTGATTGAGTTAATTTCTTGAGTAATTTCAAGGTAATCGTTTCAATTATGTAGAAAACCTTGTGTTCTAAGTGGTCCAAGTTTTAATATATTAAAGAGAACATGTTTTATATTTTTTCTAGTATTCCTAAAACCAAGCTAATTGGAGAACCTTTTTTTTCTTTTTTTTCTTTCAAAATTGCATTAATAAAATAGATATTTAACATGTAATAATATATGGAAATAAAAATCTAGTTTTCCCTAAGTAAACTAGACCCTAGGGTAGGGCTATTTTTGCAGTGCTTAACTCGCAAGCGATCTCGTAATTCTTTTTTTTTATTTATGTTTTTTTTATTACCAGAGCCGAGTTGGACCAGTAGAATGGTTGAAGCCCTACACTGATAAAGTTCTTGTTGAGCTTGGCCAAAATGGTGTCAAGAGCCTTCTAGCTGTTCCAGTGAGGTATGGTTGGTTCAGGAGCAATATTTTTGGTGCTTTTTTAATCCGTCTTATCCCAGTCTGTCTGATGTTTTAGGTTTTAACCAGTCCTTTGGTTCTCAGGTTTGGAATAGAATAGCAGTTTAATAGAAATATAACATTTAAGAAGTAATATCTACATGGGTCATGAGTGAAAATGGCCACTCCTGAGGACAATGAGGGGAATGGATATGGAATAGATAACGAATAACTATTACCAATAACTAAGGGTGCAATAAGTATTACTCAAACATTTCATTCATGGTCTTTAAAAATAGTTGTTCCTCACATACTCCCCTGATGCCATGTTATATTTTTATGGATAGTTATTTAATTTCTACCCTATTCCACTTTGTGAACCAAACACCTTGTAAGAATGTTTATTGCCATTAAGTCTGTTGTAGCTGGCGCTTATGGAGGATTCTTTTGCATAAATTTGTTATTTGGATTAAGAAAGTATTTGTTCTCGTGTTGGTTCTAAATTTAATGACCTAATTCCCAAATGGCATTGTCTGTATTGCCTTCATGGATTTCCCTATATTCTTATGGCATGTTTGATTTTTGATAATAGCTATTCCTATTCATTATGAGTCTATTCTTAAGGAGTAGCTCTATCCTCACTTTGGTCATTTTAGAACTTGAAATAGCCTATTTTTGTTCAGGCTTTATTAAGAATATCTATTCCACTCATGATCCATGAGAATACCTATTCCTTAGCTATTCTTCTCTTATGGAATAGGTATTTCATTCCCATTATATTCCCGTGCATCAACACACATTAGTGCATCGGATTTGCTCTAAATTCTATCAACTTGATGCCCTTGAATGCATCAAAAACTTTGCTACTGCTTAGCATCTGATTTGGCTTGAAAAGTTTCCATAATTTTGGTATGTACCCCAAATTTTTTATCCCAGTTTTGTGAGCGAGCACATAGAGACTCTTGAAGAGATTGATATGGAGTACAAAGAACTGGCCCTCAAATCTGGCATCGAGAATTGGGGCCGTGTCCCTGCTCTGGGCTGTACATCTTCCTTCATTACAGATCTGGCCGATGCAGTGATCGAAGCCCTACCTTTAGCAACAGCCATGTCAACTTCAAAGGTCAATCCTGAAGAAGCTGATCAGGATCTCCTGGGACAGGCTATCAAACTGTTTTTCGGTTCGATTTTAGCATTTGTTTTGCTCTTTTCACCGAAAATGATTCTGGCATTCAGGAACCATCTCGTGTGAAGGATTTTAGTTCTTCTTTAAATCATACCATGGCGGAATGAATCTGATGAATGATTCATCGAACACGTCGCGTTAGGCAATGTCAGTTCTATTTACTATATTGTGTATTTTGATGATTTTGCAACGCCATGTGATAGTCTGTTTCCCCCTTATTTTTATTTTTTATTTTTAATAAAAAGGAAAGAAGAATTATACACTCTATTTTGTTTGATTATTCGGACGCATCAACCAGTTACGAAATTGCATTGATAGCCTCGACTCGTGTCCTCGCTCGTCTAAGAGCTAGATTTGCCTTGATTATTTTTCTTTTACCTTCGGCTTTCCTCAAGTTAACTTCCGCTATTTCACGAGGTTGAGGCAATGTCAGTTCTATTTACTATATTGTGTATTTTGATGATTTTGCAACGCCATGTGATAGTCTGTTTCCCCCTTATTTTTATTTTTTATTTTTAATAAAAAGGAAAGAAGAATTTGTAGTGCAGCATCCGATTTTTTTTAATTTTTATTTTTAATAAAAAGGAATGAAGAATTTGTAGTGCAGCATCCGATTAGTGTCCACCTTTGAAAATTGAGAAAGTTTCACAATATATATTTGGGATCGCCCTTTATTTATGGAACATATTGGTCCTTTTTAATGGAATGAAATTACAAAAAATAAATAAATAAATAAATTCTACCCAATTGTGTAAATTACAATTGTATGCTGGCCTAAAGTTCGTGAACTCCACTGTTACAAGCTTGGCACTCGGAGTATTAGTTGAGAGTGCACTAAAATGCAAGGCCTATAGGAGATGTAACCCAAAAAAGAGAAATTACAGTAGCAATTCTACACATTCCTCTGAATCATCATCAAAAGTTCGAAACAGATTTGAGCTTGAATGAGTTGCTCCGGTAAAAGAATTAATAATTAAAATGAAATCCTATGATGATAGGCTTTATTAAGAGCAGAAACCCATGCGTAGCGCGAGCCTAAACATAGTACCCGGTGAACGTAAAACCTCGACCCATAATCTCACCAGCACAGAACCACACATAACACTCTATGCCGAATGCAGCAGCAATCCCAGCATCCCCGCTATTCAGGTCCCGTCTGTTCTTCCATAGTTGCTTGACACCATCAAGCTCCTTCCAGAATGATTCGCAGCGCCCAGGGATGCTGTGCAGATTGAGCAAACACGTATCATAATGAAATTCAAACAGATTAGCACTGTGGAGGAGGGGGGGGGGGGTCCCTAAAGACTAATTTGGACTTACTGGTTTCAATATTAATAACTTAAGCTGCAACGTGTGCAAGTGGGGACTACTAATGATAAAGATTTATTTAATCACAGCATCACAAATCTATTTAAAGAGGTTGAACCATTGCAGTTCACACTCCAGATTGGGATCTAAAATCACATTGTGTTTCTTCTATAGACCAAAACAGCTAGTCATATGATGTCACTGAAAACTACTAAGCTCGAGCGACTTTACTACTTCCCACTCTCATACTTCCGGAGTAAGCATTCTATCTAAACACCTTCTGAAGGAAAAGTTTCAAACTGCAATAAGTTAGGAGGATCACAATGGCGATACAGACATTTGCATTGATTTAAGCTTCCCGGATGACGATAGGGTTTTTTTTGACAAATATACCTTTCTGTGGTGCTGCATGCAGTTACCTTTAGACCCTTTTCTAGGCTCTCGTTATAAGGATACTAAAGTGTTAGTGATGGAAAGGGTCAGCTCTCTCTCTCTCTCTCTCTCTCTCTCTCTTTCACACACACACACACACACGTGCGCGTGCATACATGGACATTGGAAAAGGCTCTGAAGCCACTTACACCTCACTAGTTTACTCATTCCTCCCATCTACTAATCTACTCAGTAAATAATACAATGCACTGGTAGATCAACTGTCAATTGCTGCTTGACAAACCTGGCAAGACGTGTGTAAAAGAGCTGCTTTGCCAAAAGCTCGCACTTCTCCACAGTAGGTGGCCTCTGAATGTGCTGCTTGTTCTTTTCCAATAGCTGCTTATGATATGCGCTTCCATGCTTGAACAGAAACTCTGAGGCTTGAGCTGCCTTGGACTGCAACTGAACAAGCTTCGAAGCCATTAATTCTCAGCCCAAAAACTTCCTGCCAAATACACGAGAACCGAAAACCATCCTGAACATCAGTCTTAGCATCATACTTACAGATGAAAAGGGGCAGAAATTACAACCTAAGAGAAATCTCAAAGGCTATATCAATACCAAAAGAGAGAAGTGAATTCGCACGGACACACATGCATAGTGCAACAACTACAACAAGGGTTTAAGGTCAGGCACATGGAACCAAAAACAGAAGTTGCATTGGTTCTTTGACAGGAATACTCCGCCGTTGCTGTCTAAGGTTACAGCTCGCATCCACCTCTCTACCACCACCCTGACCTATCTCCCATCCAAGTCTTAAGTGGTCTTACCCTAGACTGTATTATCTCTCCTAAATCAATCACATTACTCCTCTTAACCAACACAGCCATAGGTCGTCGCTGCACAAACTACCTTGGGTGTCATGCTGCATAGTATTACAAAGAATTGTGATAGCTGGACCAAAAAATATTGCAGAGCTATAAAATATTACTTCCGTTCACAATTTATGAATATTCATGTATATTATAACTATCTTTAATTCTTTTTGTTCTCCATGGCATTGTTCAACCATGCTTTATGGATAATTCTCCCTGCTTCTCAAAGCAAAAGCCCCCTGCACTAATTAGGGTTTCAGAATAAAAATGGGGATTCTGAATCATCACCCAGAGAAAGAAGAAGAAACCAACGTAGCCTTCTTTTTTTTTTTTTTTTTCCCCAAGACGAATCGATAAAAAAACAGAAAATCTAGGGACCCGGAAACTATATCAGAAACATTAAGAAATCAGCCTAGACCCAGATTACACCATTAACCAAAAACATTAAAATCAACCAAAGATAAAGAAATGAAAACAAAAACTAGATCGAGTCATACAATATCCGAGATCTAATCTTTTACATAAAAATAAAAACTAATAATTTGCTTCACCTAGAATTAAAAAAACAAAAAAACAAAAAACAAAAAACCCCCAGTTCCACAGTGAATGCCTATAAACTAAAAGACTAAATTTTGACGATCACGGGGATGAGCGAGCATACCTTGCGACTAGGGTTTCTATGCGCCTATCCTATGCTATCCCCGCTTTGGTTTATTGTACGAAATATGATAAGTTATTTATATTTATATTTAGAGAAAAGTGGATATTTACAATTTATGAAAAATCATGTCATTTTAAGAATGTATTACCGTACTGTGACACATCAAAAACACTTTATTCATATATTTATATCCTTATCATATATATATATATATAGATATATATTTATCTTGTTACCAAACAATACACCTAATGAAATATCTTATCACACTTGATCAAAATTTTAATAATAAAATATGTTATTCTTTAAATATTATTTATTAAATGAGGTCATTTTGATATGTTTGGAGTGCATCTCTACCCAAATATAAATATACTTATTGCATAAAAAAATTTCTCTTTTATCCAAAAAAAAATATCCACTTCTTAATGAAAGCAAGGGAGGAGAGAAAACGGAGATTAAACCACACCATTGAATCTAGCAGACTGCCAAGATTTGAACATGAACCAATCCTCTTCAAAGGCAAAATAATATCTGAACCACAAGAAAATAGAAGTGTCTCGACTTCCATTAGTACATTTTATAAAATATGCATAATGTTATATCACATTTAAAATTTTAAAGACAACAAAAATCAAGTAAATCTAAAATGGATGATCTCAAAAGTTTCTCTTTATTCGCTTTCCCAAGTTTTATTTTCGAAAAGCTAAAAAATAGCATTTTAGAGAAACTCAACATTATTGTTCTCTTTGTAGGCTTCACACTACAAAATGCCTACATTTTTATTTGAAAAGAGCTTTACCAGAAGAAAAAGTTAAAAAATAAGCTTAACCAACCAGCCCCAAAGTCAATCAGGCCCTAACAATGTTTCCCCAGAGATTTATGAAACCAACCAGCAACATAGAAGCTCACTAGCCATTTTATTACATCCACTGAAAATCAGAAGCAGGCTTCACACAAAGCAAAGAGATATCACTCCCCCCCATGAAGAACATCCAAACAAGAACAAATTCAGGAAATACAAACAAAGAAGCAAATAGGGACTCCCAAGCTTAATAAGTAGTGAGACAAGTAGGATCTCTTCATGTTAAACCTAAGACAGTTGGATTTATTCCACAATTTGGAATTTTGACTGCAGCAGGCAAGTAAAATGCCCTCTTATTTGGTCCACCAGTGAAGGAAGTCCTTGCGCCTGTTGATCTTCTTCTGCAGTTGGAGAAGCCCATAAAGCAAGGCCTCTGCGGTCGGCGGGCAGCCTGGGACATAAATGTCAACAGGGACAATCCTGTCACAACCCCGAACCACAGAGTATGAATAGTGGTAGTATCCACCCCCATTTGCACAGCTTCCCATAGAAATCACCCACCTTGGCTCCGGCATTTGATCATAAACCCTACGTAAGATTTCCAGCGTTCAGTGTCATCAAATTTTAACCTCATATACGGAAAAAATTTACATATGATTACAAAAATTGCTGAGGTTGCAGAGATGCACATAAGCATAATAAATCAAAATTCCCAAAACATCATTATTACGCTCTCATACATCTGCACCACCTCATCAATTCTGTAAACACTACCTAAACATTTTGCGCACAGAGTTATAGTGTGTATGTCTCTATGCAGATTCACACATTCTACCCATATGATGAACAATATTTAAATCTTACAAGGGCCTTGAATAGAGTGATGGCACAATAATTTTTTCATAACAGAAACAAACACTGATAAGCATGGCTCTCAGATGGCATGAATGCTAATTTGAGTCAATTTGAACAACTGTAATGTAAACCTTCAAACATTTACTTCAAGCTAAAAAAATTCAGCACTCAAAAAGATTGCCACCAACATGGATAAGACTCTGCAGCTTCTGATTGTCTAATTAAGTCAGTTCCAGATAGTAAAGCGGGTCGGGGAATTGCAATAAAACCGTGTCCTCTCAATGTCTTCCTTGATCCCCTTCCCAACAGGCGGCACCCCTTGCAAGTAAGATATGTTTCTCTTCATTCCCAAAATAAGGAAATGAGGACTACATTGGTGAAAAACTAAGCACACGGCAGTAGACAATGGACAGGTAAAGAACAGAATAGGCTCCCAAAGATTCAGATATACACTTCCCCTAAAAGGTGGACCCACCTAAAACTTCCCCACCCACAGAAAATCTTCCAATTTGGTTGTTATTTAATCAATGAAAATATAATACTGATAAGGGCAGCAAGGGGTGCTAAAGCAAGGACAAAAGATTTCAAAGCTAGCAGTTCTACAAGCTCATAATCACAGAGTTATAACAAATGCTCCATTTCTCTTTGATATGCTTGATTGAGCATTCTTCTCCATCAAAAATTCTTTTGATCTCTATTACCAGATAGTCCAGTGAGTGCATAACAGAAATCAAGTGAATAATTATCTTCAGTTTTCCAAATTTTCTGAGGCCACTCCAGGTCAATAATAATAAAAAAGCTTACAATGGTATTACAAACAGAAGGATTAACTCAACATTAAGCAGCACCCAACCTTATGAAGCCTGTTGGCAACAGTCAACTGAAAGCCAAGAATACTCATCTAAAAACAGCATCAGTCATCAGCAGATGACAATGAAGATGACATTTGAAAATTTAACCCAGTTTTATACGTATGACCAAAATCTTAGTTCCATTAATTAATTAAATTGTTCACACCCAACTTGCTTTCACAACCGAGTCCCTGATTGTGTAGACTTTTTTGGGCGTGATTTGTGTGCACCACCCTTGGTACTCTTTCATTTCTAGCTAAACTTCATGAAGACGCATAAAGATAATCACCCTCCTCTTAATCATAGCCTCCTCTATCATTGCCAACTTATCAGTCAAACCAAGGTCGAGAATCCATGCTTATTTTTCACCCCGAGGAAATGCCCTGTCGATCCTTGAACAGTTATAACGAATCCAAGTTCTGATGCAGCGCAACACTCAGTAAGATACGCCCCAATCAATCTCTTCCTTTGATCCATATTGCAAAGATCTGACTGAATTTTACCCTGAACGTCAACCTACCAAAACCCTCTGCCTTCCTCAAATTTGACTAGGTGGTGAAGCAGACAGAAGTGAACTCTTTAAAACCATTCCAGGCAATTTAAAAATCCAAATTGATGCTCTGAATGCAACTGAATAGGCGTGTGCTTTGCTACCATAGAGCATAGACTGAAAGACGAGGGCACAAGAAATTGCTATGACATAATTGTCAAGACACTGCTGTTCTCATAAATGTATGAAATTATTACATGTGTGTTATTGACACTATAATTACCGAACAACTTATTATGTATTTTAGATTTATTTTCCAGCATATCTCTAATTTCCATGACAACCCTCTTACCTCTTACCAGTTGCTTCTAAACCTTAGGCTCGTTGATCTCCAGAATTCCCTTTTTTTTTTTTTTTTTGCCCCCATTTGCCATGTATAAACTGTGGCTGAGCACAGAGATGCAGGTGCAGCACTAAATTCAAGCTCTTTCTACATATCATTCAAAGGAATTAACAGTTGATACAATAAATTATCCTCTCACCCCTTTTTGGCAGCAGTTTGAGACTATCAATAATATCTCACAGGTTTTATTATGGTGAATGAAAATTATTTCCCACAACAAATTCGACACCACTCCCATCCACAACTGAAATACAGTCAACCTAAGCTACATACAGCCTCATGTTCTTCGCAAATACAAAGAGCACCAATCAGTAGCAACATATCGTTCGTCCAAGTAAAATACTTTGATTTTTGGGTCGGAAAGAGAACACATAATAAAAATCAAATGAAATAAACTACTTATTCTCCGTCACGAACCAATATAAATATGTAAGGAAGAGAGTGAAAATGGAACAGCTAGTTCATATGAATATAATATGTTCCCATAGTCGATGAGTGAAATTGCTAAGGAATCGCTTCCGTTGGGAATAGCGATTCCCCCATGATAAATGGGAATTGCGATTGCCCCATAATGAAATAGCTATCATTTCCACTATATTTCATTCCTGATTCCCGAACCAAACACAATGAAACAAAAAACATAAAACAAAAAACCTAAAACAAACATTCACAGAAACTAGGAAAGAGAGGGAGGGAGAGGGTGAATTACTTGCGAAGAGCCGGAGCCATCTTGTTGGTGAGGGTCCCAGCAACGATCATACAATCAGACTGCCTGGGGCTGGGCCGGAAGATGATCCCGAACCGATCGAGATCATAGCGGGCGGCGCCCGTGTGCATCATCTCGACGGCGCAGCAGGCGAGGCCGAAGGTCATGGGCCAGATGGAGCCACGGCGGGCCCAGTTCATGAGCGCGTCCACCTTCGAGATCACGAACTCCGCCGCCTTCGACACCCCCGCGGGGTTCGACGGCGGCGGAGGGCGCGCGTAGGGTGCCGGAGAAGATTCCGGCGACGGGGTTAGGGATGGGAGGGTGGTGTGGATCCCCGCGGCGGCGGCTCTGTAGCCAGAGATTAGCGGTAAGCGGGAGGAGTTCCGGGCGAGGAGAGCCATGAGAATAGAGAGAGAGAGAGAGAGGGATCGGTCTCGTTGGGGTCAGGGGAAAGAGAAATGCAAAGCTTCACCGGGTTGGGTCGGATTCAATTAATGGGCCTGTTGGCGAAACTGTTGTGGCACGGTCAGCACCTAGTACTCAAGAAACGATATGCCGTTCGATTATTCGAATTAAATGGCCAAGGATGAGAAAATAAGATGGTCCTATCAATTGGTCGGATCCAGACTGAGTCTGAATGAACCTAAACCGAAACCCAAAAGTAATACTCGAGTCTAGACTTGGACCCGATAACGTCAAAAAGGCCGGACCCAAACCCAATGGACTTGAAATGGTGGAACTCAAGCCCAACTTATCCAACCAGTAGTTGGGTCTAAATCCGAGTCCAGTGCACACTTAAAATCAAATTCAAATCTAATGTACCCATCGAGTAATCAAGTCGAGGTCCAAAATACATGGATTCAGCCCATCGACAACCAAGAGATTTATACTATTATAAATACTGTTTTGAATAATTAAATCATGTGAATAAAAGGTACGTGCATAACAAAATTGCAAGAAAATAGGCAATGCCCTTGTCTTTTAATGACCATTCGGTCCATATGATTGGAATTTGTAAATTGAAACCAAAATGACATCGTTTTGGATGCTACAATAGATAATTATTTATTTATTGGTGCATAGTGCTAACACTTTTCCCTTAATCTATTCATAACAAAATAAAATTATAGACCATTATTATTATTATCAAGGAACATCTTTAAAATACCATTAAGATGTGATTTTTTTTTCAACCTTTGATTTAAAGCATTAGATCTTCTATAATTTAGGGCATTGTTGAGTAGACCCATTGTTTGTTACATTTCGGATAGAAGATGAACAAAAATGACCAATTGAAACCAAATTTAAAATTAAAGAGTTCATATATTATATAATTTGAGAGGACCTAAAAACGAACCAGACCATGAGAGGTCTTCTAAATATTTTTCCTTGTTATCATTGTAGAGTGCATCTATACATGATTAGTACTAACGACACTATAAAGGATTTTTATTTATTATCTGCAGTAAAATCTTCCCACTTCATTTAATGTCATTTATGGTAATAGTTTGAAATTTTTGGAGGAAGCGTACCATTCTATTCTTAGAATGTGACATTTTACAAGCCAAATAAATCTGAATAGATGGGCTTTGTTTGTTGTTTGTCAGAGTGCCAAGGCAATCGGTGTCGACTGACGACTAGATGCCAAACCACTTGTATAGCCAAATCCTCCACTTCAGGGGAAAAATGACATTCCCTTGGTTACCTATGTGACGTGTGGCAGAAGCATAGCCAAATTTTGCACATTTCACTTTTTACCCATTTTGAAGAATACTTATTCCGAAAGAAAAATTTCGATAAAGTCTTAAGGCAAACCAAATGAAGTAATAGTTAATTTATAAGAATAACAATAAAATGAAACAACTATTTTCAAGGAGCATGAATTTTTAACAAAATGTCCCATCTGTTTACCGTGCTGGCGAAGAGGAGCCAAACCATATGAACATTCCTACATTCACACACAACAAAGGGACGTTATGATGAGAAACACAACGGGATAGGGAATTCAATCCATCATATCAAGGGCAAAGGGTGGAGGAGCAACATCCACTGAGCCCAATAGAGAAAGAACTGGACCATCAAGGGAAGACGGGGTTCAATTATAGTACCCAAAGTCGATGAGTAATCAGCTTACAACTAGAGAATATTTGCAGAACAGGTTTGAAAAGCTACCATCATCATCAGAAAGATATTTGCTTCAACCAAAAACAACATGATCAGTAACTATAGTAGCCAAAATGCAGTTTATGGGCACTGACCCATCACTTGACCTTGCCAATAATATCGGAGATGACCTCGCCCATGTCAAGTGCCTTCATCTTGGCAAACGGCCTCTTCATGTCCTGCAGACAGCCAATTCCGTTGGTTAGACAAGTGCATTTTGAGAATCAGGAAGGTTGTGGTTGGATGGCAGAAGCGAAATGGGAATGGAAATGGAATGAGTAGGAAATTAGAATAGAATGGCCATTTCTTCATACACTGAAATGACTGCTGCAACGGGATGGTGATTCCATTGCCTTTTAGTTGCAAATGGATGGAGGGAATGGAAGGAAAATGAGAATGGTAAGGGAATAGGAATGGAATGGTCATTCCCTCGTATGAGATGCACCATTCAACCATTCGATTACATTTTATGACACCAAATAATGGACCGGGAACCAACATTTCCATTCTCATTCTCATTCCCTTCAAACGAGTCCTTTATGCTACCAAACAGTGGAATGAGAATCAACATTTTTCTCATTCTCATTCCCAACCCTATCATTCAAATGAACCCGAAGAGCCTTAACTAGGAAATCAGAAGAGCTGTGAGGGATGCAGTGGCCTTTCAAACTAAACCATATCAACTGCTAAGGTGAATCATTATGGATGTACGAAAGGAAATTGTTCTTTTTTAACATCTAATGCCAGTTGTTTCAAGCAGCAGTAACTGACGAGAAGACGGCAAAGACTTACAGTCTCTTAAGTTGGGTTAAAAACCAAGAATTTTGAACTTGATTAGTTGATAGAACTGAGTTTGGCTACTGTAATTGCCTAAGTTTGGACTCTAAAATAATGCTATTTTGATACTTCTTTTTATAAAAAAAAAAAAATCCATTCTATTTTTGAGAAGAGAGAGAAGAAACAAATGAAATTATCCTAAACGTAAAGTGTCACAATCTTTATGAAGAGATGATTAAATGCATGCTGTGTTGAAGATGCTTTGTTTTCCAAAATTAAAATATAGTAATATTTGGAAGAAGAAGAAAAATTACCAAAAGGCTAATGAACTTCTCACCACCTTCCTCCCGTATTTCAAAGCATCCTCTTCTTGGCTGGTGAAAATGAATCAAGAATCCTTCATGAGATGAGTACAAATGCGCACCCAAAAAAAAAAAAAAAACCCACAAAGCAGAGTGCTTCACACAAACAAGCCTGGGAAGCTTTATTATTAGAAAGAAACTAAACATTTAGTTTAAAGGAAAGAGAGAGACTGCGAATAAATTCACCTTGTGCCTCTAGGGTTGGCTAGAATAGTTTGTTTACCTTAATATACAAAGAAACCCTAATGGGCTTCGCAGCCCACACTAGCCTAGTCAACTGAGCAGCCCCTCACACCAACATTACTAATATGACAAAGTCATAAAGGTTTGCAAGAAATAATGTATGAGATATAATGGAAGGTTATACAGGGCGAAGCATGCAAAGTTTTTGCAGAAGGCGGCAGTTTTCACTATTATCTGGGAAGTTTGGTTTTAGCGCAACCATAGAATATTTGACCAGCTATCGGAGAAGCGTGTTTTAACCACAAGTTTATGGGCATTCTCTATCGGACTTTTTAGGGCTGCAACTAGCCGATTTTTGTAGAGATTCAAAGGCTGCTCTTGTTTAAGCTATTTTTTTTTAATGTTTTTCTTTTTTGAATCTCTTATATTTGGAGGATCTCTAGTTCTCCTCTCTCACTGTATCTTTTTCTTCTCCTTTTTCAACAAATTCTTCTTCTTCTCAAAAAAAATATATAACAAAAAATAAAAAGGAAGGTTATGCAAGGAAAGAATGCATTTCTTATACTAGTTTGAACATCAGCCCAACCCAGTGGCTTCAACTGGTTTGGCATAGTATAAGCCAGGTTTCAAATCAACCAGTTGGGCCAAAACTGCTCTGATCATAATTTCAAATCCATTTTTCATGCCTACAGGTTTGTCTTGTTGGAACCCCACAAACCTGGTGTGAACTGGCCAGACCCATTCCTGTTGGTGAGTTGGTCCACTAGCCTAGAGTGATCCAAGGAAGGCCGATATGCTGATTTGTCTCAGTATCTTCGATCGAAAATTCAAAGCAATGTTGAGATAGGAAGAAAGTTAATCATGGATTCAGACTGTTTGGCTGAAGTGAACTACTCTGTGAATTCTACGATTCTAACATGCCTCTAAAATTTAATACAGAAGTTCTATAGAAATCTTACAAGGTCGATCTATGGTAACACTAAAAAAGATAGCCTCGCTTGAGGATCAGATCAGAGAATGTTTTATCAAAAAGAAGGCTTGAACATGTGCGACAAAGACCTATGAGAATGCCAATTAGAAGTAAAGTGATCGACCTGGGAGAGGCCATGAGTTGTAAGAGTAAACCACTTAAAACTTTATAAGAAGGGGCATCCATGTTAAAAAAAAAAGTCAGATAACAACGCGGCCTCAGAGGAATGTGCGCTGGTGTAATTTCTAATTTTGGTTCTAGATAACCTGGCCCAAACTTTGACAATAATGCTTATTTTATTGTTGTGGCTAATAAAGAATGAGTGGACCAAAAATATAAACTTATTTAAAGTCAGGAAAGAATACAATATGCGCGGTCAACTAGTGAGTCAGCGATAAAAGTACAACCAAGCACAAACTATTCAAACCAACTACTAATTTAACTTCTTAACGTACCTAAATAATACAGTTTGTAGCTAGAGAAGTTCTTAATGGAATAAACCTTGGTCACATCAAAGCTCGGGGATCTTACCAGTTTAGTTCCAGTTTACAGTACATTTTCAGACTAACTTGAAGCCCTAAAAGATGGCATGAAGATGTATATCAAGAAAGAAAAATCATCAAAGCCCATGCCATGAAGGTTAACCTGACCTTAGTTACGGAATGTCAAGGTTAAAAGGAGATTAAATTAGTGAAAAAAATGCATTAAACAGCAGCCCAAATATACCTTATGTGGATTGACTAGAACTGTGATACCAGAAACACCATTCTCTAAACCATTTTTCACCTGAAGAGCTCTTGTCTTAAACGAATTGCACTGTTTGCTGAAAAACAAAACTTAAATGTTAATAAAAAAAAAATACATGTTGAAATTACATCTACAACCCCAGGAGGAAATATCTATGCAACAGTGATGACTGAGAGCCATTATTGCAGAAGGAAAGCTCCCTAAATTCATCTTCAGTGCGAAAATTCAGAAAATAAAACTCATCAAGAACTTCAACACATAGGCTAACCCAAAAAAAATTCGAGGATGCTCCAAAGGTACCTAAGTCACAGGAAAGCTTCAAAAGCACAATGGACAATATTAGATTTTTTTTTTTTCTTTCGACTACCCAAAAGGTAGTGTTAATGGAAAATGGGAAAAGATCAAACTTGATAGAAGTTGCATAGAACCAATTAGACAGCAAATTTTACATTAAAAAATCAAAGGGATGCACGAATGAATCTTGTCATACAATGCTATTTTGTTTAGTTAATAATCATGCCAAACCAAGAAGAGCCCCAGTTTCACAAATTTTAGCTAATGAGGAAAACCAATCCACATTAAAAACACAACCCTACTTTCCCAATAATAACAACTATAGATCGTAAAGTAAAAACAGCCTTTCCCGTTTTTCTTTCCTGCATTTTTCCGGGAGCCAAACAAATTGACAACAAGCGCAGCAAGACATTAAACAGTACCAGTGCTCGATGACAATGGTTTTTGAGGGAGGAGCTTCAACATCATCAGGCTCCTCCGCTGAACCATTCTTCTTTACACCCAAAGGCTTCACTTCCTCGTTAGTGGCGGCGTTGTTGTTGCTCTTCTTCTGCTTCTTCCCCTTTGGTGGTAACTCGACCGTTGACGGTGCTAGTGAGCTGGGGTTGTCTCGGCCAGTGGAGCTCCGAGTCACGCGAGTAGAAGCCACAGAGACCGTCACCGCATCGTCTCCTCCTTCGGTGGCTCTTCGTTTCTTGGGCGCCATTGAAAGACCTCAGAAACCCCCCTTCGCTCAGCCGTAGTAGAGAGACGGAGAACATCACTTCGCATTTAATAGCCTCTCACTCATTGACGGCTATAGAGATTAGAGAAAATTACACTCACGGCCCCTCAAGTTCAATCGGAATATTATGATGTTCCCATCCAGTTGACCAGTGAAACCCAAAAGTCGCCCCACTTGATGCAAATTGAATTTTTGGTGTCAAGATGGGGTCGGGTCGGGTCGGGTCGGGTTGCTGATCTTTTGATTGGATTAAATCCCATTGCTTTAACACTAAATATATATATATATATATCTTTTATTTTATAATATGCGTGGCAGCAGGTAGGGTAATGGTCACGCTCATAATTCTTATCCTAATTTTAAAAGTTTCATCCATATTCTAATAGGTAAAATAAAAAAATACAATTACCTCTAATGAATTTTATTACCCTGACAAGGTCAACAAGTAATTATTTGGAAAAACAATTCTAACAAAAAGTGCCACAATCTAAATTTGAGAAAAATAATAGTAGTCAACATATCTATGGTAGGAGTACTTAAAATAGTTTAAACAAAGTGTATCAACCCGACAAAAATATGTTTTAAAAATTAAAATCCATGATATATTAAAGTGTTGAAGGTTATACATATATGTATGCACTAAAATAATCAACGGGTAAAATAAAGGGGAAATTGCACTTAACCTCCCCATGGTTTCACCCGATTGCAGGGAACTTCCCTGTGGTTTGAAAATCAGCACATAACCCCCTGTGGTTTTAATGAACTTGCAAAAGTTAACTTTATCATCAAATCTAACTGTCTTTTTCCAAAAAAAAAAAAAAAATTTAGAGTGTTTAATAGCAGAAAATAGACTTTAATTTCTCAAATTACTAAAAATTAACTCCTTACCTCAATTACAATAGCTCTCAAAGAACTATTTGTTTTTATAATTCTTAGGCTATGAAAATGATATATTTATTATACAAAAAAAGAGAGAGACATTTGTATGTGAATTTACCTAGTTGGGATAATGAATATATAACCTCTATAGAATATATATATATTTCTTCCAGGTATAAGAAGTATAAAAGTGTCCATTTATTTGGGTACCGCTATAATATGGGTTAAGAAATTAGTTTATGGGTAATTTTGGAAATAAACGTCTTTTTTTTATTTTATCATATTAAACATTAAAAATTTTTTAGAATAACAAACAACTAGATTTGACGGAAAAGTTAACTTTTGTAAGTCCATTGAAACCACAGGGGGGTTATGTGCTCATTTTTAAACTATAGGGAGGTTCTTTGTAATTGCGTCAAACCATAGGGAGGTTAAGTGCAATTTCCTCTAGAATAAATCCATTGCTCTTAGCCTAACCCACTAGTTAAGACTAGGATTCTATTTAACCTTTGTATTATTTGATAGAAGCCAGGGCCCGTCTAGCTCAGTTGGTAGAGCGCAAGGCTCTTAACCTTGTGGTCGTGGGTTCGAGCCCCACGGTGGGCGATGGATGGATTACATTTGTTTTTTAAACAGAACAAAGCATCAATGGTATTGAACCAACGCTACTTGTTCGAGTTTTTTCTCACTCTAGCGTAAAAAAAAAAAAAATTTCTGAACATACCCTACCTTTTCAGGGGATTCTATGTCTACCCCAGTTTTTTAAAAACGCGGTTGCCGGCCGCGTTTTCTTCGCTCCCGTTCCGACAACCACCGTTACGGTTGTCGGGCGCGAAAACGTAAAAAACGCGGCCGGCAACCGCGTTTTTTGTTTTTCTATTTTTTTCCTTTAAATTGGGAGGCCGGGGACGCGTGGCGAGGCCACGTGTCACACCCCCATTAAAAACGCGGACGGTAAGCGCGTTTTTCTACCGTTCGTTCTTTTCAACCGCAGAATGTGGACACGTGTCGTGATATCATTAAAAACGCGGACGCCACCCGCGTTTTTAGTGACACGTGTCACACCCCCATTAAAAACGCGGAGGCCACCCGCGTTTCCACTGCGCCTTTTTATTTTTACCGCAGGATGGGGACACGTGTCGAGTCTCCATTGAAATCGCGGACGGCGTCCGCGTTTTCAGTGTGAAAGCGCTGACCGGCGAATAGCATGGCGACACGTGGCCGGGTGCGCAGTTGAAAACGCGGACGCCGCCCGCGATTTCAGTTGCTATCCCCCCAGGCCGCCCTCATTCTCCATTTCCTCCCACGAGAACGAAACCCTCTCCGCCGTGCGCCCCCGCCCCTGTCGCCCGCCGGCCGCCGCCCGCTGCCCTCCGACGTCCACCGCCCCCGGCCGCTGCCGTCCGTCGTCTGCTGTGCCGGAGCCGGTTACTCGCGGTTGACAGGTGCGAGTTTAGATCTCCAGCCAACCCACCCACCGCCTGTCGCCGTGCGCCGCCGCCGGAATTCTCCGGTCACTCGCAGTTCGAAGGTGCTAGATCCACACGTCCGGTGATTTGCAGTAGCCTCCTCGCTTGTAGTTCGGAGGTGCGATTTCGGAGTTTCCTCGGATTGTAATTTTTTATAAGTCCTTTAAAGCATATATTGTGTTTAATTACATGTTTTGTGTGCAATTATTATTCGGTTGCGCTGAACCACCATACGGAACTATTGCGATAGAATTCGGCACGAAATATTGTCATAATATGCTACCTCTTATTTTTGAGTTGACACATTGACTTATTTTATTTTATTGAGCAATTGTATTTTTCATAAGTCCTTTAAGCATGTGTTGTGTTTAATTACATCTCCTGTGTGCAATTATTATTCGGTTGCGCTGAACCACCATACGGAACTATTGCGATAGAATTCGGCACGAAATGCTGTCATAATATGCTACCCTACAAGGCCTTTGGTGGACACATTGACTTATTTTATTTTGTTGAGCAATTGTCCCTGTTTGTTCTTATTTCTGTTTGGATTGGATGAAATATGTAAAATTAAGGTTAATAATGGAGTTCTTTTTGTTGACCTAGTCGTAATTAGTAGTTCGTTATAACGCTTATATGATCGGTGAATTACATGTGTTGTGCATATGATTTACTAAACTGTGTTATGATACAGATGTCACATCATATTGCTCCCGGCCCACTGGACCCCTCGATTCTTACATTACAGCCTGTGCATCGATCGGAGGCTGTTTGGGATGGAAGTATAGATCAACAGTTAGAAGTAAGGCGAGGGGATCTGATATTCAGGCGAGCTGTGGTCCCTAGTTTTCGCGTCCTGGATATGTTGCGACAGTGTGGCTTTTATGGTGTGTACAGGTTAGGTGGCATCAAACTCGACCACGCGTTGATCACCGCATTGGTCGAGCGATGGCGCGAGGAGACACATACCTTCCATATGCCCATTGGAGAGGTAACAGTCACGTTACAGGATGTGGAGATCTTACTTGGTCTCCCAGTAGATGGGCAGGTCGTCACGATTAGCGGTGGTGGCCCATCGTCTAAGGACGAATGGGCTGATCTGTGCGAGCAGTTGTTGGGTGTGCGTCCGACTCGTGCGGACATCCACGAGGGAGCGACCGTGAAAATAGCTTGGTTAGTTGAGTGGTTCGGTGCCACCCTCCCAGATGACGCCACTGCAGAGCAGGTCGCGGCCCATACGAGAGCATACATCCTCATGCTTTTTGGTGGAGTTCTTTTTGGTGATACATCTGGATATCGGTCGAGCCTTCGTTTATTGCCTTTGTTAGCCGACTTAGACCGTGTCCATACCTACAGTTGGGGTGCCGCATGCTTAGCGACCCTGTATCGCTCGCTTTGTCGCTGCTCTCGAGCTTCGGCGCACCAGATTGCAGGGCCCATGATACTGCTACAGGTAATCGCATCTTTTCGATTCCATTTGAATATATTAAGTCATTATTTCACATCATACTGTACGACTCTTAATTTTGTGGATCTGTTAACTACAGCTGTGGGCGTGGGAGCGTTTCGTTCGTGTACGGCCCACGAGGCGACCGTATTCACCAGAGGTCCTTGAGAACCTCCCACCACCTCCTCTGGGCGCCAGGTATGTGCAACCGTAGTGCAAATACTCCATCAATGTCATGCGTCATGTATAACTATGTTAACTAATATTTGTCGTCTGAACGGTACACAGCTGGGCTGGCCCCTTTTCGCTCGAGACGACCTCTACCCACGTCCTCGTCGTATATCGCTTCCAGTTCGACATCATGGAGGACGATGATTTTTTGTGGCAGCCGTACCAGAACACCCCGCTCCCAGATTATTGTTTCGCCGGAGTTGACATATGGGCCACGGAGGTTCCTTTGATATGCATTGACATTGTCGAGTGGCACCTTCCTTCACGCGTTCTTCGACAGTTTGGTTTCCGGCAGCCCATAGTAGCGGAGGTCGATACCGGAAGATCACTCCACCACTTCAGTTTACGGGGATTAGGTCACATCGATTGGTCGAGGAAGTGGTCTGCCTATATTGCACTTTGGGATCGCCGCCGTGAGTCCATACAGGCTGGGGTCCCCCTACATGGCCGAATGCGTAGCGACGATCCGTACTTCACATGGTACTTCACCATCACTCGCCGCCTCGTGCATAACCCTTCTTTGAATTTGGGCCACGCCTTTCAGGGCAACACGCGCGCTTCGGAGATCATGGTAAATATATAATTAACCTATATTTAGTTTTCTTCCATTGGGATATTTAAGTCGAATATATATTATTAAATTTCGTCTTTGCACGAAGTGGGGAACCATTGTAGGTGGTTTCCACGAGCTATCGTTGGAGGAGCAGCCCTCCCCCCATGTGAGTCGGGTACGGGACCGCATGCTTGGAGCGATTAGGGAGTTAGCGCAGGATTGTCGACTAGCACATCACGAGCGGCCCGCCCCCGCGACGCAGCTCACACCATCGCACCCGGAGACATCTCGACGGTCACGGAGGCGACGACAGCGGATGTCGCCTCCTCCAGTTATTTCGGAGATCCGCCGTTCACACGGCAGTCATGGAGGAGCACGGCCGTCCACTGCACAGGAGTCCGACGCCGGCCATGATAGCAGTTTCATGGGAGGGTATCTCCCGTACCATCCGCCATCCACATCTCCTACACAGTTCTTTGAGGAGCAGGTGACCCCAGTGCCATACACGACTCTTCAGGACCCATCTATCGCGTGCTATACTGAGGCGGGCCCGAGCCGTTACGCTGACCTATCTCCGGTGCATGCACCGACATTCTCTTCGGAGCTGGGTGATGAGTACATTGAGTCCATGGAGGTCCTGGAGACGGCGCCCATTGCGATCGTGTCGCCGGAGGATGTCGGGCCGGATGATATGCCACCATCGCCCACATCATCGAGACCACATCGAGAACGGCGGCGACGTAGGTGTTTCACGGGCGGTTCGTTGTGTTGATTGAGTCGGTCGACTAGTTATTTCAGTATATGTAGTTATGTTGTTGTATGACGTATTAGCTAGTACATGTAAAATGTTTATATGATCGGTTCATTAGAAAAATTAAATGACGTACTTTTTAGTTACTGACAAGCACACGAAATACAAGTTTAATATTGAAGCAGTACATCTTGTTACATCAACCCAACCACGACAATGAAGTCCTAACCGGGCTTTTATGAACGTGCATCCATTTCGTTCCGAATTCGCCTAGACGTACGTCTACCGCGCTTCGTTCTCTTCCATCGGTCGTCAGGTAGAAGCTTCTCACGAAAATGTTGCCACTCGTCAGGGTATGGCCAAGTCCAGAACGCTTCGTCTAACAACGGGCTGAACTTAGGACCCCAAGATTGCGAATAGGCGTCCAACGTAAAGTATGGAAGCACACATTGATCCGGGTTAATGCCGCGATGCTGACAAACCGCAATGACATGGGAGCAAGGGATTCCTGAATCCCATTTCCCACAACTGCATTGTCTCATCATTAGGTTAATGTGCTGTCTATTCCCTCCCTTACGAGCGGACCCCCTAACATAAGTTGTCGTCTTCACCTCGTAGATCCCTTGCTCGTGGTCAAATATGGTAACCTCATGAGCACCTGCCCTGGCTGACCTATGCCGCAAAATTTTCATCACCCGACTTGTGAACGGACCGACGTTCCCGTTCGGTCCAACCATCGATTGGTCCCTAGAATCTGTAAAATATTTGTTCAGCTTGTAGAATGTCCACTCGACGCACGCAGTGATTGGTAATGAACGGGGAGTTTTCAAAACCCCATTAAAACACTCCACCATGTTCGTTGTCATCTCCCCAAGGCGACGGCCACCGTCGTATGACCTCGTCCATTGATCTAGGGGAATATCGTCTAAATACCTATATGCCTCGGCATTAATGTCCTTTATTCTGTCCATGTACATTTTAAATTTCTTCTTTTGAGGCGTGGAACCGGCAGCCCAACACAACTTCTTTAGTAACCCACCACCAAAGTGCTTTGCGAAATTGCTCTGAACATGTCGGAGGCAGAAACGATGGTACCCGTGGGGTGCAGACCATCCATTACGTGGATCAGTTACCGCCGACATAATGGAGTTCGCACGATCACTAATCAAACAACAACCAACTCGTTCCGTCGAGACCACATGTTGACGCAGTAGTCGGAGGAACCATCCCCAGTTATCAGTTGTCTCCTCACTGACGATAGCAAATGCTAGGGGGTATATCTGTTTGTTTGCATCAGTACCCATTGCACAGAGGAGCTTACCTCTGTACTTTCCGACAAGAAAAGTCCCATCAACAGCCACTACTGGCCGACAGTGCTTCACGCCTTCGATGGACGCGTTGAATGCCCAGAAGACACTGTGGAGAGTTGCAGTGCCAGGTGCTACCCTACAAGGCCTTGCTCGGATTAAGGCAACCGACCCTGGGTTATAGTGCATGACGGCAGAAAGAAACCTGGGTAGTGTATTGAAGGACTCAGTCCAGTCCCCAAATAATGCCGCAAGAGCCTTCTGTTTCCCATACCACGCCTTCTTATAGGTTGGTTGATACTTGAACTCCTGTCGGACATCTTCCTGTATAAGACTGACCTTGTAAGTAGGCTGCAACCTCACTTTCTCCTTGATGAGGTCAGATATCATGGCTGATGAGATGCATCGATGATCCTGGTTCCTCCTACGCACTTCGCAAGTATGATCCCCTCCATATCGAGTCACAATCCAACCACCAGACTTTTTCCCTAAGTGCGCTCGAAGCCTCCAGCAGCATCCTGACCTGCGACGGTTTTTGCAAATGAGAACCAATAACTCAGGATCTGAGCGCTCCGCCATGAACTCTTTGCAAATTCGAATGTGATAGTACTGAACAGCGCATTGCAATGTCTTCTTTGAGTCGAAAACCAACCCAACACGCAGGTGGTCTGTATCGGGATTGAAGACAGTCGGACTGTCTTGGTCATATGTTAACGGCCATGCCTCCCCTGAAGTATAAAACTCGGCGCGAGGCTGATGCAAACGAGGGGAGTTGACATTCGAGGCAGCCTGAACGGGGTCCGAATCACTGGCATCGCTATCGTCGGACAACGAGATGTCGTCATCCTCCTCGGAAGCCTCACTACGATCCTCAACTGGAGGATCGTCGAATGACATGGTTCGAACCCTTTGCGGCGTTGAGCTGCTACTCAGATTTGCATTATGTGTGACTTCGTTCAACGGGTAGTAGCATTGATCGTCATAATCTTCATGCCCACCGCCAGTGACATTTAAGTCGAACCTCCCATACGAATGACTTTCGAGGGGATCATGCGACCCAACTGGCATGAGACTGCTAGGCCCAGCAGCATCTACATCTGCCATTTGCGTCTGGTAATCGTCACCTCCACCATCGCTTGTCAAGAACTGATTGTACACACCTGTAGACGGCCCTGGTAGGTATTGGATTGGATCAACATTTACATAAACTTCCAACGTCGTTAATGCTGGATACTGCGCAAACATTAGGAACATATACTGAACAATTTCATCATTATACAAATGGCAGGGCGAATATGTCGGCGAAACTCCCGAGCCAAGCGTCACAGGGCACCTAAATACAAGACTTACTCTATGTAGGCTGCGTTCAAGGGATAACAGTAAGCAAACCTGGTCAAGGAGAGATTCGAGGGTGATACCGCCGGATTGGACGAACATGATTCGCGAGTTCCCTCCTACATAACTAAGAGACTGGTGCGAATTGCCAACAATTTCTCCTCCCCAGTAACAAATCATGGGAATCATTGATGAATCCATTAGAGCTTTAACAAATTTAGAGATACTGATTCAAATAACCTCACATACACACAAACGGCATATACAAATGGTTGGGTGAATATAAAGGGGTTAGGAAATAAAATCGAGGGGAGCAAACTCGAGTACGCGAAAAGTGAAAACGCGGACCCCGTCCGCGTTTTTAAGTACGGGAAAAGTGAAAACGCGGATGCCATCCGCGATTTAATGGGGACTCGACACGTGTCCCCATTCTGCGGTAAAAATAAAAAGGCGAAGTGGAAACGCGGGTGGCCTCCGCGTTTTTAATGGGGGTGTAACACGTGTCACTAAAAACGCGGGTGGCCTCCGCGTTTTTATTGATATCACGACACGTGTCCACATTCTGCGATTGAAAAGAACGAATGGCCGAGAAACGCGTTTACCGTCCGCGTTTTTAATGGGGGTGTGACACGTGGCACTAAAAACGCGGATGGTAAGCGCGTTTTTAATGTGGCCTCGCCACGCGTCCCCGGCCTCCCAATTTAAAGGGAAAAAAATAGAAAAACAAAAAACGCGGTTGCCAGCCGCGTTTTTTACGTTTTCGCACCCGACAATCGTAACGGTGGTTGTCAGAACGGGAGCGAAGAAAACGCGGCCGGCAACCGCGTTTTTAAAAAACTGGGGTAGACATAGAATCCCCTGAAAAGGTAGGGTATGTTCAGAATTTTTTTTTTTTTTACGCTACAGTGAGAAAAAACTCCTACTTGTTCATTTTATTTCATAGCTACTTTCAATTTATTTTATATCATATTCACATTTAAAACGCTTTCTTTCCTGCGGTTTCGATGTGGTGACAATTTGGAGGGCAAACAAAGTAACCTAATCGTGAGGAAATCCTTAATACCAAACTAACCAAAAAAAAAAATGAAAATTATATCCTTGTATTCGTCTAAGTTCTTTTTCAATAATTTTAACTATACAGATATAAAACATATTCGAACATATAGTTATATCAACTTCTATAAGATATGAAAATGCGTAACTAATTTATTCTGAGCATTGAAATTTAAGAAAACTTCATAGTCTTTTTAAAATATCAAAATATATTATAAATTTTTTATGCTAAGGATGAATGGATTATACATTTTTCAATCTCATCAAAGTTGACAAACTTATGTATTTGTGCATAACTTTTCAATCCGTGTCCATTAAAGTTACTGAAAAATTAATGAAAATTAAATAAAAGAAAAAACTTAATAGAAAATATGACCGATTTGAAATCGAGAGGATCCAACGCGCGCAGAAAGGGCAAAATTTTTTTCCCACCAAACTCACAATTAAATTTGGTGCTGATTTCAACAAAAATAAATTTAAGATGGCCGGCGTGTCCTGATCCTATTTAGCCACGGCATAGGAAAAACCCTAACGTCCTCCAAGCCCTGTGGTGATCCGCGGAGGAGCATCATGATCGGAAGGAACAAACAAGCTCCACGTTAGTTTTTTTCTTTATTTTTTAATTGCTCTTCCGATTGTTCTTCTACATTGCAGGGATGTTAAATCATTTTAGATTTCTAGATGATCGTGAACTTGTCTTATTCTGATTAATCCTGTTAGAGTTGGACGGGGTGTTTCTGCTTCTGTGTTAGGTGAAAAATTCTTTTGCGGAGAGTATAAAATGCGTGGATGTGTGTGCATGAAGAGATTGCCATGATGAAGGGTTCAGTTCTGGAGAAACAAGAGATTCTTGATGCTTCTGCATTGGCTCTCTATATTATCAAAAGATTAAACTTATCCAGATACCCACAAAATTCATTCCTTATAAATCCCAGCAGTTATTTATATCTGTCAAAATAAATTTCTTGGGTTTTCTATTCTCTACATACTTCTCCTCTTCTGCTAAGTCAGCATTAATTATGCTCCTCTAGTTTGTTTAAAATTTGCTTCATTAAATAGTTTGAAATTTCATGTTTTCCAATTCTTTTGGAGATGTACATTCACTTAGTGTAATATTTGGTTGAATATGTGCAATCAAGCTTCCCTAACAAAAGCCGACTGTCTGGATTATCTATCTTCTCACGTTGTTGTACTCAGATTTACTAATTTGATGCTATCTTAGGTCTACAGACAGTTAATGCTTCTGCATTTGCTAATTTGAAATTAAAGTTCTTAGCATGCGCTTTATGTGGTACTATCGAATCTTCCGTGGACTAGTTTTTTGTTTTCGTTTTTTCCAATGATCAAGTTGTTTCTTTGCTACTTTTGCTTGTGTTAGCCATGGTCTCTGCGTACTTCCAAATGAAGTTTTTAATTACATGCCTTGTTGAGCCATTGCCTAATAACCTGTCAGTTTGTGTTTGTCATTTTCCTTGCCAGTGATGACTCCACAGCTCAATAAAAGGCATCAGCAACTGCAGCAACAATCCAATTGCTCGTCTAAACAAGGCGCGAAGAAGCAGAAATTGACAGAGAAGGAAACATGCACAAGTGAAAGTAGATCGTGGGCACACATGGATCATGACATTCTCATAAGCATAATGAAGCTTTTGGATTGGCAGGGATGGGCCAGTTGTGTCTGTTATGTTTGTAAATCATGGCAATCAGCACGCCTTGATTCTATGTTCCCACCTGGTTACAAGCTTGACTTGAGCCCCTTCAATTCAATACCAAAAGACAAAATATTTTACCGTCGGAGGTATCACGTCTATGTTAAACTCGTGCTGGCTTGTCGCCTGCCAACCGAGCACACCTATGTTCACTTTCCTCGGACTCCTCTCCGAGTGGAAGCTTACAAGTATATTGCTCAAAGGTACTTTAATTTTATTTATGCATTTTGTTGGATTGAGTGTGTGTGCGTGCCATTGCACTAAAAGCTATAACTATTGGTCAGAGTGCTACTCAAATCATTTAAACCATGCAGTAGCGCAAGCGTCACGGTCTGATTATCACTTGATCCAGCCGGGGGCCTCCTCCATGGAATAATTGCTGCCAAAACCAGGGCAACTTCAGCAATTGCCCTTGCTAGGAATCGTACGATCTTCTTCTTGCTTTAAGTTATGAGTCATTTATGTTCAAGAAAATGCGGTATTTGCCCTTTTGCTTCTTAGGAATACTTATTAAATTTTCTTAGGTTCAGAGGAGGTGGGATTTGTTTAGCTCTAGTAGGTTATAAAACTAATTTTCACCTTCCAGAAGTTCCATTGGTTGTTCAATTCAGATGTTAATCATCTGTCATGATCTTAAACAAAAAGATGATCCACACCCAAGAAGTGGTTTCCCCTTGTCTAGTGTATTTAAAGGTGTGCTTTTGCTCTCTTCTGAATAAGTACGAGTCTGTGTTTGAAGCAGGTTAAATATTATTTGCATCTGTGTGCTTATTATATAGGTATCAAGTTTAAAACAAGATTCGCATGGGTTGTAAGTTCTATGAACAGGGTTAGATGTAATGTAGTAGTTTTTGTAATCTAGTGTAGAGAAAATAGAGATGGCATTGCAAGTGATTGCAATTCTTTTATATTTTGATTATCTAATTCTCCTTAGTTTTAAAGGAGGTTATAAAGCTAATTCTCCTTGAAGCAACGGGACCAAGCCAATGATGCTTAGCTGGTCTTTTCGGATGATCAGCCACAGTGGGACTGAGACACGGCCTTCGAAGTAATCCAGGTCGTTCTTATTGACATACAGATGTCAGTGTTTAACCCACGACTGGAATGAATATGGTAGGTTGCGCTCATTGAAGTATCTTTTCAGACAGGTTATAGACTTAAAACTGACCGAGATTTTGTTCGCAAGTGCCTGCCATATTGGCAGAATCTGCGAGCAGTGCATTGTAGTCATATATTGATGAAACCCCTTGCTGCACATTGCAAGAAACTTTTTTATCTAACCCTGCTTGGGTGAATCGGAAACGAGGAGGCGTCTTTTATTGCTAAGAATTTTCCTCTTCTGGAGCGTTTGAGTGTCCAGTGGTGTCCTCTCGATGCATTGTCAGTTATTTTAACTCGACGAGTGTCCTCTCAGCCCCGGCTGATCAACCCGGACGATGCATAACTGGTCAGCACATTAGCACCCATGATAAACAAAATGATGCATTGAACAACCCTTAAGCTATCCCCCTTATAAATATCAAAAAGAGAAAAAATAAAAATAAAAAAACAAAATCGGACTAGCACATTGCCAGCCATGAAAATTGAAGGCTGCTTCCTTCTTCCAAAAATTCATAACTGTTGCCCACACATCCCAGTTGTGCGAATTTGACATAAAATGAGTAAACCGAAGAGGTGCAAGATAACATGGGAACATGTTAGGAACCGAGTCCGTCCAGTCCCACTCATTTAGCTTATGGGCAATCTATGAACAAAGTAAAAATAAAACCCTGGCTGTTAATTTTTTTTTTCCTTGTTTTTTTTTTTTTTTTTTTTTTTTATCACTGTCATGGGCTTTAAACAGGTACCCATATAAATTCACTTGAACAGCCCATGGACACAAGGAGCTATATAGCTGCACAACGCATGGGTTTTATTTTTCCCTCGTGCCCCCCTCTCTTTCAGGGACGAAGACAAATGCACAAAGCCAATCGAAGCTATTCGACAATACCAAATAGTCCGTTAAGATTTTTCATACAAATTTGCAAAAAGCATTTTTATTAAAAAAAAAAAAAGTAATCTTCTTTGGAAACATGAACATTTACAGCCTAAAAGAATGAAAAACAGATCCTCTCTTTTTCTCCTCTCTAGTTCATGGTGTAGTTTGCACAATTTTTTTTTGTTGAATACATTTATGAAAACTGTATGGATGGAAACAACATATAAAAATGCACATTCCTATCAATTTTCAAGTGATTTAGAAATGCAGAACCTATTCATCCAAATCAGTGAAAAATTCAAGCATAAAAACAGTCCTGATGTACTCTATATTTAGCATAAGTAGGATTTACGTCTCCAAATCGCTTGACAATTGATAGGCATGTGCATGGTGCAGTCCCTCCCTAGTCCATGGTGCAGTTTGCGCAATTTTTTTTCCGTTTAATACATTTACGGAAACCATATGGATGGAAACAACATATAAAAATGCGTATGCCTATCAATTTTCAAGTGATTTAGAAATGCATAACCTATTTATCCAAATCAGTGAAAAATTCAGACTTAAAAACAATAATAATATATATTATACTTAGTATGAGTAGAATTTATGTCTCCAAATTACTTGACAATTGATAGACATGTATATTTTTGAATGTTGTTCCCATGATTCAAATTTTTTAAAAGTACATTGAATGAAAAAAATGGTACTGCACCATAGACCAAAGAGAGGAATCGGAGGGGATCCAAATCCGAAAGAATTAGGAGGTGCGAGGCTTCTAATAGAAGCGGCCAGTTTCATACACTAATCTAAACCAATTCGGCAATGTCTCCCTCCATGTACACCATCAAATAACTAGATATTCACCCTACGGTGTAGGCCTTTATCTTCATTCTTGATGGGTTTGACCACTTTCTCACCATGCAATCATAACATCGTTTGATTTCGATATAAATATTTTTTTGTCGGTAAATTTGATTAAAATAGTTGTTCATCTCGAAGAAATATAACAAAAGGCCAAAATTCACTAGTTTAATCAAATAATTTTATTCCTCAAAACCCAAGAACTACTCTTGGTTCTTCAACCACGTACTAAGGAAAAATCGAAAGAAAGTACCAAAAGAATAAAAGCAGAAAAATCTAAAAGGAAATTACAAAACTTACATGAGGGTTCGTCGCTTCAGTTCTGAAAGCCGTCGGCCGTAGGCGTCGGCGAGGAGGAAGAGACGGGGGAGAAGGAAAGGACGGCGGCGCAGAGAGAACCTTAGGGTTTTGAGTAGAGAGAGGAGGGACTCAATAAGACCAAAACGACAACGTTTTGGGCGTGCCGGCTGCTTGCTAGTTGTTTTAGGACTTGGTGTTCCTACCCGGTAGGGAAAATTTATGCGGTGGCACTTAAAGCAATGCCTTTTTTTTGGTCGAATTTATATGAAAATAGTGAGAGGGTATTATTAATTTTCATTGAGTTTTGTTATGTATAGACCACTCATTCATAAAGTTTAAATTTTTAAAATAGTTATAACAGTTTATATTTCCTCATAGTTCGCAATATAAGTGAGAGCTCAATAATATATAAAAAATTATATAAAAATTGGCATATGCCCCTCCCTCTCCCCTCTTATTTATTTATTTTTTTCCTTACTCATTCAATCCTTAGGATTAAGACTTATAGAATGAACATCAAAATAAATTAGCTCAGGATGCCATAGTAGAAAATTTTCTACTATGATGTAATACAAACACTTTTCTCATAGTTAAAATATATATTTTTAGTTAATGAATTTTAAATATGAGAATAATATTTATGAAGTGTGCCCCCAAAACTATACAATCCCGGATCTTGTTTAAAGATTCAATTGCATTGATAAAATGAGCATTGAAAAAAAAAAAAAAAAAACGTGGCCCGTCGATTTGCCCTAGATTTGATGATGCAGGATCTCCCATTATATGGTGGAAAATCATCAAATGAGTTATTAAGAACTAACTAAATTTCCCAAAACTTTATGCACTCCTAAATTATATGAAAATTTAAGAATAATTTTACTTTTTCATGCTCTTCTTTATCAATCATTCGAAAATTTTTGAAAAGATCTTAAATTATATAATTTTGAGATCAAGCTTATATAACTTATATGTGGGGAGGGACATCAATCAATTTTTTGCGGTTTTCACAAAAGAACGAAAGAATGAGAGCAGATCAACTAACCATTTTTAAAGGGATGAAAAAACTGAGAACAAACTGATCGATTCAGTTGACCAAAAGTCGAAAAATTGAGGAAAATCGAAAAAGACGAATGGTCGGTTGACTTATACCATTTTCTAAATAAATATAAACTGTATATGAATAAATATTATATATAATAATAATAATAATAATAATTAATAATAATAATAATAATAATAATAATATAATAATAATAATAATCCTTATATACTTACAATAATACTATTTTGTTATTATTATTATTATAATATTTATATAATAATAATAATAAAGTGCGGTCGGTTGGTTTATCCAGTTTTATTTTATGGACGATAGCAAACCGACCAACCGACTGCATTGGTTTTCTATCAAAAGAACTGAGACATAATCGACAGAAAAAGACCAATCAAGTCTGTTTGGTTTACTTGATTTTGGTTGGTTGTTCGACCTTTAGGGCTCGGTTGAACACCCCTGCTTATATGAGGTGTACATCACATTCATGAACCTCCCTTTAAATATAATGTATTTATATAATAAACTAATATTTAACTCGTATTTTTATTTTTGAAGTATATTTAAACCTTTAATGGAACTTTGAAAGTTTTTGTTTATTATAAGTTAAATGTAAAATTTATTTTAATTTTGTGTTATACTAGATTTTGTTTTGAGATTTCTAATCAATTATCACTAGGAAATTACAACGTAGTTGTGAATTTTGGAGATTGCATTGCATATGCCATTGATCTGTCCGTTCATTAAACCAACACCCTAATAAGTTGATCCTTTACTTGGATCATCCTTTGAGATGAATTTTATGATTATAGCCCTAACCCCATTCCTATACTTTAAAATTTCTATAGTTTATACAGGCCAAAATAGTGGTGGTACAACATTAGTCAAGGATCTAGTATAAAGTAGTTCACACTTCTAGGCAATCACTAGTCGAAGATCTGCACAATCTTAATAAGCACCGCCATTATCTTATAGGGCTTAGCTTTGATATAGTTACTGTACTTAAGTTAAGTGCAACATACACATAAAAAGAGAGGACAAAAAATAAAATAAGACCTAAAACGACGTTATTTTAGGTTTTTTATTTTTTTAAAAGTGTCACAAGGCATAACGACATCCAATTTATATGCAGCTGCTACATATTAATTTTTCCATATTTCAAATACCTACCTAACAATTGTCGTGTTGTTTGTGCACATCACATGTGTATATGCCTAGTCTACACCTAACACATTCTTTTTGGCTTTCATTTAGAGGAAAACGCTAAACGCGGCGTCACTTTACCTAATTACAAATAAATATATCTTAAAATTTCATAGATAAATAATAAATGATTTTCTAAAAATAATCTCTACTCCATCAAAAGAACATAGTTTGTGTGCACTTATATGCGATTAAGTCTATCGACACTAGAAAATCTCCTGTGGGGTGTCACTATATCCAATTATGTAAAGCTGCACTAAAAATTATATCATTTTGATAAATAATTTTATAATAATAAGACATTTTTATATCAAAACAGTGTTGTTCAGAGCTGCATCAGTACCTAGCTAAATATGCCATATAATTAAGTGTAATTACTTTCAATTACGAAAACAGTGCAGTCACTTGTCAAGGGTCCACATCGCGTTGGATAAGGATGTAGGCCGGAAGACCACCATGTTCTGCGTACTCATTACACATTCTCTCTGGCTTTCATTTGGCTCACTTTACATAGAAAATAAAATTTATCCTACAATATAAAGCAGATTCATTTGTAATTACTATACTTTTTAAATGTAACAAGTAAACTAAAATTTTTATTTTTTTGGATCGAAAAGTAAACGATAATTAAAAAAGTTTAAAGACGCATTGTCCAAATCCAGGATTGAGTCGACAAAATTAAAATTTCGAGCCAATCACCAGTCGGTCGACATGCTATTGCTAATGGCGCTACCCAAAAACAATCATATTGTCTCTACACGTAGTGTGTATACCTAATTAGTGTCGGCAATAGGGGCTCGTGGCTAACCAACCTGATGAAAATAACCCAACCAAAAGCGTTTCGCTCATAAATTGAATACAGATCAGTTGACTACGAAAAAGGCATTTATGAATTTGAACATTTTCAATCAATCATTTTCTTCCCTTCTAATTTCTCTCTCAACCTTTTGTACCGTGACTTATTATAATAGTCTAATTCTACAAATCGATGATCTTTCAAATTCAGGAGATTCGGAGCCTCATAACCCACCCAACCTAGTGTTGGTACCATGACTGAGTTGCAGATTTCACATTGAAAGTAGAATTTGAAATAGAGTGGTTAATATACTTAAATGGATTCATAACCTGACAGCTATAGCTTTTGAGTTAAGATGGGCTCATCTAGGTTGTTAGGCTCACTCGTGTTGAACTTTTCAAGCTCAACAATTGGTATTTGAGCCGGTTAGGACTTTCATATGTTTTTTATTTGAAATTAAAGCTTTGACTAAATATTAATTGATTTATAAGAATATTAAATGAAATACAAGTAGTGCCAAGAAGGCAAGCCCATGTCTCACAAACTTGCCCATAAAATAATCTAATTTAATTCGGGCATAAAGTAATTTTTTTCGCATAGAGTAATTTTTTTCTGCAACTCTGTTGACACCACTTTTTGTTTCCGTGGAAAGAAATTCGGCATTTTAATCAAATAAACTCACTTTTGAACTCTCGTTGACCAAGTCAATGGAAAATTGCCCCATTTCCGAGCCTATGGCTCAACCCTTAAGGGATATTATTTTTGGGCTCTCGTTAACCAAGTCAATAAAGAGTCATAACATTTCCAATCCTATGATTCAATCCCTAAAGGGGATACTTTCTTAAGACCCTGTTGACTAGGTTAACTAGAGGTAATTGTTTATGAGCCTATAGCTCAGTTTCTGAGGGGTTATGTTACCAGGCGTGGCCTGTGGACCCACATTTCTGAGCTTACGACTCAATTTTTAAAGGGATATCACTTTTCGGCCCTCGTTGTCCAAGTTAGCATGTTTAAATTCAAAGCATACTACTCATTCTTTAAGGGAATATCCTTTTCTTTGGGCGTTTGACTCAATTTTTCACAGCCTACGGCTAAATCCTTCTTGAGAAGACTTTTGGGCCCACGGCCCAAGGGTTCTCACCTTTTTACGGTAGGAGGATGTGCCGCATCTTCCCTTTCCCTTTATAAATAAAACCTAGGGTTTTGCAAAAAGAGAAAGACACTCTAACAGTCTCAAGAAGAGAGAAAGAGAGAAAAGATAAGGCAACTCCATTCCCTCCTCCCTTAACTTTACCAAATCATTGCCTATAGTAAGGTGAGCACTCCACCAGTGGTCTTCATGGCACCATAAGCCTAAAAGAGCTACAATGGCCTGATTCTTCTATTGAGATATGTAGGAAGCTCCATGGGTCCCAGCCTCCCCATCATCTTTCTTTCATGTTCCTCTAAATAATAGCTCTTATTTCCTTGATCTTTTGGGTCTATGATTCATTTGTTCTTCTTTTGTCCATCTTCTTTTTCATTTTTCAGATTTGGGTCCATAACCCTTTCTATCAATGGAGTCTCAAACTCCATTGATTATCATCTCCACGACATCTTAATCGAATATAGCTCTTGCCTAAGGCACTAAGCGTAAATAATCATCATCTTTTAAGATGATGTAAACCTGAACCCCTCCAAATCAAACAATAGTTTGGTTTTGCGCCTAACCCCCCAAAAAACCCGCAAACAAACTCGTACTGATTGGTGACAAGTGTTTGGCTCGCTCACGATTACCTCTCTACCTAGCAAGCCCATAATGAATTTTTAGTCGCTAATGCATTCCTATGACATTCATTTGCTAAACCCATCCCTTAGACTTTCATTTGCTAATCTGAAAATCTCATGTCTACGCTATTAGAACCTAAGGCGCAGGCCTGCCTACGTTCCACTGTAAAATTCCAAGCAAACAAATGGGTAAAAAAAAAAAAAAAAGGAAAAAACGTCCACAACCATTTACCCAAGTAAAAACGAGGTTTTCTTTTGTTTACAAATTTGCAACATAACGATGAAAAAAAAGAAAAAGAAAAAGAAAAAAGAGTGAGACAGTAGGTGGATAGATCATGGAGAAAAAGCAAAGAGGGGAAGAAAAAAAAGGGATCTTTGCTGACTGATCCCATGATGAAATTAATTCCATTTTGGACAATTTTCAAATACATAGACATATATTTTTTTTTATGAAATATGAAAACAAAGAACATATTAATCTTAAGCATCAATTAAAATAAACTAGTTTCTGTTAAAATGTGTACGAGGATTTCTTACACCCAAATGCATGGATTTCTTTGCATCTCGCTGCCAAAATTACATTATTTTGACTGTGCATCCATGTGTAGGAATTCTAACCTCTTCAAATATTACCCCAAAAAAAAAAAAAAAAAAGAACAATCGTACGGTTCGGTTCGTTTACAAAGGAATTATTCAGCCACCTCAAAAGAATACAACTTTTACTGAATTTTTACCAAGCGGACGCTGAAACAAAAAAATTCGAATTTTCAATCAACCGAGATCTATGAATTAGAAAACCAACGAAACTTGACGTAGCACCCTCTTCTTATGTATTTTCGTGTTTGTTGTGCCGGATTAGAGGATAAAATAGGTTAAAATTCATCCTCTCTTGTATTTGATGGTATACATGGGATAAAATAAAAACCAGTCCATGAAACTTTTAATCCTACAACTGTGAGATTAATTAATCCCTCCTCACTCGTGGGATTATTGACTCCATGAAAGGTATAAAATGATTAAATTAACTTGTTACTTCTTTTTAATGCTAGAAATATATGGTAATAATATTGAATACCAAAAACACACATTTACCATTTTCTCCATTTTGTGACTGTTATATTATAAATTATCCTAATATTGTTATATGCAAAAATAAAAAATAACTTACATTATCCTTTAGAGAAATAAAAGAGCATTTTTTGAGAGTAAATATTAATGACCTTCTATTTATCCCCCCCCCCTCAAAAAAAATTATTAACGACTTTTTTTCACATCTAACCATGTGCCCATCCACACATAGGATAGGATTTTCAAAAGTAATTCGGTCTTAATTTAGTCTTGTGCCAAACAGGAAGGCAGGATTTCTCATATCTAATAGAATTAAAAATTCCATAAATTCCGTTCTTTAATATGGCGTAACAAACATGACCACCATGCCCATGTGATTTACTCTACTTTCCAGCCTTTCATGTGTAAAGATTTCATTTTACACTTTAAGAGATTTTAAGGTTCTTTTTACGATTAACGTTTTAGACTCAAATGAGTGCGGCCTTATCAAAAATTCAAAACTAGGCTCCCATGGCTACTAAAGTTATCTAGAATATTAGCGTAGATGCTCAATGGAAACAGAGGAAAACCACAACGTAATTTTGGCACGAGAACCAATGGAGAGTTTGAATGAGAAAAAAGAAAAAATAAATAAATTGGGACTGGTAAAAATTTTGAAAAATTTAGAGCAATTTTACTTAAAAATCTTTAAAACAAGTCATAGCGAAAATGTTGAAGAGATAAATTTTAATTGATTCTTTCATTATTTAAACAAAATATCTTTAATTAAAGTTCATCACATTAATATTTTGGCATGAATGAGGCTTTTACGAATGTGCGAGTAGTAGTGTTTTTAGTACCTACATAGTTGGTAAAATATAGTTCGATAATCATGGGAGGAAGGTACGTGATTTGTTCAAAAATTAGGAATAAAACGCTTGAAAATGGCGCATACATGCTTTTCTTATAGTATATAAGAAAATAGCAATATTTAATGCCTTTTTTTTTTCCTGCAATATACTTTAAATACATTTAAAAAAAAAAACTTAGACCAGAAAACCTTAGAGGAAAAAAGCAATAAAATATTAGTTTTTATTAAAGATTAAAAAATATAATTAATATATTCCAAAAAAAAAGGGCAATATCCAATGGGGAAATAAAACAAAAAAAAATGTTGCTTTACAAAAATGATATTTTAATTAAAATATTCCAAAGAAGAGAAATTGTAAACATGTCAACCTTCACCAACTGGTCGTAACTTATTTCTGTGTGGCAAAAATTTAGATTCCTAAGTGGACTAGCTATGATCACTTATGCTTAGTCGTAACATGCAATTATTATGCTACAAAGAAGAAAAAAAATTCAAAAAGAGGGATATTGGTGTCCAAAAAATAAAAATTGAGAAAGGAGATTCGTGTCGCATCTCATTTGCTATATATATATATATACACATCACCTAAGCTTAGAAGGGACCATACCAAGTAGCAAGGAACAATGTCGAAGCTTAGCACCTTGTTCATGATAGCCCTCATCCTCTTCTTCTCCTTATCCTGCGCTTCTCGTCCTGTCATGGAAACTCACTCTAAGGTAATAAGCCCCATTCTCACCTCTTGTCAGAAAAAAAAAAAAAGAAGAAAAAACAAAAAAAACATTTGTTAATTATTTAATGTCGTATATGATTCATGTTCTAGTTTTTCATTTCCTTACCTAGTTAGATCACTACCAATGAAGAACACATACTCCTATGATGACCCATTCGCATGGTTATTCAATTCTACCCGCAGTCCATGAAAGTATTTATTTCTTATATCAGAATTATCTATTCATTAAATACTCCATTCATCTTCTATCCAGCTCCATGAACCTGCATACCGTATTTCTCGTGAGTTTTTTTTGCATATTTTAATGTTGGTTTTTTTTTTCCCCCCCTCTTCTAGGAACAGGCTGTGAAGAAGGAAGGAAAGGGCAATGGGGGAAGCTGTGAAGGGATGGAGAAGGAAGAGTGCTTGAAGAAGAGGACCCTCGAAGCACATGTTGATTATATTTATACTAATCAGGGAAAAAATTAATGACTATTATGTATGTTAAATCCTTGGTTTGTCTTGTGTAAAATAAATAATAATAATAATAAAACAGAATAAAATCAAGGAGTGATGTAGTCGTTTCTGTGACATGGTTCTGAACTTATCAGAGGTTATATGGAAGCTTTTACGTTGAAAAAGGAAGATGATGAGTATCATGTTTTACATTCGGGAGGTGTTTTCGGTACCCGTACCCTTTGCTTTTTCCCTTTCATTTACATGGCTTCATACATTGGGCAATTACTTTTTAGAACTTCATTAGCAGTTGCAGTAGAAACCTGTTTCATACACCTGCTTGCTGCGCCTTTTCCATAATAAAGCTCGTCTCCGGACACTAGACTCGAGTTGTTCGAGTGTCATTTCAGGATACGAAAGGTGATCATGGGACGGCAGAATGAAACTGTCACGTATCAGGGTAGTACGCATGGAACACGTCGGTCATTGCGCATGAATTGTAGTTCTATTTGCTGGACAGCGTAGAAGCAGAAGGACCTATTGGTTCGGCCAAGTGACATGCTTAGATAGAACAGCTACGTCGTAGCCTACCGTAGCAATACCATGACGGGCTCAGATTATTGGAACCCACCGAAAACCTCAGCTTGAGAATGGTGGTAAACAAAGCCCCCGCCATGGCCGGCTCCCCCACCCACCCATTCATCCGTCAATCGGAGAGCCCAGCTGAGCAACAGGTAGAGATTTGAGGGCCGACGGAGGCTCGATTTTCAAGCGTAGCTCGCTGCTTTTCATTTCGCACTACACACTTGAATTAAGTAACACAAATATGACCGGCCAGTGAGTTGAGCCTCCCAGCTTCCCACTTTGTTGTGTATGATGAATCGAAGAACACATGTAGAAACAATATTTATCGTCCCGACTATCATTTTAATTGGTTTACAGGTTTTACGATATAAATTTTACGTGAAAATTAGTTTGTACGGAAAACAAGTTAGGGTTGTGATTGGCTCTCACTTTCACCCGCCATTGGAGGCATGTCATATTGAAGCTTCGAATCACGTAAAGTCTTTAGGTATTTTATGAGGGTGACTGTGTTGGGCGATGCTAATTTGATCTAAACGTTTCATGTTGAATGGTTAATTGGGTTTTGAACCTAAGTCCAGCCAAATCAAGAGTGCAATATACTATCAAATATTATGAGATGTCATCATTTGAAAGATAATCTTTTAGCGATCTCGTTATTTTCTGAGATAAAACGGTGATTTATTATCTTATTGCATAAGATATATTATAATGTTTTTAAATTTAATTGTGTTAAATTCCGGCCTTACTATACTTTCAATTAATTCAATTTAATTCTACTAAATATTTTGAAATATATCAAAATGATATCTCATAATAAAAGGATGTCGATATAATATTTATTATCATTTTGGTGCAAAAATAATTTTCCTCAAGGGGCCACAAACTTTTATTTACAATTAATATTAATTAAGAGAATACAAATTAAAATTAGGGATCTTTAGTCACATTAGTGACTGAATTATTCTGTTCTATAATTTTGATGGTCACTTTATAACTCTTCGAAACTTTAGTGGCTAAATTATTCACTAATGACAACCTTGGTAGCTTAACCTTTTTATAAGGCATTTTTAGTCATTTCATTGACTAAAAAAATATTACCGTAGGTTTAACCATTTAACATTCTAATCAACCTCGGCGATTTTTTCCAGAAAATGTAAAGTAAGCCGTTAAAATAATTTACATAGGCCACAGGACAAAAACAATAGAACTAATACGAGCCCTTTTAACAATCGAAAAATGGAGGCACATGGGAACAAAGAAAAGCCAAAATAACAAATGAAAAAATGGAGGCACATTGGGTGTTGGCTACACGATTGAATTGCAGATCACGAATCAAAAGTCAAAGGTTCAACGGTAAAACCTCCAAAAATGATTTAGAATCGCTCTTGCGACCTACACCAAAATAATGCTTTACTCTTTAATGTCTAGTCAACTGCTGTGCCTCAAGAGTTAACCCGTCTAATCTATTCATATGATCGCCATAAAAATAATCAAAGCATTACTGTACCCAAATTCAAAGGCGAAAGCAATTTTGTTATGAATTAATAAATTCTAATGGCTCCAAAAATAAAATCCTAAAATAAGATGCAGCCAAAATACAAAAGGAAAATGGTTCTAGGATTTAATACCCAGCCAGAAGTGCCTAAACACGATTTTCTCAATGAAACATGGTTCAGGATGAACCAAAACTGACATAGAACAACTTAGAAGAAGCATGCAGACACGAAATCTCAATGAAGAACGAGGGTTTTGGAAGACATAAATATGAACACTCTTTCTATAAGCATAGGCTCTTCGAAAGAAACCAAGAAAAACTCTCATACCTCAGATTTCTTAATGTAAACTTCAATTGATCTCACCGATATAATATTTTTCCCTAAAAATATTAAAATCCCACATTGATCAGCCGGCGCTTAACAAGAACAACACCCAGATTACCCTGAAAAAAGAGAAAGATAGCCTTGCCTTGAACAACTTCTAGGTTCCTCGCCTCTTTTCTTCATGTAATGGCTGCTCCAAGAAAAATAACTTAGATTTACTCTAGTCCATTCACAAGGATACCTAGAGTTATCTTTAGTTTCCCAAATATAGAACAAATAAAATGCTTTACGCAACTTAAAAATAATAAATCAGAAGTTGACACTTCATTATTTATTATTATTTTGGGCATAGCAGTAATAGAGCGGCTAATATACTTGAATGAACCCATAACGTGTCAGCTATATTTAGGTTGTTAGGTCCATTCAGGTTGGACTGTCCAGGCTCAACAAATGGTATCAGTGCCCACAATTTGTGTAGCCAAAGTATGCAAAACTTTCAAGAGATATGGTCGAGCAAAGAAAGGGACCCAAGCCTAGAATGGTCCAATACAAGCCCAAAGGGTTAGAATGTGGGCGCATGACTCTTGGTTTGAGGGGAAATCTGGTAACTCACCCGTGATGGACAGCTTGATCGCTTTACGATTAAGTTACAGATCTCACATCGAAAGTAGAACGTGAAATAGAGCGACTAATATGCTTGGATGTACCCATAAACTGCTAGTTATAACTTTCGGCTCAAGTCGGGACTCATTAAGTCTGTTTGGCCCATTCGGCTAGACCCCCCAGGCTCAACAATGGGAACAAAAACAAGAGCCAAAACACATGGGATGGTAAGAAAAAGAAGAAAAGAATTTACTCCTCAGGACGAAAAGATATAAAGTCAGATATATATTACTACGCCAGTGGTGTTTCAGTCAGCCGACCTAAGCCCAAAACAGTCAACGCTAACTATGCATATTATAAACGATATCAATGTGCCAAAGCTGCACTGCGTAATGGAACAATCTATAAATTAATCACAAGAAATTATTAATCTACTTTTAGAATGAACTTAATGGGTCACTGTTTTATGTTGGAGGCATCATTGAAAGAATTTGATCCTCTAGTGAATTATTTTTCTATCTCAAATGTTTATGAACTTAATGGATCAATGTTAATGTTGATTACATAAAAGAAAAAACTTAATGGATCAGATATCTAACTCCTAAAATTAGTGACACAACCCAATCTTTTTCTGAACAATTTTATATTATATTTAGTGTTGGATATATATTAAATGGAAAAAAAAAAAAAGACAATTTCTGAAAGCATGAATGTGTAACACTTTTTTAAGCAAGTAAAAAAAAAATCATTAATTTGACAATTACTCTGCACATAAAATATTTACTAAAAGTGCTTACAAAACTGATGAACACAATAGGGGTTTTTTTTGAGAGTTTCCATTTTTTTGCTTCTATGCACATCTTCATCTCAGCATCTTAAACATTTTGTGTGTAGTACTGTTGGTTCCATTGAGGGAATAATGGATGGAACTTGAAACTTTGTTTCTATGAACAGGAAGAATTGGCCCATGCAGTTGCTGGAAGAAGACTCTTGCTTCCCCAAGCTGATAGAGGAGTATTCTATGAGATTAGCAGTATAGCAAAACTATAGAGTTAAATAAAATCAGCCAGAATATCCACAGATGCCGGCAGATTTTCCGTAGAATTAAGCACCGATCGACCGATATTTTATAGTAATTTGCTGGTAGCTAGGGCAACGCTCATTGTAAGCCTATTTATAGGCATCCGATTCATTCTTTCCCTCCCCTTGACCATAATGATCTTAATGTCATATGGAAAATATTTCATTGATTTATAGCGCGTAGCTATTAGATTAAGATTGATAGTTCAATCATTACATAGTTGTCAAGGTACCAAGGCGACTCGAGGTAGTCGTAGGGCACCCCAAGGCAACAAAGGAACATTAGGGCGCCTTGTCACCCACCTGACATCAGTAAAAGCACGCAAAAATGAAGCTAAATCTCCGATATAAAAACATTATAACAATTAAGAAATTTTTATGATTTACGTCCTCTAAAAGAATGCCTTAAACATCTTGAAATTATATAAAAATTAGTAAGTTAGTTAGAGCCTTTTCAATATCTGTGGTTAGAATTTACAAGTTATTAATATATATTAAATTGTTTACCGAATAAGCAAGGGACAAGCATCATTTGATCAAGCTGAGGAGCTCATCTTTGATTTTTCTATTTAAAAAATGAAAAAAAGGTATGTGCGTGTAATAAGATCATGAGTGAGATGTAACTTACAAATCTAATAAATTAATAAAAATTACTTAGAGTAATCAAGTTAGTTGAATTAAAATCATCAATCAGTCAAACAAAAAAAATCAATTAATAAAATTAGATTTGAACATGATGCAACTAGAGTTGGTACTACAAGAGTTGATGCTGTGGAAGGAGGGTTTACAACTCGACCCACCCAGTTGAACCATCGTGTTGACCGAAGGGTAGGACAGCCAATCGGACCGGCACTGGTCAGCATAAGTTGTATGCCATTGCCAATCGATGCAATCGTAAGTTTGAGTTAAAATTAATATCTAGTGAAGTTAAAAGCACGATACACCATCAATTTTCATACAATTTCACTATGTATGAACTCTCTTCCCTTGAATCTAAATATTTAAACAATTATAAGATAATTTACAATATAAATGCAAAGACAACACATGACAACATCATAAAAGATTGACACATTATTTTATTTTTTCACACTCATTCAACCAATCTGGTTGAAATTTAAAAAGTCTGACATCAAAATGTCAATAAATTTATCTGCTTTGACACAGTAAATTCACCAGACTCAATAATATGCATACAATAAAAAGAATCAGAAGCAGGAAGCGTGGAAAAGTTGGGAAAGGGAGCCAGTATGAAGATTGCTGGATCTGTTCTACCTTCAAATTGGTCATTAAGTTTTGTCAAGCACAACCTTAGTCCTGTACAGAACGTCCTAACAAACAAAATTGCACCTTTCTCTGTAAGATAAAACAGACATTTGCAGGTAGAAGTCGGAAATTATATCCATCCCGTAACCGCAAGCAAGAGCGGAAAAGCGGGAAAGCAGGAAAGAATTTTTGAACATCACATTCCAAAAAAGATAGACTATCATGTGCACCGTTTCGTAATATCTATCTAGATGCCAACTGCTAATTCGGTCGACGGTCCCTCTGCAACATATGCACTACATTTACACCATCGGGCCCCCCACAGCGATACCAATGAACATTATGCCCTAAAATCATGGGGAAGGTTGTCAAAAACCCAGCTAGGGGGAAACAATAATAATAATAGTAATAATCCTTAGGAACCCATACAAGCTCCGACCTCTTACAGGAAAATTTCAGGTTTTCGGCTTCTTTGGTGGGGCCATGGTTCCAGGAAGGGCCTTGCGCTTGATCCCCAAGAAATGCTCAACCTGAAAGAAGGACACGAAGTTAAATACCGTAATATCTGCATTATCATTACAAAAAAGAAAAAATATTGAAAGAATGCATGGATTACTAGCATCGTGCCCAAAAATAAAGTGTACTTGTCGAGGATTATGTTAAAAAGGCTTTTGCTAGGTCCGGCATTCAAACCTAAGGGGACAATTCCAGCGAATGCCGATTGCATTAGGGATTCATAACAGAGTACCACCACCTTATTCAGGTGGCAAAAAGGAGTTTGGACAGCACCAAAGGAAATTAAAATATTCAAGAAAATAATGGTGCGAGAGGAAAATATTAAAGACCAAGAACCCCTCCGAAAATCAGGACCGAAAAAAAAAAAAAAGAGAGTAAAGAAACTATAACTTACAAGAAGTCTAGCGGAATAAGCAAAAAATGGGAAACCAAGCCAAAAAGACGATCATGGAAGAAGACAGCTCTAGTCGTGTGCAGGATAGTGTCAAATTATAAGGTTTTGTAACCCGAGGCATTGACTGAAAAACTGAAAAAATTAATAATTGCGTATCCATAAATGCACAAGAGAATTTGTGGATCTTCATTTTCACTCTAGAAAAGTGCAGTATGGTGTTTAAGAGTTGGAAGTTGCTGACACTAGGTCCTGGGTTCGAGACTCGGCATAAACAGGAAGTTAAGATTTTTTAGGATTCAGAAGATTTAAAGTCCATAGCCGACACCGGTCCAACCACAAGCAGACTGCGTCAACCACGAAGCCAACAGCAATTGGACTCGAATGGTCGCAGGGGTGAAACTGGACTAAGAAACAGGGCTATAAGTGAGTTGCATGCTACAATTGAAATTGCGAAGGCTCTCTGCAAGATTCTCCCTCGGTCGATGGAAGACAACTCAACCAAGTCCAAGGCCTATGATTACTGAACGAAAAATTAAATAATAGACACAATCCGCCCTCAGGCCCAGCTAAGGCTCAACAGCTCAAATTTTTCTAGAACCAGGGACTATATTGAGGCCTGCAATCTAAAGCCCAGTCCATGATCAGGCCCACACACACACACACACATATGTTATAATAGGAGAGAAGTAACACTATTCCATGTCCACGTTAACTGACCTTTCTGTCACCAAGCATAGGCGTCAGACCGCCTGGCAGATCCTTCTCAACAGTAGCGAATCCGCTTTTAGGATCACTTGTTTGCCTGGAATAGTAGAAAAAAAGAAATAATCAGTTAGAACAACGGCACATATGCAATGTTACAGCAGGCTAAACTCACAAATTCCATTTAATGATCTTAACCTATCTCATCATAATCACAAGGAACGTGTGTGAAAAGGGTCCATTTGGGACTACTACTCTATTACTAATGTGACATATTATATTGATTCCAAAAAAGAGGTCGGAACTTCTAAAAACAATGTGCAGGCCCCATCTAGTGTGTTCAAAATTTGCCCCCTTCTCTGACAGTTTTCTAATTACAATAAAATGCAAAACACTGCCAAGAATCAGAAATATAATTTTTCCCCAAAAGAAATGAGAAACACAAAATCACTTAATTGATTCCATAACATATACGAGGATTACTGGAAGGCGAAACTTCTTCTGACAGCATCAATTGAACTAAAAGAATGTCCAGATATCTAGATATTTCCAGACGGATTGAAAAGGTAAACTATCATATTGCGGGGAAAATGATGTGAAATACATTAAAACGGTGTAATTTATATATGCAGTATATTTTAAAATATTATAAATTGAAACCCACAGCACAATTTTGTTCTAGGTATGGCCACCTAGGAACTGCAACACAAACTGTAGATGCATTTTTGTTATATATATAAAAAATAAAATAAGAAGAATAAAAACACACTCTTTTATTAAAACATTTGATTACCCCTAGCATGACTGGAAATTCCCCCTCCCCCCAGTGGCGAGCACACACAAAAAGCAGGCAAACACAATCAGATTTGATATCCATATTACTAAGCGAAGCAGGCCAAGAATAAAGCATACCCAGGTTTAACCTGCCCACTAAGAACAAGGTAGGGCGTCTTCAGTCGAGATTGAGCTTCTCTCATTCTCTCCACAGACAGCGATGGCGTGTCTGAATTCTTCATTTGCTTTAACTTTAAGTCTTCCATGAATTGCTTCTGGCGCTTTTCTTGCTTCATTTTGCCAGGATCCTTCCCATGGAATTTGTGAGAAAGTCTTCGAAAGGCTTCCTTTGGTGTCATCTGGTAAAAGAAAAAGCTCATGAATTACAATAGAACCTTGTTCACATGTGATTCAAGATCGTCAATACATCTTTTATATTTGAAGAAGATGCTTTGGAAATTGCAGAGAGTAGCCTGTACCAAGAGACAGCATATGTGACAACTAGCAGACTTCAGTAACCCTTTTAATGTGACGGGTTATCTCTATGGCGTAATCATGCATATCATACACTGTCTTGACGGGCTAACAATTTTAGCGTGCATGAAAGTTAGTGGCAGAAGGGGCTCCCAGCTTGCCCTAATGATACTTATCCGACAATAATGCAATGCAAATTCACTACATTCAAATTCCGACCGTAGATTAAAACAAGCACTTCAATAATCTAAGAAGCTAGAAATTTTCATACAATTTCAAGACATCTAGGGTCCTCATCTTTAAGGATAAAACAACTTTAGGAAGGTTATAATGATTCTGATATTTTTTTTTCCCAATTTTTCATCACTTTGATGAGGACCTAGACCTCTCGAAATTGAATGAAAGCGAGTAGGTCCATATGTTATTAGTTGCTTTCACAATCTAAAGTATATATGATTGATATTTATGGTCTGTGTATCAAGTTATTTCCGGAAATGGAGAAGCCCTTTCTGTCAGAAACAATATGCAGCAAGAAACAACTTGCAAACATGCCATATTTAGCATTTCTGGAAGCAAAAATATGCATCAACGGCCGTATATCAAAATGTCTAAGATAGTGTGCCTATTGAAATCACTAAATGATACATAGATTTAGACCACAAAAAAATAGATTTTAATGGCTAATTTTCCCAAGTGCCTCATCTTCGGAATTTTAATATTAACCAAATCAAAATTAATAATGAAAATAATCAAGACAGAAGAGGCCCCTGGTACAAGACTGAAATCGAGGAAATGTGAGGTTCTCGAATGGGATGGGATAGTAACCAGGGATCCGTGCAGAATAGAAAGGAAATCAATGTGATATGGGCTGCGGTGCTCTACCTTGCATTGTGCCGAATGGAAAACCAAAAATATCCCAAAAGCAAGCGGCACTTTCTTTCCATCCTCACTCAATTAGGGGGAGGGGCCAAAGACCCAGAAGATGGAATCTATAGTCACTAACAACAACATCAACAAAATGGTGTGCACCTAAGCTCAATCAATAATAAATGCATGCAGCATCCAAACAAAAATACTGATGACTGAAGACGAGAGGATCGATAACAAATGAAAGTAAGGCCGGGCCAAAATGATAACGGTGCAAGGCAAAAAGCTTGAAGATTAATTCAAATCGTGGAATCAGCCTCTCCAAAAACAAAGAGGTAACGACATGTCCTCATTAGACCTCCCCATCCCCCCTAAAAAAAATTAAATAAATAAAACCCAACCCTCTTCCACTTTTTGGAGGCTCTAATGGCATTTGTCAAACAAATAATGAACTAGTATGCTCAAGCATTTAATATAACCAATTAAAGAAGAGAATACTTACAACACGTCCAAACTCATCTGTTCTCTCAAGGCGTATTTCTTTTGTTCCTTCATTATCGTGAAGACCGGCCAGCTTGCTTTTTTTCTTGTCCATATTTCTGCCACCCCATTCAACACTTTCTTTAAGTGATCCTCGCTCTTTAAGTAGACTAAGTGCACCCGATAATCCTTTCCCTACTGCTGCTTCATGAATAGTTGCATCTGGAACAATCTCCTTGTGCTCATTTATGGGGTCTTCATCTTTCCCAGTATCATCCACCTCTTTCCACCCCCCTTCCTCATCTTCCCTTTCTTGATCAGAAATTTTTGGCGCCTCATCTTCCTCCATGAAAACATCTTCACTATCAGGCTTTTGAGTTTCTGAAAAAGCAAAAAAGAGACAATTCATTCAGGAAACTTGACACTGAACATCAAAAATCTCTAGCAAGTTCAAATAGTAACTTTCATAGGAGTGCATAAAAACCTCTATATCCTGTAAAAGGTTGTAGTTATGCATATGATAACACAATAAATCCATCAGGAAAAGGAAGAAGGCTGAAAAAAAAAATAAAGGCTGAAGAAAATAAAACGAGAAAATAAAGAACAAAGGAGGGAAACACTTGGGACGTATTCCATTTCCCCTTTCCAGATTATATACATGGTGGTAAAGTTGATCTATATACTTCTTTCAGATAATTGAAGATCTTGTTTTCAAATGATATACATTCTAGAAAATTTAGAAAACATCAATCTTTTTTATATCCATGTAACATCAACGAAAAAGAAAAACAGCTCTACATAACTAAACAAGCTGTGGCATTTTGTACTCTTTTCCTTTTCAAAATGTTGCTCTTTTCCCTTTGTGCCTTTGAACAGGAGGGAGTAAGGTTGCTAAAAGAACATACCCTGATCAAGCTGAAGACCCCATACGAATTCCTCCATTTCTGTGAATACGACCTTGTTCTCCTGTGTTTCCCCCAAAGTGGGATTTTGACCATCATTATTTTGATTGTTTGTAGTAGATGCAAGCAAAGCAAGTGCTTTAGGACCAGATACTGCTTCTTCGTCTTGCTTTTTAAGAGCTAATTTACGTGCTCGTTCCAGTGAATTATAGAGATCCTCATCATCATTGCCAAAGACGGGATTTTCATCTTCTTCCAATTGAACATTGAGAGTTTGATCCAGACGAAGTGCTTTAGATGCCTCATCCGCTTTAGCATAAGCTAATTGATACGCATTACTTCTCATTTCAGCTTCAGATCTCTCCTGCTCCTCTCGGATCGCCTGCCTCTTCCCATCATTTCGAGAGCCCAAGTCACCAACACCCAACCCAGCAGCTACGGCTTCTGCCTCAAGGGCATTGATATCCAGCTTTTCCTTCTTTCGAAGCGATTTCTTCTTCTTGGGTTTCTTGAATCGGAGCATTTCCTCTTGAGTATAATAATCTGACGAGATCTTCCCAGAAGAGTTGAGATCTTCATATTTATTTTTTGCAGAAACACCATGGATCCTTATACGGAGCTGAGAAGAATTTAAATTTCAAAAAAAAAAAAAAAGAGTTTAAAAGGAAAAAGGAAAGCTTGCAGTCGCCAGCCATGTCTCCTACACAATTATAAAATACATGGAATCATGAGTTACCTCTTCTAGTTTCTTCTCCGCCTCACCAGAGAATCGCCCCCTTTCATCTAAGGTTAACCCCTGATCAAGTAATAAGTAAGCATTAACTCTACTACCAATCAATTTTTTTAAAGCAGTCCAAGAAAAAGAAAAGATAAATATATTAACCTCATCTGCAACCGGATCATCATACTGTGGAAGTATTTTCTTTTCTGAACCAGGCTCCTCATTGAACCTAACATATCATTATGAACAGAATGAGTAAATATCAAATAACAGTGCATTCACAAGATCATGCATTAGAGTGATGAAGTTCTTACTTATCTTCATAAATCCCTGTCTTCTTCTTTGCAGCAATGTAGGCTTCATCCCTCAGCTTTTGCTCTCCAATTTCAACATTTTCAAGCATATCAATCTCTGTTACAGAAAAGCTAAGTCAGCCCCACAAACATGGGAACCAGAATTATACCAAACAGCAAAAATTTACCTTCATTAATGCCATCCCCAGCAAGAATGTTCTGATCTTTTAGGGTCAAAACAACTGCCCCTCCTTCAACGACTTTGTCAAGGCCATGAAGAACTTTAATACCAGCTAGATCTACTGTTATTAATAATGACACCCAAAATAAGAAAAGAATGTAAAAACAAACAAACCTGACAACAGTTCCTTTAGAAACGAAATATGAAAATAAAAAGACAGATGCAGAAGCATCAATATTTTTTAAACACTTGAAACAAAAAAGATGCAACGAACCCAAATAAAAATCCTCAACTAATGCCCACCAATCAAGAATGCCAACTAGGACATATTTTAATGGGAAAATAATTCAAATTATATTGAACCCTCATACTCATGTTTGATTACATTCTTTTCTGGTTATTCTGGGTAAAAAATAATTATGCTTGACTACATTTGCATTCCAACATATTAGAGAAACAATATGATCTCAAATCCTATAAACCCACCCACCCCAAAAAAATTAACAAAAGAAAAAGAAGCCCTAGCATGAGCAATGTATCATGAACTTGTAGTCATCTAGCTTAGAAGTTGTTTATATCTGGAACCATTTGTAATTCAAAACAGATGCCATACATGTACCAGATATGTATCTGGTACATATACAGGCTGCTAATTAATAGAATTAATAATTATTTATAAAAGGCTTAAATATGTTTGGGATTCTCCAGCAGTACATCCATACATGTACTGAGAAGCAGCTGGTATGCTAAACCTGCAGCAAGTAGAAGAAGAAAGTGGGGCAAAAGAACGAGAAGAAGAGAAACAGAGGAGAAGGGAAAAGAAGTGAGACGTTGATCCCATGTGCAGAGAGAGACAGAAGCTTGTCATCTTATAGAGAGACCTGCCAGGGTGAGAGGAGAAGGATGAAGAGAGTGCCTCCCAAGAAGGGAGAAACCAAACATTATGTCCAGGGAAAAACTACTTAGCACACCCTCAAAACATCCCCCTAAGACCTGTCCAAGTGCAATGGGAAAAACTTGTCAAGAGTTGTTCCTGCTCATGACCGCTTGCGAGACGTGTTTTGCTGCCTACTTGCTTATGTTGTGGACTTGACAATTCAACCGCCTGTGAGGTGGGGTAACTGGCAGCCTTGCCAGACGGACTTGGCGAGCGCCACGCACAACACGCTTGTGTTGCTCACAAGTCATCCTGTGACAACTAGCCAACTGTTTTGAAGTCAAGCACAGTAAGACATCTTATCTCCCAAAGATAATTGTCTCCCAACCATACTAAAAAGAAAGGGCAGCACAAACCCAAAAGAAAAATAAACAATTGGAAAAAATATATATACGAAAAGACGACAACAAAAACAGCACCAGCAGTGTGTTTGTCTTCAACCTCATCTTCACTTTCTTCTTGGCCTAGATTGTCCTGAAAATTTGATACCATAGAATTGATTATAGATTGCAAATGAGATGAAACATAAGTAGAAGAGCAATATAGACGGAAAAAACAAACCTGTTCCTCAAATACCCTTGATAGTCGCAAGGCTTTCTCTTTTTCAGCATTCTTTTCTTCCTCAAGTTTACGGGTCTTATTTACCCATGCTAGAACTTCAGAACCACCAGAAGATTTGTTCTTTAATCTCTCTTCCTTCATCCTACATAAAAAAGATCAAAGTAAGAACAAAAAAGTCAAGAATGGTATTTGAAAATTCCATATCATCCGCTAAAATGTACATACTACAAGAAGAATTATGAGGTACCAGAAGTTAAACTTCCATAACATTTTTCATTCAAAGAAGTACATAAAGCATAATATTTGGAACAACTCGGACAGTACAAAATGAGAAACTGAAATCGAGCTTAATAAGGTTTCAAGAAAAGGGCAATACTAAATGTACATCCTTCACACCGAAAAAGGCTACGCAGCAGAATATGTATGGTCATGTATTGTTATTCGACCTGAACACTCCAAAAAGGACCACACATTTTGGCATGCCAGCTCTTCGGTGTGAAGGATGTACAAGTAGAATTTTCTTTCAAGAAAAAGTTTCAGGCAAGCATAACATCAGCAAGAAAAGAAGGAATTAGCTTTTAAATGCACATATAAACCATTTCACAAACTGATGTTCCTACAAAAGACACTTCAAAATCCTACATAAAGAAACTCAGGATGAAAAAAGATGCATGTTTCAAAACATAAGTAGTTAATTTGCTACCACAAAAATTTATATGCTAGCATTATGCTATTGTACGCCTTCTAGTCTTTTGAAACTAGTCAAGAGTCATCTGCTAAGATGCACAAGTAGGGTACAAGTATCAGATACAACACAGGCGCGACCAGGAGATTCAGCAAATTTCCAAAAAACAAATTAGGATACTGGTGGAGCGGGATACCCTAAACAAATAATAATATAGGGAGCCTGGTGGTGTAACGGAGACAAACATTCAAGCTTGCTGCAGAAAAAAATAAAAAGTGAAACTGTCGTGGGCTCTGCTCTTCCCCCATGAGGATGTTGGCAATGCCAACCAGAGCATGTTCGCCTCCCAATTGTCGGCAATGTTGCCACCTCTAGGGATTTGATGGCCTGATCTTCTCCCTTCAACCACGAGGCAGAGTGAGGGAAGAACAGAAAGAGGAAGGGAGAAACAGAAAGAAAACGAGAGGGAAGGACAGAGAGGTAGATCAGAGAAATGGAGAGAGTGATGGGATAGATGTGAGAGAAAGATGGAGAGATATAAAAGGGAGAAAGACCTGATAAAGATGAGAGACGGGTCAAAACAGGAGATCCCTATCTGTTTTATATATTACGAAAATGGGTAAAACGGTGCTGTTTGGTACCATTAAACCAGAGGGAAGCGTGGTGGTACACTCCCCCTTCAGGCACCATTACACCAGAGGAAAGTGTGGTGCTACACACCCCCTTCATTTATTCATGAATTTAAAAACAATGAGGGTCAAATTTACAGCACAACAAAAAATAAAAATAAAAAAAAAGACCCCCATTTTCGTGCATCGTGGTGTGACAGAAAACATGAACATTGGAGGAGCAGATGAGAAACGAAGAGACCGAGAGAACGGAGTCACCAATTTGCCACTGGTGGAAAATTGTGGTATTGGTGGAGCTGTGAAGTGAAGATGGACTGATGAAGATAGAGGAGTCAATTCTTCTCAATCCAAAATATCTCCCAGATAGGATCTCAGCAGTGAGTGGATCTTCAAAGCAAGCAAATGGTGCCTCAGGTTCTTCAATGTTCTCTCCTCCCTCCCTCTTCCCTCTCAAAGTGTATCTTCTTCTGCATACCTAAGCTATACTCTAATGTATCTGAACCCACAAAAAAAATAATTATTATTATATATTGGGTGCTCGCAAGGCATACAGGGGTGTATTCATGCCGGATACTACTGGCCACAGATTCATAGGCCTATAATGGAGCGTAAGAGTACCCAAGCTTCTTAGGTCATGTAAAGTGGACCTATAGCAGAATTTGTGTGCTAAAGCAAGAAACCCCAACAGCATAGCAATTTAACAAGGTGCACAGATAGCAAACAAAGCATGCTTTCATCTTAAAGCTTTAGACATGAAAAAAGCTAGCCTAGATGAATAAAGCTTCAATATTCACTGCTTCCTTAAGATACAAATAGCATCCTATTTACAGTGTGGTGCAGTGAACCCAAGTATCCACCAGAATGAAAAAAGAAGCTCGCCTTTACTTCCTCGTCTATCTTCTTCTCTCCCCTTTCCCAAACCAAACATTTGGCAAGAGTATCCATGCTTCTTAGGTCATGTAAAGTGGACCTATAGTAGAATTTTTGTGCTAAAGCAAGAAACCCCAACAGCATAGCAATTCAACAAGGTGCACAAATAGCAAATAAAGCATGCTTTCATCTTAAAGCTCTAGACATGAAAAAAGCTAGCCTAGATGAATAAAGCTTCAATATTCACTGATTCCTTAAGATGCAAATAGCATCCTATTTACAGTGTGGTGCACTGAACCCAAGTATCCACCAGAATGAAAAAAGAAGCTCCCCTTTACTCCCTCTTCTATCTTCTTCTCCTCCCTTTCCCAAACCAAACATTTGGCAAGACATCCTCTCTTTTGTCTTGGTTTGTCCTATTTAACATTTCCACTCAAGCATCCCCCATAAATCCCTCCGCGCTACTTTGTGCTCCTGTCTGCACACCCTAATTGATCATTTTTCTCTTCCCCTCCTGCTGCAGATTTGCCCCCTTCTCTTTTCCCCTCTGTTGGGATTGCAACCCCCTTCTCTCTTCCACAATTCTGTCTCCTCTTTTACACTCTTCTGTTGCTCCCCCTTCTCTTTTATTTCCTCCCTCTCCCAACCTGCTGCCTCTAGCCTGCAGCCTGGTTGCTTAGTAATAATATAATGCCAAAAAAAATGAGAAGAGGAATAAATAATAATAACAAGAATGATGATGACGATGCTATAAGCAAAAGCAGAAAGGAAAACCTCCTGCCTTGCATCAAAGAAGCATGAACATAAGTGCTATTAGATATAATACCAGTCTGAGGTAGCATCAGGATTCATGTGAGACGGTATACATTAAATTAAATAATCAAAAAATATTTATTTCAATATTTAATTAAATTAACCATCACACAACTTTGACATTACAAAACACACACCCATAATGCACTACTATCGTTCATTTATTCTGACATCAGATCAATTTAAAAAGAAATTTTCTAAAAATATAAGTGAACCGAAGGAACCAAATTCCCAGCTTCTGAGCTCAATAATATGTTCATCAACCTCACAAAGAGATGGAGAGAGCCCACAGGTTCCTTTTTGTGGCTGAGAGGGACAGCACCAGAATAGTTTATGCAAATAGGTAATGGAGGCCCAACCTCACTTTCCGGAATTGCAGGCCCCCTTTGCATGCATAATGAAGTCAAGACCAACCCCGAAAGAGAGGGGGGGGGGGGGGGGGAGATAAAGTGAGCTTTTCCACTGGAGGGCATAAAGTCGCTAGAGAAGTGGTGATGCCAGAGGCAGGGTGAGGAGAGAGTGTGAATGGATATGAATTTTGAAATTTTGAGGTGTCAGGTGAATGAGGAGAATATATGTCAAATGCATTAATAATTTTCAAAACATACTTCATTAACATTTTACAAAAGATACTTCAGGGGGGAAAAATAGTGCTACAAGTGGTTCCTGTGACCTGTACGTCTACTGCACCGGGATACGTGTTCCTAACATATCCAATAAACTAATATTTTTGGATTGAGCATGCACCCACTGCGTATGCCATGCATATTGGAGCATGTACTACTGCATGTGAACCCACTGCATGCACAGCACTGCTTCTGGAGTATACGTGCTTCACAGGTTTGTATTCAATTTGTATCTATTTAATCCCTATTATGTGTTCTAAATTATTCAAACACAAATCTTGTATTCATTTCTCAATTCTACCCCCATTTTTCCCCCACAGAACTAATTGTGTGAGGAATGGTGCTCTAGTTTCTTCTGCGGAGAACCTTGCTCTTTCTTTCCCTGCTTATACCATATCTCCCTATCTCGTGATGCTCCCATTTCTCGTCTCCACAGAATTAAGGGGCTTTGAACTCATGGGATTTCACTTTTTTCAATACCTCAATTATAGGGAAAATATTTTGTAGCTTCTCCACTATTTCTATCATCCAATTTGGGCAATAAGAATACTTTGAATTTGGAAAAGAAAAGAAATTTCACTTGCAATACCGCCTTCCCCCTCCCATGACAGGTCTACGAATTAACATATCAGTTGGAAGGCTAAGGTTTTCAAAAAAAAAAATTGAAGCCCTAAACAACAAAGTAGGTAATCTTCTGCAAGTAAGGAGACCACCATACACTATTTTTCATTTTGGCCTCTCTTTGGTTAGTAGCTTCGGGAGTGTCCTGAGGGGGTTCTTTTAAGAGATATTAATCATTTTCCATATTTTTTCCCATAATTCAATATATTTCCTTTATCTTCAACGACAGATTGTCCTCTTTGTTGCACTCTTCTTTTTTGTTAATACAATTATTTGTCTAACCGGGGAAAAAAAGAGGACTATAGATTTAAAGTTATATTATGTGACACAACCATGTAAAACACAGCATATATCATGCATATTCAAAAACTTTTTCTTTGTTTCCATTTTTCCCCAGGAACCTAAAACTTTTGCACCATCATGGGATTGTATTCTAGAGGCATCTTCTTAGGTGTGTCATTGCATACACCAGCTCAAATTCAGCACCCTACATCACCAAAATGTGCCAGAAAATAGATATGAAGAGGGTTTTCAAAATTGACAACCTTTGCAAATCTGGACAGAAGAAAGCCCAACAGTTTAATGTGTCATTTATTATCATTCAGCACTTGTAGCACCTGTGTACAGATAAGCTCCATAAAATATCTTAAGTCAAATAACCTTAGGAACATAGGCCAAAGACAAAGAAGAATAAAATTCTGACATCGTAGAGCTTACAAGTGTCCACAGAAAGAAACCAAAAATTTACCAATCAGCTTACATAATCAAGATATATATTAGATTCATAAAAGGTAGAATGAAAGAGAGAAGACAGATGATTATATTATACTGCAAGCAAGTTTAAAATGCAGTGACATCATAAAGCATCATCGAATCAGATGACCATAGATTTAATATCCTACTCCTGCGCAACAGTCTATAAGCCAAAAGAAAACTGTTTCAAGAACTATTTTCGTTGATTTAAATCTTAAAAGTGCATCATGAGATAAAGAAAATTAATTAAATGATTTCAGCACCGTCAGAAACAAGCCAAGAAGCTTAGCAGAGAGAAGAAACATGTTCCAATTATCCAAACAAATAATCACTTAGACGAAAAATTCATAAAAAATTATTACAAAACTTACTTTGAAATGCGCTCCTCAAATTTGGTGGTTGACAAGTGAACTGCACCTCCTGCAACCTCAGGCTTCTGCTCATTAACAAAAGTACTCATTTTACCCTCATCATGATGATAACCCTTCATTGGCTTGTCTGCATCCTTGCCTTCACCTTCTAAACTTGTCTTTCCATCCTTGCTCCTATCATGACCCTCATCACGGTTTTTCTTAGTAACTTTATCTCTATCCCTAGGCCTTTCTTTGTCTTGGTCTTTTTCCCTCTCAGGCCTATCCTTGTCTCGGACCTTTTCTTTTCCCACCTCAAGCGAAATTCGTTTTTTATCTTTTCCATATTCCCTCTCTTCTCGATCTTTATGTTTCTCTTTCTCGTACTCCCTTTCAAAATCCTTTGCCCTATCTCTTTCCCTATAATTCTCCTTCTCTTTTTCTTTATCCCTATCCTTGCTCTTCTCCTTTCCCCTTTCCTTGTCCCGACCCCGATCAACATCCTTCTCCGCCTCTTTCTCCCTCCCACGGTCTCTTTCTTTCCCATGGTCTTTCCTATCTTTATCCTTCTCCCGCCCTTTATCTCTATGTTTATTCCTTTCGTAATCTTTATCCCTTACCTTATCTTTAGTCCTATCCTTCTCATGCTCATCACGGTCTTCCCTCCTTCTTTCTCTACTAGAAACTCGGTCTGCATCCAAATCTTGAGAGTCTTTTTCTCTCTCTTTCATACCATCAGCCCCCTTTGATCTTTCTCGATCTTTATTACTCCTGTGATCCTTCTCTTCCTTTCGGGTCTTCTTCTTATCCTTGCTCCGATGTCTGCCTGACTCCCTTGATTTTTCCACCCCATTTTCTTCCAAATCATCAAGAACTTCCTGCTGCTCTCTCCTTGGTGAATAATCCTTTTCCTCACCTTTCCCACGCTTTGATTCCGACCACTCCATATCCATGGCAAGAAAACAAAGCACCAGAAAGAGAGAACTCAAGGACGCAACAATTGATGAATTGGGTCGGACGTACAAATTATAGACCTGAAAATAGTAAATTAGGCTTTTCTTAATTAAAAAACAGCTGAAATAGTTATAAACTAAAAGCACAACTGCAAGAGAACAAATAATGCATCCTCGTTAAGCCCTACTCTGGAGCATACAAGCTAAAACATCTCAGTGGGTGTGCATAGAAGGTTTTCTAAATTGATTTTGTGCCTGAGATAGGTGAGGATCAATAAAATTGAATTCTTAATGAAACTAAAATCAGCGACCAACGCTGTCCAAATGAATTTTTTTTTTTAAAAAAAAAAACATTGAACTGAGGTTGGCTGAAATTGAATTCTACTGATCAAGTGTAAAATGGTATCTCAATTTACCTAAGAAATAGCTTAGAAGAACATAAATGTACTCATAAGAAACGAAAACCTAAAGTCATAGATCAATGTAGTCAAAATTTCCCCATTACAAACACCACCATTGAATTGGAAGCGGGTAAAATGGCATCTCAATTTACATAAGAAACAGCTTAGAAACAATACAAATGCGCGCATGATAAAGCCTAAATAAGGGTTGCACAAAACGGGAAACCAAGCGAACCCGATTCAGTGTTTAAAGATAAAAATCCTTAAATACTGAAATAGTATGAAAAGAACAGCGTACTTGTTAGGTTTTCTCTTTTGCTCAAATCTTCAAGGTTCGATTTCCACTGAAATTCTTGAAAGCTTCCAAGTTTTCTGAAGGAAAGAAATGGAGAGAGATTCGTAGGCTGTCACAGGGAGAGAGAGAGAGAGAGAGAGAGAGAGAGAGAGATACTGTTTTTGTGGAACCAATCTTTAGGGCTTGGGTGGAAGCGGGAGCGAATGGAGAAACGTCGAGGCGGAAATCACCGTAATAAATAAAATATCTGAAACATCCCCAATCGTCCCCCCTAATCTTAATGATTATTGAATAAATCTCAAGTAAATTTATTATCTTTATTTTAATTAAATATTTATTATTTAAAATTTTTATTAATATCTTTAAATATTACAGTTATTTTTATCACATAACTCTGTTTTCACTTTTACTCAAATATTATGCTACAATGACTTTTGATCCTAAAAGATCTAATATTTTAATTTTTAAATATTTAATTAATTTTAATTTTTTACCTATACATTTTTTTAGATATTATATATTAATCAAAAAGTCGTTAAACACGAGCAAAGTATTCTTTATGCTCACTGATTCAATAGCTTTGTGTCATTCAATTTCATATAAACAGTTAACGAAAAATATTATTTAAAAAAATTAAAAATTAAAGAAATAATGAGAAAAAAACAAATTATTACAGTTAGAAAAGATAAAAAAAATTATAATTATAATACAAAATATTAAATTTTCAATTTTTTTATTAGAGGAGAATCTTTTAATTTTGATTACAAAATATCTTTTTAAATTAAACAATTAAAATTTTCTTTTTTCCTTCCAATCTTCCATATTTTATTCATTTTGAATGACATGAGGATCTCTTGAATAATTATTAAAAATAAATAATTATATAAAAATAGCAAAAAAAATATTAATTATTTAATTTATGTAATTAAAAATTAAAAATCCTCGATTATGAATTTTTATTTTTTATATTTTAATTATAAAATATTTTTCAATTTTTTAATCATAATAATTTATTTTGTCTCACGGTTTCATTAATTTTCAAATTTTATTCTATTTTACTAATAATTTCTTATTATACATTTGGATAGGAGTTAGATAGCACGAACTTATTGAGCCATTTATAAGTACAAAAAGCCTAATGAAAAAAATGAAATTATAGGAACTCTCTTTAATAATCAGCAAAACTATAAGAGATGTTTTAGATATTTTTTCTATTAAACAAATCATGAAAAGATAAAAAAAAAATGAAATTATAACATATAAAAAGACAAATTAACAAGTGAAAAGCAGCAAAGAAATGAAAAGACACAAACTCTGAAACAAATATAACAGGAATAAAAAAGGCACAAAATGTGATAAGAATAATAGTATTAACTAAAATAAATATAACACGAATAAAAAAGGAGCAAAATGCAATAAGAATAATAATATTAATAATAATATATGCCCTAAGGAAACATAATAAAAAAGAGCATTATTTTTAGGTAAAAAAATACGCATGCACGCTAACATGCGAAAAAGTCAATAATGCAGAAAAATGAAAAATGCAAGGGAAAAAAATAAAAAATGTTAAAATGTGAAGGCATTTTAAGGCATTGAATATTATTTTGAACGGCGAAAGCTTTTTACAAAATAACACTTAATCAATATTCCATCTATTTACAAAATAAAAATTCAATAAGGCAGTGAACATTATTTTGAACGGCGAATGCTCCAGATTAATTCGTGACAATGCTCCAGACTTCGCAAAATAAAATAAGGCAGTGAACAAAATAAAATAAAAAAATGAAAAAATTAGATTGCTTCCATAATACAACTATGGAGACAATGCTCCAGACTTCACACATCGTTACCATTAAAATCAAAAAAATAATTAAAATATTAAGATGGCATTTGATAAAATAAGGTGTTAAGACCTGAATACCGAAAATATATCAAAAATGATTAATATGTGTAATTAGATCTATTGAATCTAAATGTGTAATCTCGTCTAATTGTAATATTGTTGTGAGATCTGAATAAACTAGATTTCAAAGTTTACCCTTATACATCATTCAAGACATAATTATTTATAAAACTAAAGATTTTAATTTAAGTACCACATAATAGTAATAATGTTTTTGAAATAATTTTTTTAGTAAATTTAATGAATTTTTTTTTTTTTTTTTTTACTTTTATTTTTAAAAGAAAAATGAAGAACCAAATCTACTGTTTTCTTGTCCCCCCTCCTCGTTGCTTCTTCTTCTTCTTCTTGTTGGGTATAAGGTAAAATGAGGATTAAAAATCAAAGGGATGTCATGTTCTTCTTCTCCTTATTTCTCTTTTCTTTCTCTTCCGCTGTTCTTCTTCTTCCCATTTTGTTCCTCTTCCCCTTCTTCTTCTTCTTCTTCTTCCTCCTCCATTTTTATTTATCAAAAGCGAATTCAAACTCAGATTGTGGATTTTGATTACTTTCAAACCTCAAATCTGAGTTTGATTTTGTTTTTAGGGTTTGATTCCATTTCAAACCTTATTCTCCCCCAATTTGAAGATTTTCTGTCAAAAGCGAAATCAAAGGCTGATTTGTGGTGGTGGTTGTTGAAGGAGGTGGTGGTGTGACGGTGGCGGCGGCGGTGGTTGCAATGGCAATGGCTGGTGAGGGTGGTTTGAAGATCTGTTTCTACTTCCTCCTTCCTCCTTCCTCCTTCCTCCTTCCTCATAAATCTTTCTTTCATTTTTTTCCTTGAAGATCTGCAAATGTTCTTCTTCCTCCCTCATGAATCTTTCTTCAATTTTTTTTTTTTTTTAAATTTTAAGCTTTGCTGGTTGTGGATGGCTGGGAAAGGGGGTTCCCACGGTGGAGTGGACGGGGGAGGGGATGGCGCCTGTGTGCTCATGTGGGAGAGATGAGAGGGAGGATATTTTATTTGGATGGAATTTCATGTTTTCTTTAGGGGTATTTTTGTCAACCGAGATCTAAATATGATTCTGACCGAATTAGAAATAATTTCATGTTTAATTCGTTCAAACACGTTTAGATGCACTTTAGATGTTTAAACAAACACTCTTAATTGTTGTATGTCACACCAATTCATATTATGCCTCCATTTAGAGCATATTCAGACCAATCAAACGACTCCTAAGAATTGGAGGATCTTTATAAAAAATACAGAAGGAACATACCAACCTAGAAACCTAAAATGAACTTTGTAGAATTTGAGAGAACCCACAATAGCCAAGTCTGGCAATTTGGTGTGAGAACAGTTTCAAGTTCCCTTTTCCTTTTTTTTCACCTTGTTTTTTTGGTCCCATCCAATAAATGGGAATAATTCTACATACGTAAGAGATTCAAACCAAAATCACAAAAGGCTCATACAGTTTAGTAATTGAGAAAACATGCACTCATGCATTTGCGCCATATAGGCTTTTCGTAATTTTGTTATGAAGTTCTTTTTGTCCATAACATTGTTTGATGAATGGTCAAAATTCTTATTGGGTTTTTTTCGAGGGTAAAGTTTGGATTTGATGCTTGGGAAAGCCCAAGTAAAGGATACTAATGACAGAGTGCCGGTCCCCTCCCAGTTTTTAACCAATACCAAATTTTAAATTTCTAAAAGGAGTATAATTAAATCTTAGGAAGAAAAAAAATATAGAGAAAGAAAGCATTGTCAATATTAGAATGAGATTTTAGAAGAAAAACTGGTAATGTTTTAAATAAAAAAAAATTGAAGACTGTTAGGGTTTTGATAAATTGGCAAAGATCAAATTTTAAATTTCTAAAGGACTATAGTTAAATTTTAGGGGGGAATACTGAGAAGTAAAATATTTTCAATAAAAGAGAGGTTTTAGGCCTAAGTCGTGGTTATCTTCCTTTATCAGCAATTTGAAGCTTGCGGATTTAGTATTGGCTATTGGGCTTGTGGTGTAACAAATGAAATGGATGAGCTAATAAATGGATTGCTTTGTTTAAATTTAAGGTGGGGTTTGTAACGTTAAAGGATTGAGTTCTATTTGGGTTTAAAATGTTAATGGACTAGGTTTAATTTTAGGTTAAGGGAGCCTTATAAATTTCTGTGTGGAGTCCTAAAAGTTATAAATCCTACACTCTTAAGGAAGATTAGAGCTACTTGTGGAGACCTGCCGCCCCCACATAGCTCCATTGTCTTTGTGCTACATTAACATAGAGAAATACAAAACATAAACCCTTAGGAATTGGACCAAAGTTTTTACCTATTCCTCACATACTTCTCTCATGAGTTATATTATTTCTATACTAGTTGCATCGCATATACAATGCACGTGCTCAATGACTTTTTTTAATTAAAATATTAAAAAATTAAATAAAAAATTATAAAATAAAAAAAAGAATGAGCATGTACTTAAAAAAAGATTGTGATGCGACTTTTTTTTTATTAAAATATAAAAAATTAAATATAAAATTGTTAAAAAAAAGAATGAGTATATACTTAAAAAAGATAAAATGGAAGGAGTAAGAAGAAAAGTTGGGGGTTGAGTGGTTAAGAAAATAACTTTTATAACTATAAAAAAAATTTAAAATTTTAAATTTTAAATTTTAAATTAATTTTAGTTAATGGAACTAAAAAGTTCTTTACCTTTATTATAGTACTAGTCGTATCGCACATGCGATGCACATGCTCAATGACTTTTTTTTATTAAAATATAAAATATAAAATATAAAATTGTAGAGAAAAAAAGAATGAGTATGCACTTAAAAAAGAAAAAAGTGGAAGGAATAGGAAAAAAAGTTGGGGGTGAGTGGTTAAGAAAATAACTTGCATAACTATAAAAAATTTAAATTTTGAATTTAAATTAATTTTGGTTGATGGAACCAAAAGGTCCTTTGCCTTTATAATAGTATAGATATATAATAGTATATATATATATATATATAGATAATAATTATTTCATTTCTATTCTATTAGACGTTACGTAAATATTTGTGCATGCCTTGTTGCTCAAATGGGAAGAACTATTTCGATTCAAGAGGATCAAAAATGAGTATACTTGGAACCGATCAATTCCTTGTTGAGAGGCCTAAATCAAGAAAGAGCTTCTCGAGTCCTTTGAAAGCCCTATATTGGGCCCAACTTTCACGTAACCTTACAATGGGAGATGAGTTCACAAGGAAGAGGATGGGCTTGAAATGGGCTAAAGCCCTTTTATGATAACTCCTCGTCCAAAACGGGCTTTTCGTTGTCGAAATCAAGGGTCGAACTGGTCCAAGTATAAAGAGGAACTCACACATTTTAAAGCTTTTGAGTATGTGTTGATCTTTGAAGCACAGTGCTCTTGATCAATTAACGTCTATATTAGAAGCAGGGATGTAAATTGGTCGATTTTTTGTGGTTTTCATAAAAAATCGAAAACTGATCGATCGACCATTTGTAATAATTATGGGCGTTTGGTCGGTTTGTATGGTTTTATTCCATGCATCAGTTTTCTACCAAAAAAAAAAACAAAAAACGAGACCAAGCCAATCAGGAAAAAAAACCCTAGCAATTCATGCCCCTTGAAAATGCTCCTCACCGGAAATTGAAATTTACTGCTATCTGCTTGTGTTGATCCCTGTGATTGATCAGAAGAGACATTACAATATGCTTATGGTGTCATACCAGTGTCTCTTTTGCTGTGTATCAGGCTATAGCTTGTTCTTCAGCAAGCATTGCCCGTATTTGTCCCAGCTAAAAGTTTAATCATTGTTTGCATAAATAAATTTGAAACCTTCTATGCATATTAATACAATTTCTTTATTTTATTTTATTTTAAAATGAAAACTTACAGTGCCACACAGTTGATAGTTCAAATGAGTTGATTTAAAATAAAAAAAATTGCCCCTACAAGGCTGCATGTGGACTAGAATCATCATACCAGACTGAGAATTTGGTGTAATAAAGGAAGCTTCTCACCCCAAATAAGGCAAAGCTCTCCCTTAGCAACTGAGACCAAGTACATGAACATACTTTCACAAGTCCATACAGAACTTGGAAGTTGAATTTCAGGAAGCTGCTAGCATAGTTCAAGGTCAGTGGGCCTACAGAAGCTTGGTGTTGGCACCATAGAGATACATAATTCCATCTGAAACCACAAAGCAATCACAATATGGAGTAAACCATCCAAGCAGAGCTCAATGAATCTTTTAAAATATGCTCAGTCGGCCATAAGGCGACTTTCCATAGTACAATGGCCTCAGGATAAGCGCTCGAATTACCGGGTTGTTCAAGGGGATGCCCCCTCGTTGGTGTCAATATTAGAAACATAACTCCATGGGTTCGAACACGAATACTGAAATCTTGTTTTCCGAGGAAGAATCATGTAAATCCAACGACCATAAACGCCCGTGCGAGCTTTACAACAAAGCAATTCTTCCAACCCTCGCCAGGCTTGAAAGTGTCCAGATAAATGACGGCATGGGGGCAGGTGTCCTCCTTGAAATTGTATCTACCAAGGAACCAACAGCTTCACAACAGGCATATACTAGCCCATCACTTGGGTTATGTTGTGCTATCATCTATAAATTTCCACATCCAAGAGACAGCTAAAACATGCTAAACCCAGCATGAGACGACCAGGAAGAGTCGATAGTCGACATAAACTTTTTTAAAGTAAAAATGAAATCCTTGTTTGCAAGGGCTATGCAACATTATGATCCCAAAGTACTGGCTGACGGTTACTGGTTCCTATGGAATTCATTGTCAATGCTAATGGTTTCTGAGATTGAGCAAAGTGAACTAATTTGGGCCTTCACGTTTCTCATGAGGTTCACACTTTGACAACAAGATGCCCATTACTGTAGTATTTTGAACTAAATTCAGAGACCCTTTGCACCACCATTGAGGCTCATCAGAAGCATGAAGGCATCAAAGCTCAAAAAAGCATTAATTGTCTCATACCATCAACCAAAGATAGAACAATAATGGGCCTAACTATAAATCTCATCAACTCCGAGAGGTCCAATCTAAGACTTTTTGTCTCATCCCTTGCGTTTTCTCTATTTTTTTCCCCCTCAAAACTGTTCGAAAATGTTTGGATTGTATGGTTATGGAGTTATTGAGCGTCGTGTATTGTGGGTTTTAGACTTTTCATTCCCAGGAACCAATTACAATGCTTCAGGGTTTTTGGTGGAACCAACCCCAAGGTCATTTCCCGGTAAACTAGACTTCGTTTCCACCTCTGACGCTTGGGAAGTCTCTATTTCTATGAATTGACCCGTCATGAAATGTGTTCATTACGCTTGACTTGGGTGGAGCAGTCTCTACAAGTCAACCTTGGAATTGAATCTTAGAACTCGTTCATTTGATCTGGAAAATATTGGGTGTTGTCAGCTGCAATGAGAGGAGGCATAGGGGTCTCTAGATTCATGCATGTGAATCTAAAATATGTTGTAAAATACACAAGTCCAATCGATTTAGTTAATTAGATGTTTGGGACTCCTCTCCAAACGTTGATTAGAATCTTATCACCGGTATCAGAGTATACAATCAACCCGTGCATGACTTAGATATGTTGTCCCGCAGTATCACCTGATATAAATTGTTGAGATACCTGGCTCAAATGACTCCTCCCGTCAAGGGTAAAGATATTTTTTTGAAGTCATTGTCGTGGGTACTCGATTCTCCTAATCCCTACCCTTTGTTGGAAAATTCTGCCTGGTGCACTTTCTCGGTGCCTTGAGATTGGCTCAGCACCCCCTTATCACATGGACATGAAGAATCAACCATTTAAAGCTCTCATGGTCTATTGGGAATTCTGGATTGGGAAGCCGCAAGGAAAGTTGATTCTGCTGGATTCTTGGGGTTTACTCAACTCCTAGCAACTTCTCATTCATATATATATATATATATATGTTTTAAGTGTATGTAATCTGTATTTATAATTGAAATGGCTTTTCTATCGATGATCTCTCCCCTACCTCAACTCCTCCTCTTGCTTCTCCTTCCCAGTTCGTCCCTCTCACAAACCAGTAACGGTACTGTACCCGCCGGTTGGTCTATCAACGTAACCGGAGAAGGGGCTGCGTGGCGGTCTCCTTCAGGCGATTTCGCGTTCGGGTTTCGCAACCCGCTGGACTACGATAAGAACTCTTTCTTGCTCTCGATATGGTACGACAAGATTCCAGGGAATACTATAGTTTGGTACGCACGAGACCGCGACCCGGCTCTTGCTCCGAGGGGATCAAAGCTGGAGCTGAGTGCCGACCGCGGATTGTTGCTTACCGGGCCTCAAGGCGAAGAGTTATGGAAGTCGGATCCCGTAGTTGGTGTAGTTTCGCGCGGTGCTTTGAACGACAAGGGCAACCTCCTTCTCGAGGACCAGAAATCTGGGATCGTATGGGAGAGCTTCAAGTCTCCCACCGACACTTTATTGCCAGGGCAGATGGTGAGCCAAGGAGGATCGCTATACTCAATGCAGTCGGAGACCAACCTCACCCGCGGAAGGTTCCGGCTTTCTATGAATCAAGACTCTTCCCCTCCCTCCCTTGAGCTTGCGACTCTTAACGTTCCTTCAGACTACTCGAATGAACCTTACTATTCCAGAGAAGGGAACCGGCTGGATTTCAATGAATCGGGCTTGTTCATCTTGAATGAGACCAACCACGGGTATGCTCTTCCAAAGGGAGAGGCTGTCTCGGTCCCAGCTGGAGAACTTTATCACAGAGCAGTGCTGAATTTCGACGGCGTCTTCACTCATTTATATCGCAGGAAGGGTTCGAATGACAGTGGACCGTGGACGGCCCTCTCAACGACACCGGAAAATATTTGCATGAGCAGCGATGTGAGTGATGGCAGTGGCGTTTGTGGGTATAACAGGGTCTGCAAACTCGATGTGTCCCTAAGGCCGATTTGTGAATGCCAGAGAGGGTTTACTGAAATTGATCAGGGCGATGAGTACAGAGGCTGCAGACCAGATTTCATTGAAGCCTGTAAAGTGGATGGTGCTACGCCTGCAGGAGACTTATACAATATGGAGACAATAACGGATGTCGACTGGCCGACCTCCGATTTCGAATTATTGCAGCCTTATAATCAGGATCAGTGTAAGGAATCCTGTCTGCAAGATTGCATGTGCGCGGTCTCCATTTTAAGAGATGTTAGATGCTGGAAGAAGAAGCTGCCACTCTCAAACGGGAAAGTCAACAGAAGTGTTAATGGGAAGGCTTTCATCAAAGTAAGGAAACAGAACGTCTTCGCACCACCACCACCAACCCCTCAATTTCCTAATCGGGACACCGAAAACAAGGATGGCCTAGTCCTCGTGGTATCGGTGCTCTTAGGCAGTTCCGTGTTTATCAACTTTATGCTGATTGGTGGAGTGTGCATGGGTTTCTTCTTCATCTACCATAAGAAATTAGCAGGCCCTGGCCGAGGTGAAAGCGGCGTTGAAAGAACGCTGCACTGTTTCACATACAAGGAGCTTGAAGATGCCACTGACGGATTCAAGGAAGAACTCGGAAGAGGTTCTTTTGGCATCGTCTACAAGGGGGTTGTAGGAATTGGCAGTGCGAGTACCCTTGTCGCAGTCAAGAAGCTGGATAGAGTGGCGCACGACCGAGACAAGGAATTCAAAACTGAAGTCAACACGATCGGCCAGACTCATCACAAGAATCTGGTCCGATTGATCGGCTTCTGCGATGAGGGACAGAATAGGATGCTGGTGTACGAGTTCCTGAGCAACGGGAGTCTCGCAAGCTTCCTTTTCGGGGATTTGAGGCTCACTTGGGCCCAAAGGACCCAAATTGCTTGCAGCATTGCCAGGGGACTCGTGTACTTGCACGAGGAGTGCAGCACCCAGATCATTCATTGCGACATAAAACCGCAAAACATACTCCTCGACGATTTCTACAACGCCCGCATTTCGGACTTTGGATTGGCCAAGCTGTTGAGCCTGGACCAAACTCAAACCAGCACTGCCATTAGAGGAACGAGAGGGTACGTCTCGCCGGAGTGGTTCAGGCACATGCCGATCACGACGAAGGTGGACGTGTACAGCTTCGGCGTGATGCTGCTGGAAATCATATGTTGCCGGAGAAGCGTGGACGAGGAGATCGGCGGGGGGAAGGAAATCCTGATGGATTGGGCTTACGACTGCTACCGGGAAGGCAAGGTTGACGCAGTGGTGGAGAATGATGAGGATGCTTTAGCAGACATGAGGAAGCTGGAGAGGTATTTGATGGTCTCGATATGGTGCCTTCAGGAGGACCCCTCGCTCAGGCCGACGATGAAGAAAGTCCTGCTGATGCTTGAAGGAATTGTTGAGGTCCCTCCACCCCCATGCCCATGCCCCTTCAGTTTCAAAGCTTGAACCCATCTTCCCTTCTCCCACACCTACTCTTCCACTGCCTATTTTCAATTACCTGTGTCGCTAATCATAGCTTCTTTTATGTTTATGTTGACTATAAGCTTCAAAATTTATGTGGTTTTTCTGGGGTTTTATGAAGACTATCTTGTGAGCCATGACAGTTTGGCTTTGTACTGTATGGGGCTCATTTTTTCTTGTCCATATTTGCTTTGAGATGGAAAATTTTGCAGAAATGCAGAATTCGATGCAGTGTCTAATACGGACCTTGTTTGTAATTCAAACAAATCTTTTTTTTTTGTTTAATCTTTTTGCACAGAATAGCAAGGAAGAATTATTATTAAGAAAGATGTAAACCCTATTCTTATAATGGATTTAATCACATACGAGCACTTACGATTTGATTGTCACTTGGTCAATCTTGGGCCTCTGTCATGAGATAATTGTTATCATATATAACTCAATAATCTCCCTTCTAGTATTTGCTCTCATTAGAAATCGAAACCGTGATCTCAATTTTAATACCACCTGCTAAAAAAACCTCAAAACCTCCCGAAACTATAGTGAGAAATTGCTTTCTTTCTTTTCCTTTTTGTCTTTCTTTATTGCAATAATTGTGCTATTAATAGTCAAATGTACTATGGTTAGACCAAGTCAATGTCGCAGCTTTCAGATATTTTCATTCATTAAAACTCACAACGTGGCTTGAACAAACAACTGAGAAAAACATTCAAGGGAGAAAGGAATCAATAACCACTTTATTCATGGTAGTAATCGATCATAAATTGGTGGTAAATCTCATTATGCTTACATTAAATAAAAATAATAAAAAATTAACTCAAGAAGTATGTACGGTAGAGCTCTTAATGTGTACGCTTTCATTTTAAATGCTAAAATATATTAAAAAAAAATTTAACCGTTATAAATTTTATTTTTTGGATGATGGGCATACGGTAATTGTCTATTCTTTTAGTTCCGTGTTAGATAAAATTTAATTTTGCCCTTGAAGACCGGCATCCACGTGGTATGAAAATATTGGATCTCAGCGACGTATCAACAACATATAAAGTTCTCCAAGAAAAAAAAAAACAAAAAGAAGAGAGAAAAGTTCAAACAAACCACGTATGTTTGAGTTGGACGACTGGTTGAAGGAATCTTGGTCTCTATCAATCTTTAACCCACATCGCCGCCCCTTGAATGCAAGCGTGTAGGGACTGTTGCTGGTTGAAAGCTCGACACTTTCGCAGTAGCTGCCTGTTCGGTGATAATGGCATGTATAGTAAAGTTTTGGAATTTTTTCCCACGGCAGCCTAAAAAAAAAAAAGAAAATTTTATAAATATATCCTATCTTTTCAAGATTTTCTAAAACTACTTTATTTTTATAAAATTATACTTAAGAGGTACGATTTTAGATCCAACACCCGTTGACACTCACAAAAAAAAAAGAAATTACACTCTGCAAGTGCGATTTTAAAATCAACTTTGTAAAGTCAGATTTTAATTAATATCCTTACCCTTATCGATGCAAAGTTATTATAAATGCAAACAATTAATTATTAGATGAAATGTGTAGCCTATGTGACAAATTACTTTTGTAAAGAAGATAGTGGTCACAAGCTTAAATTCTCCTCATGACATTTTATATGTGCCTTTTTTTCATATAAAATGGAGTAAGGAGGATTTGAACTTGAGACCATTATCTCCTTTACAAAAGTAATTTGTCACGTGGGCTACATGTTCCATCTATTAATTAATTGTTTGTATTTGTAATAACCTATGCATCAGTAGTAGTAAGGATATAAAGTGAGTTAAACTTTATAAAGTCGATTTTAAAATTGCACTATCTTTTTTCAGGGTGTTTGAAAGTGTCAACGGGTGTCGGACTTAAAATCGCACCTCTCAAATGCGATTTTAAAAAAAGGGCTAGCTCTAGAAAACCCTGAAAAGGTAGGGTATATTTATAAATTTTTTATTTTTTATTTTATTTTTAGGCTACCATAAATTTTTGAGCTATATTATTAGGTTAGGTGCCCGTATATTTACCAATAATAAAATAATAACAAGCAGCACTATATGCACGCACTTGGTTTCATGAGTTTATTTGCAAACAAGAAACGCGACCAGATCTGCCGGAACTAGATAAGTCCAGGGGTTAGGTACGCTTGGAATTCTCCCTCTCATTAGCATTTCTCCGGGGGAACGGAGCTGCAAGAAATCTCAGCTCTGTCCCAGGTGAAATACTCATGGGATGAGGTAGGCTTGTCAATATCCCAAATCTAGACCTTAAACCAACTCGTTTAACAAGGTTTGGTCCGTATATTCTGGACCCATTCCCATGCCAGATTATAAGTATCTAAACGAGTCTAGGTCTAGTATATTATCGGGATGGGACTCGAGCCCAGAGCCGGTTACCTGATGATTATATAGGGCTTGAAGTCGATTTTGAAAGTGCCAATGCATTCGACTCAAATTTGGGCTTGGCCACTCGTTGGGTCTAAGTTTAGAGCCAATTCATAATTTCGGATCCAGTTCCATACCTAAACCCAATTACTATTTTTGGGTCTACATCCGGATCCATTCCTTTGTTTTTTATTTTCTTAATAAAGGAGGAACAATTATCTCGTTGAAAAACTCATACACAACGCAGGCATTCATAAACTTCGATTTTATGGGCCAATATATTTTTACGAGTACAAGCATAAGCGCACATATACATTGCAGGCCTCAGATGTTTGTGATTGTTTCATATTAAAAATATAAAAGGGAAAGTAGCATCAATCCCATGGAAACTTCAACAAAATCCTCGAGTCTCCCTTAGAGTTCAATTATTTCATTTTGCCCATTAAATTTACAAATTTTGAATATTGTACCTTTTACCATCATCAGTTATCGATAATTTTTCATTAATTTTTACAACTTCTGTCCACTTTTCTTTCCCATCACTTCTGATTCTCCGATTTTCTCTAACTATTGTAGATTAATTAGTAAGAAAAATAAATCAAAGTTGCATAAATCAAGGGGAAATTACCAACTGAGGGAACACATTGAGCACATATTTAAAGCTTGGGGAAGAAAATGTAACAATTAGAATTGAGGGATGTCAAGATTTTGTTGAAAGTTTTAGGAGAATTATGGTAATCCTCTTCGTGTCTGAGTGCTTAATAGAGCACGTGAAGTTCAAATTTTTTGCACAACGATTTACAGGCTTAAGGAAAACCATTGGGCCCAAAAGCACAGAGGTAGCACGAGCGGCCGACCTCCCATTCTCTTATGTGGCATTCATTAGCATTAGCTTAGCTGGGTTGGATGGATCGACAGTGGGTGCACCTATATCAGCGAGTTGAGTACGGGATAATGTCCTTGAAGATCATGGGACTAAGGTGATGCACGTGAGAAAACATAGTCGTGCCAGCCCACTACTTCCCTCTGAAACGCTAGGAGCCGAAACTGAAGAAAGTTGCTTGCACCTCAACTATGAGCAAAAAGTCGGAGAATGCGCTATGATATTTGCATTGATATCCACTTTGAAGGTAACCTGGAATTTACTTCCGTTGATCAAATCTACGGTAGCGAGGCATAGGATTTTCTAATGCCGAGTGCTGTTCTTATCGTTGTCCAGAGGCTTGTAGCGATGCAGCTGAGGCTGCAGGATTGGATCCTGAGAGTGGTTGTGCGTGAAAGTTTTCTGGGTAATTTCATCATTCCTGATGTGCGTTTTGCTCTTCATACGACACCATATTGAGATGGATTAGCATTTATGTATCTCTTGAAGAACATCGAGAGTCAAAAGTAGATAGGAGGCAAATAAGTAGCAAGCATCTCTCAACGTTCAAAGGCATAAATAGCATGGCTCTTTTCTTTTTCCCAGGATAAGCAATTTTATTGCATTTATCAATGAGATGAGCGATCTGTATAGGCATATGAATTCTCTTAACATTAATCACTCATTTTGCTCATTTATTGTTCGTACAATGGAATGGAATAAGTACTTCCATGAAACTATAAGCAGTAATATTTTCATGGAAGCATAAGTAAAATTACTATTCCCCCATAAACCATAAGCAAAATTAATGAGAAATGGTTATTGTCAATTGCCAAGGATATAATAATTATTACTTACTTATTCCACTTGAGGGTCATGGGTGTCCGTAAGGTTTTGCTATTCTTGTAATACCAATGTTGAGTTTTCGGTTCACAAAATTCAATTCTTTTTGTACGTTCTTTTGTAATTCTTCGATTCCTTGAGGTCTACCTTCTATTAATAACTTTGGGAAGTACTATTCTTATATCTCCCTGACCAAAACCACCCACATTAGGGCCAAAACTATGTGATTGAATAAATCCTCCTCTATCTGTTGTGGGTCGAGGGCTCCTTCCCCCCAATCTGATATTATGGTAGCGGTATAGACCGAAATCCCGTTAGAGTCCAATTCGGACCGCGAAATCTTCTCTCTTTGCCTTCAATTACATCTAAAAACGACTTGTAAACTTTATTATAACCATCCCTCATTGGCTGTTGGTTTGAAAGAATGGATTCAAGATTCTCATTGGTTTTGTACATCTGATCCAAGATTCCCTGACCATATCAACGGGTCTTCCATCTTGGAAAAAGGGCCTCCAATGATACTATTGTTCTGTACCATTATGAAAGAAGATCGAATTCCTAGAGAGGAATATTCGACTTGGGTTGACCCATATCGATTTTTCAAAATGCTGCATTCTGAATTGCCCCGATGACCATAGATCGAAACCTATCCAATTTTTACAGTGCGATGATTAGCTGGTCACGAATAGATCTCGTGGTAATAAAAATAGATTGTTTTGAGGTATATTAAGTTTCAGTCTCCGATTTGTATTTCGTCAGCCCAACAAAAAATTCAAAAAAGGTTTTGTACCGATCCGGTAAGACTGAAAGATTCTCAAAATTCTCCGATCGTGAGACTTTATCTGTCAAGAAGTTTCGAGTCCTTAGTAATCGAAACCCATAGATCTATCATGAAAAAAAGCTATTACTCACCTACACTTCTCCTTGTTCATGTTATATTTACATAAAATATATATTCTATTTTATTCAGTGAATCAAACTAGCAGTAAAATCCTGACGACATACTTTTGCTTTTTTGTCGGCTGTGTGAAATTATGTTTGGTTTGCCCTGCCTAAGTTGTGCGGATGGAAGATGGCCTTCTCAATGAGCTCTATGGCTTTACTTTATTGTTAGACCATTCTTTTTGGAATTATAGTGATAAAAGGCTAGTTCCTCCTGTCGGAGTATCACTCTAGTAATTTGATTAGAAAAAATGTAAAAACGGGAAAAAAAAAAAAAAAAAAAAAAAAAAAAAAAAAAAACAGAACACACTTTAGCCAGCTTCGGAATTTGCGCAGCCATGAGACCTCGAAAGGATGAGTGTGCAACTGTACACATGAATAGTTCTCCTAGTAAAACAGAATGATTTGTACATGGAATTTCAATTTTAAGCTGCAAATGAGTAAGTTTGTTGTGGTTACATGTTCTGGTTCTAAAATGTTAAAAGTTTATTTTTTTATGGCTACATGTTCCGTCACCACTTATATAAACTGATAGACCCTACACATACATAATGAGTTATACATATTATATTTATTTGAAATTACTTTTTCAGGATAAATAGAGTTATCCAAAGTTGAACCCCAACAAAGATTAAGAGCACCAACATAGGGGTCAAAGTCTTTATTCCTATTGAGCACGAGAAAGGAACAAACAGTAGTTAGCGCGTAGCTACAAAACCATCAGATGGGGATGGAATTGGTGACCGAGGGGTAGACGACGGTGGCGGGATGCGCCATGATGCGGCGGCCCTTCATGTGCCGGAACACGTAAACGAGCGCTCCGACGGGCCATTCCACGGCCGCCGCCGCAGCGAACGCGAGGAACCCGACCGTCGGCCCCAACACCTTGCACCGGCACGGGTTGCTCCGCGTCCCGCACTCCACGCACACCGGCACTCCCACCGCCATTGTTCCTACTCAAAGAACGACGACGCCTGTGCTACGATGCGAAGCTCGACGGATGAAGAGGATTTGTAGCCGTTCGGTTGCGTTAACTTAGCCAAGTGAAAACGGAGAACGGGAAGAAGGGATTGATTCTTGGTCTTGGCCTCTTTAAATAGGCATTTTGGCGGGTGAGGATACGTTACGTGTCCTCTCGTTCGAGTTTGCTCTTTACGCGTGTCCCTATGGTGGGAGAGCACTTGACACGTGCTATGATCTTCCCGCTCCTCCTCGTCCTTGCTGTACGTGTGATCTAGCGGTGGGGAGAATTTTGGAAATTTCAAATTCTTTGAAAAAAATTTCGATAGCCGATAAATTTGAAAATTTCTGTCGGAAATTGAAAACAATTTGAAAAAAAATTAGGAGATAGGAAAATCGGTCAGACAATTTTTTAAATTTTCTAAATTTTTTGAAATTGTATAAGATCTTTTTTTTTTTAATTTTAGATTCTCTCCTTTCATGTTTTTTCTAAATATTATAAAAATATAACTTAGGAAAAAATTTGGTCAAGAAATTTTGGGTAAATATTTTGTTTGATCGGGAATCAAAATAAAAAGTAAAATTTGAAAAAAAATCAAAAAATAGAAATTCAGTCGGGAAATCAACTTTGGTACTATGTTAGCTAAAACATCAATAGTCATATTACCTTCCCTCCTTGTATAAGAAAAAGAGCAATTGTATAAACGTGAAGCTAAGTCCTAAATCTCGGCCACAAGGTTACTAAAGGGAGTCAGGCTTTCAAAATTACTTTAAAGCTTAAACAAGACTACGAAAGAATCTAATTCCACCATCTCGAATTATGTAGCTAATTAAGCTCAAATAACAAGACCACTATAACATCGGAGGATGGCACCAATTCCACCGGCAACCCTATCACAAACAAAAGAGACAACAACATTAACCTTTAAAGTACCATTAAGGGGGGGAGGGGGCAGTCAATTACATGCTCCTGTTTGCGATGAAACCAACACGAGACTCTAACATTCTTCAAGAAATGATGTAGCCCATCTGGATATTTCTTGAAGATGCTGATTTAAACTTTTAAAAATTAAATTATTTCTTCCAAACCAAATTGTCCAGGCTAAAGTGAGAAATAAAGCTGCATCTTTGGCTGACATCTCAACCATTGCATCAGCAGCAACATCTTTGAATTTAACTAAATTATCAAAGTTAACACACAGCGATGAGTAATTCCAAACACTTTAAACTCAAGGATAAAACATCATGATATGGTTCGAAATCTCATCCGAAACCCACGCACAAGGATGAGTAATCTACTCCCATCCTCCTAGGCTTGCCCCTCAGTAGGGAGGCAAAACCTTTTTGAAGGGAAGTTTCCACAATTTTATAATAATTTATTTTCCCTTTTAAGTAAAAAAAAAAAAAAATATGTATCCATTTAAAACTATTATACGTTTACCCAATAGGGTACATTGAACTTTTACTTAATACTTATTCGGATAAGATAATTATATTTTTGATTTTACTCATTTCGACATCATAGCCAGAGTAAGAGTAAGGATTACTCGTGCCCACCCTCCCTGCCCACCACGTGTATAGGGGATTTTTTTATTAAAATTTATTTTAAAACGCATTTTTTGCTTTCCCATCTTACCCTTCTTCTTTCTTTGCTTAAACTTAGCATTTAAAGTTTTTTTTTTTTTTGGTTGGTATTTCCTTATTCCTCGTATTCTCTGCCCTTCCCTTTAGTCAAGTAACTAAATTTGTTTTCATATATCTCGATTTAACGGACAAAAAAAAAAAAAAACACGTTGATATCATATTTTTAAAATCAAGTCAGATCATGACAAAAATAAATAACGCCAGTATATATGCTCAGATCAATTGAAAGAAAAACCAACTGATGTTGGCAACTAAAGTGAAGTAAATGCAAGATCTCTTAAGGGGTTCGTTAAATATTAACTATGGAACCCAAAAAATAAATAACGCCAGTAACCTTTCATATACATTTACTAAAGGTCAAAAAGGCTGACGTGGACTGGTGTTGTGCTGGGTTATTTGTTAACCAATAAAATGCATCCTCACTGACATTAAAGGGTTTTTTCATTACTCCATTAAAATTATGCAAATATGAGGTTTTTGCTGCTTTCCATGCTAAGTCTTTGTAAATTTTACCTTTAAACTCTTCCTTAAATTTTGAGTACAAATGCCTTACACAGGATGTCTCAAATGATGGAACAAGGCCCTTCTATTTATCATCGATAAAATTACTATGCATTATCATTGACAATGTTTAAGTCATCCTTCAATAACTGCATAAACCAGCTCTAGTTCTCTTTATTTTCAACAAAATCCACTGCATATGCAGAAGGAAACATACCATTGTTTGCATCATTGCCAAAAACCACTAATAATTATCCCTTGCATGGTCCTTTCAAGAAACAACCATCAACCCCAATAACCGGACCTATACCCTTCAAGTAAATCCTTTTTACAGCCCCAGGACAAATGTAAATTCTTTTGAAAAATGAGTGCCTACCATACTCGTCATTATCAAGCTTGCATGTGGTGTCAGGATTGGTTCTCTTCAATTCCTCGCAATGATCCCATAGTTTTGCATTTTGTTCATTAAAACATTCCTCCAATTTCTTGAGTATTAACCTTCTTAGCCCTATAATATTGCCGGATTGGCACCTCACATGTCAAATTTTGTTGAACTTCAAGAACAAAAGCAGCCGGTGCGTATGTAAGATTTATTCTAAAATCATAAGTACTTATCTGCTATCCACCTAATATTGACAAAATTTAGACCTAGCTTTCTCAAATGAATATGGTTGTCATTAAGTGATTTAATGAGATCTTCTCATTATTCATGACATATTCATATGATCAACAAGGACATTCATCTTCACAAATAACCCTAAGTCTGTTACTTTCACACTCTACAAATTTAATTGGCTTTCCAAAATATAGAGCACGCCTTTCTGTAGACTTCGTTAATTGCTTAAACGATTTGAATTGCTAACCTGAATGAACATATACAAGTTATTTGGTTTCTTAGCTTGTGAATCCTCATTGTTAATATCAAAATCATTTGAATTGTCACACTCAAATTCTATTAACTGATGCTCTTTACATTGTACTACACTATTCCATCACACTCAACAACATTTTCATCAAACCAAATGTCAGCTTGATCCCTAAATCGATAATCAACATCAACAAAATCAAAATCAGTGGAACGTTCATCATTAGTGTCCCCTTTATTTTCATTATCAGAGTCACTGGGTACATTAAAACGATCTAATTTAGTAAGAGTTGGCCTATCACGATCAGTACGCTCGACAAATGTGCCTGTGTCTCCACTCAAACTTGCTATAGACCCCATATGCATCACGCTATCATCCATAAGGAAAAGTATAAAATCACTATCCTCTAGTCCTTATAATAGTATCCACATGATTGTTTGTGTCATAAACCTTTAACTAAGTGGTCTAGTTGTAACAAAGAGGAAGGATCACCGTTGATTTTTGGAACATGTGTAACTAAACCTCCAACATAACTATGGTTTTGGACCCCAAATAACTTTTCCCCCATGATATATATAAAGAGCAAACAATGTTGGGGTATATTCTGAAAACAAAAAAATTATATAATACACATCATTCCTTAAAGCACTTTCGATTGAACAAATGGCTCAAGAATCAACAAGTACTAAGCAACAATAAACAGTTAATGTTTTCAAATTGCACACTTGTGCACTTTCCACTGATCACGATGAGGCTTGTACATTTCTCAACGAGAATCGTTATACTCAATTTGACTGAATGGTCAGCACGTTCTCACCCTAGAGGAATCTCAATTGGGAATCTGTGACGACTCTGTGTTTCCACTCATGTTTGGAACCCTTAATGCCCAAATGATATTGTCTCCCCATTATGTCCTAAAAAAAGGGTCATTTGTCAGTCCATATGACCCTTTTCCAACCATTTATTTGAACGGTACTAAGAGGAGGGTTCAAAATAAGATGGGTCTGAATCGTTAAGGTTCACTTTAAGCAGGAAAAAAGTACAGGGTCTAACCTCAAAACGCCTATAAATATCAGATTTTAAAGTAAATTTTACTCAAAAAATGCATGAGAATTGAAATGAACAGCTACAAATAAGCCGCTTGATTGCAGCTCAAAGAGTTCCACATAAAATAAGAACTAAATCACAATTAATTCCTGCGTCGTACTTTGCGGCGCGGCGCGCTTTTTTCAGAGTCCCATGGCTCCGCAGGTTTCAAAGTTGTAACTCTAATGTTTTATTGTTATGTATAACGTTGTTTCTGGCTCTATTGGATTATGGATGCCACAGCTCCTGTCTTCTTCTACACATAGAGGAGTGTTCGTTTGTGGGATTTAACATTAAGCAAGATAGACATGTAGCCAACTGATGAAAGCTGCCACATAAATTGTAGAACGGGTGACACGTCTTAATGGAGCTTCCTCACAAACAGCAGACATCTTGAACAGAAAGATGTTAGTCCTTTGATAATAAGTGATTTCTACTCTGTTATACAGCATAACACCTCTTAAGTAAATGAATTGTTAGTAAGTCTATCAACATGCATAGACCCTATAAAAAGAAATGTACAGCCTGCCCTAGGAAACTTCTGGTTTACATTGGAGGGTATACGGAGCTTCTTGTGTATTTCTCTCTGGACATCTCATTCAGGTAAAATAGAAGTCCCATACCATGTAGCCCTTATATGTTTTTTTCTTTAGATGTCATTATTACATAATTTGTGTTTTTTTTTTTTTTTTCTTCCTCTCTTATGCGGGGAGCATCCTAATGAATTCATAAATAATACTCTCCAAAATCTGTGGGTTTGTATTATACATGCACCTTTAACCATTAGGGGTACTTAGTTTTGCATTCCTGTGACTGTGGGTGCAAGTCATGCAAAGCTTGTTGTCTTTAGGTAGGTTAGTCCTATACCTGCACTTCTAACCATCAAGGGTAGTCAGTTTTGTGTCTTTGTTACCGTGCTTGCAAGTTATCTGAAGCCTGTTTTGTTTCATAGCTATGTTTAAGTATTGGTGGTTTTTAGTGCATTTCTCTAGCATTCGCATGTGCGTTAACTAACAATATGTTTGCGTGGAAATACCAGGATCTTTTGGGGTTAAAAAAGAACAAAATAGGGAGTGAGTATCCTTGAGATCCATTGAGCCACTGCTTGAGTTCAGGTGGAATTATGTATCTATAATTTCGACTGCATACTTATTTACGTCTCTCGAGCCGTGGAGCACCTTCCCAGGATTTGAAACACGATGTTGGTAAGCCTTTTTTCATTCATATATAAGGGGAATATACCAAGGAATAGCTATTGTTTATTTTGTATTATACTGTTGATGCAGTGCCGAAGAAGATGCCTGGAGGGGCAAGCTGAGTTTTTATTATCATTCAATGGTAGAGAGAGAGATTCTGAAAGTACAATCTCATTCCTCAGCATGAGTCGAGGAAGAGAGTTCTTCCGCTGTTTCTTCCTTGGTATTCAGGGGTGCCGAATTTAGAAAAATTAAAATTTTCCAAAAAAAAAATTTAACGGTTGAAAATTTTGATAAATTCGTTCAAAAATCAAAAATAATTTTAAGAAAATTCTTAAATTGAAAATTTTTTAAAAAATTCAAAATACCCTAATTTTTCAAATCTTTCGAAATTGCATAAGAATTTCAAATTTTTTTCTTGAATTTTACATTCTACACTTTTATTTTTTTTCCTAAATATTATCAAAATACAACTTAGGAAAAAAATTCGATAAAAAAATTTTCGATAAAAAAATTTCAAGTAAATATTTCATTCGGTCGAGAATCAAAACAAAAAAATACAATTCAAGAAAGAGTCAAAAAATAAAAATTCAACCGAGAAGTTCCCCAATTTCCCAAATGAGATGAATACCCCTGCTAGAGAATTCAAGCTATTCCATGATTGCCTTGAGTCATTGAATCCTCTTTAATCCAATACAAACATTAAATTTTGGAGGATAAAATTACTAATTGAAACGAAATATTTCATTATCATCCATTCTAATCCAGTACATCAAGGATAACCTAAAAAGAGATTTAAAAAATCTGAAATCAATTTTGTAAAGAACTAAAATAAAAGCAACTCGCTCAATCAATGTTCACAGAATATAACTCAGATTATCTATCACAACTATGAAAAAAAATAAATATTTCTCAGGCATCAATCCACCCGAACTGAGGCATAAAATGCATCTTCTCTGGAAAACTGCATTCATAATGTTACAAACACTTTCTGAAAAGAGAAAAGTTTCAAAGAGGAAACAGCTCAGGGCATCAGAGTTTTAAATGCGCCCAGCCCGAGCTTAATGCGTGACGTTCTTAGGAAGGTTTCGAATGACATTGCTCCTCATCCCGAGCTTACTGCGCATCGACTCCACACCAGATCTATTCATCTCCTTCAACACCTTCATCCTCACAATCCTTTCCCTTGATTGCACGGTTGCCAAACCCATGCTCCTGTACCTGGCAATCAAAAGCGATATCTCATCATCATATAATTCATGATTCCACTTATAAATTTGAAAAGAAAATTCTTTTAAAGGCTGAAGCCTTGTTCTATTGTCATTCCTGTCATAGCTCAAAAAGAGATAAAGCATAAGAATGTGCACTGTCAATGGATTCTCGATGCGATAATTATTCAATTAAAGAGCTCACATTCATCTTGACAAGAAATTATCTACATGATAAAATACGTAATCCTACAATTGCACAAAGGAATGCTCATTTCCATGCTTTTAACTCTTTTTGAGTCATGATAGGAATAACAATGGAATGAAGCATTCCAAACATTTTCCCTTTATCATCCAGTCCATTCCATCTCGTTTCACTCAATAGTAACAAACAGCAGCGTATTATTTAAGGGGAGCGTACAGGAAAAGCATAACATCGCTTAAAAACAAACCTTGTAGCCAAGGCCGCAGTGACAGCAATATTATTTGCCATTGAAGGGCGTGGCTTCTGACGATAATATCTCATATATTCTCGGGATCCAAGTGTTTTGGTTGAGATTCCATCATTGGTTCTTGCAGTTATGATTAGCTCAGACCCAGCACTTCCAAGTTCTACAGCATTGCTCATACCATCTTGAGCAACAAGTTGTTTTCCATCAACATCCATGTAGCTGTCACATAAACCACCCCAAAAAAAAAAAAACCTCAGATATGTCAAAGTAAATGTTTATAGAATATAGAAATAAACTGATAAACAAAATAAGCAGCAGTAGTCATAAGGTTCTATGGAAACCTGCTGCTATAATCATAGAATTCTTCCAACTCTCCATCATCATCATCGTCACCATCTCCATAATGAACTTTACAATGACTTTTGGCTTCCATGTGCTTCCTTACAGCTTCCAAGCTGTTGAAAGGATGACGCATTTCATTGCAGTACAAGCACACGAAATCCCTTTTGACCTGAAAGAGAAAGAAAAGTATAATTGAGGAAATAACATATCATTACATTTAAAAAATAATAAATGTGATAAAGAAACACAGAAAATGTTTGATTTATCACCTTCAGCCCAAGATAGGTAAGTAGGCCTTTGGGGTCCTTAAGATACTCGACATCAGGAATAAAGAATCCGTGTCGCTTGTGCATGTGAACTATGCAACTTTCCATAGTATGGTGCTCTTTATCACACATAAAACAACAGGATGGATCAATTTCATCCCCACACTCATCACCACCATCATCATCATCATTTTCATCCATCTCATCAGGCTCATTCACATTCATGTCCGTCAAAGATTTAGTGGCTTCATCAATAGAGTCTTCCGAATCGGCTTCAACCCACTCATCTTCACTGTCTTCACTTTCTTCAATATTTGCCTTTGTTTGTTGAGGCAGAGGCAGTTTTTTCCCTTCATGATGTCTCAGTGGCCTCACTATTGCACTCCCCTCATTTTCATGACGGGGTCCTTGAGAAGCCCGCAGAATATGACTTCGAGATTTGAGATGCTGGGCATGGGCCTTGGAACTTCTATATCCTTTGCCACATTGACCACATGTATAAAGCATGGGGGCCTCACTCAACTTCTTTTTCTCCTCAGCAATAGCAGATTGCCTAGCTAGAAATAATGCTTCCGTCACTCCTGGAACACAAGCAACCTGACCAATAGAAATGAACAAAACCACAATTTTAGGAAATGATTTTCCAGTGGACAAAATTTACTTGTTGCTATGTCTTGAAACACATGCAACAAATTAATAAGAATGCCAAAACACGTGCAAGCTACGAGACCTTGAATTTATTAATTTAAATATTATTTAAATATTATTTAAACATACCTTCCTGGACCTGGCCTAAACTCCAGATGTGAGGATGCCAATATATTTGGATAATCACAAAAATGACTACATAGCGTCAAACTAGGAAAAAAAAAATAATGATTAAAAAAAAAAAAAGGCCTCCCCCTAGCTGGGAAGCAGCAGTTTTTCATTTTCTTATCACTGGGATTCTGAAAACAAACGTGAACATCATGAGGTAGTGCCCAGTATAGCTGAAAAAAATAAAGGAGATAGGTATATTGGAGAAGAAGCAAGAAACAGGTGGGGGTCCAACATAAAAGGAACATCTTCTCTACCCAAAAACAATACTCACTTCAATGCGATATTTAAGATGTGGAAATAATGAGAAAACGAGAAATAAATTAAGGACTAAAATGGGGTAACAAACATCAAAATCAGCCTTAGCATTTTTTCCATCAAGTATCTGATTCCAACTTTTTTAATTCTAACACGTGCATCGGAAGATAACAAAGACATACACCTTCAAGTTTAAGTAGCCAAAACGATCACCTCCACTCCAAATTGTATAGCAAGATATTGCAGCATTGGTCTTATCTCTAACATGTTCCCAAACAGTACAAAATCATACAAAGTGACAAAGAGATGCTTTTCTTCTTCTATTTTGTTTTTCTTTGAGAATACAGTAAACATCGGAATTGAGTAGTAGGATAATCATGGAAGGATAAACTCAATGGAACAAAGATTAGTCAAGGGGTTTTGCTCAAGGGTGAAAGCTTATCCAACAAGAAAAATGCCTCATCAAACTTATTGCGCCAAGCCTCACTGACATCATTGTGAAGGAAAATGGGCAAACCAAGTTTCACTGTGTCAATCATTTTCATCCAACCCTATAAAACTGGATTCCATAAAACCACTTTTAAAGATCACCTATATCAGAACATCAGTAATGAAGCTCCAAACATAAATATTGGATCGACATAGACAGGAAAGATTTAAAAAAGTTATCAACATTGACTTGTCGCACTAATTTAAGTAAAGATCGAACAGAATTCGTGATGCATGACCAGTGTTCCAAACTCAGCCTACGCAGCTGCCTAGGAAATAGACTGAGGCTATTACCATGAAAGCTAGGCTGCACAATCAGCATAGACAGCCGAATAATGGTGAGGCGGGACCTGACACCTTGCCCTATCTAGCAATTTTGCATCTCAGGCCCAAAGTCTCTTTCAATAGTTCTGAATCTCTCTGAGTACACCTTCCTCAAGCGAGTTCTTAGTCATTCCCACCAAATTACAGCAGGTTCTCATTGACATGTTAAGCCCTCGAAAGTACAATGGTGCTCCCATAAATTATTCATGGACCTTCCACAAAATTCTCCTCACTCAGCACCCTGGGAAGAAAACTAGTTTCTTACGTCCAATTGCGAGAAGTCCTTTTTTGTAGGTGCCATGCCAACCATCACAAATATAATTACAAAACCATAAAACTGCACTTGTGAACTTTCCCGTTATACATCAACCCGTTTTACATCAAAACTATTTTCTCCAGATTTTCATGAAATAGTGTCTTGAACATCGGGAAAATAATATCCCCACATAAAATTTTAAAGCATAATAAAATTCATTCTATTTCCTAAACTGTAATCAAGCAATCACTATAATAGCAACAAAAACCTAAGCATGAAGAAGAGAAGACCTAAAACAGAACCATATGCAAATGAAACAGCCCCAATTCTAAACTTTAAGGAACACAATAAACATTGCTTCGTAATTTGCAAAACCGTAATTAAACAGCGCCAACCCTAAAACTGCAATTAATTCGCGAAACAGGCACAACCCAAAAATTTAAGAAGCATCACAGATATATATATATATATATATATATATATATTTGCCTCTTTCGTAAAACTGCAATTAAACTATCAATATAATAGAAAATGGGGGGGAAACCCTAAAAACTCTAAATCCAAGCATGAAGAACAGGAATCCTGAAGAAGATGAAAGATGACGAGGGGGAGAGGAGGGGGTCGTGGTAACCTTTCTCTTGAGATTGTAGCGGTGCCATTCGGACTTGTAATGGAGCTTTTGCTCGGCATCATCGTGGAACTCCTTGTTACAAGCGTTGCAAGTAAGCCCTGGCATCCTCAATCTCTCTGTCTCTCTCTCTCTCTCCCTCTCTCTCGATAGAGTAATCAATCGATTGATCCAAGGGAAGAAGAAACTGTGAAGCCAAAGAAAATGAAAATGGAAGATGGGAATGCAGAGGCGAGGTACGGACGTCGGTGGGAGAAATACGTTATATCGGATTGGGGCTCTTGGGGCCAATTTCGCTTTTGTTTCCCTTTTTTTTTTCCTTGAAAAGTGAAAACTCCTAAACGACGTAGTTTTACCATATAGTTTGCTTGAGTTCATGCTTGCATATATATTTTTTAAAGGTGATGCAATATGTACCTTTCCACATGCTTCATAAAGGAATTTATTTGGCTTAAATCAATGTTCTCATGCTTTAGTTTTTCCTCCTTTTTTTTTTCTTCCTAAAATAAAGTTTTAGAAATAGGGAATAAAAAATTAAATTACAGTTAAAACTCAAGCCCCTGAACTCTACATTAAAGAGGCAAAGGCAAGTCACTTCCAACTGCTAATAATATGATTCCATGTTTCGATTGTAAATCATAATTCTAAACTAGTAAAATTATGCAACAAACTTTTTAAATCGATATTCAAGGCATGATCGGCAATAGATAATTAATTATTATGACCTGGGAAAAATAAGAGCTTGTATATGCTTGGAGTAGTTTAATAAATTCAGAAAAATCTCTCGCTTACTAAAAAATAAAAAGAGCTAGAACTATTAAATCATAACTTACTTCAACAATTTGGTCATGCCAAAGTTTTAATAAAATAATTTTGGAATAACAAAAGTCATTTCAACGACTAGTATTAGCGTGCGTGGAGCTGCAAAATCCAGTAGTTTGGGATCAATAAAATCCTTATTTCCACATTTGTAAATCATTACTAAATCACTGTTTCGAACTGGTCAATCACTCCGAAGATTACACATCAAACTCAAGCAGCTTCAACAGCCAATTTTGCGCCAAACCAGCACATCTTGTCACACGATAATAGTCCACTAGTCACGACGACAAGCGGAAGTCTCGTGCTCGAATCTCGACAAAATAGCAGAGAGAATAAGTGTCTTTCTGTCTAATACATAAAGAGATGAGAAGAGGGGGAAGGAGTAATAATACTGGAGCCAAATTGAAGATTAATAGATCTCTTGATAATTCACAACTCTCAGGAAGAACTAATTCACTTAATAAGACATTAAACTAAACTAGTTTATGAGTTTAACTCGTGCCTGATAATTCATCTGCCCGACTGATAATTCCGTGGAAACATAATTTCTAACTCAGTTCTACCACTGCCATGGTATCATGTCATTTACCGCCTCTTTTTCTCGTGTATCTGCCCCTCTTCTGTCCCTGTTGCTTCTCTAATTTGCTGCCAGCTTTCCCTAACAAGCTCCGTTTCGAAGTAGCATGCGACCCATTAGCAGCGTTATCATTTTCATTCATAGTTGGAATCTCCATGGAGGCTTCGCTCAAAACATCGCACGTCTCCTCTGTAAAATCAGTGTTTATCTTGTCGTGGCTCGAACCGACTGGTTTTTCCTCCTTAGATGGGTCAGGGTTTGTGTCAACAACGGCTTCTGCGTATGAGCTGATGAAGAAGAATTAGGGCAGTCAAAATGGTAGGAGCAACATAAGAATAGGAGAGTGCCTGATTTACCTAGTTCCCGGAGAAGAGATACCATGAGCAGTTTCGGTGCTGCCCTTTGGTGCTGTCATTTCTTTCAATGTCAAACACTCAGGTTCATCTGATTTTCTATCTGAAATTTAGCATTGGCCAAAAATAATAAATGATCAAATACAGAAAGCAAGCATATTTAGAGAATGATTAAAAAGAGAATTTAAAAACAAGGTCGTCAAATAATAGATATGGGTACAGGTACTAGTGCACAGGGAAGTAACAATATTCAAACATGATTTATTTAATTATGCTGTTAAATTTATGTGATTATGCTGTTAAATTTATGTGATTATGCTATTAAATTGGTATAGTAGTAAGAAATGCACAGCCTGGTAAAGTTCTAAATCTGTATTTATCCTGTAACGATGTTGTGACTAGTCTTCTTTTGAACATTTCATTTGAATGAAATATGAGGAAAAGATTTTAGGATCGTACATGTAACAAACACTTGCTTAAATATAAATGCAATAAAGATTTAAGGTTGCATTTAGATTGTGGGATGGGAATGGGAACGGGATGATAAGGGAAAGAGAATAGGAATTGAACGGTCGTTTCCTCACCCGGGAATGGCCATTCCATTACCTTTTATGCTGTTACCAAACAATAGAATGGAAATCAACATTTCCATTTTCATTCTCATTCATGCCACCCAAATGAGTCCTAAGTTCCTTTTTTCTTTTTTCTTTTTGTTCCCGAAAAATAAAGGCACAAAATTATGTACAACCTAAGCTTAAATTTTTCTCTTCCAAGTGCATACTATTGCACCTAAGATAATTAATATATACTTAAAGTAATTAAACTTAATACTAACTACCAAAAATTGTTGAAATAATTTCATGAGGGCCCCTGTAAATTCCAGAATCCTACATGAGTTTTCAAAACCATAAACGATTGGATAATCTACTTCTAAGTACAACTCAGATTTACAGTCAGCTGTCAATATAAGCTAAGATCCCTCTCCATGCAGAATCAAACTATCAGATGGAAATGTGACAAAAACTGCTCACTACTTTAATATCATAGAAATGTACCATCAAGTGACTTCGAAGCTAAATTAGGAACGCCAGATTGAGGAGATTCAGTAGCAGCACATTCTCTTCCTTCAATTATCCCTCTAGCTTCTAAATCCTTCAAAAACACAGTTACAGAACTATATGAGAAACACTAGCAAAATGGTTAAAACACTTACCTCATCTTACAAAGATGAGTAAAAGCTTAACAGGGTTGTTTAGGGACACAGTTTTTTTTTTTTTTTTGGGGGGGGGGGGGGGGGGGGGGCAGGCTTTGTTCAACTTATCTGCTGTTGGAAAAGCTCTATTCAACAAAGGTAATGGGTCTGGCACACTTTTGGAAATCTCAGGGCAGCAATGTGAAAACATGAATGTGCTAGGGAAAGCTGGAAAACAGCTATCTCAATATGCTAGAGTTTGAAGCTTATTCAAAAATCCGGTTTTCAGTTCTTCAGTTTCCAAAAAGTCACTCTAAAATTGACCGTAAGCCAATTGTGTACCTGATTTCTGTCAAGGACAGAGGTCAAATGACTGGGTGGCACAGCATCATTCTGTAAACCATCTTCCGCAGCCTCCAAATCTAAAGGAGTAACAAAAATGAAGTCACACTTAGATTGTCTTGACATATTTCCCATGTATTCTGGAAGTTAGAATGTTTTTCCTCTAACAATGTAGATATTTTCATCAGACGAGCATACAACCAGACCTGGAATATCCTGACATTGGTCAACTGTGTTGAACAAGTTCAAAGATGCATCAGTTGATCCATTAGTTGTTAATAAATTTAAGCTGCACGGTTCGACCCCAAAGTCAGGTTTGACTTTAGAACATGATAAAACATGTTCACCAGTTTTGTGCTCTGAAGAAAATGCAGAGAAGTCAGTTCTGGTGGATGGAAGATTCTTCAGCATCTCTTCTGTTGCCCTCGAGCGTACTTTTCGTAATTCCTCCTGGATACTCCATGAACCACTGGCAAGAGGATCCTTTTTCAGCTGCATTTAAAGTACAAAATAATATGCAAAAAATTTAAAGTCATCACATTTTCAAACAACCAAAAAAGCATCGAATTTCATTACATGATTGTATATCAAATTATATAATCCAGTTTCACATAAAATATGATCAGTGTATTATGCGAATGTTAGTATTTTAATTTAAAAACTGACATTTCCTTGTCCAAAAATAGATAGCATATGGTCACATAGTCGTCAAGGTGTCGCCTAGGCATCTGGCCGTTGACAACTATGTTTCCATTTAGTCTCCTAGGAGCACTAGTAGAAACAAAGTGCATATTGCCTTGTTTGCCTAGGCATCTAGGTGCCCTCCCATCACCAAGGGTCACCTTGTTGCTGTGACAACTATACATGGCCATGATGACACGGGTAATTGCTTTATTTAAGAAGATGGCAGCCCTGAAGTCCATATAGCCATTTGCACTACATGAAATTGATGCAAGGCTTCTTTGAGGGATCAACGATCAAAATTTGTTCCATTAGCTTTGATCCAAGGAAGTGCCCTCATCTAAGAACAAGAAAGAGATCCATTAGCCTTTTTCGGACCCCCAAGAATTGGCATTGCATTTACATGCAGGAAATCCATCCATCCATCCAACCAAAAGCCCAACAACAATAAGCTACAATTTAGTGCTTATTCAGAAAGCTGTTTTTACCTTTCCTAAGGCAAAAGAAATAGATTATCATCAGCTCCCTTGAACTATCCCCAAGTATAATATTATCATCAAACCTGGCCACTAGCCCAGCTCTTTCTTGGTCAACCAAGCCCTTCAATCGACCTACAGCAACTTGTGAAGAAATCAGGAGACCACTCTCACACTCAAGGCCCATGCCTTATTATATCATAAAGGTCATAGCCCCTCCAAAACTTCTGGTTCATGCCATCTGATGACCTGGAGCCAGGACCTTGAGAAAGACATGTCACCTACTCAATTAGGCTGGGTTAACAAGGCCCAAAAGAGACGGCCAGGGTTGGCATCGTCCTCTAAGTCACTTCTTATTATGTCTTCTTGCTTCTGTCTTCTCAATATGTCGGACAACTTTTAACATTCACTTATCATTCAATGCAATACACACTTGGTTCATCTTTCACTTCTGCTTTAGCATCTTTAATTGACATGGTACCCATTTAGTGGGTCGATAAACACCGGATCTCCCATTATTTGGGAATGTCGTCTTTTTTTTTAAACCCCGCATTCCCAGGAATGTGGGATGCCAAGAATGAATCAAACGCCAGAATCTCAGATTCCCAGCACATTTTCTGAACCAAACAATCCCCTAGGTTTCAGCTGAGGCAACCCAACCATAGGTTTAAGGTCCATGCTTAGGTATGAGGCCTCAAAGATGTAATATTTTCTCATATTTTCCCTTTCATTCAAGAATGCCAAATCCATCATGAAGACTATTCACCTTCATAAAGTGTTCTTTTTTTTTTTTTTTAAGTATTGAAACCCTACACATGCGTCAAAAATGCTTTCTAACACCAAACACTTTCAGCCCCAATAGCCAAAACCCCAACAAAAAATATCAGTTACCACTCATAGACTGTTTTATGTTACCATTCAGGGCAGCACTGCCATCAATGTGCTCTGTGCCCATAACGACCTATCATGCCTACCCTGTATCACACCTTTCCACCATTTATCAATTTACATGTTCACACTCTCAGTCATCGACAATGTAACAAAGGAAATAACTCTAGACACAAACATAGAATATAAATACATAAATTAGCATTAACAATAGAATCGACAAACAAACATAGAATAAAAATACGGTAATTTATACCTTTGATTTATGCAAAGAATTGCAGCCAACTGTAGATGGGGTTTCTTCCATAAGAGAATTCATCACAACTGGTGATGAGTTAGAGAATGTAATATCCACAGACGGTGATGCCCATGGAGGTCTGGAACGCATAAATGATTTGGCCATATCCACTGGTGAAACTGCATCACCTTCAGTAACCTGCATCATGTATATTATAGTGAACGGACTTGAACTGCAAACTTAAATCAAAAGCATACTGCTTTTTTTAATTTTTAAAGACGTAGATACCTAGTCATAGAGTGATTGAATTTACTATATTAACAAATTTATACTCGTACAGTTCAGATATTGACAATTGTATTCATCTGGCATTTATTTAAGCTAGCATTTTAGGCCACCGCAACCGAAAAACTTCAATAAATAGCACCTTGAGATTAGTTCAGCAATAAAATATAAGATGTCAGTCAGATAAACATGGTTATGGTAGGATTTCAGCAATATGGTAAAATGGAAGCCAAATATCCAAAAGCACTTTTCCCTTTCATCCAATATTATAGTTTGTTTAGGAATTTCAAGATAGACTGCCCTTGTAACTTTGCTTTTGTCATCCACCACTCCCAAAGAAACTAGTTTGTGGTTTACAATTATTTGAAAGATATTATAAGTAAAATGTTAATCTTTTTATTCATTCTATTGGAAGCCAAAAAACTGAACAAGAGAATAATAGTCATTAGGAGCAGCTTTTTTCTTGTTTCTTTTTTTACAAACAGGTAAAGCCCAAACAAGTTTCTGTGCATTAAACTTAAGTGCAAGCACAAAACTTATGAAATATTTTTTGAAGGATTGGCAGTAGAAATTCACATACTGGATCTCAAGTAACCATGAAATTGCAACACAAAAGGCAATAAGTATTTGAAACAAGCCAAATGATATGCCATAATATATACAAAAGGATGGCTGCAGCATAAGGATATCAAATGAAAGAAGCCACTCACACGTGGTAGGGTAACAGCATTTCCCTGATCCAACCCTAACTGTGCACTTGATCCTGATTTATTCTCCTCTAACCATTTTCTTGCCTCCCTAACTGCTGTGCCGGAAGTATTGGGCACATCTGCATCTATAGGATACAATTAACGAATCATCTAGCATAAGACAGATGGATCTCTAGCCTTATGCTTGCTGAGTTCCTTCAATTGCAATAATGCTGGTAATCTGTTGAGTCATTATCAATAAAATACTAATAATGATCTGCTGGAAACTTACCCCCTTGTATAGTAGGACTATGTGCAACTCGCAATTTGATTATCTCTATTAGTCTATCACACTCTTCCCTGATCAAATAACATACACAATTTCAGCATCCAAGAAAAGAGATAAAATTTGAGGTATTTAAAACCCTTAACCATAAAAATTAAATAAAAGCAAAAAGCCATCCAACAACAGCCAATGCACAGCATCGGAGTAAGGTTAGTTATCACTTAAAAATTTCATAAAACAATTAAGAATTTACAGGATTCCCTCAACTAGTCAATGCGGATTATATCAATGGTTGATGTGGATTATAAAGGTGGGAGGGATGCCGATGGCGCCTTCGCAAGTGGTGGGTGTCTGTACTGTCCTCATCGGCGGCGTCTCGGGCTTCCTTGTCAGCAGCACGGTCAATGGATGCTCAAAGAAATTGGATGAAGGGGAGAAAAGGTTTCATGAGGCATATCGAAATGCATGGGGGCACATGGGGAGGGGTGGGGGCAGCAGCCTAATAGCAATCAGAAAAGATAAATTGGTTAAGCAACCTAAAATCTAAATTCTACATCTCATTACCTTGAAAAGGTCTCTTGCATAAGTAGTTGCTCAATCACACGTTTGGTTTCAGTCCTCCTTACTACAGGTTGGCGCTCATCACTTAAGCACATAATCATTTCAGATGGTGCCCCATCATTCTGCAATTAAAGGAAAGGAAATAAACAACAATATCAAATATTCAGAGATCCCAATGTTACTATAAACTTCTTGTAGTCAATTCCCCAAAATCAAAGAGACTGACATCACTAATATCAATATCCAAAACATAATTAATATATAGGAAAGACAACTCAAAGGGATACCTTCATAGTGTTAATGACATTAGTAGTAACAGTTAGAAAAGCATGTCTTTATTATCTTTAAAGGGATGTGGAAGTCCAAAATCCTGAGTAGTTTCCTCTCTATCAAAACAACAGTCCACTTTGAACAATTGTTGTAGATGAATGATCTCAGTTTATGTGATTGTATACCTCTAGAACAAGAAAAGTACCGAAAGTACTCAAGAAATTCCATGAAATGATTCTGTCTCGATTTGGTAACAGATCAAGATAGAAGCACTTTCCATGAGCTTCAATGAATACCATGATTCATGAGGTGCTATTCATCAAAGCTCCTGTGCTACAGCCAAACAGAATTGGTAGTGAAACAGAAGAATCGACACCTTTTGGAGCTCGTGTGTGCTTCATGATTAGCACACATGCTCCCTAGAAATTGTGGGTATTAGCTGTTCACTTTGCCTCCTATGTGACTAACTGGAACGGTCCTCTAGTTATAGTGTCCATTCCCAATACTTCTCCCTCAGTCCCTTGCCTTCCCTTCCTTTATGGGTGCTTAGGTGTGTTCTATCCATATTTTGGGTTCAGGCAGAGATAAATTACACTCTCAATCTACACTTGGTGCCCTAAGCTATTCCGAGACAAAAAAGGGTATGTCTGCCTAGATCCAAGGTTCATGGAGCTTGCTACTTGAACGGAAATTATTTTTCTGGAACACATTCCCCATTTTTTGGTCAGGGTTCTACTCTTCAGAAAGAGATAAAACACATGATAGAGCTCCCTCTACTCAGGATACTGTTCACATTCCTACTCCAGTTACAGTTCCCATGGATCACCTAACTCTTGTTTCAGTGTCTAATTATTACCCCTAGCACAATTGTCACCGGTTAGATAGAGTTTACCGTAATGTGGAGGAAGAAAACTATAACAAACTAGCCAGTGGATCAGAGATACCCATCAACCATATCGGTCCAGGTCATAGTCCTACAGATCTCCATCTACCTATTGCCTAGGAAGCATGGATTAGTTCCAAGGGCCTCTAAATCTGCGTCCAGTGCATAATGCACACCAGTTGGGCTGGATAGTCTGCACCCACCTGATTAAAATTTTAATACAAAACATCAGATACGTCGAGATTCGCGCAGGGTACATTGGGATGTGCCAGAAGCGCGACATGTCCGCTTCTCTGAGTTTTCTGTTTCTTCCTTTGACTCCAAAGCAACATCATTATATAGGGTTAATAAACCCTTTGTAACCACCCCTTTTCCTCCCCCATACACAAATTTATTCACCCTAAATTTGAGCTTATGATATATTTTGGCCAGGCAATTCAGACAGGCATACTATTCATTAGGTCTACGATGTGTGATGCAATGATGGAGCAGTTAAAGGCTGTCATATATAGACACGAGAGCTTGGAGTCTACCGAGCACCCACCCTTTTATGCAGTGGTGTATAATATGCTCATTGACCAATAGTCCAAAAGCAAACTTGTAGTTGTTAAAAATTATATTATCTGGATTAGCACCCCCTTGGTGCTTTTCAATGGAATAATTTTTTTTTTACTGATCGAAAAAAAAATTACTCACTAACCAATGGGTGAAAAGATTTCTCACCTCTCCACTGCATGGCTCAGTCACTAAATCCATGGTAAATTGATATAATTATGTATCATTTTAAAGTTACTTCTTCGTAATGCAAACTAACACATTTCCTTGCCTTCTATAATATATAGTTATTATTATACTGGAGAATGGCATAAGAATTACCTTGTTCAACCAACCAGCCCCTTGCGAGGAGAGATAATTTTCACCATTAGCACATTCAGCATCATCCTCTGCCAAAAATTTACCCCCAGAAAATGAGAAATAAAAACCCCTATTGTTACCACATAAATCGATTAATTAGATGAAAAAAGATAAGGATAGAATCCATTGATGTCAACCTATAGGCGGATCAACTCATCAAGTTCCCATTGAAATGGGAACTACACAAGCAAAAGCTCTTGTCATTTGTTGGTTATTAGAGGCATCCCAAAAACATCCAGGTAGATGTTGCTACGATCCCATATATGATTTTGGGTGTGTTTGGCTGCCAAGACAAAATTGAGTTCAAAACCAAGTTTTGTAAAACTTAATTTTGACTCAAAAACTTAGTTATACGAAACTAAGTTTACTGCAAAATGCATGTTTGGCTGCCCAACTGGCAAAATGACCAAAAAAAAAAAAATTGAGTAAACTAAAATAGCCAAAACTTGCGTAAGGGCATTTGGGAAAACTCAAATGGTCAAAACATGGTTTTGCAAATGCACCATTTCCTAAAACTAAGGTTTACAAATCGAGTTTTCTCGCAATCAATCATGCCGTGTCAGCATGATGTTCCAGCAATTCAGCGGACCAGAATGTTTAGTTTGAGCTTCTTTATGCTCATCCCATCAACCCAAAGGCCCAAAGAAATTTTTAAGAGAATGCTTGCAAGGTCAAAAATTAAACATCTAAAATAGAATCTGAGGATTGTGATTCAATGTATCTTTCCTTTATAAAAGAAGAACTTTTATTGGAAGAGAGAGAAGTACAAAGTGAAGGACAACAGATCTTCCTAAAAAAATAGTTTAAACAAAAGAGAAATACAATGAGAAAGACTCATAAACTTCATTTTACTAGCCAAGTCAAAGCAAAAACATTTGCCGTCCACAGCTGATTAGCCTTCCTCCACTGTCCATAACCCATATAAAAGACTGCTTGAAAATCAGAAACCATAGTAGGACAAACCCTGTGGTGACGGTGACCACTTAGTGTAAATCACTGCCAACACCAATTTCAAGAAGTCCAGCAGTGAAGAAACAATTGTGGATTAGTGTCCCCACTAGACAAATGCATCACACATAAATCAAGGGAAATTCACTTAAAAGTCCTCTTAAGTTGTATTAAATTGTTGTTGTTAACTCTCTTAGGTACCAACTAGGCAAAAAAACCTCAACCTTGGACAGTACCTTCAGCTTCCAAATACGGTTTTTCAACAAGAAGAGATTAGACACAGGCATAAACACTATATTAGACAGAACAGAAAGGACCCACAACTAAAACCCCTGACCTCTAAAGAGTCCAAGTTTTCCTATCATCCCCTAAAGCATGGAACAGACCCACACCATCAACGCTCGGGTAAGTCTTGAACCTTAGCGCTGACCATTTGCTTTCTCAATAGCAAAAACCGTTCTCTTTGTCCCTTAAGTAGAAGGGAGACAAGAAATAGATGCTTGGTTTTCTTGCTCCCGCTTCCTCGTCTGTGCTCGTCATTGATATCAACTCGACAGCCTCCAAAATGTTAAAATTCAAGAAAAGAAAAATGAAATCCCAAGACACAGACCCCTAAAGGGTATAAAATGACGAAATAAGCATGGACAAAGAATACAATTGGGGATGAGGAAATTCTCAAAGCCACCTATGCACAAAGCCCAAAGACACACTCAAATCCACTTGCACCAAATAGGCTCAAATCCCTTCCTGTTTAAAGCTCATTCAGAAACTCCCAGCTTGCCCTATCAGAAGCTTTCTCAAAGTTTATCTGGAGGATAATTCCCCTCCCCTTCCGCCTCGTAACATCCCAAACCATATCATTAGGCACAAGAACAGGCATCCAGGATCTGCCTACCCATAAAAAAGCAATCTACACAGCCACGCCCAATCCTACTGCTAGCCTGGTTGCTAGAATCCAGGAAATAATTTTGCATACATTAGTGATCAAGCAGATGGGTCTAAAGTCTCCAACTCTTACAGGCTTATCCTTTTCCAGAACCAATAACAAGCATACTGATACGGTTCATGCTTTCCCAACCAATGTATGCTTGTTCAATGCTATAAGTGACTCCTGATCAATAATGTCTCAAGACTATTAGAAGACAGCCATAGTAAGACTACCCAAACCCAGGGCTATGATCCTATTCATACGAAAGGCAATCCTTCTAATCTCCTTTAGCTCATGTAACGCCCTAAACCTTCTGCTGCCTCACTAGCACCGTCCCTTTCTTGGGAGCCTTTGGAGTAGGCTCTTTGGTGTTTCGAGGGAAAACGGGTTATTACAAGTTTGTTGGCAGGTTTTCTTTCCACAAATATTTTTGTGCTGGGGAGAAGCTTGAACTGAATGTGGCACTTTTGAACCTAATCACTCTTCTCTACTATTTGGTACATTTGTTAGAAAGGAACAATTCCATCCTAAGAGGGAAAATATGTAACAGCCCGAACCATGGCCACACCTCAAGACAAATCCTCCCCCAAAAGGGTTGGCTAAGAAGGTACTCTAGGAATCATAGATTTGAACTTAAATATCATATTCACAATCCCCAAACTATTCAATGTGGGATTTGGATATCACAATCTCCCCACTTAAATACATGACATTCTCACTGCAACACATCATAGATAAATTCATCACAAACATGTCATCAGGCAATGTTGCTCGAACGGATTCTAGAGGTGGCCCCCGCTTGAAGAGGTGGCTCCCACCCTTATCAGTGTAGCACTTTGCGCATGATACTTAATTCCGTATAACACTTTGTTCCAGATTTCCAACTAGGGTAAGCTTTAATACCATTATGTAATACCCCGAACCACAGCCCCACCATAGGGCAAATCCCTCCCCCAGAAGGGCTAACCAAGAAGGTACTCTTGGGATCATAGACTTGATCTTTAAGATCCCCACACTTTCCATTGTGGGATTGGGGTATCACAAAACATGCAGCCAAATGAGGTGTGTGGGATAAAGCGACTTTTCTTTCCTCTATTTGGATATTATCAACGTGTAAACTTAGTGACATTCATAAAGATTGGAAGACGTTTTGGAGTATTATATCTTTCATTTATCCTTTGCTTTTGTAAGAGGATTTTTGTCCTCTTTTCTTTCAATAAAATCTTCTTAAAACAAGGTCTCATAAGGACTCTCCTCAGCAATACTCCCTTAATCCCGAAGTACATGCCCAAACTCCAGCTCCAACTCCTTAACCCACTCGCCCCGCCCCTCTCAATCTCCTGGTAGTTACCCTATGGAACAACATAGTATTGCAATCCCCTTCCTCGGCCCACCTAAACGACACCTTCTGCAACAAATCCAACCTCAAATAAGCTGCTGCTCAAACACATTCTTCGTCACAATCCTCCTATGTTTCAAATCAGCTGTCAAACTCTATTCCAAAACTTCAACCTATCTAGACTATCAAGATCCCTCTAAATATAATCTTTCTTGACTCTCACACCACCCAACACCTAGTATTAAGTCTCTACATAAACTCAAATCCCTCCAACCCAAGAAAAAATGATCAAAATCCCTCCCACCCAAGAAAAATGATCAAAATATTTCCAATAAAACCTAAGTAGAACAACCCTAAGGGTCATTCCAACAGCAAAGTGAGAGCGCCCCACTTTGGTCCAGTAGGGGTCCATCCTTGCCGCCTCCCATCTTTAATTTATCCAAGTGACTAACTGGGTGTTGCTTGGACCCAGATATAGGTGCTCAGTTTACAGGCATCTGCCCCTCCCTTATCCAAATAAATAAATAAACTAAACTAAACTAAATAGAACATAAAAGACCCGGCATATCACACTAGTTACGGCCTTCTATAACATCATTCTACAAAATCAATACCACAAACACACGCGCACACAAATTGTATAGGTTACTCAAATGAAACCCTAACACTAGATCACAACAAGCCAAATAAACACAAGAAACGCACCACCGGAACCCGAATCGCTGTCGGAAGACGACTCCTCGGAGCTCTCGGAGCCCAAGACAGTAGAAATCAGCTTCCCGGCACCGTTGGCGATCTTCCGACTCGCCGGGAGAATGAAGCCTGCGAACAGGCCGGGGCTTGCGGGTGCCCGAGGGGGCGCTCTTGGGCGGTCGTACGGGGTCCTCCCCGCTGCTAACCGCCGTGATCTCACAATTTTCCCACCGGATCCGGGCTCGGCGTCGGTGCGAGAGCGAGAAAGGGTCACCATAGTACTGTGCGGGCACCACCACGACGACGACGAATGGGGAGTTTCAGGTGTCCTGTCTCGTTGCCGTTACGCTCTGATTCGGCTCGAGAGACATGTGGGGTTAGGTTTTTAATTAATTAATTTGGGAAAACCGGGGGTGCGGGTGTGGTGTGCCGCACGACGTCGTTTCGAGATTCGGCGCGTTTCCCGATAACAACTTGGATGCTCCCCGTTTCCCGTTGGAACGGCATCGTGACAGTTTAAATTTTGGGGAGGGGCTTGTGGTATTTGCCACTTTGGATTTGAAATTCTGTTGGTCCGGATTGGACCAATAATAATTTTGTAATTTTTAACGGTACGGACGTAAAGAATGGGAGTGGACGAAAGTGGAAGAATTTATTAATTTTTGTATAATTTTAATATGTTTTTGAGAATCTTATTTAATACAAAAAAAAAAATTTCAATAAAGTTTTCAATAAACCTAGCACCATGTTAATTTTTTGCTTATTAAATGAGAGCTTTTCATCACCATGCAATTATGCAAAAATTAGTATACGTTATTATCTTTTCCCTAAATTTTGGGAAAACATGATGAATAGTTAACACCTGCTTACCAATTAAGGTGAGCAAATATTAACTTAGCAAGGGAATCCATTATGTACCGCAACATAACACCTTAAAAGGGTGTCGTCTTAGAATACTAAATTAGGAAATGTCCTATTGTGGCATACTATGTGCATGAAGCCCTTTAAATAGAGAGAGAGGGAGAGAGAGCGAGCGTGTTTTGACTGTCATGACAAAATTGAGTTCAAAATAAAGTTTTGTAAAACTTAGTTTTGTGTGTCGTTCGTGTTTAGCTATCCGAATCAAAATTATGCAAAATAATAAAAAAATAAAATAAAACATTAGTAAATTAAAATAGTCAAAATTCAAGTGAAAGCATTTGAATAAACTTAAATGATCAAAACTTAGTTATGTGTTGATGAAAACCGTGGTTTTACATCCTACAATCTAAGTTTTATAAATTGAGTTTTTGTGGTGTGTAAATATGCCATGTCAAGTTGATTTTGTAAAACTAGAGTTTAGTTTTCAAAACTTAGTTTTGAATAGCAACCAAACATGCACCTAAAGAAAAGGCTAGATTGGGTAAAAATTTTTGACTTTTGATGGTATTGCAATTCAAATCATAACTTTTTTTTTTTTTTTTGGTTGCAAAATTATTTCAAAGTGTATTGATTCTACAATTTTTGGCAAGGGAAGCCAAAGGAGGAAAATGCGTGAATTTTAAATTTTAAGTAGTAAAATGCACTGGTTGAAACTACCCAAAAATTGAATAATTTTATGGATATAAATAATTTTACAACAAAATCACATAAAGACTTGTGTACCACAAGTCCATGAGAGCATGTATTATCATTTATTAAAGGAAAATTTTCTAAAAGACCCCCTATAGTTTGAGACATGTTTTCAAAGATCCCTTATGGTTTAGATTTTATTTATTACATCCTTTGTACTTTCATTTTGTTTTCAATAGACTCCTTTCATCCATTTGTTATCCATTTTCGTTAAGTAGATGGACACGTGGCAGGCTATTAGATTTTCAAATCATTATTTCAAATATAAATTATTAAAAATAATATTAAAAATTTGAAAATGCTTGAAAAATGGAAAAAATTAAGAAAATCTAAATAACAAAATAAGAAAACTCTTACCTATATTTTCAATCGCCATGGATCTTAACATTTATCCCTCGATTGGAAATCTAGAAGGAAAACATTGAGATTTTAGTGCATTTTTTTAAAATGGAACTTTAATTCTATTATTATATTTACATGCACCTCCGGAGGAAGAAGTATCATCTTTCTTATCTTGTTATTTAGATTTTTTAAAAAATTTTTTAAAAATTTTCAAGTATTTTTAAAATTTTTAACATTATTTTTAATAATGTATATTTAAAATAATGGTGTGAAAATCTAATTGTTTGCTATGTGTCCACCTATTTAATGGAATTAGATAACAAATGGATGGAAAGGAGTTTATTGAAAATAAAATGAAAGTGCAAGAGGTATGACAAATAAAATTTAAACTACAGGAGGTCTCTTAAAATATTACTCAAACCAAATGAGATCTTTTAGAATTTTTTTTCCTTTATTAAAACACCATTCTTTAAATTTGTGTCTATGACACTCCCACTTTTTTATATACTAAAAACAGGTGTATAAGGGTGTATTTATCCATCAATCACAAAACGATTCCCTATTATTAACATGAAAATAGAACCATGTACGACACATACTATACCGTACAATATATTATAACTTAAAGTGACAAAATGCTTAAAAGCTGAACTACTAGCAACCCCTTACCACCACCACCACTCTTGTATGATACGTTCTTACGGAACCTACCTGAAAAAGGTTCAAACCAACAAGAGTGAGTGTGAATGAACACTTAGTAAAGGATAATCAATCAGGAGCATGTTCAAGAAAGATCAACGTAACAAATTCAACATAGTTTACCTCGAACCATCAACCACTGAGAGACCCATAAGGTCATGAACGGTGTGTTTATTCAAACCCAGACACGGGGTCCAACTCTTGTACATTAACCCAAGTACGGGGTCTACTCAACTTATCGGGGCTCGTCAACCAGCCATTACGGCTCATGCGTACATTAACCTAAGCACAAGGTCTACTTATATTTGCTTTCGCGATTGTTCATCTTAGTTAATGGGTTCAATTGCAACGTTCAACAAACCAACATAAACAAGTGGGACCGAAAAAATAGGTCCAACCACGTTCAATTCAAAGTTTGGGGTTTAAAAAATTAAAATGACAATGATTGGGTTAGTGGCTTCAAACGGTTATTCTCAAATGCAGCCAACTCAACAAATCAGGTTTAAATAACATGTGCAACCATAATCTAGATGAACAAATCAATATAAACATACCAAATAATATCCGGAACAATAAATCGGACTCAAATACTAATAGTTTTAATTGAATTCATGAGGAATCAAGATATTTCAACAAAAGAACTGAAATTACTTGCAAATGAATAAATCCAAAGTAAAAGAAAATAAATTACCCTTATAAAGAATAGATTACTCTTATATAAAATAGATTGTCCTTATCTAAATTGATCATGTGGTCAAGATTAACATGTCCCCCTTTTCTTTTCTTTTTTCCTTTCTGTTTTTTCCCTCTTTTTCCCTCCCTGTTCGCTCCGTGTTCTCGGCTCCTTTCCTCTCCTTACTTTACTTCTAGTTGCTACTGTGCGAACTTACTTGCCCTCATTTGTTTGTAATGATATTATAATATAACATCATATAAAAAAGACACGTATTCTAGCCTACACTCATCAACCGACTTGTAGGCTTTGTGACTTCGTCCTCCTCTCATCTGCCACCCACACGTACTCAATACGGTATAATAATAATAATATAACATATATTATATTATTTTAATATAACACATATTATACTATTTTAACAAAATTCTCACGCACATAATAACTACTTCTATATTAGTAGCATGTATGCATAGGAACTAATGTATCGTGCATTTACTTATCCCATTTTTTATTATATTTTCAATCCTAAAATTATCATTGGACTTTCATTTTATCATTCAACATACTCATCTATCTGTTTTTTTGTTCTATATTTATCATTTATTTAAATTAAAATTTAATAAAAATTTAGGAGTATCACAGTATCACTATGATTTTATTAAAAAATTATTTATATTCATATAACTATTCACAAAGATATCAAGATTTTTTTTAAGGAGATTATAAAACAGCACAAGCTTTATTTTTAAGAAAATGGAAAAAGAGAGGTATCTTCGCTTTCAATAAAATGACATGGTTTCTCTTTTTATTAGGGTATTTGAATTTTTTGAATTTATAAAAAAATCAAATAATTTTAATTATTTATTTTAAAAAATAAAAAGATTACTAGTAAAATAAATTATTTATTAAAATTATTAAAATTTATGAATTTTTAAAATTAGTTGATTCCTCATTCAAGAACACCTGCAATTTATATTGTTCACTCTAAGACCCAGAGTCCCACACACACTCCCCAGCGCGGGGTTCAACAATTTCATCATCATTTCCCCTTCTTCTAGGGTTTCAATCCTCCCTTGCAAAACTCCCATAAGCCCCTCTTCATCAATGGCTTCCATCAACCTCGGCCCCTTCTTCAACAACTGGTTCAACAAACCCTCGCACCCTCTTCCTCCCCTCAACCTCCTCCTCCCATTCACCGACCCCAAATGCTCCCAACCCTCCAAACCCTTCGCTTCGTTGAGCGCCTCCAACTTGTTCAGAAATCCGAAGAAGAAGAAGAAGCCGGAGGACTCAGAGAAGCCCGGGAAGTACACGGAGTCGCTGGACCAGTTCTTCTGGGAGTGCGAAACCGCGCCGGACTTCCGGCACACCCCGGAGGTGGATAGGATCCTCGGCGAAGACCCGGTGTTTGAGAAGAAGGAGAATCCGACCCCCGAAGAGATTGAAGAGAACGAGAAGTGGTGGGAGGAGTTCTGGAATAGTCCTGTAGTAAAGCTTCTGGCTCGAACCAAGGAAATCGATGATGCGATTAACGAGATGGAGCTAAAGGATAATTCGGTGCCATACCGGAGTGAGGACAAGAAGCTGTGGCAGGCATTGCCGCATGTGATCGGTCCGAATGGGCGGCCAATGCCACGGAAGGCAATCAAGACGAAGGAGGACTCGGATGATAAGTTTTGGGATTTCGCGAGGCAGTTCTTCTTTGGCCTTTGGGGGTTCAGGCAGCGGCCATACCCGCCTGGTAGACCCATTGATGTTGCTCAGGCTATCGGGTATAAGCGGCTCGAGAAGCGGTACTATGACTGTAAGTCCAACAAGAATTTAGTGTAATGACTAAACGTATATTATTGTACATTGTTCATGGGTTAGGATTATGATTGATGGATGGATTGCCTGTTAATTGTTATGACTATAAGTTCAACAAGAATGTATTGTTATGATTAAGCATATATTCGGTTCATGTTATGTATTTTCGTTATCATACATGGTTTTTGTGTCGGGATCTTGATTAGGACTTGTGCTTTATATAGCACGACTGTTCCTAATTGAGTGGCATCTTAAGACACGTTGTTTTGATCAGAAGTGTGTTGCCTTTTTAAAATCATTTTAAAAAGGGCATGATTTTGAGGTGACATTGTATGCAATTAGGACCAGTGGCCCTAGGATGGAGTACTATTTCTTGTTCTTGTTTATGGTCACATCTGCTTGTTTTAATGTATATGGAAACGAAATTGGTGTTATGTGCTCTGCTTTTAGACGTTATTGTGTTGTAAGTCTGATTTTAATTCCAACCATGTTGTATCATTGTAGTTATTATGAAAACTGGTGGTTGGTTTTATAAGGACCGGTTGGGCCGTACACGAGGTCCGATGGAGCTAATTCAGCTTAAAACTGCTTGGGGTGGTGGCATCATTGATAAGCACACTTTTATTTGGGGAGAAGACATGGATGAATGGGCACCCATTGGCATGATCTATGGCATGGAAAAGGCAATCGCCACTTGGGAAGGTTTGCCCACCCTTATCATGTAAAATTTTATTTCTACTTCTAAAATGTATGGTAATAATTGTTAAACTTGCTTATTTTTTGCTCTATACTTGGGTTTGCACCCCCTTCGATATATTCTTCTTTTACTGATAAAAAAGAAAAGTACAGTAAGTAATATATTTGATTTATAGTCGTCAAAATTTTATTTATTCAACATGCTTAAAGTATGCAACAAAATATTCTAATTTCCAACCAAGCAAAAGATTTTTCTTTCATAGAAAACAATGAAATATATAGGGAAGAACCTTAAATTTAGAAGCGAGTTCTGTCCAGCATGGAGCCCCAGGCTTGTGGTTGGCTGTGGGATGAAGTGGGGATGTTAAGAAATGGTTGCAGTTGACGTTGAACTTCTTATGATGTGCATCATTTTTCCCGTCAGTCTTTTCTGCTTGGTATATATTTTTTAATCTTTATGCTAGGTATTTTGGGATATTATATTGTTTTGGAAACAAATTGATCCTTTGCTTGATTTCATGATCTTCAGTTAGGCTAGGTGCTGCAGCCACAGCTTTTCTTCACAAATTACAGAATGGCATACCTCCATGGGTTCCGCTCAAGGGTCATGAAGAAAAAACTTATAAGCAGCTCCAAGAAGAAGCTATAGAGAGCAGGAGACGTGATTTAGCAGTACTGAAAGCTAATGGTGGGATTTGGCCTGGTGTCTCCATCCCTAGTCATGCCTTGTTTCTATGGGCTAGTGGCACTGAACTGACAACATTGTTAGAGGAGGATCACATGCCCAACAAATATATCCCAAAATATCTGAGGTCTTATGATGACTCCTGAACTGCAGTTTCCTTATTTGGTGGTTCATCATTGACATAATTCATACATAATATCCTCTCACAACTTCAATTCTCTGGATTATTATCATGTTCTTTGTTCTCTAGAGTCTATCTGCCAACGTGGATCTTAATCTACTCCATAATTTGTTGGGCTTAGCTTCAGCTGCTGCAGCCAACTTAGCCACGGCTGCTGCGGCCAACTTAGCCACAGCTGCTGCGGCCAGATTAGCTGCAGCACACACCGAAAAAAAAGAAAAAGAAAAAGAAGGATTAAACCTAAAACGACGTCATTTTGAGTTCAATTTTTTTTTTCTTAGCATCATAAGGCAGTGCTGCATATTAGGTTTTCCTTTTTTTTTTGTTTTTTTTTGTTTTGTTTTGTTTTGTTTTGTTGTTGTTGTTGTCTAAATGACAATTGTACCATCAGTTAGCTCAGTTGATCTTTTTTTTTTTTTTTTTTTAACTTCAGGCTTTGCAGTTAGTATATTCTGATACTAAACTGCTACTTGTTAAATAGAAAACGACATTCTGAAATTTTTGAAGCAAAGTTACTAGTTTTGAAAATTATGATCGCACCCCCCCCCCCCCCCCCAACAAAAGAAAAAACTGACAGAAAAACAGTTAGCTAAAGCCGTTTTCCAAACAGCAAAACATCATGCTAACATATTTCTCACTCCTTTTATATGGCAGGCTTGAGTTGGCTAAAGTTATTCCAGGGTTAAGACCATGGGAGGTTCTAAGCGTTGAACAAGCAATGGATAAAATAACCTATGGTGGAGAGTGGTACCGTGAACCTCTCGGTTCATACACAACGGGTCCTCCATACATCCGGCAGTGGAATAAGGATGTTAAGGTGAGTTCTACTTTCATTCCCCAAACATATCTATTTTGTCCTCTGGTTACATCTATTAGTAAATATTTTTTTGTCAAGATAATTAAAACAGAACAGTTTTATGGCACGCATATTCATGGAATGAAGAAGAGTAGGAACGGACTAGCTATTCTATAGGGATAAAATATTTAAGGAATAGCTATTCCCATAAATCATGAGTGGAATAGGTTAGTAATAGCTATTCTTGTGGATCATGAGTAAATCGGTTTAGAATAATTGTTCCCAAGGGACATGAGTGGAACAAGCATTCTTGATTGGGTGGGAGTTCTAAAATTGACCAAACTAGGTAATAGCTATGCCGTAGGGATAGGGACGGAATGAAATAACTGCTACCAAGAATCAAACATGACATTAGCTTTGCTAGTTCTTACAGCATGCCATACAACTTGATTTGGATAGAACTTTTTTTGCTTTTTTTGCTTTGGTGTGGCTTCTATATATCCATTTCCAGAGAATTTATGGATGCGTGCCTTTTGTTTTTCTCCTCTGTTGACTTCAATTGGCCTGGTTACTAAGAACTCTTCTCATGGATGCTAATTCAAGCTAGATGGTTCTCAATCCTGATTTTTATTTGTCAATCACGCATATAGTGACTTAAAGCATATCTAGATCATGTTGAATTCCCAAGATGATCTTCTATGGATATCCACTCGTGGGGGGAAAAGGCCCTGTCCTTTTAGATTGGTTGAAGCATCAAAATAAGAGCTTAAATAGATAGAGTGAAAAATAAGTACTCTGCCTTGGTAGGAATCATAGATAGAATTTTTACAATTGGAACCTGGTGCGAGTCAACAGTTGTCCCACTCATAGGACAGACTAAAGAGCTTGAAAGTGGGGAGGAAAATGTGAGTTTTTTTAAGATCGTTATAGTATCTGAAATAATGTGATAAAAAAAAAAGTGGCATTCTCAGATTGTTTCTCAGTTTTTTTGCACTACATGGATATGTGCTGGAAATCACTATGGAAATTCAGAAACACTCAAAAAACCCTGCATGGGTTTTAAAAATGTCTAAGGGGGCATTGGTTTGGCTGAATGCCTCTGAAGAGAGGTCAATGAACTGGCCAGTTGCTTTGTATGCGTAATGCAGTTAACGGGATATACGATCGAATAGATTTGGGTTTCTCTCTAACTGGATTAGAATCTTGTTAAGAAACTCATCAGACAATTTAAGACCTTCAATTCTTATTCCGCACAGGAAAACCAACCAGGGAACCCAGTTCGCTACAATGTCATGATCTGCATGCCACCCTAACCCCCTAATTGCTCCTACTTCAACATGGTTTTACTCCCTCTGTAAATTTCTTCTTCTCTCTTATCGCTGCAACTGCAACTACAGCACGAGTCTTAACCCCCCTGTGGATTTCTTTTTTCTTCTTCACCTGTGCTTAGGTAATCTCTATGGGATTTCTTTTTTCTTCTTCACCCATGCTTAGGTAATCTCTACCATTTCGCTATCCTCCTCTTTGCTTTTGTAGTCTTTTTCATTTTTTCCCTTAATGTAGTGTTGGTTATTTAGAATGCCTACTCGAGCCAAAGGTCCAAATTTAGAAGCTCGGGGATTTATTTATTATTTTGGATCTTGGGATTTTATTCATATTATTTTTTTAATGTTATGATTAATTAGGATTCTTTGTTTTTAGCAACTAGAAGAAATGGGTTTGCTTAGGGCCCAGTGGACCCATGCAAGTCTCACCATGTGATTGCCAACAATCGAGTGTCAAGAGGCCTCGGTCATTTTCAGAATTGGTTCCTGGAGTTTAGATACGAATCTAGTGTCCATGACTTGAACACTTAATCATGTCAAATGCTGCCTTTGCTCGAGTGGTGTTTCACCCATGAACTCTGGGCCTAATTGATACATTTTTCATCATTTATCAATCAATTATGTTTATGTTGCAGAGAATGTTTAGGATTTTCCACAACCTGAGCTCTAGGGTGTACAACAAACTGGAAAGAACGATTCCGGGTTTTAGCACTGTAATGGAACAAGTCCATGCTGAAGACGATGCAAGAATTGCTAGACGGGAGGAGAAGAGGGCTGCGCAGAAGAAGGCGGAGGAGGAGATCGCGTTATTCGGCCGAGTTCAAGATAAACCCTAGAAATGCTAGCTTCATTAGTGTAGTTTGTGGTATTGTATGTGAAAGCTTACTAACATAACATATATTTGGCTTATTTTTGGTTAATCCTAGGCACATATATTTGGTTAATCCTTTGGAAAGGGCTGGTGCATTATTGCTTTATGTGCGCTACCTACCGCATAGGGTTTTTCATCGTATTAAACGAGTTAACATTCCAAAAGTGTTCTTATCGAGAGTTGTAAGGCCGGTGTTGGGTTTAAAAAGTAATGAATTTGTGAATTTAAATAATCTAAGTCATTTTTTTTTTTACCTTTAATTTTTCTATCTACTCTTTCCTAGAATTTCAAAAAAAAAAAAGAAAAACAGCATTGCAATTCAAGTAAATTGAGTTAGGGAGTCACTCTATCCCTAGTCAATAGGGGTATGGTCGAAAGTTTATTGTGTATCGAAACAAGCAATGAGTCGTGAGTTATTTAAAAAAAACGATGATGACATGATGGAATTTTTTTCAAAGATGAGGTACATAACGTAGGGGCTCCTCATCTTCCTCTCGGTAGGTGTGAGTTGACTATTGCACAGAGCATCTTTCATCGTATCAATGATTGACTCGAAATTGTTAATTGGTCTAAAGTCAAATAAGATATAAGATTATTTTTTTACCCTCGCGGGAAACCAAAGTTCTCATCTCTACGGTGTCCGAGGTTCCCTGAGTCCATCGAGAGTCGGGGGTTCCGAGCTGGGTCACTCTCACACTTTATATAAAATTTTTTCTAAAGTAAAAACCCTTTTATTAACATTTTCTTTTTTCTTTTTTCTTCTTTTTCTTTTTTTGCTAGCTTGGGGCACAACTACGTGGTCCCATTTGGGTTGACCAAGTTACAGTCAAAAGGGCTAGAAGTCAAGGTCCGTTACCGACACGTGGCCGGAGAAGATTGGACTTGGATGGTTTGAGACGCCGTGCCTTTCTTTTGGCTACGGTCCCCACAACGAACGGTCTCCGGGGTTTGGCTTTTCGCAATGGGAATAGTCCTACGTGCGTGCGTGTGATTGATCCTTTTGTCAATGACGCTTTTCTCTCTAAGGTTTTCTTTTTTTCTTTGAAAAAAAAAAGAAAAAAGAAAAAGAGAGTTCTCACTGGGGTCATGAGTTGTTATCCTCTTCTTTAAAAAACTAGATAATGCGTGGATCATTTAATTATTAATATAAATTCAATTAATATAATAAAGTTTTTGGTAAAAAATCTAACTAAAAGAATAGCCTTAGTTTGAAGTGCACAGTTGAGCGTTGGGAGAAGACAAGCATGTACAGTATAAAGGCGTGTTGAAATTATGTTCGATATAGCAATGTAATATGATAGAAATGAGTCCTATATGTTGTCATTGGAGCTCCACAAGTCCATTATTTGGAAGCTAAAACTAAGTTCTGACTCATGTAACCAACATGCGTTTCAAGAAAAATTAATTTTTGTAAAACTTGATCTTGCCATGGTAATCAAACAGATTCTTAGAACCTACACCTGCCAAATTGCTACCAATTAGTCGATCGTCATTAAATTCATGAGAAAATTAATGGTAAAATTCTAAATTAACTATCAGCACCATCTTTACACCTTTTTCTTTTTTCTATTATGAAACGTTACGAACGAATGATATATAATTTCACAGTTAATTTACCCACAAATTTAGTGATGTCAGGGCTAGTTGTTAGTGGCTTTATCGATGGAGGCTCTAAGTATTTAAATTGAAACTCTCCGGAGAAAATCAAGATCCCACTAAAAAAACATAGTTAATCCTTCAATTTTATTTAAATTTTCATAAAAGCAAGTGGCTATTTTTCAAACACCTACTTAAGCCCTTTAAACTTTTATTTCGAATGTAATACCTCTCCTTCCCTCCGAGGTTCGGATAATCTGGATAGCATCCATGGCCTTGGGATGATCCCAACCTATTCCTTTTCCCTCTCCTTACTTTTTTGGGGACAAAGCCCCACAGCCTCCCATTAAAAAAAACATTTCCTCCTTCATTTATTATTTTCCTTTTCTCTTTATTTTCTTCAATTATTTTATTTTCTATTTACACACTATTAATTCGAGGATTTAATTGAAATAATATTTTCGTTTCCTTCTCTTTTAGTCCCAATTGGATTGCCTCATGAATGGCATTTCCTTTTTCACGGACCGAGTCTACTACCTCTATAGTTCTTCTGATGGGACCGGAAGAGAGATATCACCTGACACGTGGCCATAGGAGATTGGATGCGATTTTTAGGAACGTCGTGTCTCCCCTTAGGTGGGGTCCCCCACAAAGAACAAACGTGCGGTTGGTGAGCTTTTGGCGACATGAATGGTCACCACTATATATATATATATATGATTTTTTATTATTTATAATTAATGTCTCTGTTGTGATTGGTGCGTGTAGGGCTGTGTTAGAGGTAGGTGGCTGCTCGAACTCGACTACATCGTTAAAATTGAGTTTGACTCAGATTTCTGTTGTTGAATAAGCAGTAGAAAAAAGTAAAATTATAATTTGTGTAGCGGTAAAATTTTTTTTGCCTTTTTCCTTTTATGGTCTGAAAGGAGGGCAAGAGGGTGTTTGGCCATATTTATTTTTGGTCAAACAAACTTTTTTAAGCAATTACGAGTCATTCATGTGTTTGACCATTCATGTTATAGTTACTTTTTTTAATAAAAAACTAAGTTATTTTAATTTAAAATTGAAAGTTTCATTCAACAGTATTTTAAAAACAAGTTTGATCCACGCAAGGCACCACCATGCCCCTAGAATAACTAAATATTCCTACTTATGTCCGTCTTATTTATTTGGGAATCTTTTTACTTTTTGCCCCCGTTTGGATAATCTTTTGAAAATTAATTTTTTAAAATTTTCACAATTTATCTTATATATACATTTTTCTAGTTATTTTTTACAAAACTACTCTTCCTGTGCCATTTTCGGTTCTTTAATAATCAATGATTTCAGTTATTTTCTGCCAAACAATTTAGCTTATATAATCACTTATTTTAAAGATTTCAGTTGTTTGCTGAACAACTTATTAGATTATTAATTTCAACCACTTAAAAAAAAGCATCACTATTCAAAATAAGCTCTTCCAAAGGAGATCTAATAGCCCATGGTAGGAGGAGAGAAGTTGCTACATTGTCAAAGAAGTTGATACCTGAACCCCTGACCTCTATGGGGAGGCAAGTTACTAATAACTAAGCTAACGGCTGCCGATAATTATAAAGATCTTTAAATTTTAGTTAGAGACCCCGTACTCAAACCTTCTTAATCCTTTTTTGAGGAACATTTATCAAATCATATAGAGGAAATTTCACTTAAGCTCCCTATGGTTTGCCGTAATTGCAGAGAACCTCCTTGTGGTTTAAAAATGAACCCTAAATCCCCCTATGGTTTCAATGGACTTGCAAAAGTTAACTTTTCGTCAAATTTGATGGTTTGTTCCTCCATAAATTTTTTAGTGTTTAATATGACAGAAAAAAAGACTTTAATTCCAAAATTACCTACAAACTAATTTCTTAACCTCTACTGTAGCGGTACTCAAATAAATGGACACTTTTATTCTTTTTGTACCTTGAAAAAAAAAATTCTATAGAGGTTATATATTCATAATCCCAACTAGGTAGATTCACATACAAATGTGTATCTCTTTTTTTGTACAATAAATATATCTTTTTCATGGCTTAAGAATTATAAAAATAACTAGTTCTTGAAAGCTATTGTGAATGAGATAAAGAGTTAATTTTTGATAATTTGGGAAATTAAATTCTATTTTTTTCTATTAAACACTCTAAATTTTTTTATTAGAAGAACAAACAATTAGATTTGATGGAAAAGTTAACTTTTGCAAGTCCATTAAAACTACAGGAGGGTTATGTGTTGATTTTCAAACCACAAGGAGGTTCCCTACAACAGGGAGAAACCATAGGGAGGTTAAGTGTAATTTTCTCAACCATATATATGAATCAAGTAGCTCATCGAGTATCCCATTGATCGAACTAGATAGACGAATTGAATAGCTCGAGTTCGAGCCCGAAAATTATCGAGTTGAGCCGAGCCAGAGTAGCTCAGATTATCTCATTTATAAACCCTATGCACATGCACTCCAAAACTCTCAAAACAACTGAAACAACAAGGTCCAATAAGTCCAGAGATAATTTAGATGTCTGATGTATTTTTTAAGGAAATTTTAGCATAATGAAAGCTTTAAAGTTTCTTAGGCATTTTGAAGTTTTCCCAGGGCACTTGTGACATTTAGATGCTTTTTGATATTTAGAATATTTTGGAATTTTAAAAGTGAACGGGGCAATTTGAAGTTTCACTTACTGTGTCTTACGTTCTAATATTTTAGATTATATAAATGATTGTGATTAATGGAAACAAATCCCATCTTCATAATTTCAACATCCTTTTAATTTTCATTTTCCCCCTAATTCCAAACATGCACATGATACTCACCCCATTTAAATAAATATAAACATCATGAATTAAGTAAATAAAAATTTAAAAATTTCATGTCGTGAATTGTTATTGTTATTATTATTATTATTTGGTTACATTCATATCAAGAATTATCTGCTATTAAATTTAGGAAATTCAGCCTTCCATTTGGACCTTAACTGACATAATATACACTTTTTCTTTATATATATATATATATATATATATATATATATATATATAAATCGAATAAATTTTTGTTTAATTGATTCCATACGAGCCAAGACAGCATGATAATTTATAGGTCTCAACTAAATAATTTATCTGTCCATTTTCTTAGGCAACGTATCAAATCCAAACTTTTACTCGTTTTAACTCATGGGTAAAAAAATTACAATTCACCATAAATATATGAGGGTAAAAAAAATATCTTCCGTAGCCGAAGCCAGTTTCATCTCTACAATTTTCTTATGTAGATAGTTTAACAACAGTTTTAAATACTTTTAACAGCACAAACTGAATTAACATACATAAATACATATATTTATCAATTTTCATGGGACTTGAAACTACGGAACCTATTCACCCTAAAAATCCAAGTATAGATTTTAAAAACTCTTTTTTTTTTCTTCTAATTTTTGGTTATTAGGATGACTATTTTTAGTATTTTCAAATCTTCTCAAAATTAATACAATCATATATTTTTACACCTTTTAAAAAAAAAAAATTGGTGCGATTGAAATTATTGATAAAGTTCCTTGAAATTGGCTGGGAGACCAAATTAGAACCTTCAACTTTCCTAAGTTTGATTCTTAACACTACATGTGAGGATTATCAACAAAAGCACGTGAAACTTTACATAAGATGGTCTTAAGGACAAAATTAATTAAAATGGGATGGTCGGTCCAACCCACTTTATTTTGCTGTCACGCAATTGTATGAGCAATCAATATCTTTATTCTTTTTTCTTTTTTCATTTTTCTTAACTTTTGTACCAATGAAATGCTCATTGATATTATTTATAATTTTTTTGTTAGGCGTTGACATCTTGGAATTGCCCATGTGATTTTTAAAGACTTGGCATATGGGTTTTTGAATAACATTAAAAATGCAATCATCCCAATCTTTGTGAAGTCTAACGCTCTCTCATATTTTCTATTTTTTTGTTTCTAAAACCCTAGAGCCTCATATCCTATAAATCTACTATTCATAATTTTCTCTAGAGATAGTTGTCAGCAAGGGGAAAAATTGCTTTTGCTCCTTTACCATTGAGGCTTAATATTCATCTTCACATGCATCGGTTCATGTATGCAGACAAAATTGATCTGATTTCCAATTTAAAACTGCGCAAGCGAGGAAGATGAGTGTGCAGCTGGAGAAGAAGAAAAGGTAAAACTTCTAGGGTTTTTCTTTTCCTTAAATCAAATTGAATAGTGCTTTAAATAGTTAGGGTTTAAACAGTAATTTAAAGCATTACACCTTAGATATCGAGTTTAGAATACCTAAACTGTTATCTATCTAAGGCTTTTGGGTTAACGGGTTGCTATGTTTATGTAGCACATATTTAGAACATACACAATAGGATACAAAATATCATCAACAATGTGTATAGATATGATCATTGAAAAACTTTTGGAATGAAATGTCAATTTATGTGTAAACTGACAGGCTAATAAAGCGTTGCACAGGACAAATGATTCTTTCTAAGAGCTTGATAAAATACTAATCGGACCATTTGAAGGTGTGTGAGCATGATCACAAATTCTCTGTGGGAGGAAAAATCTGGAGAATATGCCTAATCTCATTTTAACTCTCTAGGCCTTGCTTTGCATCAAAAATAAATGTTGAGCAACCATGAAATGTGGCCAGATTTATTTTCAAACACCAAATTGGGTCTCATCATAAATTCCTAAACACAATGCCCTCTGGATGGTGTCATTATTTGATTTCCTTAAACTGCAGTCTCACAATTTTATTCTCAATTAAAGCAAATTGAACATGGATAGAATTGGCAATGGGCTTTTTTGGAACAATTATTTTATTTTATTTTTTTATTCCAATAATCATCTTTTTATTAAACCTAATTTTCTAGCATTTAAAAGTGGGATTTGGCTCCACATAAATGGCTACTTACTAACCCTATGATTCTCGAAATAATCACTACACCTAAAATATCCCAACATTCTGATTTTCCCTAACATGTGATGAGCCAGGGTTGTATATTTTAAATTCAAGAACATTATTTGGATGATGTCCCACCCTTTTTAAGGGGAGCAAAATCACATGTTAGGGTCATAAAATCTTAAATTCTCATTTATGTCGAGAAGTATGACACGATTATTTTTGGTACATCTAGCGAGATACCAAGGATGTAACATCATACCATAAATGGTTAAATTACGGCATTCTCTTTCTTTCTCTCTCTCTCTCTCTTTTTTTTTTTTTTGAAATGTGACAATGAAATAAATGAGTTTGATCCACCCATTACTCCTTAATGCCTCTTCTTTGATCGAGTTCAAATTCATTTAAATGACTGGAACTAGAAAACTTTGTATGCATACGAATCTTTGCAAGATATGATCCATGTATATATATATTTTATTTTTTGAAAAATAGGAAATCAAGACCTTTAAGAAATTTTATTAATTTTCTCATACTTAAATGAATTGGTTTAAATATTTTCAAATATGTTGAAGCTCGAGACACGCATGCTCTTACGTGTCCTTCAATGTGTACTGTCACAGTTATTCAAAAGATTCATAATAAGATCGTTGAATGGTAACAGAGGGACCCCACTCAAGTTGTCAAACCTTGGTCAAACAAAATCCCACCATTACTCCTCCCCTACATCCGCACACTACAAGGCCCGGTCTCATTGAAAATTGTTAACGTTGAAAATTTTGATGCTCAAATTTGGCATTGAATTTTTTAAATCAACCAATGATGTTGTTTGGTATTTTATTTTCGCCGACAGATTTTTTGTTGAATTTTTTATAAAAAATCACATAACAAGTTAAATGATTTTAGAATCATGCAATCTCAGTTTCTATTATTAAACCCACGAAGAAGTTAAAATCATTGATCACATTATGAGTGCAGGGAATTTATCTGCTATTAAACGCATCCTAACTGTACTCACCTGCATCACTTTGAAAAAAAGAATATCAGTTGAAGCAAAATATAGCGAAGAACAGTCTCTCATGAATCAAATACCGTCATGAGTTAATCCTATCAACACACATAAAATTACAAAAGCTTAATTTGTCATAAAGTTAGTAGAGGGCAGAGACAGACAAATTGGATGGGTCGATTGGGTTACATACGGGTCAAATAAGAGTCACGGATCACCACAGACGGGTCAAAATTATTTTGATAGTCAGGCCGGATCAGTGGATTCATCCTATTGGTGCAACTTTTGTTTCTTTTTAATATTTTTTTAAACTAATTTTATATTCAAAATCAGAACATAAAAATCTAGCTAGAGGTGCCAATTGAATGTACACATCAAAAATAGGTTAATTATATTCATGAACAAATTACACAAAGTTATATTATGAGTGGGTTGGACCGATTTTAGACTGTGGACTCTCGGAGAAAGAGAGAGAAGAGACAAATCTTCCCAAAGATTTGCGCCACAATACTCTTGTTTAATGATTTTGATGTGATTTTTTTTTTTGAGTCTATCAAACCTGTTATATCTTGGGTAAATTTATAAAGTTATGAATTTATGTAATTAGCTATCTTTAATAATTTATTATAAAAATAGAAAAATAAAAATAATTAAAAAATAAAAAAATGTTCAAATTCATGCTTGTCAATCTTATTCGGTATCATTCCCCACGCGCGCTGTGAACGCAATAAAGTGCACGGGCATCCCGGGCCCCACACCTTCGCTCCCCAACCGACCCGAACTCCAAATGAAACCACTGCCCGTACTGCCCGCCCGGCACCGCATATGCAACAAGTTCCCACGCAACAGACTCAATTCACACCCACCTCACCTCCTTACCATATAAAAGCCCCTTCACCCTCTCTTCTTCTTTCTCCCCCCTCTCTTCTCTCTCTCTCTCCTCTGTGTTTACATTATGAGTGATTCTTGAGTTGAGTAGGATCCCTCTTCCCCTCTCTAGGGTTTCTCTCTCTGCCGTTTGATTCCGTAGTCGGTGGCGAAAATGGGCGGCGACACGGCTCTCAGTCTCGAGGGGATCAAGAATGAGTCCGTCGATTTGGTAAAATTCTCTCTATTCTGTTTTACATGGATTTTTTTCGTATCTGTATATCGATGCCGGGGTTCTAGGTTTCCTCCGTTCTTCTTGTTTGATCCCTTGCAATGGGCCTTTTCTCAGATTCGCTTTCTGAAGGATTTGAATTGAGTTTTGTTTCTGCGAACGATCGGGTATTGTTGTTTGTGTTGATTAGTGATCAGTGATCTGTGTCTGTGTCTGTGCTTCTTCTTTTTTTCTCCTCTCGAATTTGAATCGTCGAAAATAATTTTGTAGAAAAATAATAGTGGAAGAAGCAGATCACTGATTTTGATAATTTTGTTAAAAAATAAATAAAAACTAAGGCCATTTTGATCTTTTTGTTTAGAAAGATCGTTTGTGTTTTTAAAAATCTTATGAAGACGGCGAAATTATAGGTTTGGACTAACCGGGTGAAGACTTTCCAACCTCGAAAAGAAAAAAAAAAAAAAAGAAAAAAAACAGGAAAGAATTTTTTTCCAATAATATTTTTTATTATAATTAATTAATTTGTAGTATTTAATCTATAAAATCTTGGTGGCCTTAGAATGGATCTGTAGGTCAGCGTCATCTGCACCGTCAACGTGGCATGGTCCATGTTCTCTCCTCTCACGGACGGCCCAGATGCGACCCTTCTCCTCGTCTCTCCGTCTCCGTTGCTAAGACCTTACAAGCTGTCCCATCTTTCCAACTTCACATGGGACTATTTTTACCTCTCTTTTTTTTTTTTGGAATAAAAAAATTATTTGCTAATTTTCTCCCCCTGATTTCAGGATCTTGTGTCTGTAGTTATTTCGGGATCTCGGGAGGAGTACTCTTTCCGTAGTACTTGAGTTTCTCTTTATTCAAAATAATAATTCATTTATTATAATTAATTAATTATATATATAATTTCGTACGTCAGTCTTGAAAAACGTTTCTTTATGTTGAATGATTGATTTCACCGCAAAAGGTGCCGCCGATTCCTGCTTTGTCCAGTAGTACTTTTAAACCTACTCATCAACTATTTACTTTTATATAATAATATTATTGACTGCATCTGTTACAAGCGTTTAATTATTTAATCGATTAGTCATATAATTGTGAATAAATGTTTCTAATTTTGCAGCGACGCGGAAAAACAATCAATTTCCAGAATCAATGATGCATGTTCCATGTTTCAGCTTAGCTGTTTATCTCATTTTTCCAAAGCCAAAATTATTTCTTTTAAATATAAATTTATTTATTTTTTGAGGATGCATACCTTGGCTGTTAGGCATGGGGTGTTCTCTTCTCTGCCGTGATCTAGGTGGGCACCCATATTCTTATGGCATGTTTGGATCATGATTATGCTATTACCTACCTACCATGATCATAATTATGCTTGGTCCATTCCTTTACAATAAATAAATAAATAAAATGCTTGGTTCTTCTAGTGCTAAATAGCTATTTTATTTCTGGTTTATTCCATCGTGTGTACCAAACATTTCTTGGTTGGTAATCATTATGGTTTTGTTTTTTTGTTTTTCTTTTCCATCGCACTCGTAGTTTTTATTTTTTAGATGAAATCTCGAATTATCAAGTACCCTGATTATGAGTTTTCTCATCAATTTTGTCTCAAAATGCTTCTGGTCATTGCTCAAAAAGGGTGCATGATCAAGTTCATGGTTGGGTCAAACACTTATATTTTCCTAAAATTTCAAAATTCCAGTGATCTATTGAAATCCAGAATCAGTGTTGATAATCTTAGCTTTTGTCTTAGTAACAGCAGTTGATTGGCAAGTGAGTCTAGTGGACTGGACCATTATGATTCCTAAATTAGGTATTTCTAAATATGCTCACAAAATGACCATTAATTAAGTTATTTACCACATGGGGTTCCTAAGCCAAAAACGTTGTGATTTGAGTACTTATTAGGCCCTCAAAAACATAAAGAAAATAATAACAATAATAATAACAGTAGTAGCAATAGTAATACACATTACCATCATAAATTATCTTTTGGAGGTCCCTAGTCTGTCATCAATTGAGTTAATTTTCATAAACATTGGTTTCGATTTACAGGAAAGGATTCCTATTGAGGAAGTGTTTGAGCAACTGAAATGTACAAAAGAAGGTCTGTCCTCGGAGGAAGGGGCCAACCGGCTTCAGATTTTTGGACCAAACAAATTGGAAGAGAAAAAGGTCCATTTTTTATATTTTATTCCTCCATAATTTAATTTATTTTTGTCCCTAAATTTTAGTTCTGGCAATGACTAACTCTCTTTCTCAAAAAAAGGAAAAATGAGCCGATTTTTCACTTACATCTAGTTTTAATAAACATGATGTGGTGACATATGCATGATGTTCTACAAACAGGAGAGCAAAATCCTGAAATTTTTGGGCTTCATGTGGAACCCTTTGTCATGGGTCATGGAAGCTGCTGCTGTTATGGCTATTGCTTTGGCGAATGGCGACAACAGGCCTCCAGATTGGCAGGATTTTGTAGGTATCATTGTTTTGCTGGTTATCAACTCCACAATCAGTTTCATTGAAGAAAACAATGCCGGCAATGCTGCTGCAGCTCTTATGGCTGGCCTTGCTCCCAAAACCAAGGTATTATAGTTCAAGCTTCAATTTCGCATAATTGTTTTTGCTTCAATTTAAGAATAGAATAGCTGTAATGCTTTTTATGGTTTTGAATGTAGGTTCTAAGAGATGGCCGATGGACTGAGCAGGATGCAGCCATTCTGGTTCCTGGAGACATAATCAGCATCAAATTGGGAGACATAGTCCCTGCTGATGCTCGTCTTCTTGAAGGTGATCCGTTGAAGATCGATCAGTCCGCCCTTACTGGAGAATCCCTTCCTGTCACCAAGAATCCATCGGAAGAGGTTTTCTCTGGTTCTACTTGTAAACAAGGTGAAATAGAAGCAGTCGTGATTGCCACTGGTGTTCACACCTTCTTTGGTAAGGCTGCTCATTTGGTGGACAGCACCAATCAAGTTGGACACTTCCAGAAGGTTCTCACAGCCATTGGTAATTTCTGTATCTGTTCCATAGCTGTTGGAATGATCATTGAAATTATAGTGATGTATCCAATTCAGCACCGCAAGTATAGGGATGGGATCGATAATTTACTAGTTCTCTTGATCGGAGGAATCCCCATTGCTATGCCAACTGTGTTGTCTGTCACTATGGCTATTGGTTCCCATAGGCTATCTGAGCAGGGCGCAATAACCAAGAGAATGACTGCCATTGAGGAGATGGCTGGAATGGATGTTCTCTGCAGTGACAAAACCGGGACACTCACCCTGAACAAGTTGAGCGTTGACAGAAGCCTTATTGAAGTGTTTGCAAAAGGTGTCGAAAAGGAACATGTAATGCTGCTCGCAGCAAGAGCTTCGAGGACTGAAAACCAGGATGCCATTGATGCTGCAATTGTTGGGATGCTTGCAGATCCAAAAGAGGTACCCCTAATTCATTTTTATTTATTTTTAAATAAGAAAAATATTATGGAACTTATGGTTTGGTATGTTTGAATGGAATGGAATGGAATAGAATGAGTTTTAAAGAATCAACTCCTTTCTCATTAAAAAATTTCATTCTACTATCATTTCCATCATCACTAAAAATTTAAAACCATGGGAATGAGCATTCCTTTCTATGGTTTATTCATTTTCAACTATGATAGGAGGGGAAAATGGAATGGGGTTTTGATCCCTACGTACCAAAGATAGCTGTATATTTATCAAGGATCCTGGTCCATTTTGCTCTTTTTTTTTTGCATTTGTCAGGCGCGAGCTGGTGTACGCGAGGTTCATTTCTTACCGTTCAACCCTGTGGACAAGAGAACGGCTCTAACCTACATCGATTCTGATGGGAAGTGGCATCGAGCCAGCAAAGGAGCTCCCGAGCAAGTAAATTTCTTTCGTTCTTTTTATTTGCATTTTTTTGACAACTTCGAATTTTTTTTCTTTAATAACTAAGAACCTATGACATTCACTTGTTGCTGAACAGATAATAGACCTTTGCAACTGCAAGGAGGATGTTAGGAGGAAAGTTCATTCAGTGATTGAAAAGTTTGCTGATCGTGGACTCAGGTCGTTGGCTGTTGCGAGACAGGTCTGCACTTGTAATACTAATATCATTCATTTATCTATCCTAATGGGCGTCCTGATTCTTATTGTACTTTATACGGCTCGTGTTCAGGAAGTTCCTGAGAGATCCAAAGATAGTGCAGGAGGGCCATGGCAGTTTGTTGGTTTGTTACCTCTATTTGATCCTCCTAGGCATGATAGTGCGGATACAATAAGAAGAGCTCTTAATCTTGGTGTGAATGTGAAAATGATTACTGGTAATAATCATATCTACCTCTCCTTTACTTAATTTTCATTTTCCTTTGATTTTATTTTAATTCATCTTCCTTATTTGTAGGGGATCAGCTTGCAATTGGCAAAGAGACTGGGCGGAGGCTTGGAATGGGAACAAACATGTATCCCTCTTCTGCATTGCTAGGGGAACACAAGGATGCTTCTGTTGCATCCCTTCCTGTAGATGAGTTGATTGAAAAGGCTGATGGGTTTGCTGGAGTCTTTCCAGGTGAGCTCATAACGATGTTTTAAATACATGGCTTTTCTCAAAACTATGTTTTCTTTGTTAACCAATCATTGCTGGATTATTTTAGCAGTCCTTAAATCTTGAAACTGGCCTGCTGAGGAATGAGACTCTTTTATTTATTCTTAGCTTATTTAAAATTTGAATAGATATTAGATTTCTCAGTATCCTTTTAAATTAGGAGATGAATCAATAGGATCTTTTATTTTTAGATTTTACGCTTTTGAGTAGCTCGCTCTAGCTATGAATAGGCTCCCTATGTAATAGTTGAAACGTAGTTTCTCACTAATGTTTTCTTTGTTAACCTATCATTACTGAATTATTCTATCAGTAATGTTCTTAATCCTGAAACTGGCTATTATGCTTTAAAGCCATAACAGACTTCTTTTCATTTGATAGAACACAAATATGAGATTGTAAGAAGGTTGCAAGAGAGGAAGCACATCTGTGGAATGACAGGAGACGGTGTCAATGATGCCCCTGCCTTGAAGAAGGCAGATATTGGAATTGCTGTTGCTGATGCGACAGATGCTGCCAGAGGTGCTTCTGATATTGTCCTCACTGAACCAGGTTTAAGTGTCATAATAAGTGCAGTACTGACCAGCAGAGCAATTTTCCAAAGAATGAAGAATTATACGGTAACTTGCATTTAGGTTGTTTTTAATGGTGGGAATGGAATGGGCATGAGAATCAGAATAGGCGTATGAGAATGGAATGACAAAAGAATGAGCATAATGGTTATTCCCTCATACAAGGGAATGCCCATTCAATTACTTTTTATGTTTTCAAACAATGGAATGAGAAGAATTTTCATTCCCATTCCCAGCATCTAAATGAGTTCTCTATTTTTCACTGGACCACTTTTCGAAACTTAACTGTTCCAAACTGTCTTTGTTTACCCTCCTTTTCTCTATTGTCTTTTGCAGATATATGCTGTTTCCATAACCATTCGTATTGTGGTAAGTTTACATATTCTTACATTGTTCTATACAAACCCATGCTACAAGCTTAGTAACTGACTTGCTCTTATCCTCTGTCAATTTTACAGTTTGGCTTCATGTTTATCGCGTTGATATGGAAATTTGATTTTGCACCATTCATGGTTTTAATTATTGCCATTCTAAATGACGGTGAGACTACATTCCTTGAGCACTTGTACTTGACACAAAACCTGTTCCATATTTGCTCCTCTTTAGTGAGCTTTCAATACTATTCGTGGGTGCATGCTTTGCTTACGCTCCACAACTCCAATGCGGGTGAGATACTGAGGCTCAATAAATCAATAGAGGGTGTTTTGGTTTTCTTTTTGAATATTTTGGCATTTTGATCTTTTGGAGTTCTATAAGCATTTTGAGATTTTTACACATTCTGGGATTTTTTCCATTTTTAGCATCTTGAGCATAGCTATGCCCAATAAATCAATAGGGGGCATTTTTTGGGACTTTTTTTCCCATACATTTGGGGCTGTCAGAGAGAAATATGGGAAATTCAAACATTCGCCTCACCCCCGCTAGTTGCTTGCTGTAGTGCTACGATCATGTATAATGAAGCATTGATGCTTTGCAATTACAAATTTGGGAAAATAGTAAGTGTAGCCTCACCAGAAATTACTGTCTGATTTCACGACTCACTGTATTCAGGAACAATCATGACAATCTCAAAGGATCGAGTGAAGCCTTCTCCATTGCCAGACAGCTGGAAACTGAAAGAGATTTTTGCTACTGGCATTGTCCTCGGAGGCTACTTAGCACTGATGACGGTCATATTTTTCTGGGCCATGAGGGATACAGATTTCTTCTCGGTACAAAGCATATATTTTATTTGTAAGTTACTTCTAAGCAGTTTCCTATATGTTTTAAGTATTTTTTGTTTATTTTTTCTATTGCAGGACAAGTTTGGTGTAAAATCAATAAGGGATAGCCCCGAGGAGATGATGGCTGCATTGTACTTGCAAGTTAGTATTGTAAGCCAAGCCTTGATTTTTGTGACGAGATCTCGTGGTTGGTCCTTCGTCGAGCGTCCTGGATTACTCTTACTCAGCGCTTTCCTAGTTGCCCAGCTGGTATGATGGGCATACTCAATCCAAAAATCTGCCTCTTTTTGTTTTTTGGTCTTGGACTAACTTTTAAAAATCACATAAGAAGTAAAACTAAAAGAATACCTGATTCGTTATGTTCATATATTATGCTTACGATTCTGTAACTGACAGGTAGCAACCTTGATCTCGGTCTATGCAAACTGGTCTTTTGCAAAGATTAAGGGAGCTGGATGGGGTTGGGCTGGTGTTGTATGGCTTTACAGTTTGGTAACATATTTCCCTCTTGATATTCTCAAATTCGTAATCCGCTATGCTCTAAGTGGAAAGGCTTGGGATAATCTTTTGGAGAACAGGGTAATGCTATTACGACAGTTACTTTCATACTTTGCTTGCTTTAGCCCTTGCGATGTACTTACATCATGTTTGGACCCAGCAATAGCTTTTCCATTCTTCCATATTCTTACGGCACTGGTATTTTGTCGTTTGGTTCAGTCAAGGCCTTTGGAAATATCTATTGCTTACATATTCTCGTGGTTCATGAAAATAGTTGTTCCTTACATATTCTATTCTTGTGGAATGGCCATTAGTTATTTCTGCGTGTTTGGTTCGTTAAATGGAATGGAGAAGGGAATGGACTAGTTAATCCATGGAAATATAGTAGGTAAGGAATATATATTTTCATGGGCCATGAGTAAAAACAGATATTCTTGATTGGGCTTATAGTTTAAGGTCCAAGGAGTACCTATTCCGAACTCTAATTAGGTGATAGCTATTCCATAGGAATGACAGGGAATGGAATGGCTTCTATCATGAACCAAGCATGACAATGATCTAATGCTTTTGCTGCTGCTTTCTTCTGGTGACAGACTGCCTTTACCACAAAGAAAGACTATGGGAAAGAAGAGAGGGAAGCACAGTGGGCTACTGCACAGAGGACTTTACATGGCCTTCAACCTCGTGAGCCGACCAACCTTTTCTCTGAAAAGAGTAATTATAGAGAGCTCTCTGAGATTGCAGAGCAGGCCAAGCGCCGAGCCGAAGTTGCAAGGTAAGTACTAGTGTCCCCTGTATTATCATACAACAACAGTAAACTAAGCTTCCAACATTTTGGGGTCAGCTGCATAGTACTGAAACTCGAATTTACATCTAGAGTCGATGAGATGAATACTCTGACGCTAGGCTGCAGTATCATCCATCTCTAAAACGTGTGAGAACAAAATTTTAGAGTTGATATTGTCAGCAAGTCCTTTAGGGCCCACGTGAGACTGCATAAACAGATTCAGACCAATGGATTGGATTAATCGCTGCAGTCATATACTAGTAGACGGTAAATTTTGAGCCTCATTTGATTATGACGAGACTTCATAAAATAGTCGAGTTAAAACTGTTTATGTTGACCAAACTTTGAATTGGGTAAACCGCCCATCTTTTCAAATAAAATTGACATTCATTCAAGGAAGCATCGAGGGGTCCGTTGATATTCTCTAGTAAAAAAATGTTTGAAATTTTTTGCTTCAGGCTCCGGGAGCTGAACACGCTGAAGGGGCACGTAGAGTCGGTCGTGAAGCTGAAGGGGCTCGACATCGACACAATCCAACAGCATTACACAGTTTAGACGATGAAGAAAACTTGAGAGAGAGCAAGGAAGTTTTAAAATTTCAAGTCCATGGAAAACCAAAGGCCTCTAATGTTAGAGCTGATGATTTATAGTCTCTGGTGACTTACTTTTGTTGATAAACTGCATTATGTGTTCTGTGTTGGCCTTCTTTGTATTTAACTTTATAGCTTCACAGCAGAAAAGAAGAATAATTAAATATTTTTGGGGCTCAATTTTCTTAAAATCTGGAAGAGATAACACAATGCAGTATAGATTTTCAATGTTTGCTTCATCAACTAACACTTCTAGTCAGAAAAATTAAAATTATATGTATTCAGAGGGTGCATGTATCATCCATTTTAATTTATAAATCATTCAACCATGTTCTTGTCGAAAAGTTATGTAATTCCCATGTATTATGTTCATAATCCCATTAACTAACACTTTTAATCAGAATAAAGCTACTACCCTAGATTATGTTCATGATCCTACAACTTTTTTTTTTCCCAAAAAAAAAAAAAAGGGGGTGAAGAGAAATTAAACGGGAAAGAAGGAAAAGGGTGAGGGAGGGAAATAGGATGGATTTTGTTCAGGACAAAAATTACTGGGCTAGATATGCTTCTTCAAACACAAGATCTTACCCGATTTGTCCCCAAAATGTAAAAAAACCAAAACCTGTAAAACCCGAGAGAGAGAGAGAGAGAGAGAGAGAGAGAGAGATGGATTGTTCACTTTTTTCTTTTATTTTTATTTCCCCACAAAAAATGTAAGAAATTTCTTTAAAAATTAAACAGGAAAGAAGAGAGAGAAAGAGGGGGAGAGGGAGAGAGAGAGAGAGAGAGAGAGAGAGAGAGAGAGAGAGAGAGATATTTTTAAACAAAAATGTAAGAATTTTTTTTTAAAATTAACCATGAAAGAGGAGAGAGAGAGAGAGAGAGAGAGAGAGAGCTTTTTCACAAAAAATTAAGATTTTTTTTTAAAAAATTAAACAGGAAAGAGGAGGGAGAGAGATTTTTTTCACAAAAATGTAAGAATTTTTTTAAAAGATTAAACAGGAAAGAGGGGGGAGAGAGAGAGAGAGGGGCAAAGACAGGAAAAACCAGGAATATACACTCTTAAGCTCTCTACCTCTCTCTCTCTCTCTCTCTCTCTCAACGCAGGGAAAATAAAAGAAGTGGGAAGAAAAAGCAAAGAAGAAGAAGGATATCTCCCTCCCTCTCTCCCTCTCTCCCTCTTCTTATCGCAAACAGAAGCCATTGGAATCCCTCCTAAGCTCTCCTCTTCTCGCCCATCACTCACTTTTGAATTCATCCCCAGCTCCTTCAGGTTGAATTCTCACTTCTCCTCCTTCAATTCATTTCAATTCCCGAAAAGGAAAAACAAAAAAAAAGAAAAAGAGGCGCTTCTTGAATTAGGTGATGAAATGGGGGGTTTTGGGTGTTGGGTCAGGGTCTCGCTTGACCGTTTCTACGGTTGGGAAACTGTTCAGTATCCAGAAGCATGGGGTTCCCGCTCGGTTTTAGCAATTCGAAGTAGAAGAGTTGATTTATTGTGGGTTCGGAGTACGGGCACTTTGATTTAGGGTTTTGGACGTGGTTTGGAAGGTTGGTCTTTGTTAATTTTTTGATTCTAGGGTTTTTTCCTAGAAATATGATGTCTGGGTTTTGAATTATGTGAATTTTCCCTGATGTTTGTGAGGACGTAATCTTGAGTTGGTGGCTTGCGTGTGTGTTGGGAGATGAAATCTGTGCGAGAATCGAGAGTTGATATGGGAGAGTTGAAGGGTCAGATTGTGAAGAGGATCGGAGCAGAGAAAGCAAAACGGTACTTTTATTATTTAAATAGGTTGTTAAGTCAGAAGTTGAGTAAAAATGAATTCGACAATTTATGTTGTCGGGTGCTTGGGAGGGAGAATCTGCCATTGCACAATAAGTTCATCCATTCCATCCTGAACAATGCTTTCCGTGCCAACACCCCACCACCAATGTTCATCGGTGGAAAAAACTCCTCTTCTATTGAAGATGGGCATGAGCCGAGTGGATCCGTTGTTCCTAGTACTCAAACTCAAGCTCTGCCAATTTTGTCTAATGGGGTTGTTTTACCAATGCTGCCAGGGAATGATAGGTCTGGGATTCATGTTCGGAAGCTCAAGGACAAGGTGGATTCTTCATCTCAGCAATCAGCGGTAACGGAAGATAGTTGTAGAAAGATAATCATGGAAAATGGGGAAATGGTTCCTTGTGATTGCAAAAGATCCTTGCAGCACCTTCCAGTTGCTGAGCAACCTGAAAAAGATAGGGAGGGTTCGATTCCGCAATCCGTCAATAAAAGATGGACAATAAATGATTCATTTCATCCTCCAAGTTCACTACGTAGTAAAGACCAGATTGGGGTAGCAGTCGTTGAAGATGGGGAAGAGGTGGAACAGGCTTATCATTTGAATATCTGTAGAAGCCCACTCCTTGCACCGCTGGGGATTCCATTCTGCTATGCTAGCATAGGTGGGGCCCGCAAAAATTTGCCTGTTGTAAGTAGTAATGGTTCTGTTAGCTATTCCGACAGTGGTGGATTGTCTGATACAGAGACGCTGAAGAAACACATGGAGCAGATTGCAGTTGCACAAGGCCTTGGAGGGGTCTATATGGATTGTGCTAATATATTGAATCGCACGGTGGATGTATACTTGAAGAGGCTGATCAAGTCGTGCGTTGACTTAATCAAATCAAGAACACACCATGTTGCCGAGAAGCAGCATATCCAACCCAAGCTTATTAATGGCTTGCAGCCAACAAATCATTACCATATGCATAACCATGTGGGGTCTGCGGAAGCTGTTCCTGAACAGAGGAGCTGTTCTGTATCTTTGGTTGATTTCAGGGCTGCAATGGAGCTTCAGCCGCAGCAACTTGGAGAAGACTGGCCATTGCTGCTAGAAAAGATATGTATGCGTGGGTTCGAGGAATAACATAAACTGTAATTCAATTGGGCCATTCTGGTTCAGGGGTTGATAATTGTTGTTGGACACTTTTGATGCAGCCATATATCTCTTCCTGTGGCCATAATAAACCAGAATGGCTCCCTTCAAGATGATTCTTTGATCCTTGCAAGATGGATTGAGAGTTGACCCTTTCTTTGATCATTTCTCTTCTTGGGCTTCAATACTCATTTAACAGCAAACAAATAACTGGTAGTCTCAGACAGAATTCTGATGCCTGGTTGGGGCGTTGTGCATTTAGCATTTGTGGCTGTCTTCTGCCATTACCTTAGATCTTGAGCCTTTCATGTAATTTACTTCCTAGAGGAAATCTACAAAAGTTTTGCAGAGATAATGTTGTGCAGTTTTATGAAAGGTAAATTCACTGTCAAAGAGCTGCAACATGCTCTCTTATGTAGTTTTAAAATATGAGAATCGATTAAATTGCTATACTGATATAACAAAATAGCATTCATTTGAGAGTTGTCTCTGTTTAAATCCGATGCTCCATGAAGCTTCCGTTCACTTGGAAAAATTTATTTGCATTTTGCATTAACGAGCTTACTAATTTCCTTGGATGCTTGCAAATAGTTATCATAACTAATATTTTCTTTGGTGTGGTAGTAAAGTATAATTTTTATGACCTTATTGGGTAGTCACTGTTGACTCCTTTTTTCCTTGTATTTTTTTTTTTCTTTTCAAACTCAAAATAAAAATCAGTTCTCTTTGTATTGAGGAGCACAAGACTCATGCAGGGTTTGAAATTATCTGGTTAAGACATCCAAACTGACAGAACTTGGTGCCCTTTTGGTATATCTGAAAATTAAGAGGGTAATTTTGGCGAAACCAAAAATCTGCTCTGTTATTGTACTTTTGTTTTCTTAATTACCCTGTTATTGTACTGTTCATTGTCGGACATTATGAAAATGCTCAAAATGTCTGAGTATTTTCAGACATAAGACATAAGCAAGTTTCATTTGCTGAAAATGTCCAGATATTTGGGGATCCTTTCAGAACAGAAATGAGCTATCAAACGGTCTTAATTTTGAAAATTCTGACCATGTTCGGAATTCAGACCTTAATTTGCCAGTCAAACGGGCTGTTAGCCTAGTGAGGTTTAGGATTGATACTCAATCATTCAAAGCGGTTTGGGATTCAGGAACTTTTGGGTAATCTCTCCTCATGAATCTTGAAAGAATTGGGATAAATTTGGACATACAAGAGCATCTATTATAACAATATTTAGAGTCTATGTTACATTATCTGAAATGATTAAAGCTGCAAATGTATGTTGGTACTTTATAATAGCTTTCCATAGACCAGTTACACGTGCGGGAATGTTTGTTGTTTGTATAATACAGCTCCAGTACATCTAGAAAAGAAGATTGGGCGCTCTCAACAGTATATTCTCAATTTTGTGTGTAAGAAAAGCTTCAGAAATGTCCAACTCTTTTTAAGCAGAAGATTCCTACTGTTTCTCTGAATCTCTCACCAACTTCTTCTATTCTCTAAGTAAATATACTGCCGTGTTTGAACTGTCTTATACTGGGGTGATTTTTTATGTAGAATAGGATGCTACATGAAGCAAATATTGGTCAATACTCTAGTGCAGGTTCTGCAGAAAAGCAGCTTTTTCTGCCACATAGTAGCATTTTGGATCTTCTAGCAGGAATGAGATTCTTAGCAGTTGCAGTCTTATTTATCTTCTGCTGGGCCCTTTAGTCATAGAAGTCTATGACATTTATTCATATAAACTAAATTTTCTTGCTCTGAATGTAGTTTTAAGTTGAATACAATTGCATGCTCAATGAATAAATATTATGATCCAAAATAATTAATGGAACTGGTATAACACAAATTGAGTCTACTGGATTAAATTTTTTATAATATTGCATATCTACTTGATTATTATTTATTAAATCATTTGGATTCCTTACCTTTATTTTTCTGTTATGTGATTCACTTATTTAATATGTTTCATATGTAACTTTTTCATGCTAACAGCTGCAAGTTTGATAATCGTTACTGCATGGAACAATTAAATATTTCCCATTTGAAGTTGCAGTTTTGCTTGAGGATATCGCCACTGCACTGGTATCTCTGCCTCTCATAGTTTTTTGTTGCTCCTTGGTTGGTTTTAAGGTTGTATCATTGCTGATGCCTATTTATACAGTCTATGTAGATGAATCATTGCAGTTAACAGCACCAACCTTCTGTGCCATTTTAGTTGGAATCTGAAACAGATAGGAAGAAAAGGACAAGACTGTTTAGTGTCTGGAAAAGAGTAACTTTTTAGATTGTGAGTGACAAGCTTACATGGGAGTGCTGCAACCTAATCAAAAAGTTTCCATACAGCCACTTTCATGTGACTATGAGACTCATTTGGGATGGAGTGTGACACCCCCACCTTTAACTTAGGATGCACTGAGAGACCTAAAAGGTCACGAATGGTGTATCTATTCAAACCCAAACATGGGGTCCAATATTTATGCTTTCACCCTAGCATGGGATCAACTCAACGTATTGGGGCCCGTCAACTAGCCATTACGGCTTATTTATGCATCAACCCAAGCACGAAGCCAACTTTTCCCGTTTTCACGGTTGTTAATCTCAGTCAACGGGTTTAAATTGCTACATTCAGTATCCAACATAGCAAGTGGGACCAAATAAATACGTCCAACATGTTTAGGGTTCCAAACAATTATAATAACAATAACTGGGTTGGTTCAAACAAATATTCCAATCACAATTAAATTAACAATTTAGGCTCAAATAATAAAAGTAACGACAAATCGGATCAGCGGGTTAAAATAGATAAGCCAAACAGTGCCCAAAACAACAAATAGGACTCAAATATTAATAGGTTTAACTAAATTTAGGAGGAATGAAAATATTCCAACAAAAGGATTGAAATTCTTCGCAAAAAAATAAATCCCTTCCCCCTTACCTTTACCGTTTTCCTTCTTCTTCCTTTTTCGTTTTTTTTTCCTCTACTCTTTTTTTTTTTTTCCCTCGTGAACTCTTGACTTCCTTTCTGTTTCTGTCTTCATTTGTGACTTTTTGCTTAGAGTTCCTCATGATATGTTAACATAATATATGTATATGTACTTACTAACTTAGGTAGTTTTACCTATATATATATATATAACATACATTATATTATTTTAATATAACTTACACGTATAAAATATCACCTTCCACATTAGTTGTGTGTGTATATAGATAATCACATTTGCGTTTATCTATTCCTTTTTTTACCATATTTCCCATCCTTAAATTATCATTAGGTTTCCGACTACGTCATTCTATTATCCCAATCCTTCATTCAACTTAGTCCTATATTTACCATATCTCCAAGTTGAAATTAAATGGAAATTTAGAGGTATTACATGGAGTCCATACAAAAAAAACTAGAAAATTGCTGACATGGCGAGTTTTGATTTGGCTGCCGCCCAAGTGTCATGGTATCATATCCTAGTCCAATATAAGTTTTTCTTGATATTATTTGACCAGAAACCTATAAAAGTTAGCTGTCCAAATATCAAAATCCTTGTAGGTCATGAAAAGTGACTGCTTTTTATTTTTATGTTCAGCTAGATTGTTCCATTTGCAGATAGTAGTTGGCATCTTTTGTGCAGTATAATATGTGTTTTGTAATCTGGAATTTTCCTTTCCTTTTCTAGATTGTATGTCCGCATTTCTTTTTTCCCGAAGTCTATGGTTTCTGTCTTTATTCCAACTGCATTTAGGTATCCATCACTGCTTCACATCTGTACATGGATCATGCCTTGATGTTGGTTCATCATACTCATCAAAAAGAGGAGATTTTCCGTAAGTTCATCTGGCTAATGTCTTTTCTGCAGTTCCCTGTTGAAGTTTTCATGAATCATCCTATTTCAGTTTGAGACTTGTTTGTTTACTGCTTCATGTACATATTGGGCTACCTCACCTTGGGCAGTTGATTTTGGGATGGAAACTTGATGTGATATCAAAGCCAGGTTTGGTTATGGGACTGACCCATTTGTTTCCGTTGCCCCCATTGTGGTGTCCACCTATAGAGTCCATGTTGATTCGGTTGCATGCGAGGGCTATCTCTGAAGTCCCTCATTGTTTTACCTGCCGCTAATTGGGATTGGAATATGCATAGTTTCAAGGTTGTTTTGGAGAGAGATCTGAAGCAACTTGAGAATGACTGTTGCATTCCTTTTCACAAGTATGCAAGTAATAGAACACATCTCAGAATCAATGATATCTTCCTCTAATCTATGTGCGTGCCAGTTTTCAAGTTTCTTCAAGCACCATAATACCTGACCCTATTTGATGTGGGACTCTTGCCACTTCATGGGCAAGCACAACCTGGCCAAGCACAACTTGGGGCAGTCCTGGGCCAAAGACAACTTGGGCCACCCTTGGGCCAAACAGAACCCAGCTATAATGCCACGTTAAGTTTCTAACCCAGAATCCATCGGCAAGGTGGGAGTAGCCCAACAGGTTACTTCAAGGTCCACAATATGTAGCTTGAGTTTGATGTGGGACTTCAACACCAACCAATTCAATCTTTAAGGCTTTGACGCTTGCTGTGAGATGTTGACCCTGTTTTCCTGTTGCCACTGATGAACCTAAGGCTTGTGAGATAAGCCTCCCTCTTTAGAAGAAGAGATGTAGGTCTGAGTACCAATGATTATGCATTCTGCTCTTACAAGCCTAAATATGGCTTCAATTATCATCCACTATAGTACATTTGGGCACTTTTAAGCAGATTGCCTGTATTGCAAATTTTAGTTCCATTGCTTGTATTCCACAATCACTATCGATCTTGCAGTGATATTGTTTCAGCTTGGTGAAGACTAAAACTAAACTTCGTGCGAGATTTTTCTGTGTGTGTGTGTTTTTTTTTTTTTGTTGGTAAATATGAAAATTATTCAGATTCTCATGAAGTAGAGCATGCTTACATTTTTAAACATTTGTTTCAATTTCAATATTCAAAAATCAATTTACCTCTAAATCAAAGCACGGCGTACCATTTTAGTTACTTCTTTCGCTATGGAATTACCACATTTTTCATCTGTTCCTGTTTCAGTACTCAACAGGTTTTGCACCTAATACTCATCAAGAAGTTGTACTGTTGTCTTCACTAATTATCTATTGCATGAAATGATATGCATTCTTTTGAAATTGATCTGCTTTTTTGGTAGTGGAGATTGTTCAAATATTACAAGTTTTGGTTGTATTTCGAGTTATATTCCATTGGTGGGAAAACATTATAAGTTCTGCTAAAATTCCAATTGCCAACAGGGAAAATATCCTTTTCTTTTATTATCTGTCTTGTATTTCTTTGTCGTTCATGAACAGACTTTGTATACACCGGGTGCAATGAAGGACGATTACACCTACTGATCACAATTATGCGTACTAGCTTGGCTGCAATTTTTAGGTATTCTGTGTTTCTAAGAGCTTTTGTAGTCATTTTAGTACATTAGTATTATTAGGGGCATTTGAATTATTTTTTCATTTTAAATGTTTTATGGATCCTTTAGGCACTTTGAAGTGTAACTTACTTCGAAGAGAGATTTTGAGCTTTCGGGAATACTATGATTATTTTGGCCTTTTCTGCTTTTTGGGTATTATGGAGTTTTTTTGTGCATTTTTTGCTTTTAGGGGTATTTTAGTAATTTTACATTTTAAAGAATACACAAGGCATTATAAATTTGTACAGGGACAATTTAGGGAAAATCATAAAACAGTCGTTCCAATTGATTTGCATTGTTCACCCCTCCCAAACGCCTTTATAGTAGTAAGACACTGCATTGAATAAGAAAATATCATTGCATATGGATCCAGTACAATTCATGAATGAATGTGATTGGTAAGTGTAAACCCTACGTCATTGCATTTGGGGCTCGTTTGGACTGTTGGAATGAAAATGGAAATGAAAATGAGAATACTGATTCATTTGTCATTGCTGAGTAACATAAAAGCTAATTGAATGGTCATTACCTCACAATGTTCATTTCTTACTATCTCATTCTTTTATCATTCCATTCCATTCTTATTCGGTTTTCATTTACATTTCGTTCGTGTTTCCCGCCATCTAAACGGGCCATTGGCGTGCACTAAAGGTGTTCATTATACCCTTGCAGTAATAATTACCAGTTCTTTGCAGCAAACCTAAATTCAGAGGCAAAACCGGAGCTGGTAGCCAGAGAATGTACTGTGTTAAGGTCTTCACAACCAGAAGCAAAATGAAACAAAATAAAATGAGAGAAACAATGGTAAAATGTGCTGCAAAACGGAAGTATCAAATAAATATTGAGGATGCAGTTCCAGCACTTGGGGACTTGGATTCAGATCTCAAAATTATGTTATTTTACTAAGAAATAATATCCATTCACCTAACATTTTTAGCAAAATGATGCTATTTAGGGGGTAAGACTTGATGCAAACTTACGTGAGTACGCGTTCAGGAACTTATTTCTAATAAGTATGTGACATCAAGAGGCATTGAAAAGTTATGGATGCAAGGTATTAGACAATAATGACATTCGTTGGTAAAAAAGATAGACGGAGATTGAGTTGGAGGAAAGGAAGTTCAGCAAGTATTCAAATTTACAAATTTATAACTTTTTAAACTTTAGAGGACCCATAAAAAAAACGTTGTGTGTTGACTCGATAACCAGAAATGATTACCGACCACTCATAACATGGTGAGACCAACTATTACACAACAGAGATAGGTCCCACCGAGCTGTGAGTGGTCGGTAACCATTTCTGGTTATCGACTTGGTACTCATAGCATTTCTCGATCCATAATACTGCTATTAAAACTAACTTTTCCTCACTTGCACTCAAGCGTACCTATTAACTGAAATTACTTTTCTGTCCATATCTCATTCCTCTATCTTAACCTTTCCAATCTCGATTCTTGTCCATAAGATTTAGGTGAATTGATCAATTTACCGAGATTATTGAAAAATACGGATTAGAGCGTGAAAAATTGAGCGTTTCTTATCACAACCCTTTTTTGTAGCAGAAGTATTTACCGGTTCTCCAGGAAAATATGTTGGTTTAACAGAAACAATTAGAGGGTTTCAATTGATCCTTTCTGGAGAATTAGATAGTCAACCTAAACAAGCCTTTTATTTGGTAGGTAACATAGATGAAGCTACCGGAAAGACTATGAACTTAGAAATGGAAAGCAAATTGAAGAAATAACTTTAAATCTTTGTGTACTGACTCCTAATCGGGCCGGAAGACATGGAAATAAAGGTATCATTTCCAAAATTTTGTCTATACAAGACATGCCCTTTTTACAAGATGGAAGACCCGGAATCATTATAATGTCAATTAAAAATTATAAACTCTCCTAATCTTTCGTTACAAGATAGATAGATTAGTCTAATACAGAAATAGAAAATATCTAAAAATATTTATTTATTTTTTAATAATATTTTATGAATTATGCTATTTCCTTTTAATCCTTCTAAAAAGAAAAAAGATGCATAGTAAAATTTAGTTTAAACCCTAAGTTTGTATTCCATCTTAAGTTAAATCCTAAACTTTTGTCCCAGGGAACTCCAATATTTCTAAGACATAATATTTTAAACCTTGTAGTCAATGTTCATCATTTAAGTGGACCAGTACATCCTCAATTCTCTCTTACTTAATGCTATAGTTTAATCATTGCACAAAATTAAGTCTTTTACAATATTTGATAAAAATAGAAAACTCTTAAGACTGAATTTGAAGGAGCGTATGTTTGGTAAATGTTTTATAAATTTATCTCTTAGACCACGTTCGGTATGCAAGGATGACATGAAAATAGAATGACTTATTCTCACGTTTATTCCCGTCCCACGTTTGGTAAGTCAGTGAGCTTAGTAATACTCATCCTTGAAGCATTGTCATTACCACGAAATTAACAAATTTCATTCCACCCATCCCTCCCTCTGGGTATTAACCTATTCCCAAGCTCATGGGAATGAAATTATTTCTAAAAACACCTTTTGCTCCTCACATAGTTGTTCAGGCATTCAAAAATTGCCAAGGCGAGCGGTTCCCTTGAACTTTGAAGCAAGGCACTCACCTTGCTCTGAAAGAGGACGCCTAGGACGCCTTATAACCAAGGTGAACGCCTTGACCCTTTTTTTTTTTTGAAAATGGCAGCACAAGCAAAACAAGGCTAGGCTCTTTTTTTAAAAAAAAAATGGCAGTACAAGCAAAACGATGTCATTTTACTTGTATTTTTTTTTTTAGCAAAATAATCCAAAAGAGAACTATAAAAAGAAAAAAAAACCCTAATTCACCCCCTCCTTCCACAATTCGACGATTTTCTTTTCCTTCTTCCCCAAATCCACAAACTCATCTCCATTTGTCATTTGAAACCCTCAACCAACGATCGGCGTTTAGTCGGCCGGCTATCGGAGTTCCGTCTTTCATCTTGCAACCATTCTTGGTGAAGGAATTTGTGGCCAGCGATCCTCAGCGAGGGAATTTCTGGGGTGCAATGGGCAGCAACGATCGGTAACTCCCTCCAAATCATTTTTTAACATTATTTCAATCCTTCTGGGTAGTGTTTTAAAATTCATTTGTTGGTATGCTTGTTTTGGTGTGAATTCATTTAAATAGTGAGGAATGAACTGGAACAAAAGTTATGGGTCTCAGTTCAGTGGATGTTTAGGCTTATTTTTGTTTTCCTCTTGGACATTAGTACCTTGATTAGATGCTATTGTTTCTTTATCCTTATTTTGAATTGGTTGATGGATGTGGTGATGGCATCATTTGCTGGTATAGAGTGCATGCTGCTTAGCTTCTGTAGCAGCGAAAAAAGGGACTTAAATGTGGCATTTTACTATTTTAGGTAACATAGGGGAAATGAAAATTAAAAGGCCTAAGGATAGTCCAACAAAAGACTTTCAAGCAGAGGGAATAAATTTGAACCATGTTTCCTTAAGACAATTCCAATTCCAATTCCAATTTTTATAGTGATTGTGCAACTTACAAATGCAACTCCATCTTATTTCATTGTAGAATAGAGGTTCCACTGCAACGAGAAGATACACTTATGATCCAAGCTGATGTATATGATCCAAGCAAAGATCTGAAAAGAAAGGCAAACACAAATGATCTCGGGTGGAAGTATGAATTTTGGAGTGATTTATCCGATGAGAATACTTTGGAGTGATTTATCCGATGAGAATACAGTTGAATGCAGCCTATGTGGGGGAAAAAAATCAAGGGTGAAATCAAATGATTTAAACAACATTTGACTGGTGGGTATGGATATGTAATCAAATGTAGCAAGACAACTACGGAAATTGCTAGAGAGATGAGTGTCGTTGTGTTGTGTAACAAAAAGAGGCCGCCAATTGAGTTGGATGATTATGCTCAGCATGATGATGAGGAAGTAGAATCACGAGCTATTGAGGGTGAATAAGTTGCTGCCCTAACCCCACAAACACTGAGCAGTAGCAGACCTTTAAGTAAGGAATCAACTTATATTCTAAGCTCGGGAACTACAGTTAAAAGGAAGAAAGCTACTAAAGTGATGCCATATGTTAGGGGTCCCGTAGATGCTTATGTGAGGTGGACACCAGAAGAAGTGGTTGATGATGGGTGAAGTAAAGGTCCTACATAGATGACATTGGAGAATCGTTTTAGATCAGCTAAGGATAAAGAGCAAGTTCATGCTTATATTGGTTTTTTTATTTTTATTTTTATTTTTATGAATATGGCATCCCATTTAATGCAGTAAAGGCGAGGAGTTTTAAATTAATGGTTGAAGCAATTAGTCAGTATAGGCCAGGACTCAAGCCCCCTATTTATCATAACTTGTCGATTCCTATATTGAATTCGGCAAAAGATAAAACTTAAAAGATGAGGAGAGAACATAAAGTATCATGGAGGAAGTATGGGTGTACCCTTATGTTTGATGAGCGAACTGATAAGAGAGGACGATATCTGCTTAATTTTCTTGTTATTAGCCCAATAGGAACTTATTTCATGGGTTCGGTAGACACTTCCAGTCATATACAATATGCAAACTTGATGTTTCAGTTGCTTGATAGCAAAGTTGAAGAAATTAGCAAGGAATACGTCGTTCAGGTAGTTATAGACAATGCAAGTACCTATGTTGCTGCTGGTTCACGGTTGATGGAGAAAAGGACAAAGTTGTTTTGGACTCCTTGTGCAGCTCATTGTTTAGAGCTCATGCTTGAGGACATTGGGAAATTGAGAAGATATAAGAATGCAATTATGCAAGCTAGAAGAGTGAACATTTATCTACAGGCACACCCGTCTTTTTAATGCTATGAGGGCCAAAACAACTATGAGGGCCAAAACAAATGGGAGGGACCTAGTGAGGGCTAGAGTGATCTTGACTTCTCCGCTATGATCTTCCCGGTAGTTCATATAGGAGCTATAGTCGTTTCATTCCTATTCGTTGTTATGATGTTCCATATTCAAGTAGCGGAGACTCACGAAGAAGTATTGCGCTATTTACCAGTGAGTGGTATTATTGGACTGATCTTTTGGTGAGATTTGCCACATCATTCTTGACACTTCAGAGCATTTTTAAGCATAAGGATGCTTTGATACAATTATTTGTGTGTGATGACTAGAAGAATTCTAAATTATCAACAACTGAGATAGGGAAGAGAGTGGCCGACACGATTCTTTCTATAACATTTTGGAATGGAGTTGAAGATTGTATTAGAACATCACTGCCGCTTATAATAGTCTTGAGATTAGTAGATGCTGACGAGAGACTTGCTATGCCTGAAGTTTTTTTAGCTATGGAAGAGGCAAAAAAGAAGATTAAATATAATTTTACAGAAAAGAAAAGCTTATGGAAGAAGGTGATTGATATTGTTGATAGGCGATGGGAGTGTCAGATGGAGAGACCATTATATGCTGCTGCACTATTACTCAATCCTGACAAGTATTTTGATTATTGTGAGAAAGAACCTAATTTGGTTAGGAAATTAGAAGATGCTTTTGCCAATGTCATTGAAAAAATGGTTCCCGACCAAACCATGCAAGATAAGATCATTGATCAGATGAACAATTACAAAATTGCTCGCATGAACTTTTCAAGGGCGATGGCGATTAGACAAAGGAAAACTGTAAATCCTAGTAAGTAATTTAGTTTTCACATAAATTTAGAGAAGTATAACATTTATTATATTTTTACACGTTTTGTTCCTATTTAATATTTTTTTATACAAATTCATAGTTGATTGGTGGGGCACATATGGAGGACCTGCGCTCGAGTTGAAAAACCTTACTTCGCGTATACTAAGTCTTTGTTGCTCTTCTTCTGGTTGCGAATGTAATCGGAGCACATTTGCATTTGTAAGTATTATCAACTAAAGACTTTCGAATTTAATTTGTTCAATAATTTAATAATTTAAAACATTAAATAAATTCAGATTCACACTAAGAAAAGGAATAGATTGGAGCACCAATGATTGAATGATCTAGTTTATGTACAATACAATCACCACCTTCGTACAGAGTTTAAAGAAAGGTGCGAGCAAGGAAAAAATTATATTCTTTTGCAGCTTGATGAGTTGGATTGGAGTTATGAATGGATGGTTAGCCATTTAGATGAAGATTTAGTCCATCCTGATAATTATCTCATATGACAAAATGTTGATAAAGCAGTTGGGTATCTGCCGAGTTGGTAGGCCTTATTTTACCACTAAAGGCTCAAGCATTAGCCGGATCAGTTATTGGTTCCAGTAGCCGTTCTGTGAGGAGAGCTTCCATTGAAGAATCATCAGATTTTGGAGAATTCGAAGAAGCACGTTGTGGAAGATGATGAAGACATTAATAATGACTTTGGTCAAGGGCAAATTAATTCCACGAGCTATCAGCCGCTGGATGTTGATTTTGCTGATAACTATGTTTGATTTGTACTATTTATGTGGGATTTGATGCAGTATATCAAACTTTGATAGCTTTAGTACCTTTCCTTCTACAAAAAAAAAATGCCAAGAACACTTTAGTTCTAATTGAGAAGTTGATCTTAAATATATGGAATTATGCCTATTATAAGCGCCTTGAACGCCTTGTGGATGCCTAGGCGTCCAGGCTCTGGCCAACGCCTTGCCTTGCCTTGCCTTGCCTTGCCTTGACAACTGTGGCTCCTCGTAACTTCCTCTCCACTCTCTTCTTACACCCTCCTTTTTTTTTTTTTTACTTGCTTTTTTACTATTTTTACTAAAAAGTGATTGAAATTATTTAAAGTAGAAAAAATAACAATATTAACTATATGATTTATCAATAAAAGAGAGGGGAAAAATTAGAGAATAATTTTTAGGATAAGAATTTAGGGTTTTTTGGAGAATATTTAATTCAATTATTGTTATTAAAAAAATTAAAGAAAAATCCAAAAATTGCATGAACGCCTAAAAATACATAAAAATTAGGAAAATTTTCAAAAAAAAAGAAAAGAAAATAATTCTATCATTATTAAATATTGAAAGTGAGGCCATCTAAGTCACTTTGAATAAAATTCATTCCCTTCCTGCATATTAGAAGGGGAAATGAAACTTTTGTTTCTAAGTCCATTATTAGAAATACCAAATAAAGGATGATAATGTAAAAAACTATAGCTATTTTCATATCAATCTCGTTTCCAAGTTTATTCTTTTTTTACCTGTGTACCAAACTTGTCCTTAGTTTAATTAATTTGTTTGATTAATTAATTTGTTTGATGAAATATATGATTTAAACCTAAAATTATTCGAATTATATGAAAATTTCCAAGATCAAATCACGCGAAAGTTAATTACAAGTTCCATTTTTTTTAACATTATAATCGAAATAATAAACTCGCGGCGATTAATTCCCGAGAAAACTATAAAGAACGGGTCCAAATATTACATGCCTGATATGCCCCTAGAAGACGTGAATAATTACCACATTGCAGAATAGAAAAACCCTCGGTCCCAATTCAGCTTCGACGCAAAGCCACGGCGGGGTCGATCAGGTGCGCTTCAAATGTTTGAAGGATTTTGTTCAAGCGTATAGTCAATTTTAAGTATTAGAGGCTAAGTAATGAATTTTAGGATGTTTTCCTTCAAAATTATTCTGTGTAATTGATGTCGACATGATCACTTCAGTTCCCCAGTATCTAATTGTGTTTGGCACAAGTGTGCTAAATTCTCCAAATTTGGGTGCTATTAGTTTGGGGTGTCAATTAGGTTTTAGGGTTGGCTTAGGTCTGGCAATGGTTATCGACTTTGTGTTGGTATTATATGAATTTGATTACGAATTAACTTGATTGAAATTGAAATTATCATGCCAGTGTTTTCTTTGTTTATAATCCAGACACCCACGGACTACATGAGTCCGAAATGGTTAGGATCCAACTGGGGGAGAATTATTGAGCTAGTTATAATTAGTTCTGTAAGGATTGATGGGTTCTCAGAAGTGCGTCTTTGTGCTATTATATCTTTGGGTTGAAATGCTAAATAGTATAGAGGAATTTAGCTCATGGAAGTTCTTACTGGTTAGTTTTACTCTTTTTTTTTTTTTTTTGATTCGTAAAAGCACTTTGATAAAAGAAAAAAAAAAGAAAAAGAAAAGAAAAGGCACCAAAGGGAACGTAGACCCTCCCCTCACCAAACAAGGCTTGGTCTGGTTTGATTCCTGGAAGTTCTTACTGGTTAGTTTACTCTTAACAGAAATTGATTGGCAATTTTGATCACATAACATTTGAGCTCATCTTCTGAGGTAAAGGGATGTCCTACTTGCTCCCTCACTTGCACTCAGGATGGGCCGTTGATCAGGCCATCCTTGCTGAGGAAGAACGGCTTGTTGTCATCAGATTCGGACATGACTGGGACGAAACTTGCATGCAGGTGTGCATATCCTTTTCTGTTTTTTTGTGAGTTAGTTGTATTTTTGAGTTTCTGTTATCTTCTTTACTCATTCTGTGGTTCGCTCAACCGTTATTTATGAACACAATGCTATAACCAATGTTATTAACAAACATTTTTCATCTATACCTGAAAGCTCGAAACTAAATATAATTATGGTTGGCTGTAAGAACCCTATTCAATCTATTGTGATTAACTTTTGATATCAATAACGCTTAAAAAGAAAAGTTATAGCCACAAACATCCAACCATGTTGTAAATGGGCTTTTGTAATTAATTATGAATTACATATATTCTGATTGTTCTTGAGATAATGCTTTGATGAGATATTATACTGTCAAGACTGAAACGTGACCATTGACTTGGATGCTACAGGGCTCTTGACATGCTGATTTCACTAGAACATCACTTTAGTTTTTTCTTGGGATGCAGCAAAGCTGCTCGTGTAGCATTGCAATCTGCTTCCATCTTCATGGCAAAACTTTGTTGATACATGTAAAAACATTTAAGGTGCAAGAAGCCTGGTTCACAGGGGGTCTTTGATGCCCCCAAGTTTCTGCCAAACCCATTGGGTTGGTCCTCCATTGATGGGCATTTCCCATATTATTGATCTGCCCCAAGTTTAGGAAAGTTTCTATTTGCTTTTTTTTTTTTCCTTCTGATTTTTAGGAGATGTGGTCAATCTAGTGATAGTTTTAAGTCTTATCTGGTTGCTGTAGTGGTTAGGATAGTATTTAGAAAGGTATCACTTGGAAAGGATTCTGGAGTCCACATATTAGACTATTGTAACCACTGTAAGTTTTGGGATGGCACCCCCTTGGTGCTTTTTCTGAACAAAATTATTTGCGCTGATAATAATAAATAAAAAATAAAAATGAGAGGCTATTGTAACCCAAGGAATTCAGACTATAAGTTGGTCATTGATATTATTGAATTTAAATATTGTACTCTCTACCTCCCTCATGGATCCTTTACCTATCAGGCTTCACCCCATCTCTTTCTTACTTTCTCGTCTCTTCTCCAATCCTCTCCCTATATTTTCCCTTACTCCTCTCTTTTGTATTCATCTCCTTTGTTGTCCTACATCTGAAACTCTTGTAACTTATGTGGCTATTCCTTGACAACCTAGTGAGGTCCTCCACAAGCGAATCTGGCAGAAAAACTTTAGGTTTGGCCTAGATGGAGCATCATTATGATAATTGTCCTCAGAATCTGTAACTAAGAGGAGGCTATCTTGGAGCCATTCAAAGGCCAAAGGATATATATTTTGGACAGAAGAAATTTATTAGAAAAGGATGTAAAGGAAATAGATGGGACACAGAGGACAAGTAGTCCTCACAAAAGAAGAGGAAAACAAAAACTAGGAGCAAACCAACCTGCTAAGGCTTGTACCATTAGCATGGACAGTACTTGATAGTGTGGAGGCACATAAGACATCTCTTTGGTAAGGTTTTTTTTTATGTTTAGTTCCAACTCTTAGATTTGAAACATGATGGAAAATAATCACGTTTTGTTAAGCTCAGCACTTCCTTCTCTTGTTTGCTACATATTCTGTTTGAATTTGTTGCTGTTGGGTTGGAGTAAGGCCTGAATAGGAATAGCCATTTGAAAAATTAACCAAACAAGGCTATAGCTATTCCATAGAGATAGACCAACGGAATAGTTGATTATAGTCTAGCGTCTCTGGTAAATTTTCTTCTCATTCTCATCTTTCTCAGTGAGCATACACTGAAACCGATCGATAAATCTTTCTGCCTTTTTCCCTGTTTTCTTTTTTTGAGAAAGAGAATCTTTTCCTCATCAAGAAAGATAAATCTTCGCTCTTTGATGGCAAGTAATCCATTTGCCATCTCCGTAAAATGGCTTCTTCTCTGTTGTATTTTTGCTTTTTTTCTTTTTCTTGCTCAGACAAATCAATTATTATCTAATTAATTGGTTTGTTTTGGAACACTCTCAGATGGATGAAGTGCTGGCATCAGTTGCTGAGACAATAAAGAACTTTGCTGTGATATACCTGGTGGACATCACGGAGGTGCCCGATTTCAACACCATGTATGAGCTGTATGATCCATCCACTGTCATGTTCTTCTTCAGGAACAAGCACATCATGATCGATCTCGGCACTGGAACAACAACAAGATCAACTGGGCCATGAAGGACAAGCAAGAATTCATTGACATCGTTGAGACTGTCTACCGCGGAGCAAGGAAGGGCCGTGGTCTCGTCATTGCACCCAAGGATTACTCTACCAAGTATCGTTACTAAGCACCGTCTGTCTTCGTACAAACTGGGAGTTGACTTTCAAAATTGCGCTTTCGTTTGTCAACAGTTGACATGTCATATTTCTGTAACGTTTTTAAGTCGTCCAGATCTAAATTTGTAATAAGGTGGTTGTTTGTGTCATGCACGATATACCTATTTTAATGTCCTTAGATTGCATTTGGATGGTGAAAATATGATTTTCCATTCCCTCTCCCGCGAGCTGAAGAAATCTTTGCAGCATATACCATTTGACATATCGTGTTTTCCCTTTTCTCGACACTAGCTGTGGACAAAGTTTGGATCTGCGAGCTGAATCTCGGTTTCTCATTAGCTTACGCGCTAAATCTGAAACTAAACCACCAAAAGTTTTACAAGCTTTTGGTTCTTCAAACCCAATTGCCTCCACCCGGATTCTGTTAGCTTTTCGTAACCTTAATTCAGCAACAGAAGCAATATGATTACTTAGCTTTTCGTAACCTTAATTCAGCAACAGAAGCAATATGATTACAGAAACATTAAGCGGATCCCATTACACCCACATCATTTCCCAACTCATTGGATAACATCAAACAAGTTTGTGTAATCTTCACACACAAATTTTGATTGACCACCTGCTCAAAAACCTGCAGGGCGGGACATCATTGCAGTGGAAATCATAAAGTATTTGTCGGGGGATAAAAAAAATCCTAAACTTTCTTGGGAAAAAGATTTACTATTCTAAGAGCTAGTTTGGAAGAACTTATTACAACCTGCCTTTGACATCCCCAAAAGATCAAAAATAACATTTTGAATGAGCTCGAAATCGTAGCTTATTCAGAAAGTTATTTTCAGCTTTCAAGAATACATTTGGGCTTTTCGGAAAACATTAGGTTGAGCTTCACGCCTAGTTTTGTCAAAAAAGACTTCTCCAACAAATAAGGCAGAAAATAAGTTCTCCCAAACTGGCTTATTGTCAAAAAAGAGCTTTTCTAACAGACAGACTGGGAAATATGCTCCCCCTAAATTAGCTCTAATTCTTATTGTTAAAAATTTCAATAAATGGGATTTTCACACCGTGGAACCTACGGCCGAAGCTTTCTCAGTAGCCACTTCTTTCGCAGCGTGGCATCCAGTGCCAGAAACGTCTTTGCCTTCTTATCATCCTCCAGAAGATCACAGGCATCTAATAAGAGCTCGTCATCTAAGCCAGGTATAGCTTGAAGCGCGTCAATGGCGTTCTCTATCGAGGCATAGTTCCTTTCCCCTTTCTTATTAGGAGCCAACGACGTTACGACACATGCCATCTCGGTAAAAGCATCCTCTACCCTCCCTCTGCTGGTTTTAGGGACTTTCTTGGAAAAGGCCGGTGGGGTTGCAGATTGCCGCTTCCTTCCCTGCTCAGAAATCACATTCATCTCGGCATCAAGGGCCTCAATATCATCCGTGTCCATCTCCAGAACCTTACAACTGAGAAATCCATCCGAAATCCCAGGTCCAAATATCAGGGACAAATCATTGTAATTTTCCAGGATTCTATCTCTGTATACAATGGAATCTGGATGCTCCTGCATCATACAAAACACACAGATTGTTTAGTTATGAAAAACTAGTTTTCCACTTCCATAGACCACAATGCAATTCAGAAAACAAGGTTTTTTTTTTTTTTGACTAACTTATAAGTTTTCTCTATATTAGGAAAACACTTGAAACTGTGTTCCCCGTGTCTTCTGTACTAAATGCCATTTAGAAAGAGCTCGAAATGAATAGTTTGAAATCAACTACATAGCAATATACTAGGGCTAAACTTTTGGAAGTAGAAAATGGAAAAAGAAGAAAGCAATCTGTTTAAATCTCCAATCATGTCCTCGATATTTATAGACCTATATATTAATTGTCAAAATCATATCTTCAAATTTTATCCATTTGAGTTTGACATTCAAACCGAAAAATTTTGTATATGGTGAATGACATAGGATTCACATCCATCAATCACGAACAGCCATGTAATGTAATGGATAGCATATGCTACAAGTGGAATCGTGATTGGTTGGTGTAAATCTTACATCATTACGCCCAGTGTGCGCAGAATATCCTTGTTCGAAAGTGACTTTTGCCAAATTGTAAATGAGCAAAGAATGACCCTAGTACATGATTTTCCATGCGTTCTATTAAGGTTAAAAACAGTTCCAAAATGAAAACGGAAATAATAATTAAAATTAATCTTATATAAACCCTACAACTCTAAAATTAATGTCTTTGACTGATAACTCATTTCCATCAAGAGTACTTGAACGAAATTTTATAATTAACATGCAATAAATAAAAAGATAATGAGCAATTCATTACACTACTAACACATGGGCAAATTCATAAACTAATATTCTCAATTTTCAATGCACATGTGAAGTAATATTCAACAGATATTCAATGATATTTTATAATTAAAGGATAGAGAATAAGGAGGATTCAGGCAACATATTACGCGGTAAATATATGAAGTAATCAATGGAGAAATAGTTCTGCTATACAAGAGGAACTTCCATAAAAAAATCATGGAATATGGTTACCTACAAACTAAAACAGTGATAAAAGTGCAACAACGAAATAGAAATGTACCTTGATATAAGCTTCCCACACGGTATCATCGGCTATTAAAACTTGTTGAGTTGCATCCCACAGAAACCCACTTTCATTGAGAATGCTAGTAATGTCATTATACTCTTTAATCAACCTCATGTATTGCTTTTCAATAACATATCTATCGTACAGAAGTCCAAAATTTTTCTTGAACGAGGCAATAATGTGAGTCCACGCTTCTTCACTGAGTGTCTGATTGATTTTGTGACCTTCACGGATCTGTCCAAGCATGAGGTCTATAAGACAACGGTCCATTGTTGGTATCCAATCAACACTTGTATCAATTTCAGCAAGGAACTGGTCACCATCCTCTTCACCTACAAAACAGAAGGGTAAATAAATCAACATCCCAGACAGGGAAATAAATTCCTTTGCTCTGACAAATTATAAATAAATAAATTTTTTTCCCTACAATAGAGTGATTACAGTCTCCCTCCTTAGAAAAACACCCTACAAAACATATAATATTTCAAGGAATTAACACGGCCATAACTCAATAAAATTGAGAAATTAACAAATATATAGGGCTAAAAGAACTGCAAGACTGGCTTTAGATCAAGAACAATGTATTTTTTCCTTTAATTTTTTATACGCAAAAACATATAAAATAGCACCACACACCTCTACATGACCTCCCACAAGGGGATTCAAAACCAGGAAAATATTTAAAGGTGCGTCTTTAGAACAAGAAAAACAAAGAAAATGAAATAAAATGAAAATAGTGTTGATTCAAGATAATAGGGATGCAACATGCATCTTTTTGAGAATTATCTAAAATATTTGTAGCATTAAATTTTTATTTTTTGTAATACCATATTTGGTAACAACCCTAACCCTGTTACATAAAAATGTCAAGTCAAACTGAAATTTATAGTTGCACAAACATGTATATAATATGCATGAGATCTGAACAAACATCATATTTGGGTAACTAGACATGCATCGATCTGAGGACACGAGCTAATAACCAGCAATAGTTTCAAAGATGAAAAACCTACCACATGCTAAATGAGGAATTTCACCATCAGGGTCTGCACAGCGTGCCAAACGGCTGTAGCTTTGATCAGAACTTTCTTTTCCATATATGATACACAATTTATGATAGCTTGGCACTGTTTTAACTCTATAAGACCGAGCATCAGGGTGTACCTGATTTCATAAATGTAAGCAACCGAAAGCCAACTAAAACTGCAATTATAAAGGGAACACGAGAAAAAGAATGAGGGCCAGTTTAGGAAAAGCTTATAATAAGTTGTTTTTCAGCTTTTGCAGCCATATTTAAGTTTTCCAGAAGCCATTTTGAGCTTTTATAAAAAAAAAAAAAATTCAAATGCCTATTTTTGTCGACAAGAACTTTTCTAGAATGTATACGTGGAAAAATAAGCCCCTCCAAACTGACCCCTAATCTGTTCACCTTTGTATACGCATCCCAAACATGATCTGCAGCTACAACCATTCCTCGTGTATCGTCCCAAGAAAACCCATCCTGCTCAAGAAGAGTCTTTATTTCGTTGTAAAGCCTCCTCAAATGCTTGTACCGATTCTTCAAAACTTCTTTATCATGGTGAGAGTTAAAATTCACATTGAATGATGTGACCATGTGAACCCAGGCTTGGGTTATGAACGTCTGACCAAGTTTATTCCCACTGTACACCTGTTCTAATAACAAATTGACAAGATAGCGGTCCATTGGTGGTGTCCAATATGTTCGTGAACGATCACTACTCGTGGGAGTTCGGCTCTCCTTTCCTTCACCTACGGACACATGGAGATCTATTTTACAAGAAGAGACATCAATTTCCTATCAAAGGCAGCTATAACAAGCATGATAACTTAATTAATGGTTAAATCAAATTATACTCACTGATTTCCAGATGAATAAAGGGCAGACCCCAGAGCACAGGGTTCCCTGCTTTGCTAACTTATTTCAACAATATTTTACACTCACTGTTTTACAAGCCCAATAAAATTACTGTCTGCAGCCTCCCACTTGTTTTTCGAAAACAGGCTGTTTTACAACTCCACCCATGAATCTAAATATAATAATTCTCTGATCCATGGAGCATGGGCATTGGCCAGGATTACAAGGAAGATTGGGGCAAAAGGAATTCCCAAAAAGTAGGGTACAAGATGGCAGAGATAGGGAAATAATCAGACACATTACACACATGCAGATAGATATAAAACTGTGTCATGTTTTTAAATTCATATAATTATACTACATGCAGAAAAATCTAATAAATATACCCCTTTATTGCTCTATGTAAGTATTTATGCAATTGTGCGTGTGTGTCTATGTATGCGAGTGTATTTCTACACATGCACAAACATACCCTCAAACAAAAACATATTTATGTATATATGCATGTTGAATGTATGGAAATGCTCTGCTAACACCTCAGTAAGAGCAAAGGAACGTAGATTCCTGTCATATGAGACCACAGCAAAGTGGAATTAACCATGGAATTCTGAAAAAAGCATATTAATCAAAATAGTCAACATTGGTTAAACAATTATTGACTAAAATTTATTCCGGCTAAACCCCAACAGTGATCATATAGGGCCAAAAGTTGATCACCGGATCAACCCATTAATTGGAATCCTTTCGTGAGAGAAGATTTAGACAAACACTAACACAAGAAGACGCATTTGTGTATGGGCACCTGCAAGCCTTCCTCTTGTTCTTTTTCTTCTATGTTCCAAAAAGTTCTAAATTCATGATTTGTCTAATTGCAAGCATAGACAAAGAAGCACCTGGCACTATTTTGCAATCTCAATCTCTTTCGAATAAGACTGGAAGAAAGTACACGTGTCATCCCAGTGTCTAAGAAGGATACTCAAAACTGATTTCAAATTTTTGACACGATGGAGGGTTTCGGATGAGTCGCTAAGAAGTGTAAGCAAGTAATATGGATAATAGCTCAATAAAAGTGTTTGTGAAGCAGCGCATATAACAGGGTCTTGTAACTTTACAATTCCCAGTAAAGCACAATAATTAGGAAAAAATGAAAAATGAAAAAATAATGAACAAAATTTTCCATAGTACTGTTTAAATCACCACTTCTATAAAATAGTTGCGCAAAAAGGTTTTGGACTGAGATTATGTATCATGCTGTTCGGCAGTCCTCTTGCCTGAGGCCTGTTTTGCGGGTGAAGTGACAAGCAAATTGAACTTAAACAAATGCACAAACACGGACACAAGGAAGTACACTGTAACAATCATAGTACCATTAGTGATAATCAGGCTTCACCCTGAGTTCCTTGCGAATTAGAGTTTTGATGACAACAATACCTGATCTATAAGCTTACCGCTTTTACCTAAACATAAGTTGACAGAATGAAAAGCTATAACAAAAGTTGCCTGAAAAATTGAGTACAAACTGAAACATCAACTACATCCATCATGTCTTTCATCTAACTACGAGTGTTTGCACTTGACCAGTCTCATGAACTACTCAATGAAGCTTTCAACACAACAATCATGGACAAACCCAAAAATAATCATCCGAACATAGTGACAAGAAATTAAAACTAACCAGTATTGATGCTCAAGATGTCACCTTTGATATCTTCACTTTCATCCAAAAGACTCTGACGCTCAACACCAGCAGCATTTCCATATATTAAGACCAAATCTTTGTAGTTCGGTAGTGGTTTTTTTCTATATGATCGTGCATGTGGGTGTGCCTACAAGTATTTTATGTTAAGTTTTTAGGAAAAAAAAAAAATGAAACACAAGATAAATCATAACAGTGACATGTTTGGTTTACAGAATGAAATAGAGTGTGAAGGGAATATCCATCCCATAGGAACATAATATATAAGGAATGCCTATTCCTATTAACCACGAGTGCAAGGAATAGTTATTCCATGAGCCACAGGCAAAGTAGGCAAGGAATAAATAGTCCTTATGGCCACGAGTGAAAAAGTATCCTTGATTGAACCGGAAGCTTCAAAGCGAACCAAACGAGTTAATAGTCATTTCATAAGAATAGCAGAATGGAATACCAATTACTATGAACTAAACAAAGCATAAAAGAAATAGTAGTTCACCTTAACATAAGCATTCCAAACATGATCCTCAGCTGCTATTAACTGCTGCGTTTCGTCCCAAGAAAAGCCTTTTTGTTTAAGCAAACTCGTCATATCATTGTAGTACTTCCACAATTTCTTGTATCTATGTCTTAAAGCCCTTTTACCATGTTGAGGACCAAATTTTGCATTGAACAAAGATAGTATCTCTGCCCATGCTTGTTTGCTGAATGTACTGTCAATCTTATTGCCTCTACCAAGTTGATCCAGCAAAAGCTCGATGAGGTATTGGTCCATTTCTACCTTCCAATCTGTTTTTGGACGCTCATTACTTGAAGAGACTGGGCCAACCATTCCAGCACCTGAAAATTTATAAAGGTTAGTTAGCACATGTAGTCGCTCGAACCATATATTCTAGTTCATGCGAGAGCTGGTCTCAGGGAAAACACTATCTTTGAATGCAGTCCCTCTATTTTAATAAACAATGCTTGAATATCTCCAAAGTGTTTAAAAAGCACAACAAAATGATCAATGAAGTGTGACTTATTCAAGGGTTTGGTTCATTGTCACCTTAGTTCATGATAAACTCTAAGCACATTACCAACAGCTTGCACAAAGAAGCTTAAGCGTGAGTTTGGCTATGAAAATAGATCTGGAAACATCTATCACTATGTTATTAGACAAGGATTTTTTTGTCCAAAATCCTCATTGAGTTTAAAAGGAAATTGACTTTCATATACATTATAATCAAGTCGGGAGCAATAAGATGTTGAATGGGTTACTTCACTTTGCCTCATGCTTGCTCCTTGGATGCATTTTCCATTTCAAAGGAAGACAGTGGGAAAAAAGGCCCAAACCAATTTATGCAACCCTTAATACTGAGAGTCTGACTGACATTGGTTGGGACCAAGCATTTTGGTGCTTGAAGTACCATGCAGGTTTGCTCCAATGGCCAATTGATGCTAGTATGAAATCCTGACTTGGAATCATATCCCTGAGCGAGCTTAGCCCAAGAATGGCCCAAGTTGTGTTTAGACCAAATTGGCCCAATTGTATCCCCATGTCGTGCAAGTGCAGAAGCCAGGTCGCGTGAAAGTGTAAGAACTGTTGAACCCAACTTGCGTTTGGGACTTTGTATTGTGGTGCTTGAGTACCCTGTTAGGCTTTCCCCCTGTCCAATTGGTTTGGGGATGGAAGCTTGACACTTAAAAACCAGCCTACAAGTGTAAAAAGAAACAAGGAAAAACCGTACAAAAATAGACCAAGTTATACTAAACCTTATGACCAATCCATGAGGAGAAAGAAATGAACCTGCATCTACTCCCTGGATTTCATCATCAATGTCTATATCATGACTTGAAAGACTGTATCTTCCATCAGCATTTGTATACCCAAATATCAAGCACAAATCATTAAAATTCAGCACAGGTTTAGTCTTGTAAGAACGTGCATCTGGGTGAACCTGCACATACAAACTTTTTTTGTGATACAAATTAATGGCATAAATAACTTTTTGGACATGAATAGAAAAGTGATGCACCTTGATGTATGCATCCCAAACATAATCAGCAGCTGTCACCATTTGTCGAGTTTCATCCCAGGAAAACCCATTCTGTCCAAGAAGATATTTAATATCATTGAACTGCTTCCACAAATTTGTATACCGAGTCTTCAGAGCATCCTTGTCATATTGAGATCCAAACTTTGCATTGAATACATTGAGCATATCTGTCCATGCCTGCTTATTGAAGGTATGGCCAACTCTATCACCTCTCTGCATATGTTCCAACATAAGATCGACAAAATAGCGTTCCATTGTCGGCGTCCAATATGTTCTAGAACGATCATTGTTGATAGGGGTTTGACTACCCATATCTCTCCCTGGAATTTGAGAAAATTATTAAACCGTGAATCTATGTTATTTTTGTTCTATGATTCTTGGTCCAAACTAGCTCCTTGGAAACATATCTCAACCAACATCCAATATCCATGAGCATCTCTGTTTGACATCAAAAATTTTGTCCAAAAAGCAGATAATGCAAAACTTAAGGAAAAGAGACCAAAATTTGACTTAAAAAATAAAAATAAATATTTTCTTTAATCTCTTGATTGAGTAATGCACAATACTCGAACCTAGATACCAATGAGTTTTTATTTAAGCCCTAGAAAAAATTGTGGCAAAGAAATTTGACACACCCAAGACCAAATTAAGTTCCAGCGAAACAATTAAGAGGACCAAATTAAACATAATTTTCTTTAAAAAAAAGAGGAGTTAAAATTTAGCTTCAAAATCTGAAAACTTACATGGAGTTCCCAATTTCTATTCATTAGAGGTCGGCATTGAAGCTAAAATTAAGAATCAAGAAATGATAGTAAAGTTCCCCTTCAAACCGAATTCCGCAAAATCCAAAACTGTATCGAACCCAGAACAAATATACAGGAAAATTCCACACAATCCAAACCCAGAGCAAATAACCATAACAGATTAAGCATAATTTGGAAGGAAAAAAAAAGGACCTAAAACTTCGTTTCAAATTCTGAAACCTTAGATGGGGTTCAACATTATTATTCATTGAAGCTCCAGTATTCATGCCTTAAAATTAAGAACCAAAAACAAATTTAATACAGTTTACCCCCTCAAAATCACGGTATAACCCAAAACTGATCAGACCCAGAACAAGTACAAAGCAAAAAACTCCACAAAATCCAGGGAACAGGGAGAGAGAATGAAGGTTCAGTGAAGAAAGGGGTAAAGAAGAGATGGGGGAAAACGACGAAAAGTTCATACCTTTGGTGGGTGTATGGGCGCCAAATTGGCGAATAAAAGAGATCTGTGTGGGCGAAGAACAACCCTACTCCGGAATAAGCCTCAAACCCTCCAACTTGTTTGGTTACAGAGGTAACCCTCCCAGCCGTACGAATTCCTTCATTTTCATTTTCCATCTATTTCGGTTCTTAACCTTATATTTTGGGGCGTGGAGTTCGGGTCCGGTTGCCGTTTGCGGATCAGGTCGAATTAAGTCCATTTTGATGCGGGTCAAAGTTCTTTCAATTAATGAGATTTTTACTCGTGCGAACTTTTTTTTTGTGCATCTATATTTACAGCTGTAGCATTTTTCTTATATCAGAAAATGCCCCGTTCGCTGGTGATTTTATGGGCTTCTGACCTCCTACACTTTACTAGTACTCATTTTTCCGTACTTTTTCGAGAAATTTCGTCGATTGAGTTTGATTTCGTTAAAAACAAACACGTAATTTTAAGAGCATTATGATGTAATAATCTTTCTGGGCTCATTTTGGACCGTGAGCTCAAATGGATGGCCACATAAAGGCTTTCCCTTAGAAAATGAGCCATGGGTTCACGAAAGTGGGTTATCTCCTTAGGGACTAAGTTATAGGTTCAGAAATAATTGCTCTTTGTTGACATGGTCAGCGAGGGCCAAAAAGTGGTATTCCCTTGGGAATTGAGTTGTAAGCTCGAAAAATGTGGGTCTATAGGCTCAACAAGACAACATATCCCTTAAGGATTAAGCCATAGGCTTGGAAATATTATGACTATTTATTGACTTGGTTAATGAAAGCTTAAAAACAATACCCCTTAAGGGTTGAGGCACAAGCTCTAAAATGTGGATCCATAGGCCCCACTTGATAACATATCTTGCTATGAATTGAGCCGTAGGTTTGAAGATATTATGACTCTTCGTTGAATTGGTTAGCGAGAGTTCGAAAATAATACCCCTTAAGGGTTGAGCCATAAACTCGGAAATAATATGACTCTTTGTTGACTTGGTCAACAAGAGCCTAAAATGACGCCTCTTAGGAGTTGAGCCATAGGCTCAAGAATCACTCTTCGTTGACTTGGTTAACAAGAGTCCGAGTATGTAAAAAATATGATTAGAATATTAATTTTCTCTGAGGGGCATGAAAAGCGATGTCAACAGTCATGTTTATGTATCATTGCACGTCAAATGTTGCAATGATTATATTACGTAATATACAAAGATAATATATTAAATAGCCAGAATCAATAAAAAAAACTAGAATTGGACAATGGGACGGGAATTTCATTTGGAACTGTTTAATAAATGGGACGGTTCTAGGAAAGGTGTTTTCGGAACCAAGACCGACTAGAACCGTCCCAATTGACATCCTTGATTTTAAGGGTGTGATCAATGATGTATAATTCTATATTTTAGTATAAGATCAGCAATAACATTAGGAGATTACCCTAAGAGATAGGTATTTTCAGATAAAAATTATATTAAAAAAAATCAAATAGTTGGGATGATTTGCACTCTTTTTTTTTTCTTTTTTTTCTTTTTCTTTTTTTTTTTTTTGCTTCAAACTGAAATCCATGTTTAAAAAAAAAAAACCCCCCTTTCTTCTTTCTACATTAAATAGAATGAGAACGGAAATAATCCATGGGTAGAATGAAAAACTAACCCTTTTTGAAATAATTTTTTTCACCATTTAGATATTTTGTGATATTCCAAGTTATGAATATAATATTTTCAATAAAAGGGTGGCAATATTGCGCTAGCTTAACATTCCTTAAATCTAAATGTACATAACTAACATAGTAACATCCCAAGCATAAGAATGTTACACATTCTATCGCATTCCCAAAAATATGATGTCAAATGAGAATATAAGAATTTATGAACCCAAAACACCTATAAGATTTGAGGGGATGCTAAGAGATGCATTGAAGTTTAGGAACTAATATAGCATAATTTTCCTTCTTCTTTTTTCATAGAAATGGTGGTTGGTGAGGATAAGTTGATGAATTAGGTCAAATAGCCATTACCTACTGCAGTTTAGTTTTATTCAACTCATGACCCATAAGAATAGTTGTTCCTCCTAATTTCATTCCTGTATAAATGGCATTTCACTCCACAAACCGAATATTATCAGAAGAATTTGCTAATGCAAAAGGCCTGCTTGATTATGCCATATGATCAAAATCAAGTTTGACGCAGATGATAATACTTCATATCAAAAAAAAAATTTCACCTAAAAAAAACACACTTTAAAGAACAAGTGTAGGTAAGATTCAAGTAGTTGTAAGGAGTCAGTATATATACGTATGTGATATTTCGTAAGTGATTGTACCAAAGTATTACCATGAGAAAAGGAAAAAACAAAATGCTTGAAGGGGAAGACAATTAAGCCCTACAAAATGTCCTCCTTTCCACTATTAGTGAGTGCTCTCAAGGATAGACGGATAACAAGAGTTGAAGTATTTGAAGAAAAGAGTGCAGCCTCTGTAGAATATGCAACTACAACTTTAGATCAACTTCTAACATATGGTTTTACATGATGTAAACTTTCACCACCTCATTGAAGGCACTGCATAAAGTTAGGTGGACCGTGCATGGGAACTCCATGTATCTGCTAGCAACCTATTCGTTGATATAACATCCTTATGGCTTGTTTAATTCAATAGAATGAAATAGAATTTAAATCAATCATAAGAATAGGTTATGGATTCGAGCCTTCTTGACATCATTTTTGATAATATAATATTAAATGAAAACAATGCGGGCCATGTGATGCTTTAGATTTTTCATTGTTGTGAATTGGACTAACAAAAGAAAAAAGAATGCGATTCCGTGAGTTTCAGGTCATAAAATATGATTCTTGTGAATTATTACTCTTGTTCTTCATTTCTTAAAATTATGGGTAAAAGACATTGACACTTTCTCACATTTGTGAAAAAGATACTGACACTCCCTATAGTTTCAAGAAGACATTCATGTCTCTTTATTCTTTCAAATTGACTTTTTTACCCATCATAAATTGATAAATCATAAAAATATATTTAATGTTTATTTTATAATTGTAAAATAACAAACTCTTATCCAATGTCAATTTTTTATTAAGTAAAATTAGGGAATTATATCACAAAATTTTTAATTGATAAAACAAGGTATGGAAAATGATAATAACATGATAAATGACATATTAAACTAATAATAACATATTTTTTGTTTATCATATACCAATTGATGACATGCAAAAAAAGTCAATTTGAAAGAGTCAAGGGGTGTGAGTGTGACACCCCTCCTTTCATACACCGACAAGTTTACAATGTCACACTCAACCACCATTCACAACATAGTACCTAGTTATTAACACAAAGTGAAACCATCTGCAACAAATATCATACTATATTATAGAACATATTACAACCTCAAAGGATAATTTAAAACAACAAAAGCTTAAAAGCTTAGTCAATGGCAACCCCTTTTCCCTCGTCGCTTCCGGCACTCATGTATGACTCTTATGCTTTACTTAGCACAAATGCCACACCAACCTATGTGTTTTCAGGCCTAATTTTACTTCAATTCCCAATCAAAATTAATTGAGAATTTAGGGGTTTGGAAATTACAGGGAATGTTAGTGTCTTTTTAAAATAGGTGGGGAGAAGGGGAGATGCTCATCCCTTTTACCCTAAAATTATTTTAGAATTAAGTTGACGCTTTGGAAAAAGAAGAAATGAACTTGGCATTATGTGATTTGCATGAGTGCGCCCTTAAAATAACTAGAAGATTTGTTAATAGTTCCTATTTATTAATAGTTTTTAGTAAAACTGTATCATTCACGCATATTGCGTAAAGGTAGGCTCGCATTCTTTTATCGATGATTCTATTTAAAGTAATGCTACTTGTAAATCCTTCACACAACCTTTGCATCAAAAGGGTGACGTGGAAAAATATGTGTAGTCCTTTTTGAGTGGTATTTTGATCAAATAACAATACAAAACTACACATATTCTGCCACTTGACCACTTTTAATGTGAAGGTTGTATGAAAGATTTACGAGTAGTATTACTCTTCTCTTTATGCTTCAAATTTGATGCTAGTTTCCAGCATCATTGCTTTTTATTGGTTGGCATCCTTACCCCTCCATAAATGAATATTACTTTACGATTTCTTCATCGAATATTAGACGTACTTTCGAATTTTCGTTAATCGAGGGTTCCCATTGGTAAGTCAGATTAACTGATTTTCCCATCAAAATTTAAACCATTTATTTTTGGGTAAATAAATTCTAATCTTCTTTGTACTCCCTTAAAAATATGAAAAATAGTTTGTTTTTCTGTAAGTTGGATTTTTCTTTTCCAACTTAAGGCTAAGAAATTCACTAATTTTTCGACTATAATATCCTATTTTCTAACAAATTTTTTTTTTTAATTTCTAAAAGTATTTCGTAGGTTTCTAATGGCATGGTTTAGAATTTTGGGACAAAACTCCCCGATTCCAATGCACCGATTCCCTTGAGATTCATCCCTCCCATATAAGATTCCAATAGGGGAAATTGTACTTAACCTCCCTGTGGTTTCACCTCGTTGCAGGGAACCCCCCTATGGTTTGAAAATTAGCACATAACCTTCTTGTGGTTTCAATGGACTTGCAAAAGTTAACTTTTCCGTTAAATCTAACAGTTTGTTCTTCCCAAATTTTTTAGTGTTTAATATGATTAAAAAAGAATTTAATTTCTAAAATTATTCATAAACTAATTTCTTAACCCCTATTGTAGCAATACCCAAATAAATTGACACTTTTATACTTCTTGTATCTTGAAAAAATATATATATTCTATAGAGGTTATATATTCATAATCCCAACTATCATGATGATTAGAAACATGTATACGAAAATTATAAGCATCTAGGTAGATTCAAATACAAATGTCTCTCTTTTTTTGTACAATAAATATATCATTTTTATGGCCTAAGAATTATAAAAACAACTAGTTCTTTGAAAGTCATTGTAATTGAGGTAAGGAGTTAATTTTTAGTAATTTAGGAAATTAAAGTCTATTTTTTCTGTTAAAGACTAAATTTTCTTTTTTTTGGAAGAACAAACCGTTAGATTTGACGGAAAAGTTAACTTTTGCAAGTCCATTGAAACCATAGGGGGGTTATGTGCTAATTTTCAAACCACAGGGGGGTTCCCTGCAATAAGGTGAAACCACAGGGAGGTTAAGTGCAATTTCTCTATTCCAATATGGCCTAAACTCCCTCGATTAGGATGTATTTATTGTCTTAGGGTCCACCTTTCCTGCATAGGGCCTTAACATGGTCTAAACTCCATCGATTGAGATATATCTATTCCATAAGATTCACCTTTCTTATATAAGATGATAGTATGCACATCAATTAAGATTTTAATGTTCACTTATTCTCCCTTAGTTAAAACTTAAAATCATATGTACCCCTCAATTAAGGTTTAGTGTCACTTGCATGAAGTGGAGCATTCCTACTGGGCATGTATTCTTTATTATTATTATTTTGTATTTTTAAATTATGTTTTAAAAGGAAAATAAGAAAAAAAAAAAAAAAGAAAAAAGAAAAGGGAATGCAAAACCGTGGATCTCATGTGAGCGTTGGAGCACGGGATCACCCAGGGGGAATCATTTCAGTTTAGTCTTTTGATTAGAGTAGGGGTCGGCAGAGAGCAGAGTGTACCGCCTTGCCATAGTAGCGAGTATGTTTATAGTCGCAACTGTTGTCATAGTCAACTTTGGCATTTAGGCTCGCAGGAAAAAACTTCGAACCAAAAGCTCGCACATGGCTCTTAAATTCTTCTTTTTCGGGATATGTAAGAGCTTCATTTGTATGGACTACCCCGACAGCCTCCGCACCGGCAACATTGAATCTATTAATTAGCAAAATCAATTTTCATTAGATTTTGCTGATATCATAGTCTAATATATATAATCCTGAAATCTTACCCTTAAAAGTAATTAAAATTTCAATTTTTATTACCGCATAACATTAGCCTGCAACTCGTCTTGTCCCATCCAACTATTATTAAGAGCTTTTTTATTATCATTATTATTAAAAATTGAAGTCTTTGCTTAATATTAAAAAGTTTATAAAGATGCTTTAAGAACTAAAAGTTGTATCTTGACCTAAGTACCAGCCTATAAGCTGACCCAACCCTCATAAAAAATAATTATGACTCACCATACGCTAATCCTGATTGACCCGTTATCTTCAATTGTCACCTTTAATTTTTAAGCAGCGAGAGCACTAAATTTACAAGTATAGATAGCAAATGGATGGTCTGGATGTTCTTAAGCAGATTTAAATGGATGCACAAATTGATTGGCATCTTTTGAGGAGCTGATCATCCTTTTTTGGTTTGGGCTCCAATGGCTTGGTTTGGATCCCTATCTTTTACCTGACTCCTATGAAATGACTTTCTATCGCCCATCAAGTTTTTAATTGATTTCTTATTTTTCGAACTTCGTGTCCCCTCTTACTTAAAAAAAGAAAAAAAAAAAAAAAGAGAGAGAGAAAAGTGTAATAAGGCCCAATGGCTACTCATAATTATATGCCTTTCTTTTTTATCTGTTTAATATTTTTATTTTGATTTGTTATGTTAGTGGAGGCTAAATGTGCCGGTGGTGGTGGGTGGGAGTCCCACCCACAATGGTATGGTTTAGGGCTTGGATGGGATCTGAATTGACCCCATATCTTATTCAATCTGGCATGAATGTATTTAGGATAAATTTTTTTAAAATAATACCAAAAATAAAAACCTCAAAGTAACGTATCACAATTATTAATTACAAGATTAATATTTTAATATATTTTTTTCCCCTAAGTTCCTATTCTTTCTTAATATTTTCTCCCAGCACCGTAAAACCTGATCAAAGCCGCCTGTAAATATACTTATATTTTCTTTTTTAATTCTTGCACCAATTTTTTTTTCCCTTCAACCCATACATCTGGTCAGCCCCAGCACCACGTCCATAATCAATTTTTCATTCATAAAAGATCCAACAAACTACTTAAACTCCATTTTCCATATTTATATAAAAGATTGGATTTAGGGATAAAAGGGGTGAAATAATGCCATAAAGCATGAAGAATCTAATGCCCAAACAAGTCCGGCTCATTTATTTAGTTGTACCACGCACAAACAAAAGCACACACAACCCTAGAACAGGAAGCACCACATCATCTTTCAACGCAACAGGCCACAATTCAGCGATCATAGAACCCTAAATGCATAAAAGCCCCCATATAACACACGATAATCATCAAGCGCACATAGATATGAACATGATCAAGAGACGAAGCGACCAACGACGGGGTACTTAGCTTGGAACTTCTGTTCCCAATCATTGAGCACGCCGATCTCCTTGTCGGAGAGGCCGCCGAGGTCGGCGCAGACGTCTTCTTCGCTCTTGCTCATCTTGGCTAGGGCTCGGCTCGCGTTGCGGCCGGCGAACATGGCGTAGTCGCCGCCGGGGCCGTAGAAGGATTTTCCGGTGGTGACGTCGAAGACGCGGTCCCTCAGCGCGACGTAGATGGGCTTCGACGGATCTGAGCCGTCGAACCTCTCCAGATCTTCCGCTGAAAATTCCGCCATGGATGATCCCTCTTCCACTCTCTCTCTCTCTCTCTCTCTCTCTGAGTGTTGAAAAACATCAGATTTTGTTTTCCTATTTCGTAACACACTCCTTTTGGTTTGTTTTTGTTTTTAAATGCCCTTCGTGTTTTGGAAAATTACACAAATCCGAAGTTGGATCATGTTTTGAGCTAGAGAAGAGAAAATATAAGATGGGATATGTCTGCTCACTTTATTGATTGGACGTTTATAATAAAAAATTAGTAAGAGATTCATAATTCTTGATTATGAGTTTGGAAAAAAAAAATAAAGGGAGAGAAATTTAATTATTAAGGTCTTAAGATTAATACATTTATTATTAAACAATATTATATATATATCTTTTAGATAGCTTTCACACCGAAAGTGATCACATGATAAAATATGTATGATTCTGTATTATTATTTGATCAAAATACCACTCAAAAAGGACAACACGGCACGTCATCCTTTCGTTGTAGAGGTTGTGTAAAGGATATATATGTAGTATTATTTTTTTATTATTTGTATGGTAAATTGATTATTATAAAAGTTTCATGAAAATCATTTTCTTCTCTTGAAATTATCTCACTTTTGGACCGATAAAATAGAAAAAATAGAGATTTTCGTTCTCCACTTTCTTTCCATACCACTCCATTTCTCTTGTTTATTAAACTCTTAATCAAGGAATTTTGTGTTTGTCCCTCCAAATCCCTCCCTTCCCCTCCTTCCTCCAATCACACATCACCAAAATCTCTCTCTCCAATTGACCCTAGTTTTGAAGCTCTCACGCATTACATCAAGGTGATGTTGTTTTAGATTTATTCTACAAATTTTAACCATATAGATTGAATTAGCATGAAAAAATAACAATATTATCAAGTTTCATATAATTTTGTTATGTATGAACTTCTCATCCATTAAGCCTAAATATTTAAAATAATTATAGTTGGTAATATAAATAAAAACTCAATACACAATGAAATTGTATAAAATTTAATACATCATCTTATTTTTACCATGCTCATTCAATTCCTAAGGTTAAACATAAAAAATACATCAAAAGTCATTCTATTATATATATAAACCCCTTCTTCTCTTTTCTTTCTTCTTTTTTTATGGCGCATTCATCTTTTTGTCGGATTATAGGCGAAGATAGAGTTTCTTGAAGCTTGGATCTTTTGAAGAAATAATGTCCCCAAAAGCAATCAAGTTGGGTTTCTTTATTCCATATTAAACATTAATGATACTTTGAAAAATTACACCAATGGGCCCAGTGTAATTTTAGCTCTCGTTTTATTTATTAAAAAAAAAAATCGTGCGTCCATGAACAATTTAATAAATTTTAAAATATTTACGGCTAGTAAATTTTAAAATATTTAGGGCGATATTTATAATTTCCACTATAATTTATCAGAATGAAAACTCTACCAATGAAACAAAAAAACACAAAATGAACAAAATGATAAATGAAGTAGTAAATGACACGAGCAATCTAAAGAGTGAATATTATAACATCTATTTATATTGTTCGTATCCACTCACAGAACTCTTAGATTAAGCTCACTATATGTATATATTGTCTTAAGTTTGTGGTACAACTACAACAAGAAAGAAGGAAAAGTGTTCGAGATCTTACTAAACCGGAAATATTTGTTTGCGATTGTTACTCATCTTGCTTACCATGCGAAAACTTGTCCGAAAGGTTTGCAATGACAAATCCCGCAAAAACCTGAATCAACATATCGACTGATCAATAGGATTATGTTTAAATGGTAGACATGAAATGAAAATTTGAATAAAATGGCGAGGGAAGTAATGGAGTTCTAAGAATACATTTGAATTGTAAGAATGGGTTCCCATTAGAGGTCATATCTCCTTAGAATAACCATTCCCTAGTTTAGAGGAGTCGTTATTTCATTATTATTCTCATTCCGTTGTCTTTCCATTCCTCTTCTTATCCTAACCATTCAAACGAAACCCAAGAGAATGGTCATTCAATTGCATTTTATGTTATCAATGAGATGGGAATCAGTAATTCCGATTTTCATTCCATTTTCGCCAGTCAAACGTGCCTCAGGGCAATACTGGCAAAAAAAAAAGGAAAAAAATTTGACGGATTCAATATTAATGTAGGTTGAGGAAGGCATGCCTGAATGCAACCGATGACATAGATCACGGAGTAACGGCGGCCATGAATCGCCATGTCAGCTAACATAGCGAGAGGGATCGTGAGGGACATGCCAAGTGTCGCGACTAGCGGAGTTGTCCAAACCACAGAGAGGGCCCTGTTCAATCCTGTTGTTAACTAATAGCAGAGGGGGCATATAATAAGGTACAAAAAGTGAGAAGTATAGCAAGCTAAGACGGCATTCGGACATGCATTAAGATAAAATCGATTCCATCATTGAATACGGAAAATGTATTAAAACTGAAAGAATTAATACAGAAATTGATACCGCATTTGGGTATTGCAAGAAGAAATAATCACACGAATCAGTTTACTAGACAGTAGAAACAAGCCTAGTTTATGAACATCATACAGAATAACCAGTGCAATTTCATTAAAAATTTAAACTTTGTCTGTCTGCAATGACTAATTTTCTTTCTCTGTTTCGTTTTCTGTTTCTTGTAAGCCATGTCCGGTTTATAGCAATAACCATTCCATTCCTGATTTATTCCTATAGAATAACTACTCTATTCCTTTTATATTCCACTCCACGAATCAAATATGCAGTTAGTGTTGTTTTCCTTTTGTGAAATCAAATGTGATACAAAGACATGCGAAGTGCGATGGAGAAGGTTACGGGTACATACCAAAAATAGTCGGAAAGAAAGCTTCCCACAAAGCCATTTAGTAGCACAACTTCACCGACAGATTTTGAGTGTGGAAACTCGAACGATGGTTCTATTCCAAGAGCATTCAGCGGCCACACTGCACGGACATGAAACTTTGAGCTCACTCAGAAATGTTAACGAGGCATGACCCAAGAAAAAGGAAAGGCGGAATGAGAGAGATGGCAACATAAAAGGAAACTTATACTGGAACACCAATTACCAACAATGCAATAAATTGGCCCATCACAAAACTCAAGAGTATAGAGAATGAGCAGAGAGTGCTTATTGTATTACAGTGAACGAGAGAGATTGTACACACATGTATATAGGTTAGATTAAGGCTACCCTTACTCATAACCATTCCGCCGTATTATCGTTATTATTAATTTATTTTTATTTTTACTTTTATTTTATGGAAAAAAGAACCCCACTTTTGCTGGAAGGCAGGTAGAAGATTCAAGGAAGAGACCAAAAGAAGAGGATTAAAAGAAAAGGGAGGTCTCCAATGAAGAAAACGGAGGTAAAATTATCCAAATAATGTCCTCCAAGAGAGGTCTCCAACAAACACAACACAACTCACCAGCAACAACTATATAGACTGTAAATTTGACATCCAGATAATTCCACCAGAGGTTATTTAGCTGGAGTCTTTACTATGAATCCATGAAAATCTACTGAACTTCCCAAATTGTAGTACTTTAGTTCTCTAATAAATTTCAGACGAGTATGAAATACATAATACGGTCTATTGGTACTAGGTCCACTTACAAAGCCACCAAAGACCAAGAAGCGTGAATAGACCAATGTAACCAAAAAACCTTTGCACATCAACTTTGTCTCCTTCCGATCCAGCGGATTTCTTGAGCAGCACTGTGGAAAGGCAGTTCAAGTACAGCATTAATTAAGTGCATTTACTAATGTTACGTTTGGTACGAGGGCCTAAAAAAATCATGGAATGAGACGGATTTCAAATGGGAAAAGAAATTCTCATTGGAAAGCCTCAACTGATTGTCATTCCCAGAAATAAAGCATGAGAGGAACTATATTCATTCCCATGCTCTCCCTCTTTTTCAGCTACAGTGGGCCAGTGGATTGAAGCATCTTAATGAGAACTTCAGGCATTTAAAATCCATTGTGTTCCATTCCATTCTATTTCATCCCACTGTACTAAACGTAGCTTAAGTGTAAACAGAATTGTCATTTGGGCGCAAGTTACAACATCCTACCTGCAAATAAGCATACAACATCATACCTGTAAATAAGCCATATGATATTGCAGAAAGAAGACCAAAAATGTCCCCATATATGGAGTGCTTTCTCGTCCTTGGCAACATAAACAGGAAAATTTCAGAAAATCACGTATTATCAGAACTTCATGTGGCATGCAGAGAAAAAATGTGTTGCCCTTGAAAGAAGTAATCTTTTTTTGTTTAAAAAGAGAGAATAATCTCAGTGCATTCAATCAGGGGTAAAATGTATAACAAAAACATAACATCAATTTAAGAAATATTGACCTTCCTAATAACTCTTTCTATGTAACCAAAAGGAAAAAAATGGAGAGAAAAGAAAAACAATGGAGACAAGAAAAGATTTGACTAATTTCTTCAAACCTTTTTTATTCTATAAGGGAAGTTCAAACACCTCTATACACATGCTTGAGAGTATCCCCTATCCCATACCGTTCCCTTTTCTCCATGGAGAAGACACCATAACAAGTTTCAAGGAAATGTACTCATGTCTAGTTGAGCTTGAAAATTGTAAAAACATTTAGACATTCAGTTTTTTCATCTTTGAGTTCAGTTTTCCATCTTTGAAACTGTTGCAGGTCTCACATTGGTTTGGGACTGTGGTGCCTGAAGTAAATTGCCAATTTGTTTTGGGATGAAAGCTTGACAGAAAGAATATATTCATAAAAAAGAAAGAAAACTATATTATCTTATATTTAAACAGATGTGTCGCATCACAAAATCATGACAAATTTCAGATTATGGTCGCATATTACATATAAATCTGGGATTAAAGTTTCTTCTGAAAAAGTCACTTACTCAGAGATGCTCATTAACTCATCAGGTGCCCAAGTTTTCCCAACAGTGGTCATGGCAACCCCAGCCATGCTGATTAAAACAGCAGCCACTTTTGCAATATTTATGGAGTCCTGGCCTAGAAGAGCTCCAAAAAACAGTGTAAAAAGCCCAGATGTAGACGTCAAAACAGTAGTACTTGCAACACTTGTATTTGCCAGCGCTGAGTTTGATAAATACTGGCAAGGTCAAACCAAATGCATTACCATTTCTTCGTTATAGCTTAGACAAGTGCAGATTCTTCCATGCATAAACTGGTTAAAAAATATTGTGCTATGGAGGGAAAACAGGAAGTAAAAGAGAAAAATGAAAACTGTGAAGAATCATCAAGACACGTTTGCCAAGTTAGAATTGTTGATCAAGATCTTAATGTCCATACAGGAATAGTAAATTGGTCTACCAAAGAACTCTAACGGAATCTTTTTCACATGATGGGTTGAATCCCCAAATTTTGAGAGTTTGATAGAGGACTTCGTGTTGCAAAGTCACTATAAAAGAAAGAAATTTCCTTCATAAGTAGTTGAAACTTCTCTATTATGTCAAGGTATTCTTTTTCTCTCTAGGGCCAATAGGGATAAAGTTTCTTTTAATTATCAATGATTGTATAAGGTGTGGATTTTGAAGGTATCCAGAAATTACATAATAAATAAAAGGTTTAACATATTCAATGCACAGTGTCATTGCTCCATATGCATATCAAAAACAAAATGATGACACTTTTTTTTCCCCAGTAATAGAGAATGAAGATAAAATGATCTAATCCAAATATTCCTTCCACAAAACTTTAAAAAATAAAAAATATATAAAAAATAAGAAAACACAAAAACCCACCCAAAAAAAAAATATGGGAGAACAAATAAGAAATGAATTACCTCTGTTGTAAACCATATAGGAGTCAGATATAAACTAGACTTGGCGATATCCAAGGAGCTAAGCTTTCTACTCTTTTTATCAAATGTGTGAGTCTCTTCCTCTTTCCTACCAATCAAGGGCCGCCCCTCTCCCCTTTCACTGAGGTCCCAGTCTGTAAGAAGGCAAGCCTTCAAATCCGCTTCTGAACCAGGGTCCACTTCATTTACCCTGAGCAGTAACCCTGTTGAAGAGCTCAAGATACTGAAGTCACTGTCAAGGTTCTCATGAAAACCCATGTTGAATAAGCTGCAGATACGGTCTTTGACAGCTGCTATGGGTAGATAGACTACCATAACAGCAACCCCCAGATAAGTGAGAGCAAAAGGCTGTTTATATGCTCTGAAGATTCTCTGCATAAAGAGAGTAAGACATAATTTAGTTATATTAATTTCAGTTGGGGACAGAGCCGAGACAAATACGTTTATCTATTTAAGGTATTGGTATAAATTTCTGAAAGGCCGCCAAATTGACAAAGTCAAATTTATTTACGGCAAGAAATAGAGAAATCCAGGAAATCAAAAGTTGGTAACATGCTCCACATAGAAGTGCAACTTAAATAAACCAAAAGTTGCATGTTCACAGCATAAACCTAAAGAGATTGCTCAAGCCTTTGACATTCTATGGTATACCTAAGTTGAAACGAACGAAAACTGCCCCAAAATCAACCTTAGCATCCCCAGAACTGCATTGTGGCCTTCAAAAAGGCAAGAAAATATGGACTTGTGATTGCTCAAAAGATGGTTACTACACACCTATTGACTCCTTTAAGAAAAAGTGAAACCTGCATATTGCCTCCCCCCTCATTTTGCAAGAGAGAAGGCTTTTTTAAAGAACATCCCCACAAAGTACTCTAATGTTGACTTTGGTTTGCAAAATGAAATAGCGTGGGAATGGAATAACCATTCCATAGAAATATAACATGAACCATGAGAGAGCACGTGATGAATAACTCTTTTCAAGAACCATGAACGAAATAAGTAAGGAATAACCATTCCACCCTCGGCCATTGATAATAACTACTCATTACCCATCCCCCTCATAGTCCATGGAAGGAACTATTCCTTAGCCATTCACTCATATGGTCCATGGAGATGCTATTCCTGACATGCAATATTTCTATCAAATAGCTGATTCATTCCGACTCTATTCTATTCCACAAACGAGACGTGATATAACTGCTGTCTTCCTTCTCTCTAAGTTTGGCCTCTACTATCTAGGTATGCGTAAAACCTTTTACAGAACGAAAGAGATGTATCAACAAACATCTTTCCTCTAGACAATGGGCTCATTATACCTCTTGACGAGGGACCGTTGATGCATAGGAGATTCAGAAAAACCTATTTTAGGCGTAGAATTAAGCATCGGGATGTTATTTAGTGTTCCTTAATTTTATGGGTTATTTTCCGGGCGATTGTTTAGTTTTCAATATCTTAAGATGTATACACATATGTCGTTTGTTCATGAATAATCAGTTGGAGTGTAAATACAGCTCCTGCATCCCTTTCTCACATTTCCTCTTCGTTCTACCCCTACATCTACTTCTTCCCTCCTAATTTCCTCCTTGATTCATGTAATCATCACACGCACAACAGAGGAAAATTATACATGGAGACACTAATTTTCGTATTGGAATTATACAATAATAAAACCCAAATATCCAAACCTGGGGATCACATCAATTTTAGGTTCCCAAGTTATACCCCTAAATTGCTCTTAACAAAATCCCTGATTTGCAGGGTCTACAATAATAGCTCCAACACCGAAATACCCAAAACTGGGTTTCACATCAGTTCCATATCCCTAAATCATACTCCTATATTGAGCATTCTCAAACATAACCCCTAATTTGCAAACTAAAAAGTTCCCAGACCAAAAGAGAGACAGAGAAAAAGAAAAAGAAAAAAAACACCTAACCTGGGTAACCTCTGCGGATGTGACCCATATCACCACAACCGTAGAAATCAACCCTAAACCTGCCTTGTACCTCCAGCCCATTACCCAAAACCAGCATCAAAGAACAAATTAATTACCAGAAAATGATCAAATCCACATTCTCTCAAATGGGTCAAACTGCCATCCGTTTCTATTCGCCCTTAAAAGAAAGAAACAGCAACAACAAAAAAAAGTCTTCAGTTTCTCCACTCCCCTTCTTGGCCTTTGAGGGATTCATTGGCCACTTGAACGAGCGTTTGTTTGGGATCTTGAGTGGAGATTTTTGAGAGTGACAAGTATTAATGCAAAGGGAGATAACGTGGCGGGAGATGGAGGTCGGTAAGTTTTTGCTCCATCCAAGGTGCTCCCCATCAGTGTCACAAAGGATACCCTTCTTTACAAAAGTATATTTTTATAAAGGCTAAGCCAGGGAAACACCCGATTTTAGGCATAGTCTCTAATTTGGTCCTCTATTTATCATTTTGAGCAATTTGCCCCCTGAACATTCAATTCCTCAATCAACTACAGATAAACTTTTTCTTTCTTCATAGAAAAAATATTGATACCCCCCTATGGACTCGTGTATGTCTGATGAAGTGGTTGATTCGGTCTATTCTAATGCTTATGCCATTTCTCTTAGAATGTTTACGTTACTTGCAATATTGCGTTGGGATAATTTTATTTTATTTTTTCTTTTACACCCTACTCTTCAATCATAGGAAGAAATTTTACATGTGAAGTTCCGAGTGGTCCTAGCATAAACTAATTTGGTCATCTCATTGGCCATGTAGACATCCAAGTGGGATGTCAAATCATTTTTTCAGAGGAGACATTCATCTATGACTTGTAAGAAATCAAAAATTTAGGGAATAAATTTCTCAAATTACAAGTTAAAGGATCAAATTGAAACCATGCCAAAGTTCAGTTCAGCGAATATTTTTCATATTTTAACCTTTTAAAAATGATATATATACATACACATTTAAGACCGATAATATTTACTTTGCGCACCAACACCCACACATCAAAAAGCCCACCACTATGCATTACGGGTGAGGTCTACTCAGTTGTGAATTGCCGGTATTTAAAGCATGTGATCGATATTTAAAGTAAATACTAAGATCGATATGCTTAGCATTTCTCTTTCATGAATAAATCTGTTGGATAACAAATAAAATATTGCCTATTTTCACATGTAATATTTTCTTACCCGTTTAATTTGGCGGGTCATCTTATGTGTGGGACACCTGCAAGTAAAGTGACAATTGAGCAGATTATGGGCTCGACGGCTGACTCAACACGAGCAAGTCGATATGAGCCAAAAAATTATTTTATGGGCAAATTGAATCGAGTTATTTTGTGGACAGATCACAAGCCTAACTCCTCAAATCACTTTTATTTTATTTACATTTCATTTGGTTTATGAAATGCAACAAAATATATATCTCACATAAATATAACATATAAGGAGCAAAATATTTTCAATGAACTATTAGTGAAATAGATACATCCATAAACCATAAGAGAAATAAATAAAGAATAATTATTATTAATTACTAAGACTATGGTAGTTATTACTTGCGTATTCTACTCATAGACTTTGAAAAGAGTTACGTCTCAATTGCATACTCATCTCATCGTTCATATTATATTTTCATGAAATATCTATTTCATTTTATTTCACGAACCAAATTTCTATATTTTTGGGGAGAGCTGTCAAAGAATAAACTATATCTCATGAATGGGATGATTGTCTTTTTGATGCTTGGTCTTCAAAAGATCATAGCAAGATTCAATTTGGTTCCATGGCTCCTGCACTTTGGAGCGATTGGTTTATTATAAAAAGACTGGTTGCAACTTGCAAACTCTATCGCCTTCTTTCCAAAGAAGAGAAGAAGAACACACAGACAAAGAGAGGACGATAGTTTGGCACCCCTTATCAGCAATGGAAGCAATCGTCCTTACCAGTTATGAGTGCCCCAATTTCTTCAACAGCGGCTCTCAGATCTGATTCTAGCACAACTGCAGTTAGTGATTCAATCACATCGGGTGGACGAAGAACAGTTCTTTATTCAATAGTACTGGAGTCGATTCCTTCAAAGCTTCCACCGGGAAAGAGCCAAAGAGCTGCTATTTGAACAACGGATATGGAGACGGCATATGATTTCACAGTTACAAAATCTTGAACAACAGATTCAGCCATTGAAGATAATATCTACAACGGATAATATCAATCACAGTTGCTAGATGCCTCACCATTTTAATCAATTTCATTTTTAACGCATCAAGTGTTCGCCGATACATTGCAGGATCTTCATCTAGCAACTCAGAACAAATTCAACAAATGCCTCATCCTTATTTGTATTCCAATCCCACAAGATGGAAAGTTTATGTATTTCCCCACAAAAGAAAATGGGTATTCTCGTTCCTATTACAATAATGAACTCAGACAGTAAATTCTTCACCAGATAAATTAAACCAAAATTGATGTGAGATCAATAGGAGTTAACTGGCACAAGAGTACTGGGGAACAAAACTTCTTTGCCTGACCAGGGTATGAAGATCATGAACAATCTTGACCACAGCATCGGGCCTTGCAAGCTTCAGCGCCTTCTCTGACATGGCCTTAAGCTCATTTTCTTTTGGACCGAACCATTCGGCCACAATGCTTGCTATCTCTTTTGGGGACTTGGAGAATTTCCCGCATCCATTATCCACAACATATGGCACGTTCCCGGCTTCCTGCAGTTCGCAGAAGAAAATCACATTTGAAAATCACGGATGCTGTTGAACCCTTGCACAAGTTCTAACATTTCCACAATATCCACATAAATGAAACATTACATAGTTCAAAATATAGGTCAATGTTCTTCCCACTGGGAAAAGAGGAGCAATGGGAAAAAAAAAAAAAAAAGTTAATGCCGCATTTGGTTTCATGGTAAAAGCTATATTCCATTCCAGATTTGTTCCTATGGAATAGCTATTATCATATTCGGCTCATTTTGGAGCTCTTCTTATTCAAAGCTTATTCTGGTCCAATCCCAATCACTCTCCATAGAAATAGCTATTCTTTGCGTATTCTATCTCCCCCATAGACTACCTATTCTATTCTTACTCCATTCCATTATGTGAATCAAATATCGCATAATTTCTTATCCCTTTTGTTTGGTTTGTGTCAGGATCAGTTTCCAGAATCACTAAAAGCCCGATCACGCACATCATCTTAGCATATCACATAATTATAAATAAGGACTATTTTTTGCCAAATTTAAGCTGGACAGGGAAAACAAAATGCACGAACCACGTAAAATCTGAAAACTGAAAAGGTTCGATGCGTAAAACCTCAAATGAGTACCCAAAATAACATCAAAGAGGGGTCTAATCGATAATATGCTTATGGATGTTAGCGTGAGATGTGCAATCAACAACTCAAGGTGGAAAATAAGTTCCAATATTATGACAATAACAGTGCTATCCTTATAACTACAACTGGTGTCACTGCTAATGCTATTCTAACTGAATAAACGGCACAACAATTTAACAAAACACCTGTCCAGCGATGTAACCATTGAGAATTATAGGGAGTCCTCGTATCATGGCCTCCGCAATAGTTCCTGGGCCAGCCTGAAATATCCAAGTGTTAGTGATGGAAAATTAGGAAGTGGGAAAAAAATGTGCATAAGTATCATGAGAGAGACGAACCACCTTTGTAATAATGCAATTGCAGGCACCCATGCATTCTTCCATTTTAGTGACAAATCCCTTCACCTGAGAAGTTGTAAAGTAACAACTCTCTCAGTAATGGGAACTCTTATGTGTGTTTGTGCTTAATCCTGTGCTTTCTCATAAGTGTCTATATGAAATCTACAACATTTAAACATATTAAATACAAAATTAAACCTCATCTGGACAACAGAAAAAGGACTCTGGCTTCATTATTCATTGAAACTTGGAAACATTTAAAATGCAAGAGGAACTTTGGAGGATATTAAGAGAAATTACACAAATTGTTGGCAAAGCAGCAGTCATACTTCAGATGTCTCTAGTTAAATACCTGGACGGGAATCTTCCAATTGATTGAACTCAATTTCTTCACGAGCTTTTTGTTGCGCCCACATATTACAAGGATCTGACCTACAGGCTCCCCAAGATTCTCATCATATAATGCATTTGCAAGTGCACGTGCTGTAGCTTCAATGGGGCCCATACCTTCGCCTCCACCCATCAATAACACAGCTGGAAGATCCTCATCCATTCCTAATTCTTTCCTCAGTTCATCCTACAAAAATAGAAAGAAACAAGACTCAAAAGTCAATATCATCTACTTCAATGAATCAATAATAGCATAGTATGTCCATACTGGTCACCCAAAAAATTTCATAAAGCAATTGGATAAGTTAGTGAAAGCCTATATCTCCTAGAGACCCACAATTAAACCCTGTTCTAGACAGATCATCAACATAGAAATACATTACAATCAAACAGTAATAAAGATGCAAATGGCTCCTTTTTACCACTCAGAGTTTACAAATCAAATTAATAGCGCATCAATATAGAGATACTAACTGAATCTTCGAAGAAAATGGGATCACCAACAATTTTACCCCTACATTAACCTCACAAAATTTAGTAGAATTTCTGTCAAACATTCTCCTTGAAATCATCAGCTACTCCAGAATATACATAATCCTGATTCAATAAATATTTGACAGTCAATAGATATCTAGTGCGTTAAGAACAAATACTTTGAAGGTTCAATCCAATAACCAAATTAAAGAATCACATTTCCAACTGCTGCAGGGTTCAATGGATGCCAAAGTCATCCATCCGATTGGTTTTCTGCTGTCCGACCTATGTCAAGAACTACGAGATTCGACTATTTCTTTTCTTTCCCTTTTTGGTTTGTTTCTATGCTACGTTGGGAAGGATAATTCCAGAATTTTTCCTAGCCTCTAGGCGACATTATATGTGCTGCTTTTCATCAAAGTTTGATCAATATTTCATGACTTCATACAGCATGTACGCCAAAGAGTCAAATTTGAAAGTTAGCAAACCTTCGGCCGAACAGGCTTAACGAAGGATGGCCGCACAGGAAGGCCATAAACCTTGATCTGGGAAGGCTGCAATCTAGCTTTCAGTGCCCTCTTCGCTACATCTTCTGATGGGCAATAACACCTTGTCACCAGCTTATGAAACCTGATAAAAAATTAAATAAATACAGAAAATCAAAACCAAAGATAGGTAACCAGAACCAAGATTAACTACTGAATATGGATGCAAAGTCAACCATGTCGGATGGCAAGTGCTTAAATCTGTGACCACAGTGGTAAACACAATCTTGTTCAGAAGACCCTTTTTCTTCAATATGCGAAGCGGAACATGTTGCATTAAAGGATGTACACTGATAATAATATCTGGCTGGTACTTAAACAATCCTTTTGCAACTTCCCTGTAAAAATGCAGAATAAAAGGACCAGATGAAATATTGTTCATTCTCTTGAAAATGGAATCAAACTAAACAAATTGATACATGCATTTATTACACTCAAATCCAAGAAATCAGTAAAGCTTCAAAATGGGGTAAAGTAACACAGTAGTTCACCAATTACATTTTTAAGATACTACAAACTCTAAATATAACATAGTGTCATTCTATTTAGTTAAACTCACACAACAGAGGGGCGGAAAGGAAAAAAAAAAAAATACATTGCATATATAACTCAAATAGAATTAGAGAATGCAACACCATCACCCAAAAAAAAAAAAAAGAAAAAAAAAATCTCACCGAGCTACAAATGCTGAAGATGCAGCAAAGTTTGTGTGATGAACAAGTCGAGGAGCAGTTCCATAATAAGTCATTTTCCAAAGAGTCCCATGCTTCACTAAGAAGTTGTAGCTCCTCGGCAATTGGTTAAATGGCCAAGGGGTGTGTTCCGTCCATAAATCGGTAACAGATACCTGCGGCACAAACTACACTCTTGAGAACATCACCAACAAATAGATAAACACAACCAGCCAGCTTCTATTATTTTTTTTTTCCCCAATCCAGTGAAACCAAACTAAAGTACCTAAAATTTCCTACACCCAAATTCAGCAAGCACTTTTAGATACCAGCCCATGAAATATAAAATCAATGCCCGTGAGTCTGGTATCATGCACGGACCGGCCACACATATCTATATCAACTTCGTACACAGTCTCATATGCTTTAAATCCATACATAGACAGCTAGAAAGATACTCTACACTCAAATTCTGCATGCACTTTTAGATAAGAAACACATGAAAAATGAAAATCAATGCTCACGGGTCTGGAATCGTGCACAGACTGCCATATATATATAGATGAACTTCTTAATTAATCTCTTATGCTTAAAATCCATATATATCGAGTCGATCGAAAGCTGACCTGATACTCATCTCCAAATTCTTCGTTGAAAGCCGCCTTAATGGCTTCAGCTGAAGCTCGGTGACCGCCACCAGTGTCTGTCATCAAAATAAGAACTTTCTTCGGTTTCTCAGCCCTAACCCCATTCAAGGCCAAATCCTCACTCTCCAAAAGCCCGAACCCATCATCCCCCAAACCCTTATTTTCATCCGCCCCAATCTGAATGGAAGCAAACCCGAGTGGGATCTTCTCGCAGTGGAAGTTAATAGCCCTATTGAACTCATTGAGAAAACTCCTCACGCTCGAACCAGCACTCCCAGCCCCCAAGCTGAGTGAATTCACTACCTTGGGCTTATTCGAACCACCAAAAAACATGAAATTTGACAGAACCGGAGAGAACCCATCTGAGGTGAAGCTGTGGAAACCAGAATCGCACGAAAAAAGGCCCAACTTGGGGCCCAGATCGAGGGCGCCGGTGGGATCTTGAGCTACCCTTGATGGGTTCATAGCCTTGTGCGTTGGAGATGTGACAAGGACCGAATTCATCAGTACATGGAGATGCTGGGTTCAATTGGACATACCAGGTAAGGGGGAAACAACAATGAACAAGCTCGCACGCTCTCTCTCTCTCTCTCTGTGAGGAGAGAACGCAAAAAAAACCCTGAACAGAAATCGCACTGCCCCGCTTCTTCCAATGAAGAAAAACAGAGTAGAAAACAAATGGGAGAGGGAACAGAGACCGTCACGTGCTCGTGGTTGTCTCGTCTCGGTATGAGAGAGAGAGAGAGAGAGTAGTAAAAATTCAGAGTGGAGAGAGAGAGGGAGATTTTGGAATTTATTTATAAAATATCTTTTTTCTGGATAATAAAATAATAAATATCCCATTTGATTTTTGAAGCTCAAATCGACGCACCATCGTCACCAACCGTTACGCCGGCGCCAATTCTAAGCAAAATAATTCTACATCATCCTATTTAGCGTTAAACGTTTTGAAATTTAACGTTAGATTTTTTGACTCCACACAAGAGATATGAATTTTATTTCGGTGCAAATGCGAGACTCATTTAACTTATATCAAGTTTTTATTCTTTATAACGTAAGTATTCAAAGAGTACATAAAATAAAATAAAATAAGTTTTTGAATGTAACTGTAGTGCCGAGCGTGGCCCAGTTACACTTATACCAAGTTGAGGAAAAATGATTTTAAAAGAAGGAAAGAAAAAGATGAGCTATCACGGCATAAATAAATAAAAATAAAAGATTGACTTTAATTTTACACCATGTGGTGAACGTGTCCAATGTCTTATTTAGTGGTGGTGTTATTTTACTGTAGCCGAGGGTGGGGGCCTTTTCACACCAACACCAACAACAACAAAAATCGGGGGTATTGTAAGCAGATTGAATCTTGATTGTCCATTCAAATTGAACAGCCCAGATTCGTTTATATATATAGGGTGGTGTTATTTTAATTTGTAAAATCCACGTCAGTAAGATCTTAAAAGAGAATTTTGTGTGTTTGAGTCGAAATTCTTCCAAAGCTACTTGACTTTGAACATCATCTAATTGTAAACAGGTTGCAATCAATGGTCAAAATTTATAACTTTTATTTACCTCTTGAATAATTTGAAGTATAACTTTAATAGGTGAAGTTAAACTCCACCGATCATCTAATGTGACTCATATTTTACATCAAATAGTATATTGAATATAATTTTATGAACCCCTAGAATATCTTCCGATGGTCTTGTACAAACTGGCGGACTCTTACAATAAAAGTAAAAAACATTGACACTTTTTCATCTTTTCGAGAAAGATATCGACACCTCCTCTCTTTTTTTCTGAAAAAGACATTCATATCTCTTGAATCTGCTAGGTTGACTTTTTTATGTATTGCAAGTCGATAGCTATAAAGAAAAAATTGTATTTAGCATGTGTTTTATAATTATAAAATCGCATTAACATTATCAAAATATTTTTTTTTATCAAATAAGATAAAGTATTTATTCCACAATTCTTTTTGTAAAAGATAATAATAAAATGACAAATAATATTTCTAGGCAATAATAATATAATATGAACTCGTGATAAGCCAAAAAAAAATTCTATATAAATGAATCAAGAAATATGAGTGTCTTTTAAGAAAACGTAAGAAATATCCGTGCTGTTTTCAAAGATGTGAGTAGATCAATGCCTTTTGCCCAAAACATTATTAGTATGTGACTTTAAAGGCAGTAGATAAGCATCATTAATTCGTCAAGAATCCTCAATTAATTCATTTTACTTTTCTATAATAACCCTCCTCATTGCCTCGGGATATGAGCTCCATTTTAAATGATAAATAAAAAAATTAAGAAACGTACGCTTTTTTCAACTTCTAAGGATGGCAATTTTCTATACTGAATATTAGGAATTCGAGTTTTTAGTATGTTGGACTGCAAAATAATTTATTATTCTCATTTCTTGAAGTTACTTGGATGTGTGCTGCACACAAGCCTTCGGTTGAGTAGATCTAGAGTAAAGGTGTAATGCCTCATTTCTATTTTTATTTAGGATAGACTTCCCACTTAACAAGGACTCATATGTGTTTCCTATATTGCTGTTAGCTTGTGTGGTTTCTATAGTTCCTATCTGGACTCTAAAGAACATTTTTATTTAACTGCATTCTCATGGGCTCGCTTGTTAGCTTTTGGGCTAGATTATGTAATCTCAATTGGCAGGGCGGAAAGTGGTCTCAGTTGTGTGATTGGATGTAGACTTTTAATGGTAATCAACTGAGACATGCTATTTTACGTTGTTCATTTGCTGCTCTTGTGTATTACATATGACAGGTCCATAATGAGATCATTTTCAGAAGCAAGACAATCAACGTTCGAACTACACATAATTAGTTGATTAGAGCTATCCAAGACATTATGCATGTTCAAGACTGTTTCTTGTGAATGCAGAGAACATATCAATGCAAAGGGCGTGAGGGCTACATTTTACAATACCCTGTTAGCATGGTGCATGACTACTTTGGCGATGATAGAGGTTGGCTGATGCTCTCCTTATCTTTCTTGGTAATGACTTGTTATTAGTTTCTTTGTAGTGGCGTTTAGTCTTTGTCCTCCCTTACACTTTTTAGTGACACATTGTGGTGTGAGTTGGAGATGAATTTGCTATGGGTTGTTGGTTTCCTTGTTTCTTGTTTTTTTGTTTTTCCTTGTATATTGGTACGTGGGCTTGTCTTTTGCAAGCTTATTTTTGCTCTTTTGGTAATTAATATATTTTAGTTTACTAAAAAAAAATAATATTGCTTACAAGAGGGGTAGGTATCAATAGTTGACCCAACATCCTCCATATATTATTAATTTTGTTCTTTAACATTATTTTGGGTGATAAAACCTTCTCGATACAATAGTACCACCACGTTAATAACGTTAATAAGTTATGGACTAGTCTCACTTAGTCATATATGCCAAATACATACGTGAATAGGACTGATAAATAGGACTACTATTATGGGTCCCACTAGAAGTTATTGTAGGATTTGCCATTAATTATATAGTATGGCTAACAGTTATTGAATGGTGCTCCAAATCAGATTACTTGGTACTTTACCTCAGAAGTATTTTCCATTTTTGGGGTGCCCTTACAATTAATTAAGTGTAATGACGCTATTAAATTTTAGGAGTCCAAGCTAAGTTGACCTAACAACTTGTACAAAAGTCCCAACTTGACGCTAAGTCTTGAATTCATCCAAATATATTAATCACTCTATTACACCTTCTACTTCTAGTATGGGATCAGGTAACTCAATCGTAAAACCGAGGGGTGGGTTCTATCTCTTGGGCTGGGCCAAGTGATAGTGTTAAATAGGACCCAGTCAGAAATTGGTTTTCATTTTTAGGCCTAATGGTATTAATAATCATGTACTCTCATCTCTTGCTAATTTAAATCTTAAATTTTTAATTTTGTAATTTCTAACTTGAACTTGTATTAGTTAAGCAATTTAAATCTCAATCCTAATTTCAGTCCATTTTTATTAAATTGGATGCTCATATGACAAAAAAGAAATTCATGTTAGCGCATTGAGAAGCAGAATTTAATGATTTACTAACTCTAATACTCTTAAATTTGTTTTAGGGTTACATATTTTTCATCTTCTAGGTTCTTTATCTCTTGTCTGTGTTTGTGTGAACTTTTTATTTTATTTTTTTAAAATCCACATAAGCGATCATCAAAAGAAAAATAGATGGAACTACTGAGTAGGTCGGGTGGAGATAGAAATTATTTCACTAATACGAGTCCAAGTACAAATTTTTTTTTTCCTATTAAGATAGCTTTTTAGTCCAACTTTGATTCTCTTTTTACTCATTTACATAGCATGATATACCTTTATTAGACCATGCTTGGGCTCCGAAATATCAGTTTGTGGTTAAATTGGGGCCGAATCAGGCCTGCACGTAAGACAAAACACCAAGTGGTGGGTTTAATCTGGTTCCCAATCAGAGTCGGCCCTAGCAAAATTCAAAATTCAAAATGTACAATTTCTATATTACGGTTAGAACAATTAATTATCGACTCGTGTTAATCCAAGTAGTTAGGAGTTTGGTTCATTCTGATAGGTTCATATGACTTTGGGAGAGCTCGCTCCCTTGTGGGTCCACCCACCTTGGACCAGATTTAGTTAAGTCTATTTGACTTTCAAAAACCAGTGACTAGACCAATAAAAAAGTAATAGGTAGACTTACCAAAGGACTAAAAAATAGATATTGATAGCTAACACACCATAATGGGATAAAAAAAACAAAATTAAACTATAAATGAGAGCATCTAGCATAATACACACACAGATATATATATATATATATATATATATGTATATATTATATTGACAACCGCCTGACATGATATTCTTATTATGTGAAACGTTAAATAAGATATGAATACACTATTGCAATTTGTAACTAACATAAAATGCATGTTTTTTGGTCTGTATAAACTCAGAATGATCCATACAGATGAAAATAACATGAAAAAGTATATGGCAATATAAATTTTCAAGCAATTTGAAAATGTATAACATATTCATCTTAAGTATGTAATATTTCATATTTAAAAACTATATCGGAAATTTCATGCTTTGGATGAATAGGTCCTTTCTTCATTTCTAAATCTCCCGAAAATTTATACGAATATGTATTTGTATGTTATTTCTATTTATATGGTTAAATTTTGTTTAAAAGGCTTCAAATGAAAAGAAGAAGAAGAAGAAGAGAAAAGCTGCATGTTGGACTAAAGTGAGTGGACCTCAGAGAAGTAACCACTCATTCTCTTTTTTTTTTCTTTTTTTTTTTTTTTTTTTCCATTTAAACGTATCCACTATTTATGAGTTTTCATAGTCCATGCATGTTGTTTTGGTCAAATAAACACATTTTTGTATTTTTCCACCGACATTGACGGTTTGATTTTGCCCCAGTGGTGAAGTTGAGTGGTAAGTCATGCCTGCCTAGGTAGGAATACCATTGCCTTCATTTTATATTATTTTGCGATTTTCCTGTAGGTTGGAATGAGGAATCCCATTAGTTCTGCCAAAAAATTAGTCCGATTCTTTCGTGAATCCGGTGACCCAATATCAGGGGGGAAAAATGATAGTTTTGATTTTATTTCGGTATGAAAATAAGTGGGACTATGGCACAGAGACTGGAATACAAAAGTCCTATCCCCATGAATTCATGCATGGCCAATCCATGTGTAGACATATGCATCGCAAAGGGAAATTTGCCAGTCACGCCCCCATAATTGATGGGTGCAACTTGTGTCTCATTTGATTTTCGACTGGAACCCCTCTGAATGAATAAATATTAAATATGTTCATGATTGTATTTATTCCCCTTTTTTTTTTTCCTTTCCCTTTTAGTTCGTGATCCAACATTGATTGATATTCTTTAGAAAACACTAATACAAGTGAGTGGAAGAATATTTCGCCTTCAATCAATCTGAGCAAAATAAATTAGCCTATAACTTTTTATTATTTAATATGTCGTTTGATCGGACAAAGTAAATATTGATTAGTTTATGAGAATGTTATACGAAACAAATGCAATGATTTAATTGGAAAAACAAAAACTAGTGGAAGGACAGGTGCTGTTCCGATACAAGGATCCACATAAGGTTTCAATCGCACACAGTTGCCGAATGAAAACCACTTTTCTCTCACACTAAATGGGTGTAAATAGGAACAGCGTGGCCCTTTTTTGTTTGTTGGGTCTCTGTTTATGCAAGGTCTGAGCTTTAACTTTGTTTCGTGTAAACGATCTTTGTAGAAGGTGCGTCCCTTCAGTACTGATTTAGCTTGATTCGGTTCCCCCCCACCTTCCCCCAAAAGGATATATGTTTTTGCCACAAAAAACAGCAAACAGGATGAAGTGATGAAGTGTTCTCTACTATTGTAAAATATGAATGAGGCCCTTGCACTCACTTGCTGCAGCTTCATCAATTGATCTGTGCGAGGTTTTAGTAACACATTGTAGAGCAATCAAATCAGGAACAATCACAGACACATACAGTGCCAACAACATTATATGCGGGTACACAAAATGCAAGCAGCTAACCATTGCCCAAAACCTGTTCGACGAAATGCCTTGCAGAGATACTGTCTCTTGGAACTCAATGACCGCTGGGTACGTCAACTGCGGCCATTTTTATGCCGCTTGGGGCCTTTTAAAGGCGATGAAACAATGCGGGTTTATGTCTGATGGGTATACTTTCGGAAGCATACTAAAGGGCGTTGCATGTGTTGAAAGGCTTGATCTTGGACAGCAAGTACATTCCATGATTGTAAAGATGGGTTATGCGGGAAATGTTTACTCTGGAAGTGCCCTTTTGGACATGTACGCCAAGTGTGCGAGGGCTGAGGATGCATTCGTGATGTTTCAGCGAATGCCGGATCGTAACTCTGTCTCGTGGAATGCTTTGATTGGTGGGTATGCAAAAGTGGGTGATCGAGAGACTGTATTTTGGCTGTTGGGGTGTATGGAATTGGAGGGAGTGAGGCTTGATGATGGCACATTTGCGCCTGTCCTAACATTGCTCGATGGCCCTGAATTTTATGCATCAACCATGCAGATTCATGCCAAGGTTTTGAAACTTGGGCTTGCATCCAATACTACTCTATGCAATGCCACAATCACTTCATATTCAGGATGTGGGTCCATAGAGGATGCTGAAAGAGTATTTTACAGCACTTCCTGCGTTCCAGATTTGGTGACATGGAATTCTATGCTGGCGGCCTACCTTATGCATAGCCATGAAACCCTTTCCTTTAAATTATTCATGGAAATGCAGCAGCTTGGGTACGAACCAGACGTCTACACGTACACAAGTATAATAAGTGCATGTTTTGACGAAGGATATCAATGGCAAGGAAATTCATTGCATGCGTTGGTAATAAAAAAGGGACTGGAAGAATTGGTTCCAATATCTAATTCACTCATGGCAATGTACCTCAAGACTGATGGAAGATCCATGGAAGATGCAAGAACGATATTTGAGTCCATGGAGTTGAAGGACCATGTCACCTGGAATTCCTTTCTAACAGGGTTGTCTCAAGCCGGGTTGAGTGAGAGTGCCCTGAAGTTCTTTGGAGTTATGCAACTTCAGCAAGTGATGATCGATCACTATGCCTTCTCTGCTGCTCTCCGGTCTTGCTCAGACTTAGCAACCCTCCAATTGGGCCAACAAGTTCATGTCTTAGCACTTAAATCGGGCTTTGAGTCAAACGAATTTGTAGTCAGTTCATTGATTTTTATGTATTCCAAGTGTGGGATCATTGAAGATGCTAGAAAATCCTTCGAAGGGACAGCGAGAGACAGCACGATCACTTGGAACTCAATCATTTTTGGGTACGCACAACATGGGCAGGGTGAAGTTGCAGTCGACCTTTTTAATCTAATGAGGGAGAGAAATGTGAGGCCAGATCACATCACCTTTGTTGCAATTTTAACTGCGTGTAGCCACATTGGGTTGGTCGAAGAGGGATGCAAATTTCTAAAATCTATGGAGTTGGAGTATGGAATTCCACTGCGCATGGAACACTATGCTTGTGCGATTGATCTATATGGGCGTGCTGGGCGCATAGACAAGGCAAAGGCCTTGTTTGAAATGATGCCACTTAAACCTGATACAATGGTGTTGAAAACTCTAATGGGCGCGTGTAGGACATGTGGCGATATAGAATATGCAACTCATATAGCGAACCATTTGCTAGAAATAGAGCCTGATGAGCACAGTACATACATTCTTTTGTCTAGCATTTATGGCAATATGAGGAGGTGGGATGATAAAGCTAGTGTAACTCGGCTAATGAGAGAGAGGGGGGTGAAAAAGGTGCCCGGTTGCAGTTGGATCGAACTTAAGAACAAAGTGCATGCATTTAACGCTGAAGACCGGTCCCACCCTCATTGCGATGAAATATACTGGAGATTAGGAGAGCTGATGCAGGAAGTCAAGGGGATGGATGATTTGGATCTTACTGATAGAGATTGCGAAATCAGCTTCTGACATCTTCTTGGACAGAATGCTGGACATTGTTCACTTCTAAACAAATCTGCAGGTACGCTTTTTATTTTTGGGCAATAGGCGATTTTTTGTCTTATTTCATACTGATTTATGGACTCTTTAAAAGTATAATAATAGCAGTCCGAAGGAATTTTCCTTTAGTTGTTTATGATGTGTTTTTTTAGCGCTGCAAGACATGAATTCTTATTCTTTTTAACTAGTCAATTTTTGGCATGTCTTTGGCATAAATATGAAAGTACGAATATAAATGAAAATGAAGGTATGATTTAGTCTTGTGGCTAAATAGTACAGGGTCAGTCCTATAATATGCATGTATTGTGGAGCATTTCTTTGAAGCTGTACTTAATAAAATCCTTGCTGTACACATTTATTTGTGGATATGGGCTCTCTAAAGGCATAGTTACTAATGACATGATGATGAATAATTACTTTTCTTATATTTATGTGACTTTTTACTGTGACTTATGTGTTGTAGTATGTTAATATGAACTTGTTATAACACAGTAGCTGCAAAAAACTTTCTATGCATATCCGAGTGTGAATAAATGAAGTTTAAAGTACTCGTGTTGCCTTAGAGAATGACTTAATTCCAGAAGGCTGAAGGCATTTATTTAGGAATCATGACTTTTGCTGCAGACTTCTTGAAGCTAAAGATTTTTGGATGGTAGAAAGGTTGAGGGTGAAAATATTTTTTCATGTGAGAACATTAAGTATTGGCTAGGGTGAGCTAAGTCTAGCTATAGTAGATCCCAAATATTAAAAAAAAAAAAAACATATTAAATAGAACTTGGTTAAAATTCTTTATGCACAAGGAGTTTAATGGATTGAAGATCAGAGTAAAATGATGATCGGATCTGAACCCGGCCTGTTGACAGGCCTGCCTCGAGCCCTATTTCGGGCATAGTGATTGGGCCTCTGAGCCTTTTTCAGTACAAAAAAGCTGTCTATGCAACTGAAGGTATAGTTCTTGTGGCAACCCCCGGATAACCTGTAGTTTTCAGGTGATTTGAGCCCTTAACCACACTTCCCTTATTTAGACCTGGTAATCTGGACCGCATGTCTTTGGGTCGGGTATACCATACTCCACCCCAACCCAAACCCGAGGAAGTTAAATGTATGAATCTTATGTATTTTATCTAATATTATTTGTGTCATCTATTATAACTAAGTGGCAAATTACAAGCAGTATACCTGTTGGGTAATTAGGCGGTTCTAGACTTGATTACAATTTTTGGGACTGGTTCAGATTTTGCCAAACCCAGTATGGGCCTGACCCGTTGACAGGCCTATTCAGAAGTCTGAACCGAGCCTAATAGCCAGGCCACCGAGCATTTTTAGGCCATTTGATCCAACTGAAGGTAGAGTTCTTGAGGGAATCCCCACATGATTTCCAACTGTCGGGTGATTTGAGTCCTCACCCACTATTCTTTGTTGTCCTCTTTCGTGTCATTCAAGCTTTCACACTCCAATGAACTAAAGAATGGGAATGGAACCATCCATGTGAAATGTGTTTGAGGTTTTCATGAATTATATAAGCCATCATCTCTTTGGGGACAGATTCCTCCACCTTGCTTGCTTCCCATAGCCACTTTCCATACCACCTGCCCTGCCACCACTAGGTCCCAGATAAAAGAAAAACACCCTACCACCACTAACAGATACCATAGCGGGCAAATGATATTGACATGCTTCTCTCCTCCTCCTTTCGTTTATTCTTTCCCAAAATGCCCCTCAGAATAAGATAAAGTGGGAAAAAATTTGGTTGGGTTGGGAGGGGCCGAGTCCAGATATAGAGTTCGTATTATTATTATTATTATTATTATTATTATTATTATTATTATTATTATTATTATTATTATTATTATTATTTTATCTATTTTGAGAACTTGTAGGAACTGTCAAAGCTTGAAGGGAGTTCATATGTTTTCATCTATTTCGAGTACTTGTGGAAACTGTCAAAACTTGGAGGGGGTCAATTGGCAGGCTGTAATTCCCTTATAATGATTTTGTCCCATTGAGATCTTTCATGATAAGGTTTTCAACGAGGCATAAGTGCCCATAAGTTAGTCTGTCGGGGGCTTTATTCCTGATTTTAGAATTTGTATTTCCAGTTGCTTTTTCTTATAATTTTTTCCAACTCTCTCACACTCCTATCCATTCGTTTTTGCCGTTAAAAAGAAAGATGATAGGACACACCAATAAATTAGGTAACTACCTTCGAACACTTGGATATCAAGTCAATTAGAGTCGCGAGTGTACAAACAAGGCCATAAGATCTTATATTTTTGGAGACAGAAACGGGAAAATTAAGGGTAATCATGACCAACCCTAACCACCATGACTATTTGGTTGATATGAAGGCTAGATTGTAATGGACTACTTTATGACATTAATGATGGAGCATCTCTCTTAATTTATATATATATATATATATATATATATATATATATATATATATATATATGTATGTGTTTGTGAGATATATATATATATATATATGTATGTGTTTGTGAGAGAGAAAGATCATAGCTTTCATGGATCCAGCCAAGCAAGATTCCACCCCATCATGACTCCCCACTTCTCCTAAGCAGTATCTTAGCCTGGTGGGTCCTGCGGCCAACAGCCGTCTAACACAAGCAATGCAATGTGTGGTGCGCAGTCTTCATGCTTCCATACCTTGCCGTGAGATTACTGTCCCTTTCTTCCCCCCTCATGTGAAAAGAGAATCTGAATCCAAACTTGGGTGTTTATTTCGATTCATCGTGAACCTGCGCTGATAGTAGGCGATACGAGGCATTTACTTGTGTATCTCAGGAGTTTTCTTGCGGATGAAGTACGGGCAGCAGGACGCGGAATAAGTGAAGTTATGAATTTGGAGATTTTAATTCATCCGATTCTTATAACGAAAGACAGACATTCGGGTAATTAGGAAATCGAGCGTAACAGTTATTTTAGAGGATAATCTTACTTTCCGCCCCACCATTGGTGGAGTCGCAATGCATTAGGGATTTTGCACTTTGGAAAGAAGAGTTCGCGTAAGCGAAAGTCCCGATCTCTCACCTATTTGAATTATCATTTATAAGAAGGCATTTCATTAAAATCTATTCCATTCCATTCTATATAACTTTTTGTCCCATCGTATCAAATAGTTTACGAGATTCAGAATCGAAAGAAAGAAGAATGCAGAAACAACTGTCATAAAGCTCATCGTGAGCTTTTTCGAATGGGACCGATCGAAACAGTTATAAGGAAACAAAGTTAAATTCAGGTTCACACCTAAACAAGTCGATCATTTGTTAGTTTTGTTTATGAATTCAACCTCCTCTTACATCACAGCTATCATTGTGTTGAAAATCCATGAGACAAATGAGTCACTGAATTATTGTCACTTGTTTATTGCAACATTAGTTGGTTCATTGCCCATCTCTCTCACCTTCTTTGCTCCTGAAATGGTCCCAATCATCAAGTTGCTCACGCCTATGGCTCACTGATTGAGCTTCCTATGCCCTCAATGGCTGCATGTAGTATCTGTGCAACTGGGATGCTGACGTGATTTTGGATTCCATACATTATGACGTGGAAGCCCAAAAGATTCTTCAAATGTCTCCAGGAGTAATTTGAAATGTACACTTGTTTTCCCTTTTTTTTTTTTTTTTTTGAAAGCAGATGAAATTTGGAGATAATGGTTCAATTACAGGTGTGACTCAAATAAAAAATTATTTTATTTTCAATGTATACGGGTTTATTATGCCATTGTTATAGAAAATATTGAGGTTCGTAAAGAAAAACCTTTTTTTTTGTAAACAATAAAATAGAGTTAGACGAAGTAAAACATTCATTATGAAAAAAGATAATTACACTTAAATTTCATCTCTTACACGTGAAGAAGATCGGTCCCACACATGTGATGGTTGGAGCCCACTTGGTATATAGATCCTCCCAATAAATAATTGGTGGGATTTAAGTGAGATTATTTTTATTTTTATTTTGGAGATAGAATAACATAGCCGCAAAACTAAGCATCTAAATTTTCCGAGTTGCTTCCCCCTAGCTAGTAGTAGTCCCCTTGCATGGGCTAATTAATAGAACTTCATGTTTTGTCCCTGTCTACCTTTTGGATTCACATGGGACTTGTATGTGCGCCAACCACCATTTGTTTCTTCTTCTTCTTCTTCCTTCCGATAATTAGGAATCACAAGCACTTATTTCTCTAGCATACGGTGAATTAGACCTCTTACGCGGATGATTCTTAAATCCCCTATCGCAAAGAGTATCGCAGCTCATCTTTTATCCACTCGCACAGTCTCTCTAGCAGTGTTTGGCTCGTAAAATGGAATAAAAGAAACAAAATAGTCATTTTATGGGGTTGATTATTTCGCAGAAACAAAGCACGAATGTAATCGGTACCATCATGTATCAAACATAATATACACAAACACGATAGAGTGTGAGTGGTACTTCTTTTTCTTGTAGTGCATTAAACAAAAATTGTTTTTTAAAAATAAGTTGGTTTGGTGGGTGACGTGTAAACAATGCCAATGTGTGTGTTTGTGTGATGCATACACTATAAATATAGTGACAAACTTGAAAGGCTAAGGAGGTAGAAATTGCTTTTGTGTGGGAATGGCCCCTTCTTCTTCCACACCCTCCTACTCTCTCCCTCTCATCCTCAGGCTTCTTCTTTGTGCCACTTTGGCTTTCCTTTGCCTTTTGAAGAAAGGGTATGCTATTAATGAAGAAGAACACAGGGAAACAACAACAGGAGGAAGAAGCCACAATTTTCATGTTCTTCAAACCAGCTCTTTGTTTCCACCCACTGCTTGCAATCTCTCTACTAGAGGTCTCTCTCTCTCTCTCTCTCTCTCTCCATGTTACTCATATGAACAGGATTTCAAGATTATTTGCCATGAGCTTTGTTCAGCTGCTCCTTTTCTCTCTAGAAAATTTAATTTTTGTCTTTCCTTAGTTATTTAGGGTGTCGATTGAAGTTTCTCATGGGAGTTGGGATGATATATATAGGCTTTATATATCTATATGCACATACACTTGAGAATAGTCTAATAGTTCTTTCAAAAAAAAAAAGGAACAGAAAAGTTCAAGTAGTGTTTGAAGAAGATGTATTTAGGCTTTTTACCTGAGAATTTATGCTTGGCTAACAAGAAGAGGTTGTGTCCTCATCCTCTTCATAGAACTTGCAAAATTAAGAATAGCCATAGAGCTCACAAACTCAAGAATAGTCTAAAGTAGTCTTCAAAGAAGATATGTTTAGGCTTTTTTTTTTTTCTCTCTCTTTTAAGTCTTGAGAATTTATGCTTGGCTACACCAACAAGAGTTGTCCTCATCCTTTTCATATAGCTCACAAATCCATACAGAGAATAATGTCCTTTAGGACAACAACATATGCCGCTTGTCCAGTTCACATATATGACTTTGGAAGTTATGATGTCGATAAATGATCGCCATGTGAACACAAAAATATCTTAACTATTTATTCAAGATTTATACTTACCGTTATGCCAACTAGAATATCGTGAAAACATTTATTTCAAACAAATTTAGACCAAGTGCTCCTTTGTACCTGAATAAATGTTCAAATAATGTTATGAACACAAAGGATTTCACAACAAAATCACAAAAGGCTTGTGTGTCAAAAAATTTATCAGACTACAAGTTATTATTTACTAGAACACCCTCCACTAAATTTGTGCCACATAGGCTTTGTGTGATTTTGCTGTAAAATCTTTTATGTATATAGAATTATCGTAAATGGTCACTTGACTCCATGTGCTCCTTTGTCCTCGACTACTATTGGCAATTCGATATTTTGTCAACTTTATAACGCGGAATTACTATAATTCCTTCTATGTGTAAATTGATTTTTATTGACAATAATTTCATGGTCTGATTTTTTTTAATTTTTTTCCCTGGTTTGTGTTTTTCATTGCTCTTTATAATGAAGGGGCATAATGATAAGTGAACAGCCATAAGCAGCTTAATCAAATCTCATTAAATAAATATAAACGAGCCTCCCCAAAGATTAAGAAAATTATTTATACTAGCTGTTTGTTTGGCACTGACCACTAGTAAGAAAGGCGCAAGGGCCCTATTTATAATCGTAGAATTAGACCCGTTGCTTTAAATTTTAGAATTCCTCACTATTTTTTGTGAATCTCAAAAGTCACCACCAATTCCAATTTTTCGAGATTAAATAATTCATTTAAATATTGGAATTTGCATGAAGGTCATCTTCACCACTATTTTTATTATTCCTATTATTTTGAGAACGATGGTACGAAGACCCGCCAACTAGGTTCGCTAATTTTTAAGAGAAATACACCTGTCGTAGCAACAACTTTCTAATAAATTGGGTTCGATATGTGCACAACATATCGAGTCATCCTATAGGCCTTAGAAATATTGATTTAGGGTCATGGGTATCGCTCGAAACTCTCAAAAGGAGAATCAAGTTAGGGCCTATCGATAACTTTTAGTCTAGTGACATCTTCTTCGCTTATAAGCAATTGAAAATGTTGCAAGCTTTAATTTTATGGAGTGTCTACATATTTAACATAAAAAAAAAAAAAAAGAGAAAACTCGAGGCCTCCCCCTCTTTATTATTATTATTGGTTTTATGAGTTATAATTATTTTGCTATTAAATTTCGAGTTATTTAATTTGGGGATAATTGTTTCAGGTCACGGACGGGGCTCGTCCTTGACGGTAGTCCACAAGCACGGACCATGCGCGCAACTGGGCCGAGTTCACTCACCCAGCCCCACTCAGATACTCGCCCACGACCAGTCCCGGGTCGACTCGCTCCACTCGAGGCTCTCCGACGCCCTGGCAGAGCCCGGCAAAGTCCGAGATTCCAAAGTTACCCTCCCGGCGAAGTCCGGCTCCGTCGTCGGCTCCGGCAACTACATCGTCACGATCGGGATCGGGACCCCGAAAAAGGATCTCTCCCTCATCTTCGACACCGGAAGCGGCCTCACGTGGACTCAGTGCAAGCCCTGCGTCAGATCGTGTTACGCTCAGAAGGAGCCGATCTACGACCCGACCGCGTCCAGCTCCTACTCCAACATCACATGTAACTCGGTCCAGTGTGCCCTACTCGTCTCCGGCACAGGTAATGTCAGAGATATTATCATATTATCATACGTTCTATAATGTAACATGGAGATAATGTTTCGCTCCGGAAGCATCTTCACCTCCAAAACTACGTTGTTTTAATTAAAAAATAATTATATCCAACTGCATAGTTTTAGAGTTGGGTCGGAACAAAATTTTCAAATTTTTATCATATTTAATAATTGATTGTAAAGCCTGTAAATAAGTACACATATATATATATATATATATATATATATATACATAGAAAAATATTAAAAGAGTTAAAGAATCAAATACTTTTATAATAGCAGTTCTTGTAGCGCCTGCAATAGATTGGAGAAAAACATTTTGCGCACTATCTTAGAAATTTAATACAAAATTTACTAGTTATAAAAAAATTGCAGCTAATTTGATGACGTATAAGATTTTAATCCACCATCATTCATTGTTGTTATTTATAATATGAACTTAACAAGGCATAAGTATTTGTTGGACCAGGTAAAAAAAAAATCCTTACTTAATCCTTCATATTTCAATCTTCTTTTTTTATTTTTTATTTTTCTGAATTCCAACAGGTAACCAGCCGAGTTGCTCCGGTTCGACCTGCGTTTACGGGATCCAGTACGGAGACCAGTCATTCTCGGCCGGTTTTTTCGCAAAAGACCGGCTCACCCTGACCCAAACGGACGGGTTCGACGGTTTCCTCTTCGGGTGCGGTCAGAACAACCAGGGGCTCTTCGGGGGCTCGGCCGGGCTCATCGGGCTGGGCCGGGACCAGGTCTCGCTCGTGTCCCAGACCGCCAAGAAGTACGGTCGGGTCTTCTCCTACTGCCTACCGTCCAGCTCCGGCTCGACCGGGTTCCTGACTTTCGGGAAAAGCGGGTCCCCCACTAGGGCCACGAAGTACACTCCCCTCGTGACGTCAGCGAGCTCCCAAGCGGCGTCGTTTTACTTCCTGGATCTGAACGCGATCAGCGTCGCGGGGATGAAGCTCGCCGTGCCGGTGGCGTCGTTCTCCGCGGGGACGATCATCGACTCCGGAACGGTGATCACGCGGCTCCCACCGGACGCCTACGCGGCGCTGCGGACGGCGTTCCGGCGCGCAATGGCGCGGTACCCGGCGGCGCCGGCGCTGTCGATCCTGGACACGTGCTACGACCTGAGCGGGTACCGCGCGGTGGCGGTGCCGAAGATCAGCCTGTTCTTCGGTGGCGGCACGGAGGTGGCGGTGGACTCGTCGGGGGTATTCTACGCTGCGAGCCCGTCGCAGGTGTGCCTCGCGTTCGCCGGGAACAAGGACGCCAGCGATGCCACCATCTTCGGGAACGTTCAGCAACAGACGCTCGAGGTGGTGTACGACATCGCTTTGGGGAGGGTGGGATTCGCTGCGGGAGGGTGCAGCTAGATAGAATTGCTCTTCAAGTGTGTCATTTGGGCCTCAAGGGCTATTATTTATAGGGCATAGAATTTAAAATATATATATATATATATATATATATATATAGAATAAGAAAGAAGAAAGTATTCAAATCTATTATTTTGGTACATAAGCAAAGTATGTGCTTATGTTTGAAGGGAAAGATATTGTGGTTATGTATATCTTTTTTCTATGGGTTGTTTTGATTTCGAGATAATTAAAATGTTGCTTATAGAATTGTTAGTGCATTGGCCACTTTCATTCTACTTCTTACCCTTTTATCTTTTTTTCAATTCTTATTTACAATTTCAACTCTTCAAAGTTTTTACTAGTAGTTTGGGAAGGTAAATTGTATTTCATCCTAAATCTGATCTACCAGTCAAATTACAGATTTACTTTATTCGTACTTTCATAAAAATATGAGAGCACTATACATGTGTCGTAAAGGTTGCTGAAATAAGTTTTCGTCAGTGGTTCACAGTATGAATGATGTGGTGTTGCTGTCCAACGTAACCCTTTTTTTTTTATATGAACAATTTTTTTCTAAATGATATAGATTTTAGAACAATATGAAGATTATATTTCAAGTTTTTTTCAATGTACTCTTTTATCTTGTGTTGCAACAAAAGAGGTTTTTAATCTATACATATGTGCTTTAGAAAAAACCATGCTAGTTGGAAAATCATATTTGAATAATATTTGTGTTTCAACACAGACAGATATGGTAGGCAAAATCCAAATCTAAAGGAAGGTTTTACAATTTCTTCCCTAATAATAATTATAAAATTGTTCATAATATATCCATATCGATACTATTGTGAAGTCAAAAGACCCTTTGGTTTATTCAATTATCATTAGTATAAGTTTATTAAGAATAGGAGATAAAAATGACAATTCAAAATTTAAATTTGAAATATGATTTCAAAATTTCTACACTTTTCATAACCGTATCTATTACGGTTTTCAAATCTAATAACTCAAAAATCATATTCCAACTATTAATAATCCTACACATAAACTCTTCCAAATATTTTATATCTATCAAAAGCTATTGAACAAGAGTGAAGCAAGTGTGGTATGACTAATTGCTAATAATGCATACTGTTTTAACTGTTAAAACTAAATCTATCCTGTATTTAGTTAATATTACTCTTAATATAATCTCTGTTCTAACCTTTAGAAAAAATTATTTCATTTGTTTATTTACTCTATTACAACTCTCTCAGAAAAGGGACTCCCCCAGTCACATATGACGATGAACCCCAACATTTGAGGATGGGTCCCACTCTATATACAAGTGATGGAATTCAGCCAATAATTATTTTTTCGGAAAATATAGCATTACTCCCAAAATAATGGTCCCTGTCCCTGTCCAGGTGTATACACATCTAATGGGCGAGAGAAATAAATACTTCTCAAAATATATTCAAATGTAAATGGGAGAAAGAATTTATATAAATCCTCTGATATATTGGATAAGGGAGGTATTCAAAACATAGGACAAAAAATAGTAAAACATTAAAAATTAGATAATTATTTCGGGGCTAAACCAAAATTGAAATGGAGACAGTTAGAGGGAACATATTTTAAGTATGTCAGTGTAATCAGGCTTGTATGCATTTAGCGCTCATAATGCACCCAGTGATCTGTCATTAGATGACTGTTATGTATACATTGAAAATTATGATTAGCAATTTAAGATTTAAACTTGTTATTTTACAAACTGCAATGTTTTGAAAAGTTTAACTCCGAATAGATATAATAAGTTTAAAACTTGAATCGATAACTAAGATTATCAGTGTACACACAACTCCCTATGTGATATATTTTTGGTCCTACGTAAATACGAGTCTGATAGATATCAATGCGTCGCAATTTTTCTCTTTCTTTTTCATAGCGCACAAAAAAAAACAAAAAAAAAGGATGCGACCGATCCAAACACAAGACAGAGCACGTGACCAAAGTCGAAGGTTGCTTTTCTCAATACGACGCCGTTGGGCAAGTTGAAAGGGATCCAGTTTCCACCGCCTGCGCAAATGGGAGGGACAAGCGCATCAGCAGCTGTAGCCAGTAAAATTTCGTACCTCTCGAGCATGGATGGAGAAATTGCGCAAAGCCAGATTCCCCCTCGGCTTCATTTGCTCTTGACGCTCTCGCCCAATGAAGGTCTCTCTCTCTCTCTCTCTCTGTACTTTAACCTAAAGATTTATGCCCCTACACAGAGTATGATACATTGAAACAAACTTCACGAATTTCACTTGTATTGTGGCTATGTGAATTGGGTATGATCCCTGCAACATCTTGAATGGTGGGTTCGAAGAAATGGTTTTGAATTCCGTTGTAGATAATTCGATCCAAATCCCTAAAAGGGTCTTTTTTGTTGAGTGTTGTTATATTCAGGTGTCTGTAGGTTGTAATTGTCTTATACCAACAAAGGTCACTCCCTCTGTCTTCTTTCTCTCCCTAGTTTAACCTAAACATGATAGATTGAAGAAAACTGCATCAAATTTCACATGTAGAGTGGTAATGTTTACTGGGTCTGAATTGGGGCGTAACATCTTGAATGCTGGTTTCAATTCTGGGCCCCGAATTTGGGTTTGAGTTGGGTTTTTGTTTTTTTTGGATGTCACTGATAATTAGATTATTTCGTTGGATTCACATAACAGTTAATCAAGCCCTTGATGGTTGTTCAGGCTTTTGATAGATATAGAGATTTTCAGACAAAAGGGCTTCCATCTTTCCCCTGTGAGCGCCTTCCAAGTACAGTTCAATTAGCTCTGCTTTTATATGGCAAACTCAACCCTAAAAAAGGAAAGGAATACATTTGGATTGGCACCTCCTCAGTACAAAAGATATAAAATCAAGCTGAAATTCGCAGTTCTTAGTGACAATCTAATATTTATGTATTTCCATATGGTTTTCGTGCCTCTTGCTCTTCTTGATAGACTTCATAAGTACATCCCACTGTTTTATTTATTTGCTTTAGTTTTAAATTTCATAGGTCCAAGTACTGCTTTTAATGACTCTATTGTGATTTTCAATTCTATTGCAACTCTGGCAGAAGAAATTGATGGTTCAGCTCTTCTTTAGTAACCCAGATGGGCGAAGAGTGAAGTGAAGCAATTGATTTGATGGAAGCTCAAAGTCGACAGATATAAACTCATATGAAGAGGTGCGTCATTGGTTGGTGATAATGGCACGATCATATTTTATCCTCATTTTGTAATGCTGATTTTCTGCTTGTCTATAGAGGATCAATCGGAAATGGTTAAAATTATTTACTAGCACAGAGACTGGCTTAAGGTCAGATTCTTTCATGGGGCCTGTCACTAAGAATCTGACTTTATACCTATCGATGTTCCATTTGGTTGGTATATTATTGCATCACATAACAGCTGGTGTCTAGTTAGGGTGACAATATAAGTCCATGCAACAAAATCCTGAGACTCATGGAGCAATTTTATGAAATCGTCTTTTCCCTCTCTCTCTCTCTCTCTCTCTCTCTCTCTCTCTATATATATATATATATATATATATATATATATATATCTCTGTGTCTCTCCACCCCCTTCCCCTCCTAATTTTTTCGTCCTCTTTAGTTCTCCCATTTTGTGCCAGTTCTAGCCTTATTTACTTAGTTTTTTTGATAAGCGAAGCATATTTTTCCCTTGATGGGTAAATACGCACTCACCAACCTAGAAAGACTATGTACGTTGATGGAGGATGGGCATAGGACCACAATAGATTAAGTAATACCAATATTATTACGTCCACTTCTTGTGATTGATCATACTTTGAGAACTTAATTGAACTTTTTTCTGCTGTCCATTTCACACTTCTTGGGTATTCACAGTGTTGTTTCTCAAATTATCTTTTAAATATATTTAAACCTACATTTCTTTCCCCTTTTTAGAGAATGTGGTGAAAATTATTTCTTTCCTCTTTGTAGAGAATGTGGTGAAAATATGTTAATCTTTTCATTCTTCTTTTTGATTGGTAAATACTAACAAACCCACTTGAGCAACAAAAGTAATTTGTACCATTGACCTTATCTCGCCAAAGATATATACACATAATGGTACCACATAATTTGTTAATCTTTCAATATTTCTAATACCTTATTATGCACTTGCAGGGGAAAAAGATCAAATTTTAACCTCCCCCCTCTTGAGTTGTCGGCTTAGTAACATATAATAATGGCGGATTGGTCCAGAGTGCCAGATGATCTTTTAAGGTTAATTGCTAAACGACTGCACTCCATTGAAGATTATGCATGCTTTGGTGCTGTGTGCCGTTCATGGCATATGGTTACTCTTCAGAAGGATTGCTCATCAGACTCAAAGGTTCCATGGCTAATGCTAACACAGGCGGAACCCAATGACAAGTGCTCATTCTATTGTCCTTCCACTGAAAAGGTATATGAAATTCCATTGCCAGAGATCCATGGAAGACGTTGTTGGGGCTCTTCCTGCGGTTGGTTAGTTACTGTTGGCACTGATATGAACATTTACCTACTAAATCCTTTATCTCGAGCCCAAATTCTACTCCCACCACTTCAGAACTGTTCGAATCTGAACAAACTTGTTTGTCACCCTAGAATATTCCGAGACAGTTATATAAACAAAGTCATTGTACACTCAAGTCCTTCTTCTTCAGATTGTGTAGTTATGGCGATCTTTGCCGAATTCGAAAGGTTGGCCTTCACAAAACCACACGATGAAGCTTGGATTCCAATGGAGAGCCATGCTGGGCCATTTGATGACATCATTTACCTCAATGGTAATTTCTTAGCTGTCAACCCTAAAGGACATGTTGCGATTCATGACTCTACTGGGATCCATATGAAGACGCTAATTTTTACACCGTCGTCACCTGTGGATGAGTTGCTTTATGAAGCAAAGTATCTCGTAGAGTTAAAAGAGGGGGAGATTTGCATGGTCATTCGACGTCTTTTCGAGACTGGGATCACCGAACCCTCCCATATAAAAACATGGGGTTTTGAAGTTTACGAGTTGGATTTTCACTCTAAGGAGTGTACAGAGATCAAAAGTTTAAACCACGAGTCTCTATTTCTGGGTAACAATTATTCCTTCTCGGTTCATTACCCTGAATGCAGGAAGAACTGTGTGTACTTTAATGATGACTACATTGGAATGGGGAACACGAGCGCCCCGTCTAGCTATGATATGGGGATATACCGTTTTGAGGATCGCAAGATAGAGCCTTATCCTGTGGGATACGATACTGTTTCTACGGTTACTCCACCGCTTTGGATCAAGCCAAGCTTTTTTTAATGGGGTCCATGTTACCTTTGCCGTTCGTGCAAGATTTACCTCTTCAGAATTACATATTGTCCTTGTAAGTTTTCTTTTTGTTTACCAACTTTTCTAATGTTTGTATAACCTTTTCACTGTCTCCGTATCTCAATAGCTCTTCAATTGACTCGGGTTGTAACAATGCAGAGTTGATATTCGATTTCTGGGAGGGCTTTGTTCTGCATTTACCTGAACTCACATTTACCCAAAGATTAAATATGTTGTAATACAAACAAGCAGTGAAATTGTGGATGCATTTTCTCCTCTCCTTTCTCTTCGTATGCGAATTTTTTCTGGTTTTCTGCGACAAGAATTACAGGCTAAATTCATGTTTTCCAGCTTCATCCTTGTACTGAGGACAGTTTTTTTCTATATCTGCTTGGCTAAAAAGGTGGTGCCGTTATTTGGATGGAAAGGCCTTTGTTATGAAGTACAGCTACATGCTACAAAGAGACTGGAGTTCCAAAGTTTGGACTTACGGATATACGGGTCCCAAAGCTATATCATTTGAAAAATAATGCCTACTCACTAATTTTTTTTTTAGCAAGACGACTTAGTTTTGGGCCCTAGACTCGGATAAGTCTCGAAGTACTTAAGGTACTCTTTCTGTTGTTACAATTAATTTCTAATTTTCTATTATTTGAACGATTAAGTATCACCAAGTTAAATGAAAACAACCAAGTTAAATGAAAACAACATTCGTTGCTTTAGCCGGTGGGTTTTGTTTTTTTGTTTTTGTGTGATTACAAAGGAGGCTCGAAGCTTAATAGGAAAAAGAACAAGCTACATTGTTTTTGCCGCTTTAAAACCCACTCAAATGTCACATGTGAGGGAAGGGGCTTCGGTGCACAGGATTCAAACGACCTTCATTATCCATTATTCCTTTTGAGTAAGTTACAAATTGAAACATTCTGATAAGTCAAAAATTAGGTTAATGTAAGCTCCCAACTGAACCTTATTTGTATACTAAATTAGTAAATTAGTGTAAAGATAAGTGTAAAGATTACGCATTTGAATTCAAGGGGGACAAGTTGCAAGCATGTAGAAATTAAAACGATAAACATGTTTCCCCCTATTTTAACAAGTTACAAACATGTAAACAACTAACAAAGAGTAAAGATTTGCCTAATGGTATAAGATTAAACAGGTAAAAAAAAAACAAAAAAACTCTTAACCATTAGTATTATGACTCCAAGAGTTAACTTAGGGTACCCTAAGCCATTGACACCTTGGTCACCCCCACCAACATTGATGAACAGTATAATGACCCTTTGTCTTTCACCTTGAGTGACCCTTTGTCTTTCACTTTGCTGTGGAAAACCCACCCATGAAATCCGCGTCCGACGGCGATGGATTTGTCAAAACGCTATACACTCTCTCTCCCTCTCTCTCTCTCCTCCGGATTGGTGCTATGGTTCTCTCACCCAAATCAAAGACTTTCACAAAGTCTCTATTTTTCTTTTTCTTTTTTATTGTTTCACTTTCGCATGCCACCTTTCCTTCATTAGCCCTTTTGCTACGCCTGCTATCGCCACTACTATCTCCCCCTTCTCGCTTCCAAAATCCCTTTTCGGAAACCCTAGTTCTCAATTTAAGGCATCAGGGGGGGAAAAACGAAAACAATCCCAGAATAGGTAATTAATTACGTATGTGAGCAGAGACCCATTGTGCTTTTTTCTTGCATCTTGGGTGGGTTCCTTTGTGCGGATCAGATCCTGTAATTTTTTTTAAAAAAAAGAAGTTTTGTTTTACCCAGGTGCTTTCTCAAGAAATTGATCGGTTAATGTAGATGGCATTGTTGTTGATTCTTGATTTGATTCTGGGTCTGTTTTAATTTCAGGTTTCGTGGATTTGGCTGTGATTTGGGAAACTATGGTGTTAGAACTGGTGCTGTTAGAACTAGTGCTATCAATAAATTTTGGTGCTTAAAAGGGTACTCTTAATCCTGACTTGTCTTGATCGGTTGATGGATATGGCATCTTCTTGGTTTAATTCGGGGTTGTTTAATTTTTTTCAGGAGCTTTTTTCCTTATGGCGATTTCGCCGTGATTTGGGAAATTATGATGATGTGATTTGAGCTGAGCTGGTGCTTTGATAAATTGTGGTGTCTAGTAGGTAGTTTCTCTGTGCTTTCTGATCTTATCGCCCGGCATGGAGAATCACACTGATGTAGAAAGCAGTCCATTGTTGAGGTGCTTTCATTTGCTTTGATTGACTTGTGTCTTTATGTTGCACGATTGAAAATATTCTATGAAAATATTGCAGAAGTTCGGGTTCTTTTGTTTTTACTTGCTTAGTTTAGATTCTAACTTTACTTTTAGTTACTTCACAGCGAGATTTGTATAATCAGCTGGGAGTAGTGATTGCTTTGAATCCTTCTTTTACGTTACTTCTTTCAGAGAAAGCAGTCCCTCTAGTTGGATTCTTAAGTCAAAGTAAAACGGCAAAGAGTGGCAATCAGTTTTGTTCTGAAGACCCTCCATTAGTTTGGTGTTAATATTAATATAGCCTTTAGCTAGTGAGAGTGCCAGTAGAAAGGTTGGTGGAGAAGAAGCTGATTCTCTTATGGCATGTTTTGGTTCGTGAATGGATTAGAGAAAGAATAGAGTAGTCCTTCCATGGAAATAAAATATGTAAGGAATAACTATTCTCATGGAGCTTGAGAAAATGGCTATTTTTGATTGGACTGGAATAGGGCTTGAATAGAAATAGTTTTTCCAAGCTTCACTAGCTGTTGCTATCCCAAAAAAATACTCTTATATTTGAATCCCATTTGCTTGAGATGTTGTGGCGTTTCCTTGTTGGTGTTTGTTTACACTTTATAACCTTTAACTGGGACTTTGTTTTTAATGACATATGATTAATCAATACGTTCTTGTTGTATCTAAATTAGTAAGACCATGATGAGATTTAAATCGCTTCTCACTTTATAAGTGACATTGGTGCGAATTTAATGTAGGAATTTGGAAGTGACATATTGGAGGGCATAGTTTAAATTTGAATGGAGTTTTTCAGTTTCATGCTGTTGTCTCGGTCCGTGATGATGGATAGATACGAGAATTTGTTGGGGCCTGATCTAAAATACTTGGACCCTGTTAGAGTAATAATATAAAATCCACAAAAAGTTGTAATGATCTCAAAGTGTATAGGCAATAGATAGAACATTTTTGGAGCTGTTGAGGATCACTTGAGTCCGCTCTATGTAGCTCCTCCCCTGTTTTAGTTTCACATATAAGGAAATATGAGATAGTTATCGTGCTTATTTCCCCGAGGATATCTTGTTGAAAACTTTCCTGACTCCCAACCAATCAAAATATGGATTTTGTTAGGAATTTCTTCTATACCTTTAATCTCTTCCCCACCCCCCCCCCCCCCCCCCCCCCCCTCTGATGTTTTCTGTGGGTGGGATGTAACTTTGCAGTCATGTGCACATGCAGTTTGGTCGCTGCTGTCTCATATGGGCTTGCTTCAATGGCGATGGTGTTTATAAATAAGGCAGTTCTCATGCAGTATATGCACTCAATGACTCTTCTCACTCTGCAGGTATTTGCTATGCAAATTTCTAAAACACATTTGGTTTGTTGATTGATGTAACTCTGAGTTCTTAGCCATTGATAGATTTTTTTTTAAATTTTTTATTAATTATGTTGCCTTAGCAATTGGCCACAACCTTGCTTATACACTTTGGACGAGTGATGGGATACACCAGAGCAAAAGGAATAAATATGGAAACTGCAAAAAAGCTTGTTCCAGTTTCATTATTCTACAATGCAAATGTGGCCTTCGCTTTAGCAAGCTTGAAAGGAGTTAATATACCAATGTATATTGCGCTAAAAAGGCTTACACCGCTTGCTGTATTAATAACTGGATTTTTCTCAGGCAAGGGGAGGCCTACCACACAGGTTTGTCATTGTCTTCTAGATTTATCATGTAGAAATGTAATTCATTTTTGTGATCAGTAGACAACATTACCTTGTGGCAGTGTTCTACAAAACGTGAATGCTAGTTTGGTGATTAGGCTTCCTTTCAGCACCTTAAATTATTTTTTCTCCATTTTAAAATATCCTTTTGAATTGAAAATTTTCTAATTTTATAAGTCCTTTTTATTTAGCACTATCTCATCTTTCATCAAAATAGTGGAAGAAACTGAAAATCATCCAATTTATCACCAAAAAGTTTTCCTTTTATAAATAGCAACAGATTCGTCCTTTACATGACCAAAAGGGTATGAAACCAATCACTGCAGTTGTCTTTTTGAACTCTTCATAATAACTCTTCCTAGTTCAGTGATTTTTCTAAAAATTTTTGTCTGCTTCCCCTACATGATTTTTATTATATGTCTTTCAATTTGGTGTCTGCTCAATATAGTAACTGTAGTGCCTTTTTTTACATGCATGGAATAAAGCCTAGATCTACAGTTTCCAGAAGGGTAGTGCTTTACTAATAGAGTTAAAAAAACTCTGACATATTGGCATGGATTGCAGTTGCATAATATGTTTGATACTTTCAAAAGAATAATTTCTCGCTTCCTAAAGACGAGCATCTTTTGGACTTCTGTTCCTGAATTCAATGACTTCTTCTAAACTGAACTAGCCCTCCTCTTTATTACAGGTAACTCTTTCAGTAACGTTGACTGCTGCTGGTGTCATCATAGCAGCACTTGGGGATTTTTCTTTCGACCTTTTTGGGTATAGCATGGCTCTTGTATCTGTGTTCTTTCAGGTTTGAACCCCCATATTTTTTTCCCCTCTTTAACATGTTTCACTGAAAACTGTGAATAGAACTTTGTTATTTGAACTTCCAATTTTATTTTTTTGCTACTGATCACTTTTTACTGCAATTCAGACCATGTATCTTGTTCTGGTGGAGAAGTCTGGTGCAGAGGATGGGCTTTCATCTGTTGAGATTATGTTCTACAACAGCTTTCTTTCTCTTCCATTTCTACTATTGCTGATCATACTTACAGGAGAGTTTCCAGATTCGTTGTCATTATTATTTGCGAAGGTAAGAAATTTCTCAACTACAATATAGATTTAAATGGCAGATCTTGATATATAAAAGGAATTAGTGGATTAGATTTGTTTCAAGATTGCTAGGACCTTATCTCGGAAAGGTCAGTTTGCGGGAGCATATTTTTGGGAAGCTAAAGAGCAGCTTTTCAGTGGTAGCATATTCGGAAAAGCTGTTTTTTTATTTTTTATTTTTGCTGTTTTGAGCTTCCTGAAAAGTTGCCAAACCCTATTTTTATCAAAAAAGAGCTTTTTTTCAAACGATAAGCTCCAATATAAGCTCCCCAAAGCTGATCCAAACTAAAGGTTTTCGTATTGATCTACTATGTTCGTCGTACATAAAGGTTATTTAGTGATTATGGCCAATTTTGTCATGGCTTAACATGAATTATATTTATGATGGACAGAGTAATTCATTTGCATTTTTGGCGATCCTCATTCTTTCATTGGTGATGGGCATTGTTCTCAACTTCACTATGTTCCTATGTACCGTAGTCAACTCTGCCCTAACAACCACCATTGTCGGAGTCCTCAAAGGCGTTGGATCAACGGTACACACAAAACCTCCTTTCTTTCCTTATGTTGTTGAGATAAACGGAAGCGTGACTTTCTAGTTTTATATTCATCGAATGAACTACTGTTCCGTAGCACTATCTTCTTGAAATTTAATTCCTATATAATTGGATTTCACTAATGCTACGCATCCCTACTAAATCCCGAAGATATTATGCATCGAACATGTGATAGAGGATAATCAGGTAATGTCACTAAAATGTTCAGATATTAATCCATTGCCTCTCATTCATGTGCTGACACCTCAGCATTTTCGGGATTTGGTTGGGATTTGCTGGGACATGGGCTTGCTCAGACTTTTTTCCTTGCTTCAAACTATTTCCTAGGAAGTTCAAATTCACATTTTCCTGATCACAGAACTTATATTATGTTTTTTTTTTTTTTTGGGTGCTCATCAGGCCCTGGGTTTCATTGTACTGGGTGGAGTGAAAGTGCATGTTTTAAATGTGAGTGGATTAGTAATAAACACTGCTGGTGGTGTTTGGTATTCCTACGCCAAATATCAGCAAAAGAAGAAGACTAAGCTTCCCAAGTTATCGTCCGATGTTCAGGATCATCGCAGATGAATTGTAACGGGTAGTAGTTGGTCGTTGTTGCTTTACATTTCGAATTCAATGTTAAATTTCTAAACCCATTTATGAATCGCAAGCTACATCATTCCTCGTTCCTCGTTCGTTAATGGAATGATGTGCATACCTTCATTTTTTTTTTATTTTTTTTATTTTTTTAAGGTACTGCTTTTGTATCAGGGATAATTCCTTGTAGCTTGAAATGTTTTTCAAGATTTGAGAATCCACCGGAGAAGTTAAAGCACTGGAACCATATAATATCCTGATAGACTCAATTGCTTCAACTGATGAACTGATGTATCATAATGGGAACGAGTGGTCTAGCCTCATTGTTGAACTTGCTCTGATACTGAATCAAGTTTTCATCCTATAACCGATTGTGGACCGAATCGGACATGCTAATGATACAACGTCAATTTCTATCCTAGAACTAATTTGCAATGGGTGGTGTGACCCCATTCATATAATGCAGTACACAACTAACCCTCTTGTCGGTTCAAGTTCAGCTCTTCCCGGCAGACACAAACGGGCAGGTGAAACCCATACACGAGCTTTGGTGCCATTTGAAGTTTTCAGTCCATATGGGATTATAATGGTCCCTTTATTGTTGTTTGATGAGAACTCCAGTGAGAGATCAATTAAGCATTGTTGCCTTAATTCAGGTTGCCATGATCTGTGGGTGGCTCATGTTTGATTCACTTGAGGGTGTAGAGATAGTTGTTTTGGCATTATTATTATTATTATTTTTACATTTACCCGTGGCTAAAATAAATGAAATGCACAGAAATTGGGGTTAAAACACAAATGCAAGTATATCTATTCATGCAGTACATTGAATTAAAAGACTTGGCCAAACTTGACCTTTCAAAGTTGAAGAGGATAAAAATGGAAGACAATTTTCCCACTGAACCAGCTCCGATTATAAAGCTTTCCGATGGGAGATCACTTCCAACTAGTTGTAGCAAAAACACTGCCACTGACATTCAAAAATCCACGTAACAAGCGAAAAGAATACTGCATTTTTAAGAGGCTTCGATGGGAGATCACTTCCAACTAGTTGCAGCAAACACACCGCCATCGAGATTCGAAAGTACAGGTAACAAGCAGGGGAAAAAAAAAATACTGCATTTAGAAACGATATCGCACATAATCTAATTAGGAGAAGGCAAAACAAGCTGCAAAAACTGCTTTTATTTTCAAAAATTGAGAGACTTCTAAAAACTGTGGAGACAAATCCAAATTTTTAAAAACAGAAACCAGGTCAGTTCAAGAACCCCAAGAGACTAAGGGCTGATTTGATACGATTGAATGAAATGTAATGATGCGGAATTGATTTCAAAGGGAATCCCCCATTCCACTGTCATCCCCATCAGAAGCTCAAAAAGAGCTAAAGCACACGAATGACAGCTCATTCTTATGCTCTTGTTGAGGTATGACAAGAATGGACAATGGAGTAAAACATTCCAATGACGAATGATTCTTTAAAATTCATTCCATCGTATCAAACGAGCTCTACCATCTGTAGAACAAATCAAGTACCTGGCAGAAGCATTTGAAGCAGCTCCTCAACCCTCATACATAAGCAGGCTCCTCCAAGTACTAGATATTTGGAGGGGGGGCGGGCCCATGCCGCAAGAGAGATTCACAGATAAAGAAGCAGCTAAGAGTGTAGCCGGCTGGAACCCAAAACTAATCAAAATTGAAGATCATATAGCAGGGCAGCGAGGAACGAAACCACAAGAAGTGTAGAACCACAAAACCAACGAAGCAGAACTAGTAGACACCTCATACAAAAAGGGAAACAAATAATTTTCAGCAATCAGCATTCTGGGTGCCTTAAAATTTCAGAAAATTAATTTATATAAGGAAACTACAGCTACTCCACAGAGAACAGACAAGGAAGCATGAAATAAAGTCAGAAGGAAACTTATCCAAAAGCAAGAGCCGAGGCTGCGCAATTTAAACAATGCAGTAAAGATGTCCAAGCATTCTAAACACACAAAATGCCAGTATCTCCTACAAAGGCAACTGACTTTTTAGAATTCAGCTCCTGCTACGGCGTCGATCCTTCAGTCCATTTCTGCAAAATCAAGAGACAAGAGACAAGAAAACAATTCAAGTCTTTACCATAATAATAATAATAAATAAATAAAAAAATTCAAGGTGTTTCCAAGCGACAGTTTTTGTTCTCAGTAAACCGAGGATGGCAACATGGCTAAATTTTAAGCAAACATAAATGGGCAGTTTAATGCTAATAACTAGCAATTATGAAAATTCCAGTAAAAGTCTCCCAAAATGCTCCAACCTCAATTCAGTTCCTTGAAAAGGATACGTCAACTTTGTTTATCCCTTGCAAAATAAGTGGATAAAAGATACAAGATTTGTCACCCTTCAAGAAAAGGATAATATTTTCACATGGTCCAACGGGTCAACTTGTTTCGACCTGTACCCGCATGTACCATTTTTGGCAGGTCTACTTGCTATCATACATAAGCTAAGTCCCCCCATTAAAGTAAACAGATATATATAGGCAGCTAGATACAAAAACAAAGCACCTCATCACAGCATATATGAAAAATACCCTAACATATAGATCAGAAGATTGTGGCATAAACCAAATCTTCACCACAAGTGGAGAAAAAATGACGTATGCAACCATCTAACAGCGAGCCCATTCTCCCAGCCTGTCCATGAATAAGCTTCAGATTGCATGTCTTAAACGTTTTCCAAACAGTAAATTGGTCCTACAAATATTTTAATAAGCAGTGACAGAAACTTCACCCATTGGCATAAGGCAGCTCATCGCGTCCACGGTATGGGGGTGACTTGCTAGGGCTGCGTCTACGAGGAGGACTGCGACTAAGGCGCCTAGGAGATCGAGCACGGGGACTATAAGATGACCTGCAGTGATAAATATGTAAGTAGATTATTCAGACTGGTATCAATTGTAAGCTGAAGGTTCCACAACTGCACAAACATCATGCCTGACAAAGGTCCTCTCAAAACAGGCAAGGCCTACATTTTGGAAATTCAGACACCCAAAATTGAATACTTGCTTCAAAAGTCTCACTCTTTTAGTATTTTGGATCAGTGAAAATAGAATATCACAAGTAGAAACTGAAAAAGCCCATGTAGAAGAGGAATAACAATCACAAAGCAATTAACATGGCTGTTAGCAATTATCTAAGAATATTACAATAACTTCTTAATAATGCACCTTCGACCATAGCTCGGGCTCCTTCGGTATCTAGGACTGCGTATAGGACTGCGCCTAGGACTGCGGCTACGGCGGCTTCCAGAACCAACACGTGAACGGCATTCACGGGCAAAATGACCTGGCTCACCACATTCATAGCACTTCAAATCTGAACCACCAGAACGGCCGCGACCCCCTCCACGCCCCCCACCACCACCTCCACCTCTGGAGTTATGAGAAAGCTCAACTCTCCATCCATTCTTGCCTGGGCCATAAGAAGAAAAGGTTGATGAAAATTAAAGGTAATCAAAAACAGAAACACAAACAAACTAGATACATAAGCTAAGTTATTTTAAACGGCATTATGCAATATTTCTTCATACACAGAATAATTCCCACTACAATCAGGTTAAACTGCATAATGGCAATAATGAAGGCTTTGATAGTTCTTTCCGCTTAAAGCCTAATGGGGTTATATCTTGCAACTAGTCCCAGATGCAGAAAGTTTTAAAAGCTGTGAGGGATGGCCAAATCATGTTGTGTAACATCACAGCTTTGGCCACCTTACTGCAGAAGAAAAAGAGAAGGAAAGAAAAAAAATGAAAAGAAAAAAGGGAAAACTAGATCGGAGGCAACTTGTGATGATGAAGGTGGAGAGTCATGATCACAATCAAACAACGAAGATCTGTACTTATTTGGACCAGCAACAATGATGCTGCCATGGACGACCAATGAAGCATGGCAGGAAAAGGGAAGAAGCATGGTGGCTTTTGGTCTTGGAGGAAACGTATGGGGGAAGGAAAATAAAGATGGGGGGAGGAATTATCCCCTACTCTCATTCATTTAAAACCTACATCAATAATTGTTTAGCACATTATCTTAACAAATCTAAGAACATGTATAAGTATGGTCTAGGGAAGTAAAATTATGAATTTCATTAGGGGGCACCTTGGACAGCCTTGAGGACACCTAGGCGACCGCCTTGCCGCCCACCGACCGCCTTGCCGCCATGACAACTATGACTGTGACACATAAAAGGCTCCTACCTTTCGATCTTTAATGGGCAGAGTTCAACTCCTACTTCAAATACTTTCAGTAAAATGTAAGCATATTTTTACTATGCATTATCTAACAAGGCTGCAAATGAACCAACTTTCTCACTCGTTTACAGCTCAAGGTAAAAGTACAATAAAATAAAACTAATTTGCATTCAATCAAGTAGCTTAATAAATAAGCTTGGGCATGAATTAGAAGGCTTGTTTTCAGAAGCAAACATTGCAAACCTAATATGCAGCTTTAAGAAGGGGGGTCGAACTGAGATCCAGTACTTGTTGCCAACAAAAGCCAATAAAGGATGGCTTAAAAAAACCACAGAAGATCTAAAATGGACAAAACAGTATACACACAAGATAAAAACATTTCTATACATACCATCTATATCATGAATTGCATCTTGTGCATCTCTTCGATCATCAAAGTCAATAAAAGCATAACCAGGTGGTCTACGGGCAACCCAAACACTGCAGATAGAGCAATCAGAAAAATAGACAGACTTACGAAAATAATTAGAGTAAGCGCCACAAAGTTCATTGGAAAAAATTCATAAAGAAATTCCATAAAAATTAAAACATGAAATTAAGCTGGCACACGAATACTAGGTATAAAAAAAAAAAAAAAAAAGAGGTAACAAAAGACTGAAAAAGTACAATAAAAAGTCTGCTGCTGAAGATTAGTTCGCATCCGTGCATTAAGTACCAGAAGTAACCAACTAATTTGTAACAGCATGAGTTTGAGATTTATATAAAATTTATTAACCTTCGAATAACTCCATATTGACGAAACTCATCTTCAAGCTCCTGCTCTGTTACCCTTGGGTCCAAATTCCCCACATACACGCGCGACATTCTTTATGACTGTTGGGGGACAGATAAAAATTAACCTCAAATAAGTACACAATCGGAACAAGTTAATTATACAGTCAGGATCTACCATATTCAAAAAAAACATACAGCGAACAGACAGCACAACACAGACTACTTCAAATCTTGGCAACGAGGGCCATAATCCATATCATCATCATCATATATATATATATATATATATATGAAACAACTTCCAATATTTGACATACAACGGAGAACAACCCTGCAACATTAAAAAACTACGCACAAGGACCAAGAACTAGACAACAAAGATTGTCAGCTATTACAAAAGAAAATGTAAACGGTATTCAACTCAAAAGAGCTAAATTTTCTTCCACGAGCACTGCAATACATGAACATCACCAAAATAGTTGGTGAATTGAGTAAAAAAATTCCTCGGAAAATTGCTTCCAACATTACAGCCCTATGAGAAACTCAATCCCTCGAGCTGTTAAAAGGGAAGGGGGCTAACCGTATAAAGACCCACATCAAACCTCCTACTACCCAAATCAAGCATTTCTTGATCGAGTTTTCTTCTAAAGAAAAGGCTTGCAATCTTAAAACAAAGGGAGAAAACCGATCCGGTCTGAATCCAGAACGAGAAACGAAATGCGCAAAACATAAATTCTCAACCAGAGCCTACAAGCACCCATCTTAGGCACCAGCATGAGATTATCTAAATCATATTGAAAAATCATCAATGTTAGCCGCAGAAAGTGAGAGATCTGAACCTCGTGATGAGCAGGCAGTAGAAATCCCCACCAGAGAGAGACAGAGAATTTGGGAGCGTAGAGAGTACAGGAAGAAACCCTAGAGAGAAGTGTTTTATCCTGAAGCCCGAAACCCTAGTACGGAGCTTGCCGCCTATTTATATTTATTTTACAATTTTAAACGACGACGACGGTTTGGTAAAATGTTAATTCTTTTAAATTTTCTTTTATAGGAAAGGGAATACTGTAATGAAAAATTATATAAGATACCCATATTAACCTTCAATTATTTTTGAAATTCTAATTTAGCAGCGACTTGTTTTTTTTTAATTATTTACATTACACAATCCCATAATTTTTAAGTATATTTAAAAACAATAAAAATTCACAATCAAATAAAGCTGAATGTACATGAATATTTTTATTATTTTTTTAATTTAACTTTAAAAAGAAACAATGATGGTCGGTTAAATCAATAGTTGTGGGATCAAATAGAAAATAAAGAGATACAAAAATAAGAAAGCAATTAATGTTTAGAAAGAAATAGAAAGGAAAAGGAAATAAATAATCCATTTGAAAAAACATATATATGCTTTTTCAATGGGAATGATGCTTATCGGCAGCCATTTGAAATATTGTTTAAACAATCAAATTAAGAGAAAAAATTGATAAGCACGAGGTGCATATAAGTTAGGTGTAATTATTTTTTAATGTTTAAAAAAAAAATACATAAGACTCAAAATGATAACACTTTGAGTTTTGTTTTAGTTTTCTTTTGCCTTTTTTATGTATGCACCACACACTTAACTTGGGTGTAGTAGCTGCACCAAAGTTAAGCCTCCTTACTAATTACGTAATCCATATTCCTTTAGTTTTGTATGTTATTTAAATATGTAAAACATGAGTAATTAAAAAATGTTTCTTCCAATTAAGGAAGCATTTATTGTATTTAATTAATGAAATCTGCTCTGTTTCAGTGAGTAATCAACACATGCAGTCAAAAAAAATGGTAACTGATTGTTTTTTTTATAATTTTTTTCAAGTATGAAATTTTGTTTTTCCCCTTGACATAATCTGATCTATATCATAAATTAAAAAGAATGGGCCATCTTTACCACTTCACAAAGTTCATGGTGACACTTCTGGAGCTTTCCTCTCAAGCCATTTTAACAGCCATATTTCAGGAAAGGATCAAAAATAAATTTTTTTTTCTTTACCAAAAGCCATCATAAGTTCTTAAGATGATTAAATTATCTTCCCAATCTGGAGAGAATTAGTTTCCTATAAATATACACTTCTTACAAAGAAGAGAGACTCATTTCTTCCTCCCACAATGGAGCCTTCTTTCAAGTCCAGAAAATCCTGTGTAAACCGTCATTCTTGTTGCGTCTCATATTTTTACGAGTAATGCTACTTATCCCGAAAAAAAACAATCTCACCACTTACATGTATGTACAGGCCCCACATGACACATCTATCACATGTGTTGAGTCTACCTCTGCATGTAACTGGTGGGATTTGAATAGAATTGTTTTTATGAGATGAGTAGCATTTTCATTTGTTTTTGCGTGCAACCATTTTCCCCCCTCTTTTTTTTTTTTTTTTTTTTGGAAACTCAAAACTCAACTCGAACGGACCCTTCGGATCCACCGGAACCTACAAACTGAGGGAAGTGGAGCCTTGCCCCAAGGACACCTCCATGCGAATCGCGAATGCGGATACAGTCTATACATCCTTGAAGCGAGCTTCCCGTGCGGTCACCCTCTCCCAATGCCTTCCTTTATGACGCTCGGATAGGACCCCCGGACTCGAACGGACCCTTCGGATCCACCCGAACCTACAAACTGAGGGAAGTGGAGCCTTGCCCCAAGGACACCTCCATGCGAATCGCGAATGCGGATACAGTCTATACATCCTTGAAGCGAGCTTCCCGTGCGGTCACCCTCTCCCAATGCCTTCCTTTATGACGCTCGGATAGGACCCCCGGACTCGAACGGACCCTTCGGATCCACCCGAACCTACAAACTGAGGGAAGTGGAGCCTTGCCCCAAGGACACCTCCATGCGAATCGCGAATGCGGATACAGTCTATACATCCTTGAAGCGAGCTTTCCGTGCGGTCACCCTTTCCCAATGCCTTCTTTTATGACGCTCGGATAGGACTCCCGGAGGGGTGGTAGAGTGCGCCGTGACTCTACCCAACTAGTAACTGGACCCTCCTTTATGACGCGCGGCTGGGACCTCTTCTTTCAAAGAGGTGGAAAATCACGCCATAAATCTTCATCCAGCGAGATTCGAACCTGGGGTGCCTCAGTATTCCTTCAGGGACTTTGCCACTGCACCACGCCGGGGGCCATTTTCCCCCCTCTTTTGTATGTATGTCCGTAGGTCCGTGTTAAAATTATGTTATTTTATTGTTGCCACTTTCTTTTTCCAGGGTTTTGAGATGATCTCAACCATTTTCGTGGCGGGACTACTGACTGCAAGAATGACCGAAGGTCGATCGGCTGCGAATTGGGCATGTTATTCGGCGATAAATTGTTGGAAGCACACCGCGTTGCTGAGTGATTTTGGCGCAAGAGGCAACGGAAAAACTTTGAACACCAAGGCGTTTCAGACTGCGATTGCAAGTCTCGGTAAAAAGGCGGCCGACGGTGGAGCGCAGCTGGTGGTCCCGCCGGGAAGATGGCTCACTGGCGCCTTCAATTTGACGAGCCATTTCACTTTGCATCTCCATAAGGGGGCAGTTATTCTTGGAGCTCAGGTAATATTTTAATTAATTAAGTGTTAATGTCACCCCGTACGATTGGTTGCGTAGTAAGATATCGAGCCTATCTAAAAATCAATTAGGTTCAATTTTCATTGTTCGCAAATTTATAATATCTACCGCTTTACTTGCAGGTCGACTTGAGGGGTCACATTATGATTTGAGGGGTCAAGCTAGTTCTTTCTTAGTTAAAACCTAATCGTTTCGGACTTGGGGCATATTTCTTAACCCATTTATCCTTTCTCACATAATGCAATACCAATATTAACTATGTGCAGCAATATAATAGTGCAAGGGGTCACCATCCTTGCGCCAATAAGCTCGCCAAACACAGATGGGATCAACCCAGGTATGACATGATACAAGAAAACCATCCATAGGCGACATAATTCCTCACCCGTGGCTGAAAAATTATAGCAAAAAGGACTAATACGACCTTTGCTCGTTGCAGACGGATGTTTTCTTCAGGAAAATTGTTTTTCCTTCGGTTTTTAATCGACAGAATCTTCAATACCCAATTCATAACGAACGATGTGATTCACAGATTCTTGTATGAACACCAAAATCGAAGACTGCTACATAGTCTCAAGAGACCATTGCGTCACGGTTAAGAGCGATTGGAACAAATTTGGGATCGAAGTTGGGATGCCCACCCAGCATTTAGTCATCCGGAGGCTCACCTGCAGGTTCGCCCTTCAGCCCTCATCGCCCTTGGCAGTGAGCTCTCCGGAGGCATCCGTGACATCCGCGTGGAGGAGATCACTGCTCTCAATACCAAGTCAGCGGTGCGGATCAAGACCGCCCCTGGAAGAGGGGCCTTTTTGGAGGACATCTACGCGAAGGGCATAAAGCATAAGACCATGAAGTACATGTTCTGGATGGCCGCCACCTATGCTTCGATCCCCGAGACTGGGGCTGACCCAAAGGCACTCACGGTAGTCAAGAACATCAACTATCGGGACGCAGTTGTGGAGAACATGACAATGTCAGGGAAGCTCGAAGGGATCAGGGAGAGGCCATTCACCGGGATATGCATTTCCAATGTGACAATCCAGGTGGCTCCTAAGCCGAAGAAGGTGCAGTTCCACTGCACCGATATTCGAGGGGCTTCAAGCATCGTGAAGCCCATGCCGTGCGCAGTGCTGCAGCCAAAGGGAGAGGCCTGCGGTTATCCGGTCGACAAGTTGTCGATTGACAAAGTCCAGCTCAAGACTCGCTGATTTTGACTCTCATTGCGGCCCTCCCTCTTCCATGAACCACTTGAAATTTTAAGCACAATCAAGGCCTTTTCTGTAGTTTGCCGTCATCTTCTGATTCTAGTCGTTGAGAAGAATGAGGGAATTACAACCCAAGACTTTGCAGTACTCACTGATACATTTTATCAGATAATGTGTGTGCTGTGTGTGTGGATGGTGCCAGTGTTGAAAGTGCTAGTTCTTGTTTTGAGTAAGGGATCAAAGCACCCCAAGTTTGAGCAAAAATGAGCAGCTTTGCGTTCAATCATCTCGAACAATTACAGAGATCTAATCCCTATTTATAGAGTTTGAGAAGTTAACAGTACTGCAAAAACAGGAAAAAGAACAAAGATTGAATCCAGATTGTATTCAAGAAAAACACTGATATATTGTGCGAACAAACGATACTCGATGAGACTCAAACAACCCTCTCCCTGAAGTTTGCATACAAGAAGATTTAGACTATGAAAAAAAAAAAAGAAAGAAAGATTCCACGTACACCCCAAAATCATGTAATTTTGTTAAAAAATAATTCATATTCATTTAAAAGGATGGCGCCATTTTCGACAAAACTAAAACGTGCTGGGATCGATACTTTTAATCTCAGCCATCCATTTGGAATGATAACAGGTAATAAGAGAGAATATTTTTTTTTTTTGGTCACATAAATTTCGGACGAGTGCCAATTCAGACCCCAATGGCTGAAGATTGCCAATCTAGTCCCAAGGTTTGTAAAAGTGACCAATCTATTAGACTGACAAAACCAATAAATTTGGACCAAAATGCCACATGGAAAAAGGAAGAAACCAAAGGAACGCACAATTCATACAGAGGTTCAAAAGTCTCTATCATTTATTTATTTTCTTAGCTTCTAAAGGTATAATCAATAATACATGTATTTCATTATCGGAAAAGGAAATTTAAGGCTAAGCCTCAGATAAACTACGACGGTTTTAAACAGAAAGGAAAGCTATTACTTTACTCCCATTTCCTTTCTCTTCTATTTTAGAACTCCCAAACACGACGAAGGTGAGAATTCAAGGAAAACCGATAGCGGTTTAAATTTTATATGCGACTGTGATCCAAGCAAATTGGCAAATTTAACCATTTTGAATAAGCCTAAGAAGAGCCATAGAAACAAAGATGAAACATTTGGAATGAAATTCCACAATAAAATGGCCAACAAATAATTGCAACGCAACAGTGTGTGGTTCGCCAACCTAATAGGGCGGATAAAAACAACAAAAAAAAAAAAGACATGAACAAGAACAAAGCTAAGTTATCAGGAATCTATCAGAAGCAATCAAAAGGATTTGATGATTTCACTAATCATCGACTACTGGGTAACATTTTTATGTAAATAAATGGTAAACAAATAACCGAAAACAGTATGTTCTCGGCAATCAGTGGAGACTAGTCAATACAAAAAAAAGTAGATGAAATAGCAATTCCATTTTTGAATCGGTATGTTGTTTTCAATCTGTAAATCACCAAATCTACCGATCAAATACCATAACGGACTTGTGATCTCATCACTGGATAAAAAATTAACTACGCATCTGACTGGAAGAAGAGCAATAGCTAATGCTACAAAAATGACACAAAAGGATCCCTTAACTGGTAATGTTGGACTGCTCAGGTCTGGTGAAACTCATTTTCTCATGTTGATGGTAAACTTGATAAGAAAAATTACATTAAATGCACATTATCACCTTTTAAGCAAATGTAATCTGGAAAGTACTCTACTGGAATTAAGCCATTTAAAACAAGATGATTGCTCTCAGAACAATGATAAGGTCTCGGTCAAGCATCACTCCCAGAAAACAAAACCAAAAAACGTACTAAACACCAGAAAGCAACAAAAATGCTTAATGCTAACTGATGAAACATGGCAGCGAAAAGTTCTGGATACCAAAACCCATTAATGAATCCTTGTTTTATGTGTAATATGCCTCTGCAGACTAAATAAGAAGAGACCCATTCAAAGGCCTGTAAAGTTCTAGTTTTCTTAGTGCTATGCCTCACCCCATTTAAAAGACGCAACTTGACATCAGTTCTACCCGAGGAAATTCATGATCACCAAATGGAGCACCAGGTTGCAGAGAACAAAGTCAGCAAATGCACGCTCGGGCGGTAAGTCCTGCAATTTATAGGCAGAGGAAAGATATTAACAACTAGGCTGCATTAGAATGTTGAAGAGAATGAGAACGGGAATGGCCATTGCAAGGAATGAAATTCATGATTAAATAATCGAGCTTAACATTTATTTGAGGAAGCTCCCAGCATTCTACTTTATTGCGTGCTAGAGTGGGGAAACCAAACATAAGTCTAAATGGTCCATTTGTATACTTAGCTCCACGCGAACGAGAAATCAAATAGAAATTCTTTAACAATCTCAGGCAATATAAACTTTCCATACATCCATCCACTCCCACCCCCAGAAAGATATAAAAATAAAAAAATAAAAAACAGAAATATGCAGGCACCAAATGGAGCATAAGTTGGCCAAACCTTGAATTCCTTGTTTTCTTTGTTAACTTGAATCCTAAGACAAACTGCAGCAAACAAAGCCAGTCATTTTCAGTCACATATATCTTCAAACATAGTACTTCCATACACAGCTCAATCTTAAGATATATATTATACATAGTACTTTCTTCTTACCAGCAAGTACGGCAGTTCCTACACAAGAAAGTACTCCAGAAAGGAAGGAGTTGAAGGGGAATGATCCAACGATAGCCATATAAGCTACCTATCCAGCAGCAAAACAAGAAGAAAGTTACAAAAAGAAAGATAAGAAAAGGGCAGAAAACAAAAAATAACACACACACACACACACACATACACATATAGTAAAATTTTACTTGTAAGCAAAATTTCTGTGGCTGTGATTCTTTTTGAGGGTTGTTCTGGTCAAATAACAATAGAGTAACAAACAAATTTTGCTATGTGGCCACTTTCGGTGTGAAGAGTGTGTGCAGGATGTACATGTAGTATTACCATATATATATATATATATATATATATCAATACCCACCTCCCTACACCCCCACCTCCCAAAAACAAAAAAACAAAAACAAAAACGAAGAGGAAAATAGAAACCAGACTAAGCAAAATTAATGGAACCAAATGAAGATGAATTTCTTCTCTCTCTTTTTTTTTTTTTTTTTTTTTTTTTAATGATTGTTGCATAGCTGCTATAATCCCCATTATTTAATCAGTCACAATCTTCCATTTTGCTTCATCCATCAGAAATGAATACAATGACAAAACAAAAATACTCAGACCTGAGCCGATTACTTAAATACAGAGCCAAAACTCATAGCAAATTGCATCAGATTGGATAGATCTATAAGAAAAAACTAACACTCTGTTCAAATAAAGTCTCAGTACCTGAATCAGAGCAGTGAACACTGCAAAAACCACGTATAGATCAATAACCTGCACCAAGAACAGAAGATTTTTAGTTAGAGAGAGCTATTACATTGAGGTGGGAGAGAATGGAACAACTATTACCATGGACCAAACATGATTGAAGCGTTTCAGTTAATAATAGCATAATCCCATTCAAAAAGTCCAATTATGACCGAAGCAAACCAAAACCTACATCGATTTAATCCATTTGAAATCTGATTACAGCCAGACCTATTGGACATAATGAGCCTACCCAGTCCCTCAACATTATCAAAACGAACTCCCAAATTCCATTAAACACTACAAGACAATTAAAAACTCATGTATAGAACACTCAACACCTAATAAGACCTTCTTAGGGATTTAGATCAAATAATCAACTATCTACAACGGAATTCAAAAAAAAAAAAATCTAAATCAAACCCAAATCTCGGGATCCATAATTGAACCCACCATTCAAGACATAAGAGGGACCGCCCCGATTCATTCCCAGGTAACATCACCACTCTACATGTTAACATTTGCGCACATTCCTTCAATTTATCAAAAAATAGGGCGAGAAAGAGAGGGAATGACCTTGAGATTTGTGGGAGTGGAGGCGTAAGCGGATCGGAGGGACTGGAAAAGTGCTTGAGCATCCTTGGACGATGATCTCGCCATTGCTTGACCCTTCTCTTCTTCTTCTTCTGGTTTTTTGTGTGTGGGTTCAAGTCGTCTTCTTCCCGAGAAGACTTCTGTGCTCTGATCAACAGTGGACCAAACCCTCGGCCTCTCTTCTAGGGATCCGTGGAATTGTGGAGGGGTAGAATGGTAATTCAAATAAAACACGGGGGCAATTTGTAAACTTGCAATGCTTTCTTTTTATTGTTATTATTATTTATTATATATCATCAGAATGAGCACAGTAATTTGAGTTCTCATAAAAAAAAATAAATAAATAAAAGAGAAAGAGGGAATGAACACAATGATTTCTGTGCTAGGAAACTTCACTTGATTTTTGTGTTGGACAAAAAGTCTCTTTAGTTTAGAAAATTTCAAAAGAACTTTCAAATAAATCGAGTATTTGATACTTTCTCGAAATAGTATGATCCCATGCACTCATTTGTGGAGCCTCACTAGACATTTTGAGCCTAAATTATTATTAGGGATAAATTTTATATAGGAATGGATATATTTATTCTAAATAAAACCCTCAATATTTTCAATGAATTAGTAAATTATTTTCAAGTTAGAGATTGAAGCTTATTTACAGGGCCTTTTACACTTTGTAATTTGGGTAGGCAAATAGATTCTCAATTTATTATTATTCTAGTTGGCCATTTCTTCATCGCTTGTACATTTTCTCACCACTTAGGGGGAAAAAAAGAGAGAGATTATTGAAAAAATGATAATATTTTCTCACCACTAGGCGTTAAAAAAAAAAAAAGAGTATATAAAAAATGATAATATAATTTTAGCATTCAGCCAGTGAATGAACCGAGTAAAAGATTTTTGGGATGAACAAGCTTTTTGGGCTACCCAATGTCAAAGTAAATTTCTCTTTCACATAGAATTAATAAGTCGTTATTGATTCTCAGATTGATTCTTTAATAAAAGATGCGTGCATAGTCAAAAGAGGAGGAAAAAAAGAACAGAATTTGCCCACAGTGAAAGGGTAAAAAAAAAATCTGAAATAAAAAAATATAGAGGCTCCATAATATCATGTAAAGGACTACATGAGAGTAAAAATAAAAATAAGGGTAATGACTATGCATAAAAGTGCAAGTATTTTAAAATATAGGTGCATCGAAGATGAATGACAGTAAAAGGTGATTGAGTGGGATCAAATGCCAACCCATATACATACCAAGAATACGATGCAGTCCAAAATAACAACACTGAATTTACTCCCACCAACCACTACTTCTCAAAAACTCGGTGTGTGTGTGTGTGTATGTATAGGATTATGATAAAAAGTGGGGATAAATAAAAAATTATGTTATGAGTCTGCATGAGACCACAACTAGAAAACTTTGACATGAGCCTGATTAAAATTTGCAATCATACCCTACTTACTACTGAAATTTGAGCCTCATCCGTATAATCAGAGGAGGGTCAATCCATGTGGAATTACTAATATATTGAACAAGAGATTGTGAATGATGGAAGTAGTAAACCCAAACACACTGTTCATATGCATATCATATCCTCCACTAGCACCTTTGGTCAAAAAGCTGATTCACATGCCATTGCATTACACGAACTTGGGTGAAATGCACCTTATATAGAAAGAATGAACCAATCAAGCATGCTTTGTAAATGCCCATACACCATTCCAACAGCAGCCAAAAGGATGTCCAGTTTGGTGAACAGCTAAAACTTGCTATCACCACCAAAAGAATCGCACCAAAACCCCTACATAGTTGGGTGCTATCACTGTACGTACCAAAACTACACAGTTTGATTTTTTACTTTTTTTTTAAGATTCAAGCGTACTGATGAAAAGAACAGGAAACAAAGATCGGTAAAACAAGATGCAAAAAAATCTGCTAAAGTTGAAAAAAACCACAAAAGAATCACAGCTAAAGGCATGTTTCGGCCAACAAAGTCCAAGAGCATCGTAAGTTGTCCCTTTAGTGGAGATATCTTGTCCATAGCAGAACATCAATGTAAAGGGAGAAAAGAGGAGGGCAAATGGACATCATATTTCTTCTCATAGGCACCTGACATACGGTACAAAAAGGGGGGAAAGTGCATACACACTCAAGGAAGGAAAATTGGACTCAAGAAAGAGTACAACAAGATATCATAATCATTTACCAACAAAAAAAAAACACAAAAGAACCGATAGCGACATGGGAGGACAGCTATTAAAAAAAAAAAAACACAATGGGAAATACTGAACCTAATTGCCACCCTTCTGTTTGAGAGTGATTTTGTCCCCCAAACTGAGAGCAATCCCCTGAGTCTTGCTTCTGATCCTGATGTACCCACTCAGCTTCCCATCAGAAGCCTGTTTCTCAATGCTCACGTTTACTAAAGCGTCTTCCCCGAACACGCTCTTCGCGTACAGGTTAGCTGCAAGAAAACCGCACTCACCGTCCAGTGCCGACCTGAAACTCAACCAAGCAAGTATGGGTGGAATGGAAAAAAAGAGATGAAACTAAATCTATATTTACAAATTACAGCTTTTTATTCCAATAAGGAAAAAGTGAAGAATAAAAACAAAATAAAATCACGCTTTAATTCAACAATCAAATATCAGAGGCAGGATAGGGAGTCGGCGGGACTGCAAAAAGGGAAAGTCTGATTATGTCAAATCAGATGATTTTCATGTTTCAAGGGATTTAAATAAATGACAGATAAATTACCTATTTATAGGAATGTCTAAAAGGAAAATAAGTACGAAAAGACATGTAGGTCATTGGAAAAAGAAGACCCTCGATAACTTAGTTCATTTAGACAAAAGAAGACCATGATCCCAAAATTGTTATATCTACTGTGTGCCATAAACTTTGGTTGAAAAAAAAAAATGAAACTACAAAATATAAGCAGAATGATAGCATTTGGTACTTACAGTAAACAAAGAAGAAACAATTGAAGTTCTACATATTCTGATTTATTGTTTTTAAAAGACAACAAAAGAGAAAAATCCAGTAAACATGTATTTATTGAATGTGCTTCAGTCCTTTTTCTCCATGAAATTGCGGCCTGAATATGGTGCTTTCACATGTAACTACAATCGGTTGGCTACTCACAAAGATGAAAAGCTTGCGAAAATAGAATACTCCGATTGTATATATATATATATATATATGTACAGGAAAATGCCGATATGAGCAAGCTTTAAGCAAACTCTTATAGGGCCTACATAAGGTCATAGAAAAGAATTCTAACCGTTGAATTGTAAATTTTACACATTATCCTACTAGCTACTAAAATTTGCTCACTTGCTCTTGCTAGAACAGCCCTTGTAAGTTGCTCATGCATGCTAATTGTGTACATAACAATTCTAACCAAAGTACCTTTTTGTGGATAGCTAGTTTTTCAATACAAGATCATTAAAGCAAAACTCCAGGTGGCAAACAATTAGTAGCAACTTACGGTGCAGTGAGGCACTTCATGCTAGTTGATTTGATTATATGGTCAAGGAACTCCTTTTCATCTTGAATTACAGTGTTAACTGCAACCTGCAGTAAGAGATGAAGGTGAAGCTTCAGCAGAAAGATAATGGCCACTACAGGAAAAAAATAGAAGCTGCAATAACAGTAAAGAAGAAGGTGGAGCCTCGGTTATATACAAGCAGAAAGGCAAAAATGAAGGCAGAAACTTGACATAAAGAGGACACAAAAAGAGCATATTCCTGTCAACTATAGTGAAAAAATAAAATTAGCACCAAGACTTTCCCAACGTAGTCAGAAGCAAAGGCACTTCAGATGTAAACACAATCAGCAGATAAAGTTCAATAAGTAAGTAGCAAAGAAAATGTCAGCCATCCATCCTTACACCCCATGCATATATACTAATCAGTTAGGTGTACCACTAATAAAAATTGCAGTCACCACATGCACATGTGATTGTAGAAATACTTGAAAACTTATGGCACGAAAAAAGCAGTAAAATAGAACAAACTGAATGCTAGAATTACCTTGTTTTCCCACTCAAACTCTGCCCACATAGTTCTAAAAGCAGTATCACTACAAACTGCTGGAGAGATGTAGTCCATGATGTCTATGTGGATGTCATTGAGAACAACAACTGTCCGCTCGAGCACATTTGAAGTCTCATAAACAATGTTTCCAAAAATAACTCCAGTCTCAGTTGATGAGACCTTAATATTGGCCTTTATTTGCTTGCTTGATTCTGGAGCCAATGTATAATTCTGTGGTCGCTCAACAAGTTTAAGATCACCCATGGTTGCCAACTCCAAACACAAATTCTGGAGGGTTTCCTTGGTTCGATTGATAACTGTAACATCGAGGACAATATCATAATGATGAACAGTTACATATGCTTCTGCATACACAGGATCACTAAATCCAGTGAGTTGAAGAATGCGATTCAGCTTGTTTGTCTCGTCCCCATCCTTAATGAATTCTCCAGTTGCACGCTTTAAATCATCTTGGACCTCATCTTCCAGCTCCAGCTGGCTCATACCCTGGGGGTTGAATTTATTTAGGAAACTAAAATCGATATTTTACATGGAAACAATGCTAACAAGAAAAAACTCATATTCGAAATAATTCAGAAAAAGAAGGAAGCATATTCAGTCACTCCTTACCTTCCTGCTCTTGAGATGGTAGAAGTCAATAAGATCATCCGGTTGTGCATGACATATCTGAGCCTTTGCCTTTAATTCCTCTGTTTCTCGTAACTGTTTCTCTGAAAGCATTCCTACAAAACTTTGACGACATGACTGCAACCATATCTTCCGGATCTCATCACCAGTGTGGCATAGCAGTCTTATGCAAAGGACAATCCTATCATAGGAATCAGAGTCAATTGGGTGTGGGAGAAATGAAGATTGTCCCAACTGCAGCATGGAGACCAGGATCAATAATACTTGAGTGGATGCCTTGTTTACTTCAGTTTTAGAAGGCTGGACTTCTTCCAATCTCAAAATAAGCTTTGTCAGTGAGCAGGCCACAACTGCCCCAAGGAAAAAATCACCAGTGAGTAACAGAGATCTCAAATTTCCAGAAGCCAAGGAACCTTGAACAAGGGTAGGAGGTGAGAAAGCAGTTTCAGATGCAGCACTCTGTGTAGCATAAGTCCCATCAGAAAGAATAGCTGGCCTTTTCGAAGAAATAGTAATTGTATTTGCTTGCTGAGACTTTTTTGAAGAGTCTTGAGCTTCCCCTTCTTCCATAACCGAGTAAAAAGGTAGGTCTCCAAGACATTGCTTAATGGTTGCAATGCCACTTTCAACTTCAGAAAGTGAGAGACAGTACTCTCCAATAATCCAAAGAGCACATGAACAAACCCGCGCAGCTCTGATCTGGTAGAAAGTGTCCAAAAGTCTTGTTATTATTGAAACCCTTAGTTTTGGATTGGTCTCAATTATCTCTCGCACGAAAACAGCCACATCATTTGCTGAAGCAACATTGCTGTCTCCCAAGAAATCCATCAACAAATGAACCACTGTGCTTGCCACTTCTGGAAACTTGACTGCACATGAATGGATGGCTTGAATAAGCATCTGTCGATACTCCCCATTCTTCTCAAGCTCTCCGGTTTGTGTCTTAACAACTTCCTTCTTTAAAGTAAGAACAACCTCATTGATGTTCCGGGGAGTTATCAGATCAAGGACAATATCAAGCGTTTTCCTGCGGATGTCAAGGTTTGGGCTTGAGAGTGCCCTGAGCACATCCATGATCAGATCCACCATAATGTCTATGTGCGAAGACTTGAGCTCGCTCAGTCGATCAAGTACAATAAGCTTCACATTGTTGTCACTCTGTGAAAGAAGCAGCTGGCAGTAGGTGTTTGCCGCAGCTCTAATAGCTGTAGGGGCAGAGGATAACGAAACAAGGGTACCAGCACATTCATAAATTACTGCTGTGGAAGGGGCATTCAACAAATTTATAATAATGGGTATGTACTTCCCCTTCTCTCCACGGTTTGTTCTGCACACCTTCCGAATCAATTCCAGAACCACCATTTGAATCGACTCGCCCCAATCTAGGACTTTGACAACATGAGCTAATAAAAAATTGATAGCTCGATCCTGGGCACAGTTGAACAACATAAGAAATGCATTCCTCTTTGCAGATTGGTCCTGCTCAGCAGACAAAACCTTCTCAATCATCTCGGGCGCATCAACCAATAACTGCTCACCTTGAGGGAGTTTATAGATTGACATGATGGCCAAAATTGCATTCCTCCTAATATATGGGTGTCTATGCTCCAAGTTTGCAAGCACTGAAGGAATCAGTGGCTCAATAATTTCCACCTCATTCAATCGGCAAAGAAACCTCAAGGTAACACCACGAATATACTCATTCGGGTGCTGAAGATTATTCCTCAAATTTTGACAAATCAATATCATTTCGGGTAAAACCCTTCCTCTAGAGTCAGTCTTATCAATGATCTCCAAATACAGAAGCAATAGTTTCTGAACAGTGTGGTCCTCGGATGGCAGCACATATCTAACAATTGTGATGAAAAGCTGAGGAAGGGTCTCACCATTCAACAACAGCATGATTGCCTTCTTCATGGCATCAATCTTCGCAGAGACGTCATTTCCTTCAAGAGATTCTTTGATCTCATTTGCAATAGCCGGGGTCCCTTTGTCGAAGTGGATAAGCAGAGTGCAAGATTTCTCCATTATTTGCTGTTAACACAACAGATCAACACAAACAATTTAGATCCCAATCTCGATTAAGAATAAACAAGATCTACTCAATTCAACAAAGAATCATCATAAGAAAATTCAAAACACCAATCTTCTGTTTAGTTCATACACAGATCCATTGAATAACATGAAATCAAAATGTCAAAATCCATCACTGGTTACACGAAAAGAACAATATGACACGAATTCTCTGTTAGCGTCGAATATCACTTCAGATCGAAATACCCTAAAAAAAAATTAAAGGTTAATCCTCGGGCCGGTTCACATCTATAGATCCGTCAAACAAGATAAAATTAAAATGCCAAATCTCATCATCCGTATACAGGAAAAGAAGAACATTACACCGAATTGAGCCAATCAAAGATTTCCCCCAATTTATCAGAAACCAATAAAAATGTTCAACGCAACGATGAAACAAGTCAAGATCTGCTCATCAGAAAAGCCGCAAAAGAGATAAAACTGCCAGTGGATTCAGTATAGAAGCGCTTACCGGTTCAGAGAGAGAGATTCAGAACTTGTACGGGATTGAAATTCGTCAGATCTTAGAATCGTTCATGGAGAGAAAGACTTAGAATTGGGAGAGAGCAGGGAGGAAAGAAATGGCACTGAGATCTGCGATTTGTGCGATTATGTAGTGGGGAGAAGTAGGGGTGCGAGTGGGTAATCGAGAAACCCGACCCGTTTTCGTTCGGGTTGTGCCCAATTTATCGTAAGCAAATACATATTATTAATAAGGCAATATTTTCTTCCAAATCTGTCTATAATTGGTAAATTAACGATGAAAACTCAATTTAATCTGCCATTTTGATTATTAAAAACATTAAGAATTTTACTATTAATTTACTCAAAAATTTTGTGAGAGCCAAACTCATTATTAATAATTTAATAATTAGAGGGTTTAAATGTAAAAATCAAAAATATAAAGACAAATCAATAAAATGGCTAATAGTTTCGATGGGTAAAGACACGGTTATCCTTAAAAAAAGAAAAGTGTACTCCCTTTCCGATCAAGATCCTCTCATTTTTAGATTCCTTAAATTCTTCGTCAAATTCATCCCTTATTTAATTTTAATGAACTTTTCAATAATATTAACTGTATTGATAAAACATTAAAAAAAAATGCCCCCGATTATTAATTTATTATTCCTAAGTATTGAAATTTCCAAATATTTTCTGAAAATACTTGGTTGTTCCAATTTTCAATGTGTTAGATGAATATGTTTTATATTTTAATATCTTTTGAAAATCGATAATTCTGTGCACTTGTATATATTTTTTCGATCCGTATTATTAAAATTATTAAAAAGTTTGTTAAAATTGAAAAAGGGATGAGCATGACGGTGAAATTGAGAAATCTAAAATTAAGAAAATTCCTTCGCACTCTTTACATTAAAAGTGATCTCGTGATAAAATTTATGTGATCCAATATTATTATTTGATCAAAATACCTCCAAAAAGGATCACACCTATTTTTACTATATTATTTTTTTTGTATAAAATGTATAAATAGAATTTTTCAAAATAAATTAGTTTCAACAATCATCCACATTTTGGACCCACTCAATTTGTTTGACCGCCAATGTTTAAATTGGGTCGCGCCTTAAGTTATAAAAATTAACAATTTAATGCTCATTCTAACTCTATCAATGATGGGACAAGTGGCGATCTATAGGGTTGCCGCATCTAACATAAACCTCTGTTAGTGAAATAATTTTAATAATTCTTCTAACTTTCACCCATTCTCGATTAGTTGGGTGCTTATACGAGCAAATAAGTATGCACAAGCATGCCGACTCAATAAAAACATAACTCTGTATGATGAAAGGGGATAAAAAGCCTACACTTTCACCTTATTTTGGTTTAAAAGTCCAACTTTTATTTTTTCTTATTTATCACACATAGTTTCATAAATGGAGCACACATGGTCGGGGGACCATTGACGTAATGAAAGAAAGTAAAAGAAAATATTTCCTTAGTTGGAAGTTAGAAATGTCTTATTCAGACAAAAGTGCGCACAATTTTATTGGGCTTTATTTCAATTAAAATTTAAATCTAGCTATTATTATTTTGTTTAATAAAGTGAGACTAAAATACGTAGGTTAATTAGATGTGGACCCACTAATGTAGAATTAAGGTTGACTACTAGGGTTTTGATAAGTGACCAATTAGATAAGCTAGCACTCTAGGGCTTAACACACCTGTATACATAAAGTTAGGGTGTTTCTCTTTACAGAAAAAAAAAAAAAAAAAGTGTATGTGAATTCAAAATAAAAGATCAAGTAAGAAAAATCTTTAGGCATTTGGCGCATGTTGTGATTATAGATTAATATAACATATTTTCTTCAAACATTTTACGTCATATCCTCAAAGTTGTAAGACTTTAGAGAGGAATTAATAAAAGTTTGGGATTTAAGTCAAACTAACACGAGTACAAGATCTTTTTTTAATCATATTGAGTGAAACGTTAGTGCTTTTGGGGGAAAATGAGAGTATGTAAACTTGTCATATTTGATTTTGGAGGTTCTCGAATTAATATCATCCAAAAGTGAGATGATTGTTTACATCCTTTGACACTGGGAAATGAATACCTTCAATTAAGGTATTGTAATGAAGATCAATGGAGTGACTTCATTGATAGAAAAGGTTAGTAGAGGGATAAAACCCAAATCTGTTGGATAGATATGAGATGGGGGCCATGGAACTAGAAAACAAAGAACAACGAAAGAACATAGATGAATGGATGAAAAACAGAGGGCAATAAGACTAGAAAATGACAGGGGTTGTTATTGGAGAAACATGGAAGAAAAATGAAGAAGAGGGTCGGACCCATAAGGTTTCCTAAATATCTCCATTAGAAAATTAAACCTATGTAGTTCTTTTAGGCTCATATAATGCTCACCTTGCCATAAGCAATGAATCATTGAGCTAAGGGAGGAGGGAATGGAGTTGCCATTAGGCTTTTCTCTCTTCTTCTCTTTTTCTCTCTTCCTGCGGTTGTTAGGAGTGTCTCATCTTGCAAAACCCTAGAGTTTTGCTTATAAAAAGGGGATATGAGGATGCGGCATATTCTCCTTGGCCTAACATCCCCTTCTCCTATAAGAAAGGGAATGGAAAAATTCTAAAAGGGTGATAACCCTTGGGCCGTAGCTCCAAAAGGCTTCTCAAGAAGGGTTTGAATCGTAAGATCAAAAAAATGGGCCAAAGGTCCAAAAAAAAGGATATTCCCTTTGGGAATGAGCCGTAGGCTTCGAAATGGGACAATTTTTCAATAAAAGTTGGAAAATGAATTTATTTAATTAAAAGACAAATTTTATTCTCAAGAGAGCGAAAAACGACGTCAACAATTAGCATAACTAATGAAAATGAATGAAGTTGGGAAGGATGGGCTCGATGAATCTACTTTACTGTATGTTAAGCTACCTATTTAATAACACCCCAAAATCATGTTATTTTACTAAAATAGAGGGAATATTTAGAGCATGGGCGAAAGGAATATTTAGACGTAAGAGTAACGAAATTAATAGGAACTATTATCCTTCCATTTGAGAATGGACCCAAACGATGTCGTCTTGGCGAGTGCTCTTGTAACCTGTTCCAACCGCAGTCAACGGTGCGATGAACGGCCGCAATATTACTCCTCTGTTCCCCGCGAGAGCTCCTCTAGTTCGTCCATGGCGGCATTGAGGCTCGTGCCGTTATCGCTCTTCATCGCCCTCATCTTTTCTCAGAGTAGGGCTTATGCTCCTGCGGGAGAGGGAGAACTGGAAGTTGGTGGATACGATGATTCGTCGTCTCTGAAGATTGAACTGGACCGGCTCAACTCCAGGATCCATGCCTTTGGTTAGTTCCCTATATGTCACCTTTTCATCGTGGTTTCTACTACTATTCTTTTTTATTGTTTCTCCATTTTGTAGTTCGGTGCACTATAAATCGTTTGATTATCCTGGTTTCTGTTGCTAGTTTTTAGTGTTGCTCCATTTTGTGATTGTTGATTAGCGCAATGCAGAAGAGGAAAGGCTAGAATTGATTTCACTTATGGTTCGCAATCAATCATTCCATTTTACCGTCTCCATGTTGCTGGGTTTTTGAATTTGTTGGGGGTATTTGTTGCTTAGCAAAATGCTGAACAGAATGGAACTAAAAATGGTCTCAGTTTGATTTTTCAATTTTGCTCTAGCTTGGTGTTGAGTAGACTTCACTTTTTGCTCTAGTTTGGTGTTGAGTAGATTTCACTCTTCCACTCATTGAGCATGAAACGACTGACTAGGCTTCATTATAATTATTTTGGGTTTCTTTTTTCTCTGTCTCTTTTTTTCTTTTTTATTTAATATTGGATTTCTTAGCCACAAAACAGGGTTTAGGGCTTATAAAGTTGTTTATTTTACTTAAATTTTGTATGAGAGAGTGCTATCTTTCAATGGTCTGTCATACGATTAGACATTGGAGTATGTTGTTTAGGCACGACCAAAGTGATGGCGAATATAGTAGGTCAAGGAGCTTTGTCTTAGTATGGCGATGGATAATTGCAATTTAAGCAAAAAATAAAATAGCAGTAAAAAATAAATGGTCATAAATTGCAGGATAAAAGATATTTTATGCTTTAAAGTTTGTTTATGGGTAGACAAATTACTTAATTAGTGTTCTTTTTCATAAAAGTTCAGTTGTAGAAAGGACAGGCCTAGCCATTGTATGAGGTTGAGCACTCTTGGTTCTTTGGTTTGCTTCAAGTTTTTTCCCCTTATTTGAAAAGCTTATTCCTAACCAAATGAGCTGCCTGGGGATTTTTGTCTAGAAATCAATAAAGATAAACTGTGATAAGGTTGTTGGAGAGTTATATGTAATTTTTTTATCAGTGAAAATGAAATCGCATTAAAGAACACCAAAAGGACGCCGACCAATTTTTCTTGTTTTTTTTCCCACTTGTTGACTTACTCTTGCATTTTTATTTTTTTTTTACTCCTATTCTCATTAGACACTCCAGTTTTTTGTGATTGCATTTATCTTTTCCCTTATTGACATGATCTAATATTAATGTTTATTGGATGAAGAATCCATTTTGGATGAGAGAACGAAAGATTTGAAAAGCAAGGATGATATCATATCACGAAAGGAGAAAATCATTCAAGAGAAGTTTAATCGTATTGCTTCACTGCAAAATGAGATTGCATCCCTTCAGGTAACCCAGGAGAGATATTCTAGGGAATAAGTAGGCTAACATGGTATTATGATGTTTCATTGATACTTCCAACAATGAAAGCAAACTAACCGTTAATCCTAAGAGGTTGGGAATGGAACGAAGATAAGAAATTACATTGGTTAATATTAGTTAATGTTCCTATGCCAGACTATATTGTTTGCCAGATTATGTCGTTATCCACCTCTATAACACTCATCTCCTTTCTTACAACTCGTATCCAAGTCTTTAGTGCTCTGCCCCTACACTGTGCCTCTCTCAAATCAGTCACCTAGCCCCTCCCAGTCCGCGTGCTCATACATGTGCAAACCGCCTTATTTGACATGTGGTCCTTACTTGAAGTGACCCATACCTTTGCACTAATCTCTATCATTTATGCTCCCTTCATGATATTTTAAGTAATCGTTGAATGGGTTCTCTTATTATCTTTTTAGAAAAACGGGAAAATGGATGTTGCAGAGCAGGTTGGAAAAGCTCATGCACGGGCAGGTGAGCTAGAGAACCAGGTTAGTAATGGGCATGCAAACTACTTAGTTTAAAAGGTGAATTATATTTAATATTGAATCCTTTATTAGAGATAAAAACATTCTTATCATTATAGATATTTTATTATTAGAAAGAAATTATGTTTTAATTTGTTGCTTTTATCATTTTCACAGGTTGACAAACTTAAAAAGGAAGTAGAAATGCAGGATGGGAAGAAACTGGCACTGAAAGCACGAATAGGTGATGCTGAAAAGAAGATGCGTGGATTGAATTTGAAACTTCAAAATGTATGTTTCTATTTTGGTTGCTCACTCCTCTTCTATATTTTGTCGGGAGGAGTTTTATGCAAATAATTATTACACTGCGCACACCCTTACTTTGCGACTTCAGCTTTAATGTGTTGCGTCTTTCCGGTTGCCACCTTGCACAGAAATCCAATTAAATCAATCCTTTTTATAACTCTAAAGCTAAACATAAATACTGATGGTATCCTTTAACCCGCAGTGAGTTAAAAAGGGACAAGCATAAATTATGAATTTTACAACAATACCGCCTTTCAATAAAGGGAAAAAAAACATATTTATAGACTGTACTTCCTTTGCTTGTGGTACCATCAGGAAATCAATTAAAAATTTTAATATAAACAATCACATAAAATGTCATACATAGAAACCTCTTTGCAACGAAGCAGTGCAATTAAAATGTCCTGCTGAGGGCTGTAATCTTCATTTCACTTTGCAGCTAAGCAATGCGATTAAAATTCTCTTGAATGATTCCCTCTGTGTGTTCGATGAGCTAGAAAATACTGTTTAAGCTTGCAACCCTAGGTTTTTGCTCAATCCTCTTTTTGTCTTTGTTGTGTGAGCTCCATTGCTCCTCTGGAACTTTTGCAGCCTCGAGCTTGCTTACCTAAAGTTTAGAAGTTTTGGTTTTGAAGATTGCAAATTCTCTCAAGATTTTAGTATTGATTTTATCTTGTTTTCCCTTTTAGCTCAGAACCCATGTTTGTATGTGTATGGAAGTAGAAAATGTAGATTTTTGTGGCAAACATATTTGTCTGAGAATCTGATAAAACATTTTATTTATAGTGTGATTGCAACTTCATACAAATACAACTTATGCCTATGGGTTCTCATTTAACCTTTTAATTTCTTAAAGGATTCTGTGTTAAAAATATTTTTTTACTTTTTTTTTTTTTTTAAAAAAGGGAGATCTTGTTGCATTGGGCTCCTGCAGCATTGGGGGAGGACCTTTTGTTGCACTTAGCCTTCACCTCACTTCCTCTCAATCCACAATATTTTTAAGTTATGTAGCAGCCTTAAATGATGGCTTGTATGTGAGACTGAATTTCATTGCCAACATTGTTTCTTTGTGTTACTCCAATTCAAGCCGAGGCCTAGATGTGCAGTTGACTGTTCAATTTTTAAAGATGCCAAATTGTGATTTGGATTTTGCTACTTGCATGTTAGTGGTATTGTTGTATTCTGGAGAATATTTCTCACAATTTTGGAAAAACTATTTTTTGAGGTAGGAGAAATAAGTTAAGAACAGAGTCGTAGATAACCTCCTAAAACAAAAGCGACCAGGAAAGATATAATCACTCTAATTTTTGTCAAAAATTTACTGCTGAATAATAATTTTATTTTGTCAGTGGAAGGTCTCTGATTCGGTGGTGGGTTCATTGGTTTTTATTTGCTATTTTGTGCTGTGAACTGATTTCTTTTGAATTTTTTTTTTAAAAAAGATTAGCTTCAAAGGTTTCTTTTTGCGGCTAACTTTATGAAATAATATGGATAGTCATGGTGTTGGAGTGTCCCTTGGTAATCTCCTTTTGTGCTTATAAACACTTGGAAAAAGTCCTATTGAAGCAGATGAATGCAGACATGTTCACAGAGAGAGAGAGAGAATTCATATAGTGCAGTGCCTCTTCAGTGTTTAATGCACTTGCCTATGCTTCATTAGTGCTGTCCATTTTCCCCTGGAATCCAGGATTGACATATAGCATAGCATATCCAGTGCCTTCTTTTGCCTTTCGTTTTTCCCGTGTTCTCTGTGAAGAATTTGTTTTTAAAGAACTTGTTGGATTACAAGTTGTGCAATTTATTTCTTGTTTTGCAAAAATCCTGTCACATTATTGTTGCTTTTTGTTGTATGTAATTAGCTAAACAGTAGCAGATGATGTTGTTGTGAGACATTGGTTCAGATTTTTGTTAATTTTGCAGCTCCAAAAGACTAATGATGAGCAGGAGAGTATGATTCACAAAACAGAACGTGCTCTTCAAATAGCTGAGGTTTGTTAGCGACTCCTGATGCTCCTTAAACTTGTGGAATGCTCTCATAGTGCTTATATGCTATGTCATTCCTCTGTTATCTTCCAGGAAGAAATGATGAAAGCAAAGTTGGAGGCAATTTCTAAAACTAGAGAACTTATGAAGGTTAGAGCCCAAATTTCTGTTTACTTTGCAAATAGTCTTCTTGTTGCGACTTTTTTCTTCCAGTGGTAGGTATGACTTACTGGGCAAGCTTACCGTTGGAAATTTAAAAAGCACAGAAATATCTAGAAACAGTGGAAGAGTAAGAGAGCAGAACTACTTCATGTATAAAAGGTCAAATTCTGTAGTGTAGAATAGTTAGTTAGAAGCACTGTGAGATAAAGGGCATTGTTTAGCAAAGACTGGTTATCCACAAAAAGATCAGTATGATATCAAAATAAGTAAGTTAGAGAATTGCAAAATGAAAATGCTGTGAAATTCTATGGCAACTTCTAGTTGTCCTTGAGAAAGCCATCTCCTGTATCCTTCCCTCCCCAACAGCCCTAAAAAAAAAAAAAAGAAATAATGTGTTTCTAGGAATAACCTATTATGCAGATTCTGTAATTGAGGATTATAGGACAATTTACTGGTGAGGAGACTACAGTATCATACAAGTAAGTCTTTTGAAGTGCTTCAGTGCATCAGTCCCTTTTTCTTTTGGGGTGAATGGACTATCATTTCCCTTTTGTGTTAATGTATGTAAATAATAAAGATTTTGTCTCTCTTTTTTGCAAGGCTAAAACACTAAATATAAATCTATGATCAGGTGCATGGTGCATGGCTTCCTGCTTGGCTTGTAGTTCATTTTCTTCATTGCCAAGTAAGGAGAATTTATGCATTCTATGGTGTTTTGACAAAGCTCTTTTGTGAATTCTAACTGTATATTAATTTGCAGTCCTTCATGGAGAGCGAATGGACTGAACATGGAAGGCCTGTTATGAATATAATACTTCAGAAGGTTTCTTTTTTTTGGTTTGCTTATCATTTAGCATTCTTGTAGCTGTAGAAGGTGTGAAGCTTGGATTTCTTAGTTGTTAGTTTAGCAACTACACCATACTAAGTCTTAGTTCCAATAGTTTGGCGTTTCTTATATGTACACACACAAACACACATATAATATTTATTAATTTATTTTTTCTTCCTTATATATTATTAGCTTTTTTGATTGATAAAAGTGCAATATACTAATCGGGCACCAAGGGAGTGCCAATCCAAGAGGTTGCAAAGCTATATTCTCTATAAGCTCAAATACAATTGACAAAAGGATCGAAATTACAAGAGAGTGCCCAATTTTTGAAATTAAAAAGCCAAACTTCCTTCTATATTATTTTATTGAAATTTTGTCATTAACTTGCTCATGCTTGTTTAGTCCTGGATTAATGACATTAATGACCTCTAAAATTTGTTAACTTACCAACTTCATGTTTCAAATTTGTTCCAGACCCTGGAGAAGAAGGCCCAAGCTCAAAAGTGGACTAAAGCTCATATAGAAACATTTAAAGTTGTACGCCATTGCTACCTTTCTCCAATTCCTGTCTTTATGTTCTTTTGGATTGTATTATTGTTGGGAGTGTGTTTTCAGTGTCATGGACTATAACATATTTTAACACCTAAATTTAGGGGTGCTCATTCGGAAAATTCCAGAATTTCCCAAACAAATCTTTGTTTCCCACCATTTTTCCGAATTTTATTTTTTATTCTGATTCCTGATCGAACAAAACATTTATCCAAAATTTCTCCATCAAGAAATTAGGAAATTCAATTTTCTGACCGAATTTTCTTCCTTACTTGCATTTTCACAATGTTTAGGAAAAAGTGAGAGGGGACAATGGAAAACCCAAGAAAAAACTAAAATACTTATGTACTTTCCAAAAATTCAGAAAATTCAGGTATTCCGAATTTCCAAAAAAAAAAAAAAAAAACATCTCGACCTATTTCCCAATCTCCGAATTTTTCTAAAATTATCTCCGATCTGCAACCGAATTTCCCGAATGAATTTCCTAACTGTTAGAAAATTTGGGATTTCCCGAGTTCAACATATCCCTACCTAGATTTCCAGTGTCTGACTTTGTTCTTTTGTAATATTTTAAGTTGTATTGCTTTAGCTCGCTCGACTAGTTATACTGTTCCCAAAGTTTTAGTTTACTAATGTTTTGAATATTTTGATGTGGTTGAATTTTCATAACTGTTGTCATTATATTTGAAAATTTTCGATTCTTTGAAGTCTTGGTTCAATTGACTCTTTTTTAATGGTTTTTTTTATTCCTTTACTTACTTTTCCCTTTTGTTTGAAGAAATGGGTGCCCGCTATGAAGGAGCAATTGGTAGTGATGACAGCGATTGTTGAGCCACATGTGCAATCCTTGAAAACAAAAGCAGTTGAGCTTTATAAAGCAAGTAAAAGTGCCGTAACCCCACACATTGTAACAGCACGGGAGATTGCTGATCCTTACATTCAGGTATCTCTTATTATTCTTCTACTTACTTGCTTTGTTGACTTGCATACTAAAGCAAACTTCATGTGGTGGCAGGAGGCTAAGAAGGTCAAGCCATATATTGACCAGGTTGCCACTGTGACAAAACCTCATGTTGATAAAGTAAGGCTCGTTTTGAAGCCCTACAATAAAAAGGTGGTCCGTGCATACAGAAAATTTTTAAAATCTGCAACTATGTACCATAATCAGGTACTGAATCAATTATTCTTTGCTCATCCTTCACTACTAGGCATAAAAGTTTGCCTTAAAATTATTAAATATATTCTAGACATCGAGGGTGTTTAGGTTACTTTATATCCTTGGCCTAATGGTAGAAATAATTATGTGCTTTCACATCTTTTTGATTTAAATCCTAACCTTTTAATGTTTTTATTTCTAATCTGAACTTATATTAGTGAAACAATTTTAATCCCAACCCGAACTTCTATCCACTTTTATGGCAAAAGAAAATCCATGCAAATACGTTGAATAGCATAATTTAATGTTTCTCTAACTCTAATAATACTAAGTTAGTTCTAGGGTTGCCGCATTCTTTGTCTTCTAGGCTCCATTCCATATTGGTGCTTATATAGGCTTTTTATTATCCATAGAGGCGATCATCGTAAGGAAAATGGATGGTGGATGGAAGTTATAGCGAGGATAAGAATTGGTTCACTAATATAAGTTCAGGTTAGAAATTAGAAAATTAAAGGTTTGTGATTTATATAAAAAAATGGTGAAAGTTCACGATTATTTTCACCATTAGCCCTATATCTTTTTGAGGATATCATTGGGTTAACTTTACAATGTAGTGTTGTAATTTCACGGCCTCATTTTGCAGATGAATTTGTTTTTGTGTTAGATGATTGTTGTTGATGTGCCTTTTCTAATTCAGCAGGATATTTTGATTATGCAATAGTTTTAATTGTATTGATTAGTCAAGAAAATCAAGAAATGGACTCTTTGATGTAGCTTTTGATCCACAAGACTTTAGCTCATATTAGATTGTTAAGCACAGGAAAATAAGTCTTTGAAGGTATTAAACCATTTATATGTAATATTAAAGAGCAGATCTTTTATATGTTACAAATCAATCCTTCAGTCCCACCCGGAGAGTAGAATGGCATACAGCTGCCATGTGGCCAAAACAGTTGGAGCAAAAAATGCAGCTCCAAAACATGCAATATGCTGCAGTTGATTTTTGATCGAAAGGTGCATACTGTTTGGAGCGTTGCTAAGTAACATTGGAATGTTATTCTCCATAAACAAAGGAAAGAGAAATTGAGTATTACTTGTTTTGGAGTTTTAATATAATCTGTGCCATGATTGTAGTGTATGATATTAATTTCCATTATCTGTTCTTACTGCCAAAAGTGGTATAATTTTTATGTTATTGCATGGAACCCTTTTGTTTGTCACGATATTGCAATACTCTTAGGCTGCATGAATGGTGTGAATGCACTTAGAATGGGAAAGGAATGACATGTGAATGCGAATAGGAATGGAATGGTTTTCTCGTACGAGGGAATGTCTATACAAATGGAATGATCACCCCATTCTTTTTTTATGTTAAAACAGTGGAATGAGAATTAGTCTTCCCATGCCTATTCCTGCCATTGAAATGTGTCCTTCAACTGTTTATCTAATTTATTATCTTAAGAATCATGAAATTTTTATTAAATGTGTTCTCATGGTTTGTCAAGGCTCAAGACTCCATCCGAGGACTGCTGAAACAACATGAGCTTACTAGATCTCTGGCAACTAAAGAGTTGGTGTGGTTTGTGGTGCGTATTTACTGATTGTCTATAAATTTTTGTATGTACCTGCATTATTACTGTATGCTTTGGCACATGAAGATATTCTATCTTCATTAAATTTTTTTCAATTCTATATGTTGCAGGCCTCGGCTTTGTTGGCCTTACCTTTCATCTTTTCGTTCAGGGCTTTTTCAGCGGTCTTTGGGTAAGATACTTCGTCGTGTATTTTTTTTTGGCAATGGTGTAGTTTCTTTTACTTCATTATTAATTATTAAGAGGCCACTGTTAGTTTGGTCAAGCCAACGGTCCTCATTAAGAGCTAGTTTGGTGATGCTTATGATGAGCTGTGGTTGGCTTTTCAAGAAAGTTGGCGAACAGCTTTTCAAATAATCTCCATACCGTAGTTTGTTCAGGCACATTTGAGTTTTTTCAAGCTGTTTTGTGTGCTTCCTGCAAAGATATTTTCCGATCGATACGCAGGAAACTAGCCCTAAGTTTCATACTCTTCTCTTTTGGATTCTGACACATTTTTCTGCCCATTCAATACAGCAAGAAAGCGAAGAAACGTGCTAGAAATGCTAATAGCACCACCAATCATGCCCGTCGTAGAGCTAAACGGGTGCATCCAGATAAGTAAAGTTCCGAGTGGTAAATTAACACTGGTTTTGCACGTACGAGGTCTGATTTCTCCCCGTCGTAAGTGCTTCATTCTCTGGGATCTTCACACGCCACATTTCATTTGCTCACTTCCTCTTTTCTCAGGTTGGTGGTTTGGCTCCATACATTGGCCTTCTGGGCTTCTGGTCACATCCTTTCAATGAGATTGGTAGTTGTTTGGAGCTTGTGGGTTTGAGGCTTTTGTCTTTCTATGCAGAAATTTTTGTTCAAGAGCTTGCAGGATATGTATTTGATTTTGTGTACATTTTCTTTTAATATGAGAAATGTTTTCTAAGGTTATTATTGGCAGGGGTTGTAACATTGACAATGTTCTCCGGCGAGCATAACATTAGGGAAAAATTTCTAGTGCTCACTAAATTAGGACCTTTTATGCGTCATGTATATGAACAGGAGTATCGAGTCGCAATAATTAATTATAAAATTCTCTTGTTATTTGCATCTCTGAAAATTATCTCTTCCCCTCTCTTATTGTGGATTTGGATTTAAACCTTTGAATGTATTTTAAATGAAATATCAATTATTCATTTGGAACCAAGAAAGAAAGTTTTGCTTTACCATCGCAGCAACAAATAAATGATTGAGATTGCGGGAAAAATTTTATCATATCTTTAAGTAATCTTACTAATTTGTTTTCTTTTTTTTTTTGTGACAGTGAAACAAAAGTTTTCGTCGAAACAGATGAGACGATTACTCCCTTTATCGACGTTTCAATCTTATTTTTCCAATTCTAACTTTACATCAATTTATAAATTGTGAGAAGATAATCCTGTCTCGAGCTAAATTTGAAACCTGAATTAAATACTTAGTACCATTTAATTTAATTTTTCTATTAAAACACCATGAGTTTTCGGAACCATGCTAAACTTTTTATTTTTTAAATTCTTTTTAGCCTAGTAAATTAGGGGAATGTGAGAAAACTATGTTGTTTTGATAAATATTGTCAAAAAGTCTTTTTTAACCTTTTTTTATTGACCTAATTACAAAAATAATCATGTGCTTTCACCCATTTTCGATTTAAATTTTAAACTTTTAATTTTCTGATTTCTAACCTATTTATATTAGCTAAATAATTCCAATCTCGCTCTAACTTCCACTTATTTCCTTTAGGTTGATTGCATATGAATTTAAGAGTATTTGAGTTTGAGAAACATGAAATTTTATTATTTAACCTGTTAACATTTTTTTTTTCTTTTTTTTTTGCCATATTAGCATCCGTCCTAATAAAAATAGATGAAAGTTATGATTGTGATCGAAAATGTTTCACTCATATAAGTACATAAGAAATGAAAAAATTAAAAATTTAAGATTTTTAAATCAAAAAATAGTGAAAGTATAAGATTATTTTTGCGATTAGACTTTTTTATTAAGACTCTGAGATTTTCTTTTCACGTTGAAAAATGGGATAAAACGACGATGATTAGTAATAGTTCCGGAAAAAGAAAAAGAAAAAAAAAGGGATTTTCATTCCAAACATAAAAGGGGAAAAAAAAAAAAGAAAAAAGAGAGTGATTTAGCTTTGGGATGTTGGATTTCTACATGCCATGTGTCAGCATCTTATGCAACGTTAAGTATTTCCGGACTAACTTCACTGGACCGGAGCCCAACCGCCCGGCTTGATGCAAGGGTTTATTAGGGTTTTAGGATTTTTCATGTCTCGCCGCTCTCTCTCTCTTCTTCTGTCTCGCCGCTCTCTCTCTTCTTCTTTGTCTTCATTCTGAACATCTTCAATTACCTGGAAATCTGTACCCTATTGAAGAGAAGAAGAGGGAGGGGGATGGGGATTTTTGAACCGTTTAGAGCCATAGGTTACATAACCAGCAACGTTCCATTCTCTGTTCAGAGATTGGGCACGGAGACCTTTGTCACTGTCAGTGTCGGCAAAGCTTGGCAAGTTTACAATGTACGTGTTTCCTTCCTACTTGTTGGCCGTTCTTTATTGTTTACTTGAGTTATTGTTTGTTTAGGGTATAGCCTCCGTCTACTTAATTGGGCTGATTTGTTTGTTTAATGGGGCTGATTTATTTGTCTGAATGGATGGGTTTATTTTTTTTTGTTTTGCAAGCGAGCATCCCTGAAAAGGGGAGTTTCTTACCATTCATTTTAACTTGCTTCAAGTTGTCTGTTTACTTTGGATTGTTGTTAATTCAGGTAAAGCATCAGTTTCAACTTAAGTGGGCTCTAGAACGTGTCATAGCTTAAGAAATGTAGTATGAGTTTAATGGGATTGATTTTAGTCGTTTGAATGAATTATTTTTGGGTCTGTAAATTTATTTATTTGTTTTTTTGTTGGGGGTGGGGGGGTTGGGGGTAGAGCAACTAGGCGTTCGGTAGTTGAATTGTAGCTTCTTCAGGTTGCAGTTTCTTTAAGTTATGAAATGATGTCAGGTGTTTTCGTTGTGAATGGTTACTTCTGCAATTTTTTACTCTGGTAAAATGCCAAGAGTGCCAAATGCTAGAGGATTTCTAGACTATAACTTTGATTTTGGCACAGGGAATGTAAAATTTTGAGGCCTCCTTTTCTAAATTTGTGAAGATGTCAAGTGATCTGTATATGGTGTGAATTATAGTAATTTGTTCCAATTGACTATCTTACTTAAGCAATCCAATTAGGTGGGTTGGGTTGCTCATCCCTGAAATAAGAGGTTCTTACTTTTAATTATGAATTGCTTCAGTTTATCTGTTTGATATACGATTTAACAAGAACGCTCTGGATGTTATTTTGACCTATGAGAGATTATATTTATGTGTTTGTCTGATTTGTCTTTTTGACAAATTAAGAACATGCCCTTGAGAGTGCACATCGACTAGTAGAAAGAATGGTGTTATTTGAGAACTCCACTTAGTGGTTAATTATTTTGTTTATTTGGGTAGGTCAATCTGGGTTATACCTAAAATCAAGAAATTAGTCAAGAATGAGCTTGTTGAGTCACTAGGCTTACTTATTATTTGGACCTTATTTCAGAATGCTGATTAAGTTGTGAATCATTGATTGTATTTATAATAAGGACTTATTTATTTCCTAGTAGGAAATTTCAATTTGCTACAGACTGGAACTTGGCAAGATTACTACAAACAATTTTCATATTTGAGCATCTAAGATCATCAAACCATATTATTGATTCCTTGGTAAAATTATAGGAGGCAATCAAACTATATTTACTTATTGTTTCAGCATTTGTAGTTTTCATTACTAATACTTGAGCTGCAAATATTTCAATTTATTATCAAAAGACATTTTAGTATTTAGTTGTGCATTTAGTTTTGGATCAAGGCCATCTTGGGTAATGTTTTTTTTTTCCTTTTTTTTCTTCCAGTGTGCAAAGCTCAGTTTGGTGCTTGTTGGTAAGTGCCTAGATACTATGTGTCCATACTGTTTTTCTGTATCTATGCAATTTTTGGCATAGTTTTAAATGTGCCACCTGACAAAAAAGGTGCTGCTGTTGGAACCATAATGTATCTATTATAACTACAAATATGCTCCTAGGCCTATAGGGTTATGAATTCTCTCTCTCCCTCCCTCCCTCCCTCCCTCCCTCCCTCTCCCTCTTCCTCTCCCTCTCTTGTTTTCGCATATACAAGATTTTATGGACGTCCATAACTTTTATAGTTGGCTTTCTTAAGCAGGATTTTAGTTATAAACCAGTGGATTATGAGAGTTAATTTATATTTTTGTATTCGTTTTCCAATCTGCCTATCTCACTTTTGTTTGATATGACTTTCTTTTTCATTGGAGGTCCTCAATTGCCAAAGAAGATTAGAGCTCTTGCATCTTATCGTGAATTCACATTTGCTGCATTTGGGAATGATATTGGAGTTTTTAAACGTGCCCATCAGGTTTGTTTCGGAGAGATTGTTCATAGAGTTCTTGTTCTGCTGGTTATTCTTAGATTTCTTGTTTATAGGTTGTTTCAGAAGGATTGTTCATAGCTCTTCTTTGTTTTCTGTTCTTTGTATTTTGTCTTCTTTTAAGGATTACTTTTCTACCTGTACATCCTCTTTTTCTTAATAAGTTTCTTTGTTTATAAAAATAAGTAAAATTAATAAATAAATATAAATTAAACTATTTTAACCTCTACAGGGAAATGAATACTTGAATTATGTTTCCTAGGTTTAAGCTGGAGGGAAACAAAAAGGCATTTGATGGGGATAATTGTTCAATTATACAACTAAATAAAAATAGCTACACAATTTAAGAGTGGGTTTTAGGGTGTAAATCTGTAGTTGTAAATGACTTGATTTTCTTGATATGTAAGCTTTGTAAAGTGCTGTTGATGCCTGTGTCTTTGATCATGGTTTTGTAAATGAGTTGGCACTGCCTTGGTTCCCTGTTTATTGATTTTTTTTTTTTTTACTGAATAAAAAAATGTTCCATAGGGTTACTGATATCAATTGTTCTCAGGCCATCTTAAAATAACACTTTTGGTGATTTACGTAAATGCTTCTTGTGCGGTAGCTGATTGTGTTTTTGTTGTAGTTACTAATGTGCACTACGATACTTTAATAGGTGGCAACTTGGAGCAGGCATAGTGCTAAAGTCAATTTGCTGTTACTATTTGGGGAACACGTTTTGAGTGTAGATGTTGATGGTAATATGTTCATATGGGCTTTTAAAGGAGTCGACCAGAACTTGGCTCCACTTGGACACATTTTGCTGGGAAAATTATTTCCTAGTTGTTTAATGCATCCAGACACTTACCTGAACAAGGTAACTCCAAACTTGTCTTCTAAATAAGTTGTGGGGCAAATATTATATAGCGTTAGGATAACTTACATCCTCATCACATGAGTTAATTGATCACAGTTGCCTTTTCTGATACCTTCTCACTTATACTGATTTTAACAGGTTATTGTTGGCAGCCAGGAAGGTTCTCTCCAACTTTGGAATATTAGCACAAGAAAAAAAGCTTTATGAGTTTAAAGGTTGGAAATCATCTATCTGCTGCTGTGTTTCATCCCCTGCCCTAGATGTTATTGCAGTTGGGTGCGCTGATGGAAAAATTCATGTACACAACATTCGTTATGATGAGGAGATTGTTGCATTTTCCCATTCAATGCGAGGTGCTGTGATGGCCTTGTCGTTTTGTACAGGTATTTTTGGGCCTCACGATTTTTCATATTATTATGCGTATTTGCTGCAAAGGTGTATAAAATATAACTAAATTTTGGAGCTAAGCCTCCCTTTATTTTTGGTTGATGTCTAGTAAAGCTTCTAACTGACCTTGAACTCTTTGAAGTAAGGGTTAATTTTTTTTTCTTGTAAATCTTAGACATTTAGAATACTGATAGATAATTATTAGAGCTATTGTTAGGCAATATTTTTGTAAATGAAAACACTTTTTAGCCTCAAGTATTTATGGGTGTGGGTGAGTGTGTGCAATTTTGACTGTTTGTGAATGTATGCATGCATACTATAACCCTCATCCTCTCCCTGTTAGTTCAAATCCCAGCATCACCTTTCTATTAAAAAAAGGGGAAAATGAGAAAACCATCAATAACAGTTCAATATAATGTCTCGCCTGAAGAATTGTTTGACTTAGGAGAAGAGTGTGAAGTTAATATTGAAACTGTGAAGATTAACGGGGAGTAATGAATTGGGCATGACGCAAGTTTTTTAAAAGCAAGGTATGTATAGCTTCAATTTTCTGTAACTCAACATACATTTATTTAGAAAAAATGTCCACCTAATTTTGAGGTTATGTTTGAATGGTGGGAATAGAATGGGAATATTCCTTTCCAACAATGCAACCCATAATGTCAAAGCCCCCACAGATCAAGTCTCTTCGCCTTCTTCTTGTGGCCAAAACCCACAGAAGAGATAGCAAGAAACTCAGCAACAGACCTGAGCACACCCAAGTCTCTCCACTGAGTGACCTACCCCACAGATTCCAAATTAGAGGACTGGAGCCACTGGAGGAGAGCATCAATCACATGTGGAAATAAATTTGTAAGGTCTTTCAGCCTATAACAGATTGTTGGTGTTGACTCGATTACGAGCTACCAACCAAGAGAAAGCCTTAACTGATCTTGTATAGTGGGAAAAAATGTGTATAAACTACTTATGTATAGCCAATAAAGAAGAAGACAAAAGAAACTGCAATACTGTTATCTTCAATGCGTTGAACTCGCATTGATTAAATGTCAAAGGACTTCTGAAATTGCCTGGTCATGTTCTTTGGTTCAATTACAGTGAAGTGGAGCCTTTTAGCTGACTTTGAGCAAGTAATTGTTTGTTGTGTATATTAAAGGATCTAAATCTGCATTTTCACTGAAGTGTATATTATTTTACCTTCACTACTTTGTTCTTTGCAACCCGAAGGTCATAGTTTGCTTCATTTCATTATTTAAGTTTGCATTATTGATTCCTGTATTTTTTTAATGCTTATATGATCATGGACAAGTTTTGCTATTCTAGATATTCACATAGCTGTGGAGCTATCAAGTTATGTCGCTATTAATTTTGTGTGTTTGCCTCTCTAGACGGGCGGCCTCTTTTAGCATCTGGAGGCTCATCCGGAGAAATATGCATTTGGAATCTTGAGAAAAGAAGGCTTCAATCAGTCATAAAAGATGCACATGACAGCTCAATAATTTCATTGCATTTTTTTGCAAATGAGCCTGTGCTGATGAGTTCATCCGCTGACAATTCTATAAAAGTAAGATCAGCCGAGTGTCCTTTTATTTGTACTCTGGACTAACTGTTTAATGCACGTGACTTGTTCTTCGGAAAACAAAATAGATGGATGAGGGAATGCATGATAGTTTTTATTGTCACCGTCAAATGTTGCAAAGAAAGATTGGTGTTTTCATGATGCTAGCTTATTGCATGCTTCAATGTTGCTAGCTTATTCTCTATGAAGAATGTGGCTCATATATATATATATATATATATATTTTTATTGGTAAAAGTTCATTAAGAAGAAAGGCAAAAAAGGGTGCCAACCCATTACAAAGCGAGGTTTACAATAAGATCATAACAATGGACAGAAAGCTTATAATTACAAGAAGCAGCCAATCTTTCAGGTTAAAGAGCCAGATTTTCTTTAATTGTTGAATCGAACTTTTATCACCTTCAAAGAACCCTTTTGTTTCTTTCCCACCAAACGACCCAAATCATGCTGAGAGGGATGAGGTGGACAAGCTTCTTCCTAGACTTTGGTTCTCAAACCAGACCAAGCCTTTTTATGTAGGATATAGTTGTAATTAGTGTAAATCTTCTTATTCTTTATGCCCAACAGCTTAAACTTTTAGTGACGGTATCATGGCCAGGGGTTGCAACTCAATTCCTGTTTCCTGAGTTATTACTCTAAATGTTTATTATTCTCTAATGGGTATAAATCAGTGGTGGTTGTTTGTAAGCTCTCTATGTGCATATACTTCATGGGCCAACAACCTAACATTTTAAGTTTTGGGTGAATGGTTGCTTAAAGTTGAGAACAATAGAGTTATCAAATATTATATTACTGCAAAACTGACGCATGGCGACCAATATTTGTTTTCCGTTTATTATCTAGGCATTGTTTAATTATGCAGGTCCCTTGGGGTTGAAAAAGCTCGTCTCTATATGTCTGTATTTTTTTTTAGCAGTAGTGATTAACTGTGTTTAGATAAATGAGTGAACACAAAAGATAAAATTGGAAATGATCACATACTTTGCAGTTCAGCACTATCATTGTTGAAGACCAATCAATAGAATACAATACTTAGTTGTTTATTAAAATAAATATGGACCAGCTCATAAAAAGTATTTTGAAACAGTTAAAACATGTTAAATGTAGCTATTAGATGCATGATAAAAAAAAAACCTGAGAAGCAATTGTGGGGTAGGGAAAGGTGGTGCTTGGACAGGAAAACAAAAGGCCATTATGGGTTTAGGCAGCCTCAAAGGTTTAAAAAAAATCTAATTATAATGGGATGGCCGTGGTCCTAAACTTAACTGAAGGCAGAAAGAGGTTTATTTAGCTTACCCAAAGTAATAGGGATACTGACTTAGCTTTTCCTTTTTTAATAAATAACAAATTGGGATTGGTTCTTCTTGCACGATTTTTTATTTCTTTCGTTGAATAACTGTTTCACCTTTCCTGGTTTCACAACTTATATTTGGAAGAAACCACCATTTTGATTGTATTTATACAATTTTCTTGTTATTGCTTAAGAGAAATGTGATTATGGGTGAAGTGTCTCTATCTCTGTTTTCTTCTTTTAGTTCATTCTTACATTTTTATCTTTCTATCCAAATTGCATGTTTAACTTAACCAGTTATTTTTTTATTTTTATGTTTATTCTTTGTAGATGTGGATATTTGATACAAGTGATGGGGATCCTCGCCTTCTTCGCTTTCGAAGTGGGCACAGTGCTCCTCCACTTTGCATGAGGTGCTAATGCTTTAACTTGTGTTAAGTTAAATCACGGTTGGACCTTTTTGTAATTGTTCACAGTGGTTAATATGGAGTTCATTCTCCAACTTAACATCATTGTAATTTTTGGCATCTTGAATTAACTTTGGCGGCAGGTTCTATGCCAATGGGAGACACATCCTGTCTGCTGGCTATGATCGTGCCTTTCGTCTATTCTCTGTCATCCAGGTTTGGCATCTTTTATCACACTTATGTGAATTAAAGTTGCAGTAATGTGAAATTTTGATTGGTTAAGTTCTTTTATCAAAGTATTATGAATTGTTTAACACTATAATTGCTGGTATGCGTATGCTTTTTATGTCTGTTGAGAAAGAAGACTGGAGTCAAAAGTTGTTTTTGTTTTGTTTTTCATTCCGAGTGTTGAAGTTGAAAGTTGCAATTCGCCTTCAACGAATCAACAAAGTTTTGTTGACTTCGATTCCTTGCTCTTCTGCATCAGCAACTGACAGTCTTTTTTTTCTTTTTTTCAATCTTTTTCTTGCACAACATAGTGTGACAATGCTCAAATGTATCAGGAAAAAAAAGAGAGAGAGATTAAAAATTAAGAGGTAAAAAATTAGAGAAATAAAAATGGAAGAGATTGAAAGTGAATACATTACACATGCTCAGCTTGGAATAATGAACAGTGCTTTCATAAAGACTCAAAAAATTAAGAGGTAGAAAATTAGAGAAATAAAAATAGAAGAGATTGAAAGTGAATACATTACACATGCTCAGCTTGGAATAATGAACAGCGCTTTCATAAATTTACGTATATCAATACACAAGACCACCAAAAGGAGTTATTGTATTCTTTGTCATCACTGCATCAGCACAAAGTGATAAATTAATTCCAGCATCTCTAATCTAAAGGGGGGAATGTGTTTATTCATTGAATATCAAGCCTCTAAAGTAATTTTTTCCTCTCTGTTTCTCCGACAGACCTGGCACCCTATTATTGATACCCTTTTGGTGTGAAGAAGGAAATAAATACAATGAAAGAAACATAATGAGCACACGTGGGCAAATAAGATTGAAGATAGAGCAGATCGTAGGATTTAAGGTTGAAAAACCTTGGTAAAGGACTTAGGGTTCATAAAACATCTTAGTTCTGAAGGCATCAAAGAAAAGACCAACACAGGTTGTTCTGGTGGATATCTATACTAGACATATGACATCTAATTAATCCCTGCCCTTGATTACAAATGAATTTAATGACTTTGAAACTAAGAAGGTTACCACCTTTTATAAAATAAACCGAAATAGATACAAATAAAATATAGACCGTGAATGGTGTAGCAATAACGACTGTGAGCATTAAAGCAACCAGCTCATGCATCAGCTTCTTAAATCAAGTTGAGTTGCAATATGCATAGAGCATCAATATTTCCGACCTTTTTTCCCCGTATCTGCTTTTGAGTGTTAAAAAGAGGTTCCACATGTCCTTGCCCTTAGTGAGGTGAACCTTTGCCCCGTTCTCTAGATTCTTTTTCTTATTCTAAGCTCCCATCAATTACACTAATTGATATGAAATACTGGAATTTGATGACCTTTTTTGTCTTGTAATATTGTATCTGTTTCAAACAGGATCAACAAAGTAGAGAGCTTTCTCAGCGTCATGTGTCTAAACGAGCTAAGAAACTTCGGCTGAAGGTATGAGGGAAACCTGTATGGCCGGGATTTCAATGATCAATGGTTCATTTTTTGGTATTTAGAGCTATCAGATAATGTTCTTAATGATCTTAGATAGGTTCAGCTTTTGCCATTTTTCCTAGAGTTCTTGTTGAATGCAATTTTTTATCAACTAATTTTTTTTCCCCATATTTTTCAGGAAGAAGAGATAAAGCTGAAGCCTGTTATTGCTTTTGATTTTGGTAAGATCTTCTCTTGCAGGTCATTACCCTTGCATGAATGCCTACAACTTGAAAGTCTATAATAGCAAATGACATCTGATGCTCATTTAGAAATGTGATTCCTGTTGATAAGGAACCCAGTTTCTTTTTTTTTTTGATTTGGTGGGGGGGGGGGGGGGGGGGGTGTATCTCTTTAACCTAGGATGGATAACAAACATAGACGTTGCAGTATTTGAACTCATGGGCAAAAAGGTAGTTGATTCTATTAGGCTCGATTAACAAAAGTCCTTTGTTTTCTGTAACACTGAAGCTCCCATGTTAAATTAGCCTTTGTTATCCCTTTCTAAATCTTTTTACAATTACATGGGAGACTTAATGTTCGAAGCCTGAAGAAACATGTTACCCTAAAAGTTTGCCCTCTGCCTTCAAGTTGGCTTTCTGGTAAGAGGTCAGACTATAATAGATGTTTGAGTTTTTCTTGTACTTTAATGATATTGATGTGGTTACAATCTGCAAAACTGGGGAGACTGATGCTCTTAGACATCATATTTTGGCCCGAAGATGGTGAAATATTATCATACATTTTCATACGAGTGGTCGACAATCATCAATTCTGGAAATGAAGTACGAAATATTGTTGTGATCATGTTATCTTGAAATTGGGTAACTGACATATCATTGCCAGAGAGGCCTTAATTCATATAAATGATAAATGATAATTCCACAGTGATGATGATTACCTTATTGCCTTTTGCATTTGGGTGGTTGAATTTTAATTGCTATTGATGGAATTGGTTATCCACTCTTTAAAGCTAGATAAGTGATACTGGTTGAAAAAATATAAGATGCTCAACATGGGGCAAGGCATGTTTCAAGGAAGCACTATGATTAAGGTATTAAATGAGGTATTTTATACGTAAGATTAATCAACTGGGCTTGGCTGAGTGATAATTTTTGCCTTTTCGTTTCATTAAGTGTTGGATCTTTTCAACGAAAAACCCTATGTCAAGCATACAGTGACATACTCTCACACGTACAATGTACATTTGTAATTATGTGCCACTTCCTCTTTTAGAGCAACATGTGTTGTCATAGCGGATGCCAATGTAGTGTTCTCTTTTGTTTGGTAATAATTTCTTTGCTAACATGCTGTTAAATGCTTCAATATATCTGTACTGTTTCAATGGAATATTGATATTGTTGTAAGATATAATGTGCACTATAGACTTCCTATTTGTTCTCTCACCAGCCAATGCATGGGGCTTGTAATTTTTGGTCCTTAGCACTGTAAAACTTGCTATGCCAATTTAACAATTCCAAGTCTATAGCTGTTTGAGTTCTCTTTTGTTGGGGGCAAAGCATCTTGTTTGCCTTTGTGTGTGCTTTCCATGAATATTCTGGTTGCAAAGTGCCCTCTTGCTTGGTCAAGAACCCTGTTCCTTTTTAATTCTCCATAATATTACAGTTTTTAAAGGATCATCTAGAACTCATTGGGTAGACCACTTAAGACTTGGGTGCAAATTATAAGAAAGGACACAAGTGTTAGAGAGGTGGATGAGAGCATAGCCCTAGACTGGTATGATGGCATTAGAGGATTCATAGCAATGACCTGATATAACTTCTTGTTTTGGTGCCATATAGCTGACCCCATACTCTTGAAGTTTAAGGTTTTGATTGATAGTAATCATAATGTAATTTAATAGAAGGCTCAGTTATTATTATACCATGCAATTGCTATTCTTGATATGTTAATTCCTCCAGCACGACCACGAATTGTGGTTAAAAATGTTCATTATTCTGTCTGGATTTTTTAAAGCAGATATGAGTGGTACAGACAGCAGTAGGATAAACTTATTTTTAAGTATTTGTGTAAAAAGTTCATTTACATGGTTCACTGTTTATATAATGATCTGAATTTGATCTGTCTTTATCTTGCCAAATCGAAAATATAGCTGAAATAAGGGAACGTGATTGGTGCAATGTGGTAACATGTCACATGGATACTGCTCAGGCATATGTGTGGAGGCTTCAAAACTTTGTTCTTGGTGAGCATATCTTGAAACCAAGTCCAGACAATGAAACACCAGTGAAGGTATTATTTCGGACACTACATTCTATTATCATTTCCCCATAAATCCAAGAATGTCCATTTATGTTCAATTCTAGTGTATTTTAATGCAATTTTCGATTTAACATGTGATTTTGCTTCCAGCATGATTTTATCTGTTTTAGATTGATACTCTTATATTTCTGAAAATATAGCTGAGATAGAAAATCAATTAACAGGACTTCATTCAAAATCCGTTTTGCTGTAGGCTTGCACTGTTAGTGCTTGTGGCAATTTTGCTGTTCTAGGGACAGCAGGGGGTTGGATTGAACGATTTAATCTTCAATCAGGAATCAGTCGGGGCAGTTACTTAGACGTGTCGGAAAAAGGGAGCTGCGCTCATGATGGAGAAGTGGTTGGTGTTGCTTGTGATTCAACAAATTCATTAATGATAAGTGCTGGATACCATGGGGATGTGAAGGTGCATACTGTTTCCCTATATATTGTGTGGCTTCTGTGCTGGTCTACTACATTGTACAGCAGTCATTTTTTTTTCCTTGGTTTGCACGCTTGATTCCACAATCTCGAATGTGAATTCTAATTATGGGTGAAAGATGGTGGAATCACAAGGCCCTGTATTGGTTCAAACTCCAAAGGCACTTTTATTTTATTTGTTTGTTTGTTGTCCCCTATTATCTCCGACAGTATACCTATCAATATTTGATTTCTGATAGAATTTTTTATTTTTAGATAGTGAATGGAGTTCTTCTATTCTATCCTCTTCACCGGTATTGATCGTTGAGACTGTAAAATCCTTTAAATTGTTTAAAATGAGTTGTCATGCATGCAGGATTGATTGAGGATTAGATGAGTTTTAAACAATTTATGTGTGCTGGAGTCCTGCATAATTACAGTTTCATGTCTGATTTTTTTTAGTGTACACTTTTGCTAGTTCCTGTGGTCTTGCACAAAAAATAATTGTATATGCATTCTAATTCCTTATGGCTGTGTAAGTAGCCAGGATGAAATTTCCAATGCCAAATGTAATGCTCTCTCTCTGTGTGGTTTCTATTGTAGGTTTGGAGTTTTAAAGGGCGTGAATTGAAATCCAGATGGGAAATTGGTTGCTCCCTTGTTAAATTTGTTTACCATCGTCCAAATGGTATTTCTTCTTGTTTTTATGCGCACATGCAAACATAAGCACAGACATGTATATGTTTCTTTCTTGCTCAGTTGTATCAAATCTTATTAGTGGTGCTTCATGTTATCTTCAGGTCTTCTAGCTACAGTGTCAGATGACTTGATTATTCGCATATTTGATGCTGTGGCTTTAAGAATGGTTCGTAAATTTGAAGGGCATATGGATCGTGTTACAGATTTGTGCTTCAGCGAGGATGGAAAGTGGCTTTTGTCATCCAGCATGGATGGAAGTCTTAGAATTTGGGACATTATCCTTGCTAGGCAAATTGATGCAGTACAGGTTGATGTGGCTATAACAGCATTATCACTGTCACCTACAATGGACATATTAGCAACTACTCATGTTGATCAGAATGGGGTCTATCTGTGGTTAGTTTTCATTTAAATTAATTTATTTTCAGATCTTATTGATGCTCTTTATTCAGTGTACCAAACTTTTGTTCTTTGAACCACCCGTCCCACACCCTGTTTGTAGTCGTGATTTCCTTTGATATCACATATGGCACCTCCAGATCATCTGAGCTATTGTATAACTGTATTGAACTCGTCCTCAATATATTTTTAATATCTAAAAAATAAAAAATAAAAACAAATTCATGTTGGAAACATGACAAGGAGAAATATCTGTAGTTATTTTTTTGTTATAAGATTGCTTTTGGCACTATATGGGTAAAGAACTTTACAAATGCTTTATTTTTAATATATGCTAAAGATTATGGCGTTAAATTTGTCATGCTAATATCTTTCATCTTTTTTATGTTTTTGTTTGGATAAATAATTATATACCTTGAGAGCTTTAATCAGTAATCTACGATCTTTCGTAGTTTATGGGTTATTGATATGTATTTAATAAATACATTAAATATCATACAAATTTCAGAAAATGTGCCTCTCATGCCTGCACGTTGCAGCTGTTACAACTGTGGTATGTGCTCATGTGCAGAATCATTATCGCATCATACCATATGCGTGATGTTCCAAAATGTTTATGCTGGGCAGATGTAATTGTTATAGCAATGATTTTTTTTTTTTGATAGCTGCTGCTGTATTTTCGAGATGCCATGCCACTATTTTTCACTTTATCCTAGTTATTAATCTGCTTGTACATATCTTCTGAGCAGGTTTAACCAGGCAATGTTTTCCGGAGCTTCTAGCATTGATACATACGCAAGTGGGAAAGAAGTTGTGAATGTTAAGTTGCCTTCTGTCTTATCAATTGAAGGTGCTGACGAAAGGGATTCTGAAGAGCCTGCTTCGAATGACTCACAACTCAAAAACTTGGGTACTGTACGATTTGGTTCACAAATACCAGATTTAGTTACACTTTCACTGTTGCCCAAGAGCCAATGGCAGAGCTTAATCAATTTGGACATTATAAAGGTATTTCGTACTTCTAATTAGTTTGTCCTTCAAAGTTACGGTATATTTGATATAATAGAATGAAATCAGATGAAGGGAATGATGGGAATGCCTGTGGGATGGGTATTCCAATAAAAACTATGTTTTAAAATGCATTCCGTTCCATCTAATTTAGGTTCCATCATCCCAAACATAGCCTTCAGATTATATGAAGACAATTGCTCTGTTAATTTCAGATTCGCAACAAACCAATCGAGCCTCCAAAAAAACCAGAAAAGGCACCCTTTTTCTTGCCTTCAGTTCCATCTCTTTCTGGAGAAATAGTGTTCAAAGGTAGCGAGCCATCTAATGAAGAGAAGGATGCAAATGCTGAGAAAGGTGAAAGCAATAGAAGAAAATCAGATATCCCTCAATCTCAATTTTTGCAACATCTTCACAACTCCGCAGAGATGAAAAATTGTGAGTTCACTTGCTATTAAAGCCCACTCAAGTCGAGCATTTTTTTTTTTTAGTCAGAAAGGTATCCTGGAAATAGTGAATATATGTATATCAGATAGTGCTAGCATGAGCAAGTGAGCAAACTTTTCTTATATGAACGAACTTAAGAAAAAACTCATTAAGGGCCCACATAAAGCTGTTGAAAAAGCTCCTTACTGTTCAATTAAACATTCTAGTTATATCCTACTAGGTAGCACAATTTGAGCCCCATCCAAATGTAATGTTTGGATGACACTCACAACCTAATGAAACCCCAAGTTGTGTTCGGGGTAAACTGTACACCTAAATAAAATGTTGAGACTCAGATTTTTAAATTGTCTGCTCGTATTAGTATTCAAAATCTTAAAATTCGTAGTCAAAATCTCGATATTTTGACAATTTTATTGATTTGATTTCCATTAACATTTTGAGCCCAACTTCGTTTGATTTGTAGAGCATGTTTCAACCCATTTGAAATGTACAATCCTACAATTTTTTTGAGTAGATTCATATTTTTGACGGCACTTTTACTGGACACATTTACTGTAATTTTATTATCATTAGTCTTTGTTTTTTATTAATATTTAGCATATGCACGCTTCTTGTTTGCAGTTTCAGCGTTCACTGATTTTATAAAAGCTTCATCTCCTTCAAGTTTGGATATGGAACTCCGAATGCTTCAAATCATTGACGACAATGATCCGCAGCAGCCGGAACCTGAAACGAGACCGGAGTTGCTTTCAATCGAACTTCTACTTGATTATTTTATACATGAGATTTCCTGCAGAAACAACTTCGAATTCGTACAAGCTGTAATCCGGTTGTTTCTCAAGGTATTGGCCAACATCTGTTTACTCCCCACTGCACAGTATTGTCCACTAGCTTAGACATCCTTGCATAGGTGACGCCTAAGCGACAAGGTGCCCTCCAATTCCTTGTTGCCTTGTCCCCTAGGCATTCCAAGGCAACCTTGTCAAGGGGTTCAGGCACCCTAGGAATGCCTGGGGTCGCATTGGAGCCTTGACAACTATGTATGCTTCTATTGAGATTACTGTTAATTGTGCATTAAGCACAAGGCTGTTTGTTGCAACAAAGGGGATGAATTACAGCTGCATACCCGGTCCACAAATCCATACATATCATGATATGTGTGCTGGAAAATCCAGTTGCAGTTCAAATTTTTAAATGATGAGCACGTGTCTTGATCTGCATGGATATGACTATCATATCTCGGGACTGACGCCCATGTTGAAATACTCGATTAAAATTCAAATTTATTACTGAATAGCAGGTGTCCTGAAATTTGTCCTTACGAGTACAAGTCTTGGTGTACACAGTTGCACACGAGGAACTTTTTCTAACAAAGATTGATTTAGCTTGAAAATTTCTGAATATTGAAAGGCTTTTCGATTTCTGCATTTAGTCCAATCTTTTACGACTTGTTTTTTTTTCCGAACAGATTCATGGCGAAACAATTAGGCAGCGGGCGACGCTGCAAGACAAAGCGAGGAAGCTATTAGAAGTTCAATGCTCAGTTTGGCAAAGAGTTGATAAATTGTTTCAGAGCTCGAGATGTATGATCACATTTCTCAGCAACTCCCAGTTTTAAGCGTACCTAGGGTTTCTGTTATAATTTTAATTTTTAACGCTCCCTATGCTTGGTGGCTCTATTGAAATTTTGTTTTTTCGTTTATTATAGTGAATTTTAAATTCAGGATTTTGAATTATAGTAGTTCAGTTGCCATAACTACTTGGCCTATAATGAGGTTAAAGAACTGCACAAAACAAATATATAATGAAAAACCATAGGAGAAAAGATGACTGAAAATGGAATTTTTGAGTGATTTGAAAGTAAAGTTTATTTATTTAAATAAGAAATAAATTTAAGCTTAGAAAAAGTATGAAACTTTTTATGCTTACGATGAGTAAGATTTATATATTCAAATCACTTGAAAATTGATAAGATTATGTGAATGTTTGAACGTTGCTCAATCTTTTTTTAAATGTATTGAATAAAAAAATAATATAAATTGCAGCATGAACTAAAAAGAGGAAGCGGAGGGGATCAGAAAGAAAAGAATATGTGGCTGTCTAATATATAAATTTTTGTTGATAAAATAAATAAAGATGATAGAATGGGTAACCCCTTCATAATATCCCAAAGTATGTTTGGTGCATCCAATTACAAACCGACCATTCCTTATAAATAATAAAACAAGGAAATGGGAGTTGTAAATCCAAATCCCATTCCATTCTACCAATCCAAACATGGATTTACAGTGACTTGTAATCGATAAATCTAAAAGCAGCCATCAAAAACTTACACATTGATTCTTCTGTTTGGTCTTGGTGAGAACTAAGCAGGCACATGATTTCTGTGCAAGTTAAAATTTAAGAAGAGGGAAAAGGAAAAATGACCATCAGCTGCAATTGAGTATGATTTGTATTGAGGATGGCTCCTGGTGAGAAACTAAAGCAAAACAGTCTTCTCTGATGCTGAAGGCTGGGTGGGGGAAACCAACTTAATCTTGCTCATCTTTGGGTTTGGTGGATATGGAGTCGCGGAGCGGGCGGTGCCTTTTCCACTTCATTTTCGGCAAGGCCATGATCCAAGATGGAACCTCGCACCCAGAAGCTGACATTGCGTTGGCTACGTTTCGCAGATACGGAATGTCATCTTCTGTATAAAATGTTATGGCTTCCCCGCTCCGGCCAGCTCTGCCAGAACGACCTAGTTGGAAAAGTAGAGAGAATAAATTCAGTGGTCATGCAAATTATAATGTGAGCAGACACCCCAAGCCGAGGTCATTTTGTCAAAAGCAAGAAAATAATCATATGTTCTTTTATAAAACAGCTTCGTTTTGGGCGCTAGAATTAAAAATTAATATATATATATATAATTTTTTGGAGCTCATTATAGTCACCAAACCCACACCAAAGCCGCTCGGAGTCCACCAGTGGGTCACAAGCTCATGTCTTGATGAAAAAGATAGGAATAAATTTACCCATAAACTGACCAAGTACAGGGTTGAGGCACATACCAATCCTGTGTATATATGCTGCAGCAGATTCTGGAAAATCATAGTTGATTACGCAATTGACACCTTTGAAATCCATGCCCCGAGCAATAACATCAGTGGCAATTAGAACCCATGTTTTCCCAGCTCTGAAGTTGTCAACGGCATTTCCTCTCTGTATTTAAACAATATATGTAAAAAAAATAAAAAATAAAAAATAAAAAAGATCGCTATAACCCTATTCAGAATTATTGGGAAAATGGTCCCTGGGAAAGTAACTTCAGGAATGAAGGTGACAACGATATCCAACAATTTTATTAGGAAACTTGGTTGGAAAGGAAAATTTTGCAGTGATCAACAAGTACCGTGACTAAGTGCTCATGTCCATACACATCTAGGCACATCGTAATATATATGAATATGAGCAGTGAATTCTCTTCTATCATAGTAAATAATTTTCCCTCTATATGTTTCTTTGGCCAAAAGCTATTATAAGTGTAATGGGTTGCACATATTGAACAAAACAAAGGCAATGGAATTACCTGTATCTGGGACAAATCAGAATGTAATAACACCGACCCTGATATCATCGAATTCCAGTTCACTGTAGAGCTCTTTCGCTCGCTCCTTGCTTTGGACAAACACTAGTATTGGAGGATTCAAACTCTATACACGAGTATGAAGCAAATCATAAATATTAAATTTGATCAAGATTTGAAAATTGGCTTTGATTGAAATAAATAATGGGAACAGCATAACAATATGGTTACAAAAATGAATTGCATCTGAAATAAGCATTAAAGATGAAATTGTACAACTGCAAGACATTCTCATCATAAACTATAAACATAGCTCACGGCACTCTAAAATGACCACTATACCAGTGTCCGACAGTTTCTCAAAGCTAGGTACTTGTACAAACGGGCCCATTATTTTTTTGTTATCAGCCCAAGCCCATGCCCTGGGAACTTTTAAAATAGGCCCACACTGTTTCCTCCCCATTTCAGTTAGCATGTTAGCGAAAAGTAGTTATTATTACTTTTTGTTCTTAAAAATAAAAGAAGAAATTGCAACAAACAATGAATAAATAAAGAAGTAATACGCTAATTCAATTAAATTACCATGAATTAGGCAATCCTGGTCTCTCTCTGTCTCTTCTCTCGTCTCTCCACTGTATAAATAGAAGTTTTGTGTGTACATCCCTGTGTGTTCTGTGGAAAATTAGGTTTTCATTTGGTAAGTTCTATGTATCCTCTTCGAATTGTGAGTCGCATGATGATAATGTATCGTGTCACGATATCCATATTGGTGTCATCAGTGCATCTTCGCTGGTAATCAACCACTAGTTAACACGACGCAATGCACTTACTGAACTGTAATTTGGCCTAGACATATTCTCTTTATAAAAATAAAAATAAAATCTTCTTCATTTATAAAACAAAAGAAAGAAAAGAAAAGAAAAAAATGTTTTTATTCGTAATATCTAACTAAATATTATTACCTATTATTAGTTATCTAAGTCTATAATGCAACAATCTCTAATGCAACAGCTACAGGAACTGAGAGAAAGGCGCTTTGTACCGTTTCCATATGAAAAACATACCTGTGAAAAGCTTTGACGAAGAGCAAGGAGCTTTCCTTCTTCACTTCCAGCAAAAACTAATTTTTGCTTTATCAATTCGGAAGCAGAATTCCTGTTCAGTTACAAATAAGCAGCTATTAGTAATAGAGGGGAGGAAAGACTATCAGAAAGCACATCACACTTTTTCTTTCCATCAATAAACAGCAGGTGGATTCATAAGGACACATGCATGATGACATCTACAATGGATAGTAAGAAATAGCAGTCTTCTCCTGCAATCTTGTTACATACTTTCTGCCAATAATAACTCGAACAGCATCATGCATTATTGTTCGTGCAAGCTCTTCAACGAAATCGGGTAAAGTTGCACTGAACAGTGAGCGTATTATTGAAGGATTTGAGCATGCTTTGACAATAGAATCGATCTGCTTCACCAAACCAAGCTCAAAGAGCTTGTCAGATTCATCCAGCACAAGGTACTCAACCCTGCACAAAACACGAATTTAAAGCATTGGAAGAATTGTATTCGTCATCTTAACGTCCAGAGTGACTGAACCGGATCAAACAGAAATTAGATATTTGTTTAATTACTAATAGTGATCAGATATCTATAATAAAATTGACAGTAATATCAAATACCTGCTTAAATCAAGCTTCTTTTTGCGAACAGCCAAATGTAAACGCAGCGGTGTGGATATGAGTATATCACAAGGCAATTTTGAAAGATCGGCAGTTCTTATAAACTCCTCAGTCAATAATCTAATTCGAAATTTCTTTCCTTTAGCCAACTTCCTGCTCTCTCTGGTTGTCTGACGGGCTAATTCTCGGGTAGGACAAACTGATAACAGCTCGAACACCATCCTTCGAGGTGCGCTGAGTTTTAGGAAAAGTTTGTCACTTGAACTAAAAAAGGTAACCTTTGCAAAAAACAAATGCTGCAGCTGTTAAACATACCTTAAGTTTCATAAGCATAGGACACACAAAAGCCAAGGTTTTGCCAGAACCAGTTGGAGCACACGCAAAACATTCCCGCCCCTAACACAAGAAGACTACATATTAGTTGTCCACAATGAAAAATGATAATAACAGTTAGTAAGAACATAGCAAACACTTAAGTAGAAGTTCTGATGAAGTTATATATATATATATATATACACACACACATATATATACATGTGTGCGTAGGGGAGGAAAATGAAAAGGAGTAATTAGAGAAAGATATAAGGATAACCATACAGAAAGAAGTACTGGAATAGCCTGCCTTTGGATTGGTGTTGGCTCTTCGTATCCAAGCTCTACCAAATTACGTAGCAAATAAGATTTACATCTATATCTGTGCAAAAACCAAATAAGATCTCATGTTCAGTCATAAGCATTGCCAGAATAAGGAAACAAATTGGGGTGTAGTTGAAAAAATAGTTTCTCTGAGGTCAAGGTGTGACAGCAGTCTTTAGAAAGCAGAAAAAAGGATAAATTTTAAGAACGGAACAGGGGGGAAAAAGCACTCCTACGTGAAAAATAATAAGCAGTACAAGGGCCATGCACTGTATGCATAAAAATAATCATTTGTCAGTGCTAGTGTATACGGCCACGATGTCATTTCCATGCATGTAGATAAACTTTGTAATCCCACGTTGTAAAAAACATGTAAAACTCAGACTTTTTCAAACTACAGAAATACTGATGAATGCACTGTATGCATAAAAATAATCATTGGTCAGTGCTAGTGTATACAGCCACAACGTCATTTCCATGCATGTAGATAAACTTTGAAATCCCACCTTGTAAAAAACGTGTAACACTCACAGACTCTTTCAAACTACAGAAATACTGAGGTCAAAGGATGGCAGAGTAATTAAGTTTCTTATCTGCCTGTTGGTAGGGTTGAACCTCACTTCCTCCCCCTATTTACCTATAAAGAAAAATGGAAGCAGAGCTAAAAGAGCACTAGATGTTTTGGTTCAAATTAATCAATAAAATTAAGAAGCAAAGCAGCACTCATACAAACTCACATTTAAAACTATGCCAATGCGTATGCATTTGTGCACTGATGTACATAAACATGATTCATGAGGAGGTGAGCAAGTAATAAACCAAGATAAAAGCAAAAAAAAATGTTCATTGTACACAACAAAACTACTAATCGAAAGAGATGATACCTGGATCGCAAATCCACAAAACTCTCAAGCGGTGACGGAACAGTATTCCCAGATACATGAATGCTATGCTTCTTCCTTAAAAGAGCATCCCGCTAAATCAATTAAGAAAATCAACAGTAATAAGTAAATTTAGTATTACTAATAACCAAAATAACTTTTTAACACACAAGTAGTCTAAATCTGAATCACAAACAGAAAGGAAGCGAAGGACCTCAATCTGTTGATTCATTTCCTTGTTCCCTTGTGAAGGGTTCTTTTCTTCTTGGTCATTATGCTCATTTATAACCACTGATTTTGAACTCCTGAAGACATTAAATCCTTCTACAGCACCTGATACCCATTTCCCACAAACAGAATACACCCAAATTCAGCTTATATCTAGCAAACTGCTTTTTGTTATACAAGTAAACGACATGTCAATTTAAAAAAACCTGAGTTTGCCTTCCGCTTCTTTCTAACAGACAGTAACCCCTTTCTCAGGCTCAGGATCTCCCGTTTCATCCAAGCCCAGCTTGTCAGTAGCGATATTACTATCTTTTTTTGGCTAAACAATCAAAAGGGTAAAAAATAAAAATAAAAATGGGAACTATTTGCTGGACTAATAAATGGATGACAGTTAAAATAAACATATGGCACATGACAGATAAAATCCACGCTCTACCAGAAGAATTATCGATGAAACCAAGATATAACTAAAAATTGGCTTACATAGCTTCAATAAAAAGCAAAGAACGCAAGCACAAAAATGTAGAAAACTTAAGTTTTCCCAGTTTAAACGATTCCAAAGTCAAACAGATAGTTCAATTTGCTGAAACCCTCACCAAATACATCATCACTTTTTCCTAACTCTGATCAAAATCTGGGTTTTAGAAATAGAACAGAAAATTCCAAATAGCATCTATTAGAAAATAATGGATAGGCATAAACAGGTCCCAGAAGCCCATATAAATTCAGCAGAAATCCACGAAAGAAAATTAATTTAAATCAGCGAACCCAACTGGGCCAAAACACGTTAAGTAGTTAGTTAGCAGCAGACCACAAATTCAAGAGAAAACGCTTTATGCAGTTCCACTGTTCCTCATCATGTTAAGTGATTTTAAAAAAGACAATCCATCTTTCATCAGAATGATAAGGTTTTTTTGGTGCCAATATATGCAATTAGGAAAAGCTTCACTGCATAAAGCACAAGCCCTAAATTCAAAATACTATAGTTAATAGAGCGAGAATTTGTGCCCACAAAATACCGACGATGCAAGCAATGTAGATGTGTTTCAAACCATACAGAAAAATCCGGCAACGCAGTCAAAAAAAAAATATAGCAAAAGAAGACGCTCATCAATACATTTCAGGTAAAAGAAACTTCAATAGAGCCCCAGAAGGAATATGGGGAAACCTTACCTGGAATTTAGCAAAATCGCTTGCAAACTTCTTCTTGTCAAATTTGGTGCCCGCAAACAGAAATGAGGTGTCCCTCTCCATTGTTATTCAAAATAAATGACTCCTTTCAATTATCAGCTAGCTAAATTTCCTCTGCAAATCCTTCCGAAACCTATGAAACCCAGAGCGGAAACATGCATTAACATGACGAAAACAGCCTCGTTTGTCTGGTCCCGAGTATAAGTGATTTTCATTGGGCCAACTACAGAAGAAGAAATCTGGTATAAAAAAGAAAACGTTCAGATAAACAAAATGAGTTTACTGAATTCACGAGCACGAAGTACTGAAGAACACTGGACCAGCTGCCCCAACTAGGGTTTTGAGTAGTTATATATACACAGTGAGAGAAAACAGTAAATTAAACCAGTGGCCAAGAATAAGGTTTCGATTTCCTGAACTCTTGGTTAATTTTCCGTGTCTGGAGCAAGGGGGAGAGAGAGAGAAAGAGAGAGAGGCTAACCTAGATACGGGGAAGTGGTGATTTGTGACAATGAGAATGGAGCACTGGCGGCGAATCAGAGGAGAGTTCGAGAGGGGTTAGGGTTCACAGTGGACTAGGGCGAGAGGGAAAAAAGGGTCGAGCTCATCATCATTTTAATTTTTCAGGAAGACGAAGAATAACGACGTCGTTTTCATACAGGAGAAATTTCCAGCATACGGCCTCTAGTGAGTGCAAGGAAAACAAATTGAATCCTGACCCAACCAAAAACTCAGTGTTGGCCCACTCTTAGTTTGCCCATCCCGATGTCATGTAAACCATATTGATTCACCCGCAACCAATCCATTTGCTGCCCCTAAATCCCACACAAATCATTATAAATTTCAAAAGGAAAAAAAATAAAACGAACAATTAAATTGAAATTTCCTTCTTTACTTTGATTTTTTATCAAATTTTAAGACATCATTATTGAAGACCCTACTGGATACACTAGGATTCAATTTTTAATAATTTTACCCCCTCAAGTTTGAGATTCATGCCAGCGTAGTTGAATCCTATAGTTTTCAAAAAGCGTCTAGTCAAATTTATCACATATGGCCGAAAAACCCCATATGCAACATACACTGAAACATTCGGCTTCAAGGTTTAAAAGATGAAATTTCACACATGATACCCTGTTAAGATTGGCAAATGACAAGTTCACGACAAAGAAAGCAACAAATTAGGGTTGCTATCAGAATCTCCATTCCACAGGGGACATATTTGAAATGAACACCCTTTACAAGCACATGTTCTCTAATAGCAACAATAATCGCTATAATCATTTGTTCACACATACATCGCGGAGCGATGTATGGATTAGCTACCGAAAACGCTCTTCAAGGCGGTGTGAATGAAAGGGTTCCATGCAACTTTTGCGCAGACTGGAGAAACAAAACTGGAGATGGTTCTGAAAACCCATTTAACCCTCAAGTCCATAGTCCTCGCCAAAATACTTATCCACTAAGCCATTTGCCATGTTTCTGAGGTCTTCGTTTTCATGAAATTGGAATCTCTCCATCGCATCGATCCCATCCTCTCTCTCCACCAACTTTGGGCCCTCGTTATTTGGCATCCCTCGAAGGACCTGTTAAATCACAGAAAAAAAAAAAAAAAAAAAAACATTGCTTTCTGTTGAAAGGAACAGAACTCATAATATATCCTTCACGGCTGATAATTTTGTGATGAGGATTTCCCAGTTCAATGAGTAGAAGAATTAATTTCATGCTCTCTGCAGTGTAGAAGGATGTTGAAAATTAAATGCATATACAGAAAAAAGGTTTACCAATAATTCTAGCGGGGGAGGAAGGCCAAGGCCAGATTATCCCCGAAAGTAGTAAATTTTGCCACTTTGTGAGTAATATTCAAGTGTATTTACTTTGTGAATCAGTTTGGCCGTCGAGTTTTCCTGGCTTCGTCCCTTAATTCTTAGTGTTCTGCCGCACGTGAAATGAGGCGTGGAATTAAAATAAAAAATATTTAACAAAATCTTGCTTAATTTATCACCCATAAATGTGTTTCAGGAAAAACTCAATGTTGTTTTTTCCCATAAAAAGTGGACCGCAATGAACATAAATATTGCAAGGTGAATCTCAAATCTACTCACCAGCTCCAAGAATTGCAGGCCGAGTCTTGCAGCCTCGGTATCTGCGGATCTGACCAAGTCAACAAAACCAGGAAGGCATCCTCTACCAACAAGCGAAACCAAGTGCTCCAAAATCAGGTTTGGTCTTCTGGAACCTTCCGTTGGAGCAACGCAAAGGTTTCCCAGAGCGTAGGCAACTTCCTTTCTTATATCAAATGGAGCTGTCAAAAGGAGGCGTAACAAGAGCAGCACGGCCTCACTTGAATATATTAAGCGCTTGTGCTCTACAGAACCAGCAGCCACATTAGATAGCACCCAAGCTGCTTCCTACAATAAATAAATAAATAAATAATCCTTGCTTAAAGATAGGTATAGGTTTTTAGGGAATTGTTATTATGAGTGCATGAGCATACTAAGTATGGGTACACGACATCGAGGAAAATGGTTCCAACCATTTGATTAAAAACTCTACTCGTATCCTGCTAGCTGGTAAAATTTGAGGCTTATCCGATAATGAATGCGATTTTATCTAAATGGTCAAATTTTACAACATTTATTAATGATTTCTTTGTTGAAAAACCAGAGTACGGAGCGTAGTGTGCTCATGCATTCTCACATGCTCATAATAACACTCCTCTAGGTTGGTAAGCCTCATGTAATCACAAGAAATATGAGGTAAAATACCTTCTTTAAGACCCGATGCTCACTTTTCAAACACTTTGCTAGTGCTGCTATAAAATTATCTGAGAATAAATTGGAATGTCACTTACTTAAATAATATGTATGAAAGAAAAATACCATTTGTCTTCATAGCAAAGTGGATGAAATTTACTTGCCTGTGATTTCACTACCAGGAACAAGTACAACAGAAGTTGTATGGGCATCACCAGCAACAAGATTACCTAAACTCCGCACAACCTATATAGAAAAGAATTCGTCAGTCCAGAACTCAGCTAAATTCCCAGGAAAGCATTAAATTTAATTTTAACTGCAGATTTAATATGAAACAACACTTGCAATGCCACGTGTATGATTGTGCTCTCTAAAAGATCATAAATCTAATGACAGACATCCTTGTCAAGTAAAAAAGCACAATTCAGTACGAAATTTCAGTGCTATTCAACCTGAGTTTGCTTGAAGCATTACGAAACAAGGTTTTCCAGTTCACGGTATGTGCAAGGTTATGGACCAGGCAGAGTAATTTATATATTGAGATTAAAGACAACTGTACAAAATTAAAGATAAAAATCAATTAAGAAATAAATCTAAAGAATCATCCAGTAAATGAATAATATGTAAAATGTCTAAGAAAAATATAAACACAAAACAAAGGTTACCATGAAAATAACAATGGGAAGCTAGTGTAGCCACATATTTTGCAAATTACCGGTATTAGCAATTGCAAACTGTTTGACGTTGTCAATCTTTTCACGAGCACTTGAATGACATCACTCTTCACAAGCATACTTGTAGCAGCATTCGAAAGCGCCGACAGATATGCAACTACCCATGCTACTTCAGTGGCCAATTCCTCATCTCTGAATTCAATACATTTATTCATTCAATTGCAGCTTCAGTGAATAAAAATTCTGACATCTTCCTTTTCTATTTATTATTTATTTACAATTAATTCGTTAATTATCATTAATATATTTATTTTTTAAAGAATTTGAGATGCAGCAAGATCAGTTTTTCTTCTGGAAATATTTTATGATAAAGATTTTCTTTACCAAAGTAAACTGGACTTGTAGTAACTGAATGATCAAGGCACTCAACCACATGCATATATAGAAATCAGAAAGCTTTGAGAGAGAAGTAGAGCCGTTTGAATAGTCATATTCATTGATTCTGTTCTTTGAAAATTATCATAAACAGAGCACCACTACGTTTAATATTAGGCTGAATAGACAACAAAAAAGTGAACCACCTCCAACTTTAAGACGCACAACCTGGTCTAGGGCCAGTTTGTGGAGCCTATTTTTTGTTTATTAATCAGAAAAGCCCTTTTGGATGAAAATAGGCATTTGTCAGATTTTCGGAAAACTCAATACAGCTTTAAGGAAAGCCCAAAATGTGCTTGTGAATCTGTTTTTCAGCTTTCCCAAAAGCCAGAAAAAGCTTCTCATAAGCTCCTTGTAAACTGGCCCTTAGCCAACTCAATGTCTTAGCCTTTCATCGGTTATCCTATCCGGTTTATGATTGAGAAGGCATCCAACAGTGCCCTCTAATCCAGAAACCCATCACGCCTCATCACAACTCCTCAGCACATTTTCGGGTTTAACTAGCAACTTACGTATTTCGTAAATGTCGAAGGATTGCATCCAATACACCATCAATTCTTATCAGTTCCGTAGCAGCTTTTGAATCTGGTCCCTACAATCAGATACACTGGAATTACATGCTTTAAAAAAAAATAAAAAAAAATAAAAAAAAGCAAACAGATCAATTAAAGAAGAGGGGGATAGCATATCCAATTCAAGAATAAGGATTCAAATGCTATAAGTGCTCACTTAAGAACTGATACATTAACCAAGTAGGTTCGACAAAAAAAAAAAAAAAAAAAACAAAAACAAAACAAAACATGCTCTGTCAAACAATAACGATCACCAACACATCCAGCAGCCTCAGAGAATAACTCCATCCTTTCATTTAATCATTTTAAATGTCGGGGTGGGGGGGGGGGGGGGGGCGGGGAAAGGGGGAGCAAGAAAAAAGCTAGGAGATTCAATCTTTTATTTAAAAAGTGCCCATTACCTTGATTAGGTTTGACAAAGCCCAAGCAGCTGTTCTCACAGTTGAACCCTTGTCTGCTAGCAGCATTCTTCCAAGAGGTGGCAGGGCTCCTTGTACTAGCAAAACATTTCTCAGATCCTCCCCTTCACCAGCAACATTACCCAATGCCCATGCACACTGCTCGGCAACAGGCAAGGAACTTTTCTCTACAAAATCATTTTCGATAGTTTCAAAAATATATCAACATGCCTATAAACCTGATAAAACTATTACATTCCACTGATAAGTGGGCCCTCAATTTGTATAAAAATTGCATGACTGCCACAATTTCTTTCCTTTTTAATTTCTGGATCTGCATAAGATCATAGGGTATAAAAAAGACTACTAGATAGAAAATAATTCAGTTAGATATCATAGGCTATGCAGGCACCAGAAATGCAGGCAATGGATGGCTGCATCCAAGAATTCAGAAACACATAATGGCTCTTATCAAAGATATATTCCAAACTTTAAGACATTGAGACCCAGAAAAAATGTTATCAGATAATCACTAACTAAAAGGTAAACCAACATTTATGATTGGCAAAGCCAAAGTTTTTGGACCAACTAATTCATTTTCCCATCCCCCCCACATGCCAACAGATGTAAACCACAATGTTCCAGACCAGCATGAATGCAGTGAATCCTCATGAAAAGATCTGCTAAAAACCCAAGTCATACACTTGGTAGGTATTGAGCAATGAGAAACATTTGCCCAAAAAGGAAAGTTTCATAATACCTCATCCTTCTACAGTAATATAGATGTTCAATGTATTTGGAATTCAACAGTCATGGGTGGACGACTTCATGGGAAAATTTAAAATAGAGGCTAAATTTTGCAATTGATCATGCATATTGTTATTTATGCTATGGCTCAAGTACTGCCAGCAAACATTTTATTAAAATTTGTTATAGGACCTTTCCCTTGGCACGAGACACCATACGCTACACAGGCCTAAGTAAGGCACAAAGGCAATTACTTTTAAGCATATCAAGGCTAATGCAAACAAGGAAACAAAAATAATATCTTCAACCAAGAATGCAAGCCATTGCCAACCTCCAAGATGAGCAGTAAGCAATGGTAATGCAGGCAACAAAGCTTTTGTCTCTTCTGGTTTTCCTGCTGCAATGTTTGTAAGGCACCAAGCAGCCTCGAGCAACTGAAATATGGAAACCAGAGGAAAAAAGATCAGTTTTTTTTTTCAGTGTATTCTTCTCAATTTGCTTATTCTGAATACATATAGTGCATGCATCTAACTAGATATTCTTTACACACACATATCCTTTACTTTATCATTGTAGACTCACACAGCCACTGAAACATTTATCGGAAAATCCAAGTTTAGAATGCTAATGCAAACAAATGCCAAAGTATATAGAATAAAACATATCAATTGGACCTGTTCATCAGGAGAGCCAAAGGAAAGACACTGCACCAGAACCGTTATCCCTCCTGCTTTGAGGGTTGCATCGACAGGGGGGAATTCAGACCTTGACAATAGACGCCTCAATTCACGAAGGGCAGCTACCCTCTTATGCATTGCACCTTTCCCCCTAACAGTTACATGATACAGATGCCGTAAGCCAATTCTAATAGAATATTAGGTAAACACCGAAATAATAATTAGAATTAAGAAGAGCAACTAATGTAGCATTGCATGGATACAACAAACCAACAATTAAAAATTAAAAGAGAAAAGAAAGAAAATTCTGGATGGATGTTAAAGAAATAAGAAACAAGTTGTTAAACATAATTCTCTAAGCAACACTGCCAAGAAAACTATCTAATCTACAAGTTTTAGAGCTCTGTTACCACATCTATTAAAGTTTCGTGAGGTCATCTAGTTCAACAGCTACTTCAACTGTCCTTAATTCCCAGATTGGTAAAGTAAGCTCATCCTCTACAACACAAATAAAAATTATTGTGTTTTGACCACCAAACTAGTTGAAAACTCAAGCACAAGCATGGAGCTTGGTTATATGCTAATAAACTCGATTTGAAAATATGCTTGAGTTCTTTATAGGCACATGACAATAACCTTTCACTCCTTAAGAAACTAAAGAGGACTGATTGATCTTCAAGAACAAGGAAATGCAATTTATATTCTCCTCAGTCCTATGCAGCCTACCCCTAAATCAGGTTCCAAATATACAACTGAATCAAGTTCTATAACTATTTATATTTTTCTAAACTAAAAAATTGAATTTCCATGTATGTTTTGCAAGAAAAACTGAACTTTACGTACTGATGGGAAACAGCGGACTTTAATTCCTCCACAGCTGAAGAAGTTTGAGCATCCAGAATTGATTGCTCTTCCTCAATCAGCATTTCACTGTCAGCGTCGATATCATCATCACCACTAATTCCCAGTCTGCAAAGGCGCTTCGTGCGCACCAGTGCTTCTCTTCTTTCTTTTCCAACTGTAACTGCAAGTTGCCGTCTTCTATGTGCCGCCACATTGCCAACTGAGGAGGATTAAACGCATAAATATAATTTTCCATGCAGAGGTCAAACAGCATAGAGTAAGAGAAAACAGAAGAAAAAGCTAGCCAGGATGGAGGATAGTGGATTGTCAATGGAAATATAAGAAATATTCATGAACTATCTTTTCTTTGGCTCCTGAGAACATGCTTTATCACACTTAAAAAAATAAATACGACTGTAACGGAGGGAAGAAAGAAAAACAGAATTCAAAGTACTTATATCTTAATGAAGGTAATATGAGCAGAAAGTCAACTAGGGATTCATTGGACTCTAAAATCTAGATTTTCAGGAAGGGAACACAAAATCTAGTTTGTGAACAATCTAGCTACGTTATTACAGTATCTTTTTCGTATCTCATGACCAAAAACCTGCACAGCATAGAAAGGCCCAAAAATATACCTCAACTCAATCTTCCTTAACCTAAATTCAGATACTCTGAACTGAGACGCGGAATCAATTGCTGATGACAACAAGATAATTCGATCATAAAAGGCCACATAAACTTCAAAGGATGTAAAATTTAATCACACAAAAAGGCAACATAAAATTTCATGGGATTTAAAATCTAATCACATAAAAATAATGCCGACAGAAAAGAAAATTGGAAATTTATTAGACCCTAGAATTTAACTTTTAGTTAGAGAACACAAAGCAACACTAATTTTTTGCAACAATACACCTACTGTTTGTTCCATTTGGGACTTTAACTCAAGTTAATAACTTCTCTAATTCATAGAGGCTAAAAGAATCCCAGAACATAATATATCTACTCTCTCCTCTCTCTTTCCCCCACTTTTCTCAGCATCCAGGCTACAAGACCCAGAAACTCTAAATTCCACATAACCCGAGCTGAGCAAGAATTGATGTGAAAACATTATGGATATTGTAATGGACAATTAAAAATTATAACGGTAAATGATAACATTCAAAAAGAGACAAACAAACAAGGCATGTTTCTCCTCTCTTTTTTCCCCAGTTTCCTCAGCAGGCACAAAAAGAAGGCTCAAACCCTGAATTCGGTATAAACTGAGCTGAAAGCAAACAAAAACCCTAAATTCCATGCAACTTGAGCTGAAGCAGGACCGATGCAAAAACAGTACAGGTATTGTTCAAAATCAAATATATATATATAACACAGAAACAAAGCCGAATCCATAATTCTACTCACTCTCTTCTTTTGTTTTTTCCAGTTCTTTCAGTAGCCAAACAAGAAGGCCCAAAACCCTAAATTCCATAAGCAGTACTGGAAGCGAAAACAATAAGAATATTGGCAATTCAAAATCAAAAATAATATATGGAACCGATTAAAATAAAAAGTGGAGACAGAAACGACGTGCCTGAAGAGGACTTGATGGGGTCCCTTCTGTGAGAAGCCAAACCATCGTCCGCCATTACTGAACCTTAGGTTGCAAGGGGGGAGGTCTGGAAGTAGCTGTGTGAGCACAAAAATGAAGGTAAGCCTTTACAGAATGGGGGCGGAGTACTGAATGAATGAAATCTCAAATACTGAAAGCTCTCTCTCTCTCTCTCTCTCTCTCTCTCTCTCTCTCTCTCTCTATCGCACTCGCGCGCTCGCGGAAGCGCGAAAACTCCACGCTCCATATATGCTGCTCCTCTTCTTTGCTTGCATAATAATTATTTCTTATTTATTTCATTATAATTTACGTAATTTTTCTTTTATTTATATTTTATAAAAATATTATTTTTTACTGATTATATTTTTATAAAATAAATATTTTATCATATTTTATGACCAAACATAATATTAGTTTTTATAAAACTATGTATATTCGGCTTTCAACTTAAAATTTTTATCGAATCTTTGCATAATTATGCCGGCACATTTAATCATCACAAAACTTGATTTATATGACTTAGGATCAAGTTTGGATGAGATTCCTATTTTGTCTATTGAAAAGAAATCTTTTATAATTAAAAAATAGGTATTTAGTAAATCAAACAAAATACTTAAAACTACTTAAAGAAAAGACCAAAATTGCTTATGAAATTAGAAAAAACAGCTTTTCAAAAAGCTGAAAGTAACTTTTCATAAGCTCCCTTTAATTGGCGCTTAATTTTGATTTCTAAAACTTAGTTTCAGGGGGAACTGTACATTTGTAAAATCATGTTTTGACTAACATAAAGTATAGTTTTGACCATTTGAGTTTTTACCCTAATGCATTCACTCAAGTTTTGACTAGTTTTTAGTTTATCCATGTTTTTCTAATCATTTTGCTTAACTTTGACCTAGGTAACCAAACAGACATTCTACGCAAAACTAGGTTTTGTGAAACTTAATTTTGCATAACACCCTTAATGTTTTAGCCCTTTTCAAATTATTCATCGAATGTCATTGTGGGAGTTAGTTAACCCTACTTAATAAAAATGACAAATTCTAAAGCTGCTATGGTCCGGTTCGGTCCTGATCCTAATGCATGGTCCAGGCTAGGACCGGCCAAGACCGGACCAAGTGGGTCTAAACTTAAAAAAAGATTTATTTCCCCCATGTTAAATTGGTTTGTTTGTCCTGCTTTAAATCTATGTACTGTTTAAGTGGAATAATTTCTCATGTTGAAAAAATTAAATCATGTTTACACTTTATTCTAAACAGTATTGCTAAAAAAAACAAGAACTTAAATATTGTGTCGAAAATCCAATATTAAATATAGAAAAAATTTCTATGATTTATAACATAGATTAAATTCACGCCTCGAATGTTTTGATTCATATAAACAAAATTTTCACTACTACTTTTTTTATGTCAACTTTTTAAAATTCAGTTAAAGAAAAAAAAAAATTTACATAGTCCGAACCAAGTCAGATCGAGACCATACGGTCTATTCCATCGTCTGGATCCAACCCAAGAGAACTAATAAACCGTCTTGGCCCAGACCGGGACTCTTTACGATAGTCCCAACTTGGACCAAGACCATTTAGTCAAGAACAATTATATTTTCCTCGAACTTTGGCATAGTTAAACCCCAAACTTTAAAATAGAACAATTTATCTTGTGCACTTCTCCACTTAATAATACTAAACACCATACTTTTTCATCATAATTATTGATGTAACATGCCATATGACATCTTTTGTAGGAGAGAAGCACTTATTAAATCTTATATATAGTCATCTCATCCTCCACCAAAACTTTTTTCTCTTTTCTTATACAAAGATGAGATATGTCGAATGCTACATTAACAATTATGATGAAGGAGTGATGATAATAAATACTCGTAGGCAAAGAAAAATTCGTAAAACAAATTGTATGATTTTAAAGTTTAAGCATCAAACTCGTAACTAAGCCAAAGTGAAAGGTCTGACTCGAACCAGACCATTTGCCATCTCTAGATGCCGATAATATACCATATTCATTTTTCTGTGTCCATGCAGATGTGCATCACCTTATTTCCATCCATCTTATTCTATTGAAAAGACTTGTTCTGTACTAATTCGTGTCGTCTAATTAAATCTTTCCTGAAATGTACTTATACACACAGCCCATTAATTAATTTCCTTCTTAGAAGTTTCAACGCATATGTATTTGGTTGAAATACGTCCCAAACGTTTAGCGCACGCAAAAATTTGGTTCATGACACATTAGTAGTCTCGGAGAAATATCATATTCATGTGAAAATTTATAACTGGAATACTCAGCCCAGACATGCAGACTCCATTCCTTTTTGGAGACGTAATTAAAAATTTTCGTTTAAATGTATAACTGAATAGCATACACGTGCTTGTGTTGCTTTGATCAATGAGCACCAAGTGCTCATATCCACAGCTACTAGGATGCGTAAGCATACGTCTGTATAATTTCCGTGCTACTAATCCAGCAATCTTAAACTCTTACCACCTAAGAAACTTCACAAATCTAAGAATCTAAGACGATGTGTTTGTATCCTGTGGAGTAAAGCCCTAATATTTGTAGCTTATTGAAACAATAAAAGTTCCCATTGAAAACGCGCTTTGACCCATTAAAAAGAACAGTATCAAGGTGCTGTTTCACTGATTGCCGCCACTGCTAGCGGATTTAGCAGAAACTCTGGCCTGAACGGCACGGGTTGAGGGTGATGGTTCTGATGCGGGGAGAGAATCTCGTCGCCATTGATGCGGTCTGTCCAGAGCAACCGTTCTGTTGATGCATGAAAGTTGTGCTTGAAGTGGGTTTCCAGAAAACTGGGCTTCTACCGATGGTACAGCAGCCACCTCTGACTTGCGTACAACCTGCAACGGATGATCAAGAAGGACAAATATACATGAACATCGTCGAGGGGATCATTCATCAATTTCTATTATCTGTCCTAACTATTGCGGTCAGCTAAATGAGTGTCATGAACGAGACAGGCTCGAATCCTTTAATCAATTTCCTTTCAAATAAATTTTAGATAACTGATAGTGTTAGAACTAAAAGACGTAAACCAATTTAAATGCATTGAATTACTAATTCATTGGTAGGGGAGAAAGAACCTCCTGACAAATCCATTATTGCTTCCTTATCTTCATATCATATATCAAATTAAACAATATTAGCACAGCTCTGACAGATGTTATAACCAGCTTACCTTCATGGATCTCGACAAAAATGAGGCTCCACTCATCGCCACTGCTTTGTCTGCAGCCTCCTTACTTGCAAAAGTAACATAAGCAGCCCTGAAGGCAGATTCAGATAAAGAGATCAGCCATTACCAGTCTGGGGGACAGCAGACCAATGTATCATACGGGTATGCACAGCCAAATAGATAAATGGGCCAAACCCTTTTGGTTTCAGAGTGGCTTTATTGATCAAAATAGCAACATTGAGGATCAATCCACACTTGCCAAAGTACTTTGATAACGTGTCTTTGGTGGCTGCAAAATGTACCTGAAATTTTACACATAAATAGCAACATACATATGAAACATTTCAGAAACATATCTAATTAAAAGAATAATTAAACATCATTAATTGAAGGAACGATCTAGTGACTTCACTGCCTCAGAATGATCGGGTGATTTTACAGCATCCAAATTGTCAATTCAGACTTCTAACCAAGTATCACATCAAAGCAACTGTTGGCACTGTCACTGGGTGAGTCTACAAGTCTATCAAGACAGACGCTTGACTGAACTAATGAAACTGAGAATTTATCCACCCTATGACACATATATTAGTTCATATTATAAAATAAAATAAAATAAAAAGAAAATAGGGCATTTCTATTCCAGTGTAAAATTTAAAAGCAAAGTTAAAATGCACAAAAGAAATAAGAGGTATCTTGTTTTTTTTTTTTTTGGTAATTAAGAAATAAGAGGTATCAATTTGCACCATATGCAAAAATATTCATTACATCCTCAGATTTATAATCATTTGCCTAGGATCTCAATTCTACAATTTCTATTAGCATTGCTACTTGATAATCCAGTAACCTAGAATGTCTTAATTAACAGGTTCCCCATGGTAACAAGAAAATGAAATATATATATATATATATATATATATATATATATATATATATATATATATATATCAACTAACTTGAACAAAAACACAAAAAAGATTTTAAAAGAAGTTCTTCAACATGTGACGTAAGACTAATAAACTTTGACAAATCAGGATGTTCCATAAAAAATAACAATCCCTGGGGGGAACTTGCTCATAATCACCATAAACCATAAGCGAGCCTTGAAAGGACAAACAATAACACAAATCAGGAGGCAAGGCCAATATATAATGTCTCATAGAATTTACATTTGTCACGAACACAGTTCTTGAGTTGAAATCTTCCTCTGATTGCTTCAACCCACCTGCAGGAGCACATGCATATAAATTTCGCGAAAGTTTGCCGCAAGATATCTCACTTATTTATCAGAAGCAAGCATAGATATATTTAACAACATTAATACCATATTGACATAATTACACAAAGCCTGTCTGCCACAGCACATACAATTATTAAATGAATACGCGACATCCTTGCAAGGAAAGATAAAGGGAAAAATGAAATCACATGTTCAAGCATACAGAAAGAAGAATCAGTTTGCATTCACTTTATATGATTGCACCAAATTCTGCAGCCTTACAGGTAGTGGATAATAAGTTAGGTTTTCCATCTTTTTTCATCTCTGCATGCTTTGACCCGAGCTTAGCCATTTCCATTTCAACTTGATGCAATTTTTGCTTCACATCTAGCATTGCCTGTTATATATATATATATATATATATATATATATATATATATATATATATAAGGACAAGAAGGCTCAGACACTTCAACACACACAAGAGCATAATAAGCAAAGGGTACATTATGCAAGACCAAGACAAATAACTTCTTTAATGAGGCCAGTTCGTACAGTTTGCGTTGGTCTAAGATTCGGTACTGTTCTCTGTTCATTCTTTACGAAGTCTAGTTTGATAGCTGAAGGAGAACGGGCTGTAACCAGGGTTGGTTTAGCAGCTCTGGGAGCCTCTCTGCCCAAATTTGATTTCTTTAGACTTTGTGAGTCTCGTTTAGATTGTGAATCCATGCATCCCTCACCCATCGGATGAATTAACTCAGTAGCACCAGTGCCAGTACTAAATTCACCAAAGTGTCTTTTTTGCCTGATATTAGCAACTTGAATTTTTCCTTCTGCACCCACACCATGCTCTGCCTTCCTATGTACACCAGAAAGGTTGTTACTATCACACCTTTTACTCCGTACCTCATTATGCACATAACCTGATAATGAATGATCGCCAGGCACTTGATTAATGGTGTGAACAATGTGTCCATCGGTACTTTCAGTTGCAGGTGTGTTTTCACACGGTTTACCCAGTCTATCCCAAACACTACGCCGTGACTTGTCAATTTGGTGAGATATCCCAGCAGTTTCTATTGGAGAAACACTTCTTCCAGAATCATCATTGGTAACCTGGGTCCGTTTGGAATGAGTCTCTTCTGCATAAAAGGGATTAATGTAGCTGTTACATATGCAATCCAACTAAGAATGAACCATTAAATATGTGCATTTAGCAGAACATGATATAATATAGGCAAACGGGCGTTTCAAAATGTATTTTAGAAGCTTTTGTAATACCTGAAATATAAGAATCTAAATTCTTCAGAACTGGTTCTCTTGTAGGAAAATGTGAACGCTGATTAGGCAGGTTATTGCATTGACTGCTGACAACCTACTCTACATTGAACCAGGAGCTGAAATTAACCTAAAACATCTATGAACATAAAATTTGAAACATGGAATATATGGTTTAAGAATGTCCACCTTCCGATATTTATCCACATGCTGACTGCTTTCTTCTCCATCAACTGGAAACCCTGAAACCACAAACGAACCCCTTCGTTTTAGAGTACTAATGAAAAGAAACTGTTGTCAAATATATATAGTTGAATCACCTTTTCTTCGAATTTCATTTCCATGTGTCTTTGGTGGTACATTCTCAGCATTGACCTCATTTATAGGAGCAATCAAACCCAGAAAACGTTGAGAACCTTCAGAAAATTCCTTGCTAGGAGGAGGAAGAGGATTACTGTTGACTGGCAAGCAAGGGAACATTGCATCTACAGCCTGCAAGGGCCAACTACATTTAAAACTTAATTCAAACAAATTAAGCAGCGGCATGCATAAAGAAATGCACGAGTGTTGCTGCAACTACCGGTGCTTCATTAGCATCAACATTCCCACAATTCTGAGAGTCCTTCAACCTGTTGGCTCTCACATCAGTATCACTCCCATCAGGACTAGCGACAATGGAGCGCTGTAGAATTAATGTGCTCTCATTTATGGTTGATTGAGGCATAAACTTCACAAGAAAATCCCATAACCTATACAAATAGCACAAAAGAAAACAAATTTAACAATTTCCTCCTGATTTCAAAGGGGAAGGATACTTGCTTCAATACAGCATCTGAACTGTTGCAGAATACACTAAGACTCACATTTTTCAGACCCCATCAAACATCTATTCATGAGTCACAAGGAATTCAGCAATGTCAATGGTAATGGTGACCATTTAAGAATACAGGAGATTTTAATAGACTAGTAACGACAAATATACTGTAGTTCTTTAGTGAATACAAAAATTAATATTTATATTGAATCATTAATTAGCATCACCCAATGCAGATGAAAAGGCTCCAATGGGAGGGAATTATTACCAAGAAACAAATTCCCCACTTCTCTCCCCAAGAAATGCCTCCAAATCATCTCTTGCCTGGTATTGATGCTTTCCATTACAAACAAGGACTGTAATGTACTCCTGAAAGACAATAACCGAGGGACGCAAGAATGATTAAAACACGCACGTCATAAGTTCTTGGGACAATATGTTGGTGCCTGACTGCAAATGCTGGAGAAATCATTTTAACCAAAACAGACTAAAATCTTGTTAGAATTCCAAAAAGTACTTATTTATTTGTGAACACAGATGTCCATGAAGAAGTAGACATATATTTCCTTCACAAGTCGTACTACTATCAGTCAAATGTTGAAGTATCATAAATAAAAAAAGGAACTATTTTTCCCATACAAGAACGGCAAAATTAAGAATGACATTCAACAAAGTTTTTTACTCCCAATAACCCCTCCAAAGAAATCTATCACAACATGAGTTATTATTATCTCAGCAAGAGAAAGCATGGAAACATAAATTATAAATAGAAATGAACATGAGCGAGCTTAAACTTTACTAACTATTTTATTAGATCAATTGGTCTAACAGAAATTGTTCATATTTGCATCTCAACAGTTAAGAGCAACTGCTTATTCAGAGTTAATAGTAGGACCAGAAAGAACAGACAAGAGACTATGGGCTAGCTTGTGTGGGCTTATGAAAAGCTACTTTTGGCTTTTCGGAGAAGCTATTTAGTTTTCCTGAAAATCTATTTTTCAGCTTTTACATGCACATTTAGACTTTACAGAAAGCAAGTTTGAGCTTTCCAGAGATTAGGCAAATGCCTACTTTTAGTCGAAACATGCTTTTCCAATAGAAAAGCGAAGAAAAACTCCCCCAAACTGGCAATATATCTATGCAGTGTAATGCGTAGTGTTAACCATTTTAAGGTTATGAACTAGCCACCTCAGAATGATACGGTTTCAAAAAAAAAAAAAAATCTGGACACTTCTTACCATTAATCCTCGATGGTCACCAATTCTTCTCGGAGGAAATATTTATTCACTAGAAACTGGGTTTAAACAGGAAATGTCAATATATATATATACACACACACACACACACACACACACACATACGGATGTATATTTTTCAGGCATGAACCGCATCCTAGTTGTGGTGCTTTATCCTAGAAATACTTCCAGTCCTGTCTAGATTTACTTCTTTCTCAGTAATAAGATCAATCAGGGCATCACTTTGGAGTGAAGCTGTGACCAGATAAAATATGGCCAAAACCGTACAGAAGTCCAACAGTAGTGCAGTTTTGAACAGAATTCAATAGACACGGCAGTTTGCTGCCAGATTTTACAGCCTGATTAAATTTAACAAGTCCTCCTTTTCTAATTGCTGTATACATGCTGTGTGTACGTTTTTGTGTGTATAAATCACAGCAGTTTGCTGCCAGTTTTTGAGTCTGACAGGCTATGTACAGCCTGTTTTGCATGTCTGTGAGCCTCCTGAGTATGTGTGCTTTGGTCATTTATACATGACTTCTTTCATGTTGTATACGTTCATATCTTTTAGTTTTGGGAACAACCACCTGCCGACTCCGGTGATTGAATTCACTTTCTTTCCCAACAGTTGTAGAAAACTATTTTTTATTTTTTTAAAAAAAAATCAACTAAGCACCATACATTAAATAATTAAATTTACACTTGCCTTATCCTTTTAGTACAGGAACTGTTCCTCAGTGCGAAATAAAACTTCCACTTCATTACTGAAAAAATAAATATCCTCAGATTTTATGTCTATCGTGTGATCCTCTCAAGAACACGGAACCTACACTCAAATTATCCATTTACACCTTATCCTGTTTCGCGTTTTCCAGCAACCAACAGGTCAATCTGCTCAAATGCATCGCAATGAACAAATACCGACCAAAACTATTTGCAACTGCAATATATATATGCAAGAAGAATCACAAAAAGCAGGATGAAGAGAAGAAATCATCGAGGCGAAGAGGAGTTAAGGAGTTACAGAGAGGATTTCGTCGGTGTAATTCCCGAGGAACTGAAGGAGTTCACGTGAAATGGAAGAACTGAGGCGGGAAGCGAGCACTGACTTCCGATCGATCTTGAACGATTTTGGATCCTCTGAGAAGATTAGCATTCCATTCCCGATTCCTTCACTGATTTGTTCTTCTTCTTCTTCGATCGCCATAGCCATTTGCCGAGCTACTATCCTGAGTAAGTATTCTTTCTCCGTAGCCCCCGTGGGCGAGCACGGAGATACGCCACCGTCCTGCTGCTTGACAGCTAAACCCCTAACCCTACCGAGTAATACTCTGTGACCATGCTTATCGCGGTGCAATAGGATGAAATTTTTAATCCATGGGATATAATAAATTTTTTCCAGATATTTGATTTAAGAGATGTAATGGACGGATACAAAATTGAATAGAATAAAAGGTCTTCAATATTTAACACTCATTCGTGCATCGAAGAAGCGATCGCAATAAATGTTTTATCATAATCCGTTTCACTCCCAAAGCAAAATTAATGGATCAATTTAAACTAAGACAAAATAAAATAATTATCATAATCCGTTTCACTCCCAAAGCAAAATTAATGGATCAATTTAAACTAAGACAAAATAAAATAATTGTTAAATAGGCAAATATTCTAGGACTCTTCCAATATCAATGAAACTATAGCCTTAAAGCATAATGTTATGAGTCGAATAATTTAAAGGGATAAAACTTCAAGCACCCTCCTCAAGTAACAAGGCAAACAAACTCCTCCTTATACTTGTGGAACTACTAAAGATTAATACATTGAAAAAGAAAGTGACATTCCATAATCGAACACACTAATATCGTATTTGACCATATGGGTCAGACGACTAAATTGAATTATTTAGTATATTTTTGATCCTTTCAAGTGCAGTATTCGATGCAAGCACTGGCAGCGGATTGGGCTATTTAGTTGGACCTCCTTATGATCCAATGCAGAAAATATACCAAGCCCATTGGCACGCCCGGGGGGGGGGGGGGGGGGGGGGGGGGGGGGAATTGTGTTATCCTAAAAATTAGAAATCATCCTTGTTTCTTTTCTACTCTCATCCATTCTTACATGCAAAGGTTTAACCTTTTTCCTATTTCTTCTTCCTCTTTTTCTCCCTTCCTTTTCATGTTTGTCACTTTTGATCGGTCTTTTATTCCTAGAAAAAAAATTGAAGATTTGTCTATCCAAGCTGCTTACTCATTTTTCTATTTTCATGATGACATACTCGACCACTAGTAGATCAATATATTTGCCTAAAAATAAACAAATTTACTTGTTCAAAATTGTAAGATTTTCAGTTTTTACTTTTAAATTTTAATATTAATTTTAATATTTTTGATTTATACTAAACGTTGTAGACGTAACTAGATTTTTTTTGCTATAATTGTTCCCTATATATATTCTTTAAGTATTTTTTTAAAGTTTTTAATTTTTTCAAATCATTGGATTTTTTATTTTTTTTTTTTTTTGAAAAATCTTTGAAAATATTTATCCAACATTTTCAAATTTTTTTAATATGTCAAAATTTTTTAACTTAGTTCTAAAAATTGTAAAAATACCAAACACTAAATAGGATTTATAGAATACAATTCCGTGACTTATCTTGCTACGCTCTAAACACCAAGTATGGTACTAATTATCTTAGGTTGATAATTATCTTAGCCATATAAGGGAAATTAAATCAAACTTCAAGAAAAATCAATTAGAATAAAAAGAGAAAAAAACCTCCTTTGATCATCCATACGTTGAAAAATGAAAGAAACTTCAAATATGAAGATTATCAAAGCGTGGCTTTGCTGCGTTTTTAGTGTTTAACCCTCAGCCCCCTATATTTCTAACGTTTAAAAGAGGGTAGAAAATTCATTTAATTATCTTACGGTGGATTTCATCTCATCTCATGTACATTACTAAACATGGGATGAAATGAATTTTATTTCATCTTGTCATCTAATTCGAGACAACAAGCATGATTTGTGTACATCCATCGTAAACCCTATATACTTAAACGCAACCAAGTATCAAATTTTATGAGGTTCTTTATTGTTGTTTAACCTAAACACTCCTGAAAAGGAGGCTACACAAATTTTACATGTCACCTTTTCGGTGTGTGAAGAGTATACATATGGTATTATCTAACCCTAAAAGGCAAGCAATTCCACTTGTACATTCCAAAAACATCTTCCATGCCGAAATGCTTAAGTGGTTTTGAGGGCTATTTTAGTCAAGAAACAATAAAAGAACCTTTAAAATGGCTAGAATTAATAACTTCATAAATTGTTTAGTGTTTGACACAAAATAGTTATAATCTTTAAAATAAGTGTTTATACAAGTGAAACGGTTTTTTTCAAGAAGTCCATTATTCACCATTACACGATCAAAAATAGCACATAATAAACTAGTTGCAACGGGTTGTGATATTACAAGATAACTAAAAAAAAGTGCATGTAAAATATAAAAAAGTGCATGTAGCATTAACATTAACTGTGAATATAAAAAAATTTAATTTCAATTTTTTTGAGTTAATAAATAAAAATATAAGAAAATTAGGATAAAGGAATAAGCAGGACATAAGGGGAAATTGTTCTACTTTTTAAGAGGTATGGTAATATTTTACTTGGTCAAACTAATGTTTAAAAAGTGTTTATGAAGAAAAGCTTCCATGGAGCTTTTGGTTTTAGCCCAAAAAATAACTTAATTTTTAAAAATTAACTATATAATGACTTATCAAAATGTATATGCATAACCATGATCGCTTAAAATAAACTTTAAAAAATAAATTAGTTTGAGGAAATATTGGCTCACAAGCCCTTTCTTAGGACAGCACGAAACACACGATTATAAATAAGTCAATATAAATTATGGGGTGGGTTGAATAAGAGTTTGCCAGTTGGCTGGAATTAAATGACAACTTTATATTTTAAACATAATATATATTAGTTGGCGGGCCCGTTTCCCTAAAGTTGTGTTGGAGGAACGAGCATGAGCATGGCATCCCCGATGCACATATATATATTTTTATATGTTATTTTTATACTTGGTTAAAAGAAAATTTTATTATAAGAAATAAGTTTTTAGTTTGAAAATTCTTTTTTAAAATTATATTGTTTAGGGATTTTATTTAGAAGGGGGGGAGAATAAGAGGAATAAATGGAAAAGCAATAATATGAAACAAAAGAATTTATAATAAAATCATAGAAGGCATATGTAGTACAAATTTATAAGAGTATATATTTAATAAAATAAGCTCTCCTAAATTTATGCCACATATATTTTTATGATTTTATTATAAAATTCATTGTCTTTCTATACTTATATTATATTATTATAAAGGTAAAGAACCTTTTGGTTCCATTAACTAAAATTAATAATTTAAAATTTAAAATTCAAAATTTAAAATTTTTACATATGTAGTACAAATTTATAAGAGTATATATTTAATAAAATAAGCTCTCCTAAATTTATGCCACATATATTTTTATGATTTTATTATAAAATCCATTGTCTTTCTATACTTATATTATATTATTATAAAGGTAAAGAACCTTTTGGTTCCATTAACTAAAATTAATAATTTAAAATTTAAAATTTAAAATTCAAAATTTAAAATTTTTATAGTTATGGAAGTTATTTTCTCAACTACACACCTCTAACTTTTCTCCCTACTCCTTTCACTTTTATCTGTTTTTAGTACATATCCATTTTTTTCTTTACAAATTTTTATTTAATCTTATAAATTTTAATAAAAAATTATTGAATACATGCGATGCCACTAATTATTATTAAGAGCAAAGAAAATGCATAAGTGAGCTTCTACGTTGCCGAAGGCAGAAATGAGAACAAAGCTGCTGTGGAGCGCGAGTCCACCGTGTGAACTTGCCGTGGCATCTCACAATCATTAATCCCTATTCTCGTGTATCTAATTTTTCAAATCGATTTTCCACAACTTATATATATATTTTTACGTATTTTCATAATTATATTTTTAAATAGGAAATAAATGTATAAAAACTTAATTGAAAAGAATTGATGGGTCAATTTTATGAGCTGGTCTGACTATCATATGGGTTGGTTGGATGAATCGATGAGTTATTGATTCCAATTGCTGCGTCCAGCACTAACCACGGACTTAGGGGGGTAAAAAGGTAAGTTTGACTTTTAAATATTATTTTCTATAAATAAATAAAAGGCATCTCTTTACTGAAGCTTCGCGCGAGTAAATGCCGCGTTTTAAGCCTAGAGTTTCTAGCCGTCTGGGAACGCGCTTGGGGATGTGGCCGACAAAGCGTCTAGGTTCAGTCTACCTAAAATTCGTTGACCCACCGTCAATTCCCAGTCGAACGCATTCTGGAAAAGCTGACTGAGGTTGTAAACCAGCCCAGATTCAGTGAACCTAGGCCGTCGCCAACTGTAACCTAACCTTCAAAACCTTACATGCCATGCCATGCATGGTTTTTCTGTTTTCTGTAAGAAATTTTATTTATTTGGAAAAAAGAAAAAGAAAAAGAAAAAGAACATATTTTGAGAATTCCTTACTCACCAATCATCCCTTTTAGAAGAGCTACGTTTAAATTTTGGGTCAAGTTTTTTGGCCTTTCATCTCTCAACTTTTCTCCTGCCTTTAGTTTTAAGGCATTTTAAAAATAATTTAAGTGTACTAATGTATAAAACATAAAAATATATAAGTTTATCAATTTTCATCGGATTTGGGGATAGAAACATATCCATTATAAGTATTAAAAACTCAGTATAGTTTTCATAAATTTTTTATTTTCTTTGAATTTTGAATTATTAGGATGAACGGGTTTAAAATTTTTCAAATCTCGAGAAAATTGATACGCCTAGATAATTTTGAATTTATTTTTAATTTTTACGGTTAAAATTATTTTAAAATATCCTAAAATTGACTTGAAGGAAAGAAATGAAAATAAAAAGTTGAGCGAAAAAAGGGAGAGAATTTTGATCCTTCAATATTTGAATTTTTCGTAAATGTCACAGCATAGATTTTATACCAATTTAAGGATGATTTGTATTAATGCCCCCACAATAATAATAATAAAAAAAGACTAGGAGCTCATGGATTCACATACATGATGCATGAATGATCATGGCACATGCATGCATCCATGCATCCGTGGATCCCGGATTTTCAGTTTCTTTTCCAATAATATAAATAACTCTCCTTCTCCCATTTCTGTCTCCGCCCTTACCAGCAGCGATATAGGAGAGGGGAGATTCGAAGGATCTCGTTCCTCAATTTCTCTAGGGTTTTTCCCCCAATCGCAAAAACCCTAGCTCCTTTCTTCGTTTCTCCCTCTCCGTCTCGCTCCCCAATATCCCTCCACGAACTTCAGATTCTGCAAGATTTCTCCTGCAGATCTTTTATAGCGAAGTTCTCAACATTCTCCTCGTAAGTGCTCTATTATGCAGCCTTTTTTCTTTTTCTTTTTTTTTTTTCTCTTTTTGATCTTCCGATTCTTTCTCTTTCGTGAATTGATGATTGGATTGGACGCTTTTGGGATTCGACATTTGTTTTTGTTGAACAAGTTTGTTCAATGGATTCTATTGGGTATGAGATTGATAGGATGTTTGGTTGCTGGGAAAGGATGAGACTGTCGTTTTTTCTTTATTCTTGGGGAAAAAAGTCTCATAACTCTTTATCATGCAATGGACAGCTTTGGAATATGGAAATTACTTTTGGGGGGCAAGGTTGTACAGTTTAGGTTTTTTGAATTTGACATTGACTGCTGGAAGAAGAATGACACTGTCATTTTCATTCTACTCTTGGAATAAAATCTCGTAACTGTTTGTTATGGGTTGCCATCAATGTGGTGAAGGCAACTAGGCCTATGAATCATTATCATTTTGAGGTTCCCTTAGTCTACTGAGAAAATAAGTGAAAAAATGAAATGTTGAAAATTTGAATTCTTTTTGGAACGCTAGAACATAAAACAAATATTACTTAAAAAAATATGGGCGCGTGATCAGGTTTATGCTGGCTTAGCTGATTCGGGCTGATATATTTTTCTCTGCAGACCAAGTTTGTAATTTCTTTTTAAGTTTTGCTTCTTATAGAGCAATAAAGATATAACTAGAACTCCCTAGTTTGTTTGGTTTATGAGCTGATGGGTGAGAGCTTAATGAATGTCCAATTAAGTTTCATAAGATTCCGTGTTAGATGCTTAGCTTTCAAGTGTGATTCTTGTTGTGTTTTTTCTAACCATTTGGATAAGGATTGTCACTTTTGGAATTTTCATCACTCAACACATTGAAACTACAATATTTATTCACACAATGCATTGAAAGAGATGAACTCTCCATAAGTGGATGCTTAACCAATGCCCTGATGGCACAGATTAAACCTTTAAGCAGAAGACGTTCTCACTTTTCACTTGGCCATTTTTTCTTTACCGAGCAGTTGTTCTTACCTCAATGTGCATAAGCTTAATTGTTCTTGGATTTGAGTATGCATGTTTATTTCACGCGTATAGCATTGCAGTTGTGATATGCTGATTGCTGTAGTTGGGATGACTATATTACATTGCAAAACCTAAATCCAGTTTACCTATATGCATGCATTATGGGAGGGGTTGTATTCAGCTATAAACATATATACACCATACATCTATTCGGGACTCGCCAATTCCTTTAATTAAAAATAAGTGGTCCTTTCAGTGTAAGATCTTAAAGATTATTTTCTGTTTAAATTACAGAGTCCAGTATCATCTATGGTGCTTTGGGTTTTCGGTTATGGTTCACTGGTATGGAACCCGGGATTTCAATTTGATGAGAAAGTGATAGGGTTCATCAAGGATTACAGGCGTGTTTTTGACCTCGGTAAGTTACTCTCATAGTATCTGAGTTATACATCTCAATTTGCACGGGCCTTGCATCCGCGCTCATGAATTTTGTCTTCTTCTCTCAGCATGCATTGATCACAGAGGCACGCCTGAAAAACCTGCCAGAACTTGTACCTTGGAGCAGAATGAAGGAGCTTTATGTGTAAGTGAAACCCACTCGTAATGTATTATCCCATGAAAATCTAATTCTGATTTGGAGCTGGTTGTATTCATCCTTCAATACTTGTGTCCCTTCTTAAAAAATTGATAACTGCAGTGTAAACTTCTTTGATTTCTGACTCATAAATTCTTCTTTCAGTGGGGTGCTGCTTACTGTATACGTGGAGGGCCAGAAAAGGAAAGATTGGCAATGGAGGTATGTTTTCTTGAATAATACGAACCAAATGAGAGGCTGACTGCGTATGCAGTTAACCAAGCATGAATATATGTCCTCTGTTGTGCAGTACTTGGAGCGGAGAGAATGTGAGTATGATCAGAAGACCTTTGTGGACTTCTACACGGTGAGTTATATTATTTGGTTTACATTTGAATATTATGCTTCAGCTGTGAAACCTTTTACTTCCATTCCTTTCTGTTCATTCTCTCTTCTTATCTTATTTTCGGGTGCTTGCTTTATTGCAGGGAGAGGATACTTCACTGCCTTCTTTAACTGGAATAATGGTGTAAGCACATCTTTTGCCTTTTAAGGATCCAAATTGCTAGTGTATGCTTAGTGAGATAACATTCCATAAGGGAAGCAGATCTCAGAAGACTTCCCGCCTTCTATGGGTTAGGATAGGGAAGCTGTTAATAAGAGACATTATTTTAAAAATAAATGAAACTCTGAAACCTAGTTTGTTTGAATATGAGCCAAAATGAGAGTAGCCTACCCAAATGCTTGTGAGGCTTCGTTCATCTTTGTTGTTGTTGGAAAACATTATCTATGGTCTGGTTCTTTTTTTTTTTTCTTTTTTCCTAAATCTTTCTAATGACCTAAACTTGAGACGTTAATAAAATGTTTCTTTAATGCGAAATTTTGTGTGTATAATGAAACTAGTTTACTACCCTGAAACAGGACCTAGTAGTTAGCAATTTGTTGAAATAAAAACGTTCCAAAAAGATACAATTTTCCTTGCTTCTTTTTACTAAATATCTTAATTATGTAATTGTTTTGCAGTTTTACATCTACTCCAGACAAAGAATCAAACAAGTACTACTTGGGCCCTGCTCCTGTGGAGGAAATGGCCAGGTATGCCAGAAAATAACACGTCACTTCGTTTTTCCCCCCAAATTATTTTGAAGTTCTTGCTAAGATCCTTTTATTAATTTTGCATCTATTCAGGCAAATTGCAACTGCTTTTGGGCCTTGTGGTAATAACAGAGACTATCTTTTCCTGTTAGAGAAGGCTATGTTTGACATTGGTTAGTTTTCTTGGCTTGTGCTGTTTATACATCAGATTATTCTTATTGATCTCCTGTTCAAATAGGGCGGCTCCTCTCAAATTCTTACACTATAATTTCTATGTTTTTCCCCTGCCGTTTGATCTATATATATAGAATTCATCCAAAAGGTGAAAAATATTCAAGACAGTTATAAGGGTTTATATTTTTCTGAATTTTCACCCCACAGAGGAGTCATGTTTCTATCAAGTTGCGTATAAATGGCAAGTCCCCAAGTTTCCATCCTATTTCACCCTATTTGCATGGTTGAAATTTAGAGGACCTTCAATCCTATTCAAATTGAACTTTCTGTTCCCTTCCATCACTCCCCAGAATAACTAGCAAATGCAATGTTACTTTTAGCTCTAGTGGAGTGAAATAGGATGGAATAATTTATTTTAAAAGGCGGAATACTGCACACCATTGTCATTACAATCATACCTCAGAAATACCTGGACACCTTGGAAATGGACATTTCTACCCATAGAACAAAAATTCATTCCTATGATAACTGTTTCTAAGCAATGAGGAGAATCACAATGAAATGGGACACATTTCATTCCATCTACCATCTGTAGCTCTGCTTTATAGCAAGTCTTATATTGTTGGCGATGCCTGATTTAGGCTTTGGCCACATTTAACCCGAGTTCTGTATTATACCAGGTCATGAAGATGTTATGGTGATAGAGTTGGCAAATGAAGTGAGGAAGGTACTCGGGAGCCTCGGCAAAATCATTCCGAAGGAGAAGAAGATGTTGTCCGGGTCAACCCAGGCCGAACATATTGCTAATATGTCAGCTCTTCAACTTCGACCGCTCCCAGAAGCCATTGCCTTGGACTCCAAGTAGGAGACCAGACTAATGCTGAAGAAAAAAATGACAAACTATTGGGGGCTATGATTAACCAAAATGGTTTCTTCTTTAATTCGTTTTTACGTTGCCACCTGTTAGGTTTTCCTCTCTTTTTTTTTTCCCTTCTTTTTTATTTACCGTTATGATGTTACTGCCCCCCAGTTTTGCTGGGGGGGGGGGGGGGGGGGGGGGGTGTTGGGACTTTGACTTTTAACAGAAAGTGTTACCACTTTAACACGGTATGCACACTGACTGAAATGTTCACTCTATATTTAAAGTTCCAATTATGACAAGGGATTCGTCTATTTCTTATGGGACTTCTCCCATCACATATTTGAATGGCACGTCTGAATGAATTGCTGAGAAGGAATATCAAGGAAATGTTCCTCTCTTCCCCATGTTTATTGTTCTAGTAATAATGGTAGAATAATTATATGGACACAAATAATTTTATAATAAAATTATAAAAGGTTTATATGACTCAAATTTAGTGAAGAATGTTGGAATCTTTTATAGATTTGTGAAACAGGTATTTTATGATTTTACTGTGAAATTCTGTGTTCATAGCAAGATATTGACATTGTATACAAGGGAGGGTACATTAACATAGGTACTTTCATTGTAGTTCAGATTGATTTTACAGTCTTAACCATGGCGATATGAAACTCATGGGCCGGGACTCAAGAAGCTGACCATGATGCTTAATGGATTGATATAACGAGCCTCTATGATGAAAATGCTGACATCATGTAGAAGGCTCTTTCAACAGCATAGAGGAATGGTTAGAAACTGAATAAGTGGATAGGACTCAGAAATATTTCAAGTTGACAAATGTTAAATTCCTACAAATGAGACTATGTAGTAAATTTGTCATTATTGGGATAAGGGGCAGTAATGTGACATTCAAAAATATTTTATTTTGATAAATGTTAAATTCCTACAAATGAGAGTGTAGTAAATTTGACATTATTGGGGTAAGGAGTATCAATGCAACATTTCGGATGTGTTGAAATATGAAAATGAAATACAAAAGTTCAAACAACTTGAAGAGGTGGGAGTAATTGCCCCTTTATGTATATACCTTACATAGTATATTCAAAGCATTATTTTTTTATAATTCGTTCATTACTGTACCACATTTTTAATTAATAATAGTTTTAATATAAATTTCCATTCATTTATATCAAGTTCCTTACTCAGCACTAATCTGTATAATAATTTATTCAAATTTCGCCTCGTAAAATCCTAATCCAAGAGAAAAAACATTAAATTTAGTTCGAAAACTTTCTATTAGGGCATTTTTAATTGCAATAATTCATTCATTTTTTTTTTGGGATAAATCATGAGACTTTGATGAACTTATCCAACTTCATGTTAATGTTTAAATTGACAGCAAACTGAATTATCTAAAACAGCAATTATTATTTCCCCAAATATAAAAATCCCACATTTTCCCATAATTGCATAATTCATCATTTCTGGAACTGCAATGCCGTTTTTCTTACTAATTTCTGAATCACACGCAATGTCCAAATCATATCCGTGTCATCGTCTCTATCCTCGCTCTGATCTCTCTCGCTTAAATTAGGGTTGAGTTGAGAGAGCCAGAGCGAGAGAGAGAGACGCGATGACGATCCCCGCAGCTGAAGGTGTCTCGGCATCAACAAGAGAACGTCTCGTTTTCGCTTACTACATCACTGGCCATGGATTTGGTCACGCCACTCGCGTCGTTGAGGTCTGATTACTGTTCCTAATGTTGGGGTTTGATCGTTTTGCGTTTGGAATTATGTTAGTTTCTGTAACTAGGTTTTGACCTCTAGAAGACTTTTGTTGTGATATCTTACAATTTTGAACGGGAATGATGTGAATTCTGTCCTTGATGATTATGATCACGAGGAATGTTCTAATTAGTCATTTTTTAGAAGTTAAAGCGGCTCTGGAATTGTTACCTTTGAAGTTCTATTTTGACTTCCAGAAGACTTTGTTGTTTTGTCTTACTATTTTGAATGGAAATGGTGTAAGTTCTGTACCTGATGATCATGCTCATGAGTGGAGGTGACAATTGGGCAGGTCAAGTGGGTCAAACTGTGGTCACGGGTCAACATGGGGTTAACATGGGTAGGTCAACAGTGGGTCAAAATCATATGGAAGGCCGGGTTATATTGCGGGTGGTTTGGGTCGGCTTGACGGGTCGAGGATTCACCTTGTAACAATATCGTTGAAGATATTTTATAGCCTAATATATATTTTCTAATATATGCTATATAAATATGAACTGGGTTGAACGGATCTTACGGGTTAGAGCCCGTTAACTTAGAAACCTTGACATTCCAAACTCTTTACTTGTTTAAGCAACTGCTTGAACCCTAGCAAATACAACTTTTGTTTCTTTCTATATTTTCGTAAAACAATCAATATTTAGCACAAATTCTAATTTTTAACCCCAAAAAACTTTAAAAACACAAGTGAAAATGACAATTGTGCAGGTTGGTTTGAATATGGATGGGTCAAAAGTGGGTCAAAGTTATGTTGTAGGTCGTATGGGTTATCTTATGAACGGGTTGGCGGGTCAAGGGTTGAGATTGCTGCCTCTGATCAGGTGGAATGTCTGTTGCTAATTAGTCATTTGTTAGAGATTTACGTGCCTTTCGTGGCCCTTCACCCAATTTGAATGGTTTCGAATTTCTTTGATTTTTTTTTTCCCATTTTTTACTTAGGTTGCTGCTTGATCAAGTTGGTTTATTTTTCCTTTTTCCCATTTTGATTGCGGTAAAGTTTGCTTGCTATTTTAAGGTTCTAGTTGAACTAGCTTCATAGGAATTGCCTGTGCTTTCAATTGAGAAAATGGTGTGTATTTCCCTTTACAACAAAAATTTAGTTCAGTATCTTTCTTCCGACAGATAATTTTTGGGTGCGTTTCCCAAGTCTTAACTTATTTTTTACATAGATTTTGTACACATCATTTAGTTTGAACCGAAGTTCTTTAATTAGAATTAAAATGATCCCTGCTGAGCACAATCTCTTGTATCCTTTTTCAAGATTGATTTGATGTTATGATATTCCGTAGTCTTAGTAAATGGTAACTCCTGCGCTGATTTGTTGGGTTACAAGGTTGTTCGGCACCTTATTAATGCGGGGCATGAAGTTCATGTGGTAACTGGTGCTCCACGCTTTGTTTTTACAACTGAAGTGCAGTCTCCCCGTCTTTTCATTCGCAAGGTCAGTTTGGTGTCTCATAATATTTAGATTTGAAATGACATCTGTTTTGTAGGGCATTCTGTAGTTGTTTTTGCCAACACCCCACTTGAGTATGTTAACAAAATTAATTTACAAGCCATAGATTGGAAGGAACTATAACTATGATGGCAGAAGTTGGCTGTTTTATTTTAAAATCAATCTTACGGGCTTTTGCAGGTACTGTTAGATTGTGGAGCAGTTCAGGCGGATGCATTGACAGTGGATCGCCTTGCTTCCTTGGAAAAGGTGTAGAATATATATTTCAAATATAGAACAGCCTAGTGACTGTGGTTAATTAAATTGGCAGATAAGCTGCTTAGGTTTTTGTCCCTTGTTTTGTTTGTTATTTTGTGTTTGTTAAAGTAAAGATTTTGTAAATTTATTTTTCTTTTTCGGAGGATCTCTTTTTCTCCCTACTGTACTTTTTTCTGTCTTCTAGTCATATTCTTCTCTTTCTAAGAAAAGGAAGGAATGTTTTTCCACTATGTTCTTATTGCTGCTGCCGGATCATGGGCAAACGAAAAGCCTTTGCGACTTGGGTGGTCAATGATATGAAAGAGGTGCTAAAAGCAGCCAATTGAACTTTTGTTTAGAAGTCCAATTAGCTGATGCGGGACTTCTAAGCCCGCACGCCAAGCACACAGCCTGTTGCAATCTCTATTTTCACATCTTACTTCACTGACTCTTTTCTGTGACCACTGGTTTATTAGCTTATTAACTATTTTTGAATCTATGCTTTTGCTTGATGTAGTATTCGGAAACAGCTGTCGTACCCCGTGCTTCTATTTTGGAAACAGAAATAGAGTGGCTGAACACCATCAAAGCTGATTTAGTGGTAAATATAAGATTCTTGTCTTATTTTTGCCTAAAACCAAATCTATTCTTTTGTTATTTTATTGAAGTAGTTGACTTTTCTGTGCAATTCCTGATATTTTTTTAGCTTTTCACATTTTATTTGTTCATTATGATTTTGCTTTAGCAAGAGAAAGAACTATATGTTGGAGAACCTAAGTATAAAAAGGCAAGCACCTGTTAAATCAAGTTCTTTAGTGATTTTAACTATTAAAACCAATACCAAGTATCCGTAATGTGCACGCTTTGATAGTTTTTTGTTTCTAATTTATCATAGACATAATTGTAAAATAAAAAAAAGAAGCAAGAGATTTGGTAGTGCTATCTTTATCCGTTCTAATACTTAATCTGGCTTAGAAATCATGGGGGAAGTTCCTAGATGAACTATGGGAGTTTCCATGTATTTATGATGCTATTGTGAAACTGCAAAATCAGAATTTCTCATGCTATGAGAATGATTCCCGGTGCTTCTTCCACTAAGAAATTCTTGGGGGACTTGAGATTTAGACTTACTAGCTGATTGTAACTCCACTTGAATTGCAAAAGTTCAAGTTACATATAGTGTTCTAAAAAGTGGTGTAGGCGGCCGCTTAGGCGCTACGTGATCATGAAATGCTTAGGTGGCCGCCTAGCGCCTAGGCAACAATGAAACGCCTCGCTTAGGGGGAAACTGTTTCCCTAATTAGTAAATGCCGTTAATAGGTAGGGGGATTTTTAGGTGGATATGGTGCCTAGACATACTTTATTTTTTATTTGATTTTCTTTTATAGCAATAACAGCTACCCATTATTTTTAAAATAAAAAATAAAAATTACAATCGTAAATCTGTTGTTATAAAGAGGTATACTTGAAAGAATATTATTTATCTTAGGCTGTGAATGGATATTATTTTTATAATTTTGTTGTATTTTATTATGTTATTTCAATAATATTTTCTGAATTGAACTACTAATATTTTTTTTAAAAGAACCCGGCTAGGCCCCACCTAGGCGGCCTGGGCGCTAGGCCTTAGGTCGGGTGCTTAGGTCTGCCTAGAGCTTTTTAGAACACTGGCTACATGCAGTAGGTTAAACTATAATGTTTGAAGGAATCAGACCTCAAAAGAGCTAAAATGATATTGAGCAACCTAAAAGAAAAATTTTCATGTTATAAAGAAGTAAGTCTCATTTTATCCTAAATTAATTACAAACAAGGAGAGAAAATAAGAACCAAAATAGTTACTTCTAAATAAGCAAAAATGTTTGTGTTATTCATAGCTAGAACTTAAGAAAGAAAAGACCCAAAACATCTCAAACTATCTTAAGTTTCTTTTTTGTTTTTGTTTTTGTTTTTTTATTTTGATTGGTAGATACATTTGCACCCAATCTAGTAACTACAAGTGGTCAAACCTTTGACCTTGCCCAGTTTAAGATTTTATTTTACAGATCACTAGACTAGACAATTAGTGGTATTTGTTTTTTTTTTTTTATTAGTGAAAAGCTAATTGCATTAAAGGACGTCGAGGGGGTGCCAACCCTAAATACAAAGATTGCAAACCTAGAATCAAGAAACTCAATACAGTCAGCAGCTCTGTAGTAACAGCTAATGGTCCAATCACACATTCTGCATCCATTTCTCCGTAACCCGGTTCAAGGACTATAGGACTATTCTTCCCCTTCTCAAACTATTCTAAGTTGCTTAGGATTAACAGCATGTGTGCAACAAAAAAATCGAGGAAAATATAGCACATGAGCTTGATGTGTGTACCCACAGAGATCTGTACAATATGAAAGCAGGGCATCTGCAGCCAAAATACTTGAAAAGCTTGCAAGGTGCTGCCCCAAATCCCTTGAGCATTGTTCCAATAACATCTCTTTTATTTATTTTATTTTTAATAGGTAAATATGTAAACAGGCAACCTAGTAACTGCAAGGATTTAAATTCTTGACCTTGCTTAACACTAAGGGTCAGAAATACATGTTGGTGTGCCATCAGACTAGGCAACTGATGAACGTGAACTTTTCAAGGGGTGATACAAGAAGACAGAAACACCACCTGGTTACGTTTAGATAGCCATCCAATCTCCATGAACATATTTCAAATGCACCACTCAGACTGCACCCAAGCTACTAACAGATTATGTTAAGATAGCCTTCCAATCTCCATGAAAATATCTCAAGCAGACCACTGGAACTGCACTCATGCTTCTAACATGTTACTTATCTGAACAAATCTTTTAGAAGTGATAAAACCACATACAGTCTTTACATCAGACGTCAAGGTTTTATACCTAGTGGATTGTATTGGAGTACTTAAGTAAGTGTACATTTACAAAGAGAATAAGTCAATGAATTTATAGATGAAAATTAGTATATACAAGAGTGATCTTATTAATCTAGAAGAATTAGTTGCTTGAACAAAATTGTTTACAGCAATCTTTTAAATCTTGGTCAACCTCCGATAGAATGTTACTGTTGAGAATCTGGTTTGGGACTTGTTAAAGTATTTGTTGGGCTACTTCCCTTATTGTTAGTTGGTTTTGAGGTGGAACCTTAACATTGTATTAAAGCCCCAAATTCTTATTCATGTTCCAATGAGGCCTATCTGCTTTGTCCCTATCTATATTCAGTTGTGCACTTGCAGATCCTTAATTGAGTCTGGACGTGAGGAGACTTTTGAGAATCACAAATCGGTACGGGACTTGTTATTCTGGCGCTTGAAGTATCTATTGGATCACTTCTCTCATTGCCAATGGGTTTTGAGGTGGAACCTTTACATTTACTAATGAAGGATAGATAGAACATGATACTTTTGGGAGTACCATTTGGCTGCATTAAGTGTATAATTTATGCTTCGTTGGGGTTATGTATATCCTTGAATTACAAGTTTTAAGGTTGCACCTCAAAACCAATTGGCAGTGTCGGTAGTAGCCCAATAGATACTTCAAGCTCCTAAATAACAGGTCTCAAACTGATGTGAGAATCTCAATAGTGCCCGTCACGTGCAGGCTGAACTTGGGTCTGCACGGGCACAACAGAATATAGATGGGGGCAAACACAAATGAGCCTTATTGAGCCGCACAACAGAATCTGGGCTTCGATACTATGTTAAGGTTTCATCTCAAAACCAATTGGCAATGTGGGGAGTAACCCAACATAATAACCCAACAGATACTTCAAGTTCCAAAATAACAGGCCCAAACCAATATGGGATTCTCAACAGGAAGTAATGCAGTGCTTCTATGGAAACAGGTCTCAGATGTTGTTCCAGTAGCATGTCGTGCAGCAGCTGACGCTGGAATTCGCTCTGTTTGTGTGACCAACTTCAGGTAATCTGTACTTTAATAGCATTCATTTGTTCAATTTATGGATTTTTTGTGTTAATTACATGTGTATATACGTATCAATGTGTATATATGCCTGTATGCGATTTAGGAGCTCTGGACAGAATGTTCTCTAATCTGTAGAATATTGTACTTAAGATTTTGTACTGAGTGTCCCTTCCATGCTTCGAGTATCCCTTTCATGCTTTGAACATAGCTCAAGGGCATTTTATACTTAAAATATACTTAGTCTTCTGCAAATAGGTACCTTATGGACTGTACATAGTCCATACAGCAGCCCATGTACTAGAAACTATTCCATGATGTTCCTGTCTTTAGTCTTCTTTTTGAAGAGGACAACCTTTTTTCATGTTTTTTTGAGAATGGAGTGTGACCTGCAAAACTTTTTACTGGTATTTGGTAAAAGTAAGAAACACTTGTATCTTTCTGGAGGACGGTATCGTTTGATAATAACATATCTACGAAAATCAGGCAGTCTAGTGTTGCCGAAGCTGCAACTGGAGGGACCACCAAAATTACTCAGGCAATAATTGTGAGTAACCCCAAGAAGTACCTGATGCTTTAGTGTGGGGTCTAACTGATAACAAGAAATTCATTTTCCCTATGTCAAATATTGCCTATATATCTATGGAAACACCTTCCAGTCCCAGCAATTGTGTATTGGGGGGCAATGGTAAATTGAAAGTGGAGAGACATACAAACTCTTAGATCCTTTTTGGACATTTTTGCGTATTGCCTAACCACAATAAGACTAGCATGGATTCTTCAGTCAAGCGTTGTCTAGGAGGAAAAATGTTTGCGGAACTTTGGTATCTCAAGTTTCCCGAAGCACAAAACTTAATAAAGTTAGGGGTTGGTGCGGAGCTGGTTCTCAATTTAGCTTCTTAAATTGTATCTTTGCTTTTGTGTGTTGTTATCAGGGTCAGGTTGGTCTTGTTGTTTTTAGCTGGGTTTTTTCTTGTTTTTGAAGGATCTCTTTTCCTCCCCTTCTTTTCTCTCTCTAATGAATTTTTTTGGTTCAGAACAAAAAAAAAAAAGAATTCTGTATTGTTGTTGTAAAAAAGAATGTCTGTATGGTCTTCCTAAACTATGATCCTATTCCAAGTTAACTCAGTCTTCCAAGTCGTGAACTTATCTGCCAAACATTTCAAGAATTTCTGGTTTATTTCAAGCTTTCTCAGACTCTTATCAACTCTCATCATTTAATCAACTTTTTTAGATTGTTCATCTTGAGACCAATATTCTCAAATTGGCTCTTGATCCAAAAAATAGCTGGTCAAGGGTCAAAGACCAGATTCTCAATTCCACCGCTGTCGAACTGTGATGTCAGGATGTTGTGATTAATTCATATTTTAAGTGATCATCAAATGATAATTGAGTAGTATTATAGACGGAAAGACAAGCAGAATTCTGTTGTCAACAGTCCCTTGCGTCTGTGAGGTATTGGGTTCACTCACAGTTCAGGGGTCCATTGCAGGAGCCATTCTACGTGGTCCACCTGTTTCACACTGAGTTTTTACCACAAATGATCAAAAAGGTCTAACAAGGCTGGAAAGCTGTCTGGTCTGTGGATTTCCTAGTCAAACCTGCTAGTCGTATTCATTTTTAGAAAACCATGCTTGAGTCAAGAACAGAAAGCCTCACCTGGACTGGAAAGTTCAAATTTTTTATTTTTAAATTTTTCTTATTGGTACATATCTAACTTAGTAATTACAAGGGTTCGAGTCCTTGACTTTGCGCGACATCAAGGCTTTCTTATACATTCTGACAACGTTGGACCAAGCCACTAGTGGTTAAGTCCAACTTTTTTCATCTAGATTAATCGAACAAGCATCTTTGTTGCTAACTATATTTATTGTTGTTATTATTTTTAACACTTGCAGTTGGGACTTTATCTATGCTGAGTACGTGATGGCTGCTGGAAACCATCATCGATCTATAGTTTGGCAGGTGACCATTTGTTTTACAGTAAGGTTTTTGTTAGATGTAATACCCTTGGGGCCGGTCCAAAGTGCTCGATTGTGCTACAGACAGTTGTTTTTTGACTATTGTTCTTTTGAGAATTGATGCAGATAGCAGAGGATTATTCTCACTGTGAGTTTCTGATCCGTCTCCCAGGATACTGCCCAAGTATGTTTTCCGCTATGTGGAAGAAATGGCTTTATTTAGTTCATTTACTCGTAATCCTGACATGTGGTGCTTGGATTGTTTGATAAGTTGTTTCAAAATTTTCATTTCAATTTTGCAGTGCCTGCTTTCCGTGATGTGATTGATGTGCCTCTTGTTGTAAGGAGGTTGCACAAATCGCGTGAGGAGGTTACTCATAAACTTTAGTTGATGGTATGAACATGTGAATTGCTGATAAATAATGTAGTTTTTGTATTCATTGTACCAGGTGAGGAAGGAGCTTGGAATTGAGGAAGATGTGAAGCTAGTTATCCTCAATTTTGGTGGGCAGGTGAACTAGTGTTTTCACTTTGTCATACTATGCCATTATGAGTCCATCTTTTTCAAATTTGCCACATTAAATTTGTCCATGGTTTTCCTTAGTGTGTAAAGGACATTTGTCTGCAGCTGGCTTGACTGTATACTCATATATATTATTATTGGCCTGATCATTTAATTAGTTGTCACACACGCTTGTGCTGACTTGCTATGTACTTGAGCATGATAATCACAATGAGTATTTATAATTAAGGTGTATTTTTCCTGTTATGTTTCATTAACTACCAAGTAAATATGGATAAAATCAAGATTGGAGATTTGTTGTTTTACACAAAATGTAGTATAAATGGTTGGGCCGGTGGGTTATCCATCAAGAAGAACTGCTCAGTGAGCCCAGCTTTAGTTAGTGGATTTTTAACTGTACAATTTTAAACGCATAATCGGAAGCTATGGATCTGTTGATTGACAAAACTTGCTTTGTTAAGAGGGCAGTTATCCAGGTGTTCATCAGTTTGAAATATATATGTATGTGTGTGTGTGTGTGTGTATTTCAAAGTCTTACTTTGAGTTCTATAATTAGTGGCATTGACAATTGTATACGGTTTAAGTAAGGCAGACAGTAAAGACTTAGGTCTTACATGGGAAGCAACATAAATATGAAATGATATATTTGTCTTTCCCCTCCATTTGCCTGATTCCAAATTTCAAATTGGCCTAGTTCTGTTGACATCATATAAGACAGTGTGATCTTTCTATAGTTATTGCTGGTAACATTGAACTGCTGGGATTAAGATGACTAAAAAAACAGTAACCTTTATCACAGCTCCATAATTTTTCAAAAGGCATGAATTATCTACTTAAACCAACTAGATTGAGATATAAACATGTGTAAAAATGTAGGAATTCATAATAGTAGGATGGCTGATTTAGTGAACTGCAACTCTTAGTTTGGAAGGGTTGAAATCTTGGTCTCCTTCACCAATTCCTTGTATTTGCTAGTGTTGATAATCCACATCGGTTTGGGACCTGTTATTTTGGGGCTTGAAGTATCTTTTGGGCCACTCCCTTCATTGCCAATTGATTTTGAAGTGGAACCTTAATAGCTAATTTTTCTGTGTATGTTTATCCATAAAAAGAATTCTGCTCCTTTACATCATTGCGTTGGAGGGCACAGTACTTTATGTGGGAATTACGTCATATTATTAATCCTGTCTATTTTGTCTTTAAATCAGAAAAGAAATCCTCGTCTGTTTTATTGATTAAGGTGTCATACTTACTGGCAGTACCTATATGCTTCTGAAATTATGAGGCAAAGATTACCATTGTTGTTCTTTCTCCTATTTTCTTGTTGGTTTGTTGCTTTGGGATTATTAGCAATGTTCATTTTTTCCCTAATGCTTTTCCATATATTTTCTTGCTTTCTTCCTTTTAACATTTTTCATCCTTAATATTAAGTTTTTTTGTTATCATTTTTTAATTAACTTCTTTTGTCCTTTATATATATATATATCCAAGAATGCTCATACTTATGTTTTATGTGTTGGGCCGACTTCAATTTATTCTGATTGTGTCTTTATGCTGTTGTTTATATTGCAGCCAGCAGGCTGGAAGTTAAAGGAGTCGTCTTTGCCTCTTGGCTGGCTGTGCCTGGTATCTATCATTGCATATGTAAACTATCCTTATAAAATATGACCACACGGTCTCACCATTCATGCTGTGGTTATGGTTGGTTGTCCTTTCATTCAGGTTTGCGGTGCTTCTGACAGCCAGGATCTTCCATCAAATTTCACAAAGCTTGCAAAAGATGTTTATACACCTGATGTCATAGCGGCATCTGATTGTATGCTTGGTAAGAAGTGGAATTATTTTTAGGGGCTAAACTTTGTGAGTGTGTGGCAACTAACCTATGGTAACATCTTCACGATAATAGGGAAAATTGGTTATGGCACCGTCAGTGAAGCCCTAGCATACAAGTTACCATTTGTCTTTGTACGCAGAGACTACTTTAATGAAGAACCTTTCCTGAGAAATATGCTTGAGGTACAAATGATTACTTTCCTTGTTTCTTCTTGTTTATTGTTGCGTGGTTTGCCCAATCCATTTTACCCTGTCTTGAGTTCATTGTTTCAATCATTCACATTTTTTATAAGCATCATAATGACAACAGTATTATCAAGGAGGCGTTGAGATGATTAGAAGGGATTTACTGACTGGACACTGGAGACCTTACCTAGAACGTGCTGTTACCTTGAAGCCATGCTATGAGGGGCGCATTAATGGTGGGGAGGTACCCATTTCTTCTTCCTTTCTTTCTTTCTTTGTTTTTTTTGTTTTTTGAAATTTTTTTCCAGACATTCAGCCTTCTGTTTCCATGGTTCTTGTGATGCAATGGATATATGACAAGATTCTTGCACGTTTTCTCCTTACAGTGATTGAATAATGCGAGGGTACTTTGGCATATTTGTCAAACTGCATTTTAATTAATTTTGCCATTAATTTTTACAAGTTTTGTTAAAAAACTAGTAAGTGTGACCGGCCAGTCCACATGTGTGCAGGTTTTTATATTGTCTCTATAGTTTTGCCCAGATCAAGTTGTAGATGGAATTTTAGAACATTTGATTTAGTTGAACCAAAGCACACGGACTTTCAAATGCACGTTGAAAGGAACAAAACCTAGTTTGCCAATGGTTGGTAACAGGGAGGAGCTATTATTATATACGATAAAACCTACATAAGTTTCAATTTGAGAAATTATTATATTTGTCAGGAATTTATTGATTTCTTGTGTTCAATGCCTGCTGCTGTCATGGTGCCTGTATTTATGAGAAAATATGAAGTCTTATTTTTGAATATAGAGAACTTGGGATCAACTGTGGTAGGGGTACCATAGAGTGATTATTAAGAGTTTTCCCTTCTTATTATCGCTTTATTGGCCAGACCAGCTATTTTGAAATAGTGGAGAAGTTAATATTCCACTGAAAATAAGGCCTTGATACTGGGCAAGGTTCAAGGGTTCAAACCCTTTTAGTTACTAAATTGGCTGCTTGTGTACATGTTGGAAATATTGTATTAATTAGTATAATATCCTAATAGAGATATGAAAATATTATAGAAAACTCTGCAATTATGTGCAATATTCTATAATATCTGTTATAGTGAAGCATATATTTTTGTATTAAAGGCTGAGATCCTTTTTTCAATATTGTAATTGTATTTGAATATTATAAATATGTGATTCTCGTGCTTGTTTTAGGGTATCGTGGGTTGCTTTTTCCAATTCCTTCCTCTTTTTAAACTACATGGCATCAGAACTTGATATCTTAAAAGCTTGCACTTTCATGTATTGGCCATGGCTGATCACCCATCTTTGTGCATTATGCATTAGAACTTGCATCAGAACTTGATATCTTAAAAGCTTGCACTTTCATGTATTGGCCATGGCTGATCACCCATCTTTGTGCATTATGCATTAGTTTCAAAAAATTAAATGGAAGGCCTTTTGTGTCTTCTATTCTTGATTTCTGATAAAGAACAAACAAAATAAATGACACAGAACCTAGAGTTGAAAGCTAGGTATTGGGTTTTTTAAGCAGCAAGCTACCTTTGTTGTGCCCTCTGTTGTGGCTTATGTTTGGAGTTATGTTGCGGCCACAAGTTGAAGATGCTGTTTGGTTGTTGTTCTTTGAGCTCCTATAATAATCAAAGACTTATCCTAGTGCTACTTCTGGTGGACCAACTCCACTGTGTCTTCCCCATGCTTGACTTTGTTCGCTGAAAAGATACAATAAATTTGTGACATATAACAGTTCAACAAGTATCTAATTTAGCCATGACAAACATCTATGCCTAACTTGAGGGTGAAGTGTTGAAAATATTCTATTAATTAGTATAATATCTAGTAGAGATTTGAAGATATTATAGAATATTTTGTAATTATGTGCAATATGTTATAATATTTGTTATAATGAAGCACATATTTTTGTATTGAAGGCTAAGATCCTTCTTTTAGTATTCCAATCTAATTTGAATATTATAAATATGTGATTCCCGTGCCTATTTTAGGGTATCGAGGATTTTCTTTTCCCAATTTCTTCTCCCTCTCTAAAACTACAGCACACATGCACAAATCTCCTGCATTACAATTAGTTTAAAGTGTGTCATTTAAGCTGAGAAGGGATGCATCAGTGGGAGTAGTATATGTTTTTTTTTTTTTTTGTTAAAATTATATGAGTGTATGTTTAGGTCCACTTTCACAAAAAAAAAAAAAAGGAAAAAGAAAAGAACAAGAGCTAAACCTCATACCCATAATAGAAATAAAAGGGGCGCTATATGATGCACGCCCTTCTTAGTTAATTTACCAATACTGGCGCATTTCAAGAGATCTGAAAATATTTATGACTGTATTGGTGCCCAATGCAATTATAGAATTAGATTCCTTTCATTGGATACAAGGTCCGAACACTATATCATAGTTTAATTTTCATACTATCAGGACCTTAACTTGGCATAGATGTGTGTTTCTTGAAGTATATTATGTAAGTCTGTCTGATTTTTGGCAATGCTGTTAATTTTATGTTGCCCAAGGTTGCTGGGTATTCTAATGCCGCATTATAACTACAGGTGGCAGCTCGGATCTTGCAGGACACAGCTATTGGAAAAAACTACGCATCTAATAAGGTACTGGAGATATATTTTGTAATTTCAGTACCCAATTTTTTCATTTTTTTTTTGTAATTTATAATGCTTCCGATTTCTATTTCTTCATTTCTTTTGTATGTGGTGAATGATAATTAAATAGATCACAGAAGCCCTTAAACTTCGACCTGACCTAGTAATTTACTTGTTTTGTTGGAGCACCAGCTGACTACAAATTTCAAAACAATATGGTCTTGTATATCTTGCATTAACAAAAGTTAACTGCAGGATACTCCATAAGAAGTGTAATGGTCTGAGAGGTTGATGCAGGAGAATTTTCAACAGGGCCTAGAGTAGAGTCAGCCTTGGGCCTTATTAGGCCCCATAGTCTATTAAATTGTGTTTAAGTAGTCACACAATGACTCACCTGTGGCTATTTTCTGAAATAATTGAGAGCTTTTATGAGAGATCAAGGGATAGGATATTAGTATTCCCATTAGCATTTTGTATTACCTCTCCATGGTTGTATTCAGTATTCCCCACCCCCCCCCCCCCCCCCCCCCTCCCCCCCAAAAAAAAAAAAAAAAAAAATTTAGGAATACATCATATTAGAACTTGCTCTTCATTTCAAACCTTAGAAACTTGATTATCCCTGCTCCCACTTCAATTTCTTTTTGTTTATCCTTATATCCCTTTACTGTTGCTGCCTTGGTTATTCCCACTTCAAAGGTACTAGTCTGTTTTAGACCAAAAATCATAGAATAGCTAGTGAAAACTTAATTTGTCTTGCACTTTGAACTGGTTCTATTTCATTTTCCTGCTTGTTTTCCTGTAGTTTAGTGGCGCAAGGAGATTGCGTGATGCCATAGTTCTTGGGTATCAACTACAAAGAGTCCCAGGAAGAGATCTCTGTATCCCAGATTGGTATGCAAATGCCGAAAATGAACTCGGTCTCCGTACTGGACACCCAAATAATGAAATTGTGGAGGCAAATATCTTAGTAAACTCGTGAGTTTCTGGCATGCATATTTCTTGTCACTCAATCTATATGAGATGTCTTTAAATGTATGAGCAGTTCTGGTGCCGAGAAACTTTTTCTGGAAAAAAAATCGGGTTAGACCCATACAGGCAGGTGGGGCCGACCCCCACTTTACGTTCTTTGGTAGAAGTTTCTGGGCACCCTGTTCCTAAATGCATATGTCTCTAATATCTTTCTTTCTGATTCTTTTTCTAGTTCCACTGAAGACTTTGAGATTCTGCATGGAGATATTCAGGGTCTTTCAGATACAATGAATTTCTTGAAGAGCTTAGCTGGATTGGATGCTGTCCATGATATTGGAAAGAATGCTGAGAAGCGGCAGATACGGGAGCGCATGGCTGCTGCTGGACTCTTCAGTTTGGAGGTCTTTCTCATTCTCACTGAAAGCCTTTAAACTTTACTAGTCTTGGTGGTTGGCTATTCAGAACAATAGTATCAGAAACATATAAAAGAAGAAAGAGCTTGGCAGATAATTCAATGCAGAGCAAGAGATAATATAGATATGGTTAAATAAATGAAAACCAGAGTACAAATAAAATGTGAAGCAACTATGCAAAGTGTTGCAAAAATTGGAAAGTACCAAATAGAAAATTAAACATCCTCCCAGAACATTAGTCATTATACCTAAGAGTTTTTTTTTTTTTTTCCCCGGGGGCGGGGGGGGGGGGGGGGGGGGGGGGGGGGGGTGTGGTACCAAATATGGCAGGTTGTGACCCAGGGTTTTCAATATTTCTCAAAATTAGAGTACGGATGTGGCTGGATACACTAATAAGTAGTCAAATTTATATATGATGTGTAATGCATGTATTAGTGTATTTATATGTTTTTGCTGAGAAATATTTGTGCCTTTAAGAAAAGCTGCAGACTGTAACTTGGTGCCCTGAAAACCTTAGTCCAGGGGAATGACTCCTTATAACTGAAGGAGCTCAGCAGCCCACCACTTAATCTTCGCCACCTTAAATGTCATTGTAAGCTGACGTGGTGCCTGAAAAGAGAGATGTCTGATCAATAGTTACCAACCGCGAGAATGGAGAATGTGAATCCATTGGTGATCGGCAGAGGTAGAAAAGGAGGAAAGGAAAACTGAGTCAAGTGTAAAGAGAAAGGGGGCACCGACGATGAAAGGGAGGACACAGGACAGTCTGCCCCTCCTCAACCCCCAGGGATTATTCTCACAATCTGGAGCAAACCCTGGAAACATACACCCGGAATTTTCAATAATAATTTATTCCTGATCCCATTGTTTACGGAAAAAAGGGCTTCTTTTGTAATTGGCCTACAATGTACAAACATTGTCAGGTATACTGAAAAATTCCACTCAGCTATTCTTCTAATGGGTTGTTTCAGCAATGATTTGGCACCAAATAGGTATTCCATAAACAGAGCATCAAAACTGGATCCTATGTTGGTAAAGTTTATGGGGACTCAAAACCCAGGTGATGTTAGTAGAACACCTGATGCTCAATCCAACCGAGTTTTTAAAATTAGTAAATTATCTCTAGTAGTGCCCTCTCTAAAAGTTCCTGTTTTAACCCTTTTCCTTCTTGACTGTTCTGTTTGATCTTTTATATTATTTCATTAGCAAAATATTATCTGTCACAGGAAGAAATATTTGTGGCAAGAGCACCAGGAAGATTGGATGTAATGGGAGGGATTGCTGACTATTCTGGAAGTCTGGTGTTGCAGGTTTAGCTTATATATATTCTTATTTTTTCCTAAAGTATCACCCCCCCCGGGGGGAAAAATTGTTGCCAATCAATTGTTTCTTTTATTGTTGAAATATTCTTTTGTTTTGCTGCAGGTTTATGGACTTTGTTAGTGTATTTTTTATTTGGTAAAATGGTTGTAAGAAGTTAAATTCTGAAAATGTCTTATTATTGCTTGTGTAGATAGTTTTGAGTTACCAGTTGAAATAATTATTTCTTATGTAGATTGTTTGGAGTTAAGTTTGTTAAACAATGTTTAGACCTAAAGTGGAAGGGGTGAATGGGCCTTAACATGTACAAATAGTGTGTTGAATAACAGCACAAGCAATTAAGTAATAAGAGTGATGTACCGACAATGGATAACTAAAGAATTGCAGGGAAGAGAGAATGCAAACAAGATTTGTAGAGCAGCCTAGACCCATTGCCTACACCAACTCTTCTGTAGTCCCAAGGGTCTTCCATTAGTTGATTGGGTCTGCAGGCACCGATGATGCCTCTAACATTCTGGTGATTTTGGTGACTCACCACCGACTCTATCTCCTAGCAAATTTGGCGATTTTCACATGCTTACCACCAACTCATTGCAATTTGTGCCCCTGAAACTGTGTGCTCGTATGGGAGTAGAAGCCACTACTTCAATCTTCCCCGACTCAAGGGCACATTAATCTAATTGAAATCTGGTAAGAGAAGGACTTGACTTGATCACGCTGCCCAACTAGTATAGAATGGTTCGTTCCAGTGCCAGTGATAGATTGGTTTAGAAAGATCGTATTGAGATCGCTTTTTCTCAATCTAGTAATAGGGGTCAAAAGAGATGGATTCCTTTCCTTAACCTTGGGCTTGGAAATCTATAATAAAGAATACAACTGGGAAAAGTATACCCGGACCCAGGCATCCTTAGATCTTTCGTTTGGACCAAGGAAGAAGAGGGCCGAGGCAAAGCGGGAGCAGAAGCCCTATCGGAGACCAGACTACAGTAAGGAGCAAAAATTTAGCAGAATTTGTTAAACTATGAAAGCTCAAGGAATACTCGAGAGATTACAAAATATCAGCAATGGAATTTCTTTGATCACTTAAGAGTCCAAGTGTTCTTTGTCCAACAAATACTAAGATGAGCTCCATTTATGGTTGGTGTCCTCTCGTGCTCCTTGGGCAAAGCAGTTCCAAAAAAGTCCAAGCATAAGGCTACTTTCGCAGCATTTGGGGCATGTGTGTACATTAGGGTTTTCTATGCCTGTGCATTCTTGTGCTGTAGAAGTTGGTTTACAATGATTTCAAGAAATTACCCTTTCCTTACAAACTTTCTTTTCCCATGGATGGAGTTGCACCCGTTAATTTTACAATCATGTGAACTACGCTTCTAGGTGCTATGATCCATGCTTGTTATTTTTGTTCTCATTAATTTTTTGCAATTTTTGCTCTCCTTTGGGTTCTCTAAAAACTTTTTAATATCACAGATGCCTATTAAAGAAGCCTGTCATGTTGCGGTGCAAAAGAATCATCCAAGCAAACAGAGGCTCTGGAAACATGCCCTGGCACGACAGCAAGCCAAGAAGCAGGGGCCAACACCTGTGCTGCAAATTGTATGTTGTGAATATATTGCTGGCTATAATTAATTTCACTGAGTAGATCATCCATTTCTATATAATAAATGACATTTTTTCTTCTTTTTGGAAAGGCAAAGCTTGGATAATTTAGAACTATTTGTGCAAATTCTTGCCAATTAGTTGATATTAATATTCTTGATTTGGCCATAACAGGTATCATATGGCTCAGAATTGAGCAATCGTGGTCCGACATTCGACATGGATATATCTGATTTTATGGATGGAGAAAAGCCAATCTCATATGACAAGGCAAAGAAGTTCTTTGCACAGGATCCATCCCAAAAGTGTGTCGCTTTGCTCTTCTGATTTATCTGGTTTGACGTAGCTTATATTCTAATACGGTTCCTACTTCAGGTGGGCAGCATATGTTGCAGGGACAATTCTGGTTTTAATGACAGAGTTAGGTGTACACTTCGAGAACAGTATCAGTATGCTGGTAAAAGAAACTATGTTTATAAGATTTCACACCTAGTGTGCATGAATCTTAAATAACGGCTATCGTAGTTATTGCTATTTTTTATGCTTGCGACACTCTGCCGCTATGCATATTGGGGGCTGTATGCTTGAATGTTGAAGCAGTTTTATCATGCTTAGTTCAGGAAGTGAATATGTGTTACTATCACTACCTTTTAGATGAATGTTATTTCCTTATAAATAATGTGCTCAATCTGCATTTGATCAGATATTTCATGTTATTTCAAGTTGGGTAATTTTTTACAGCTGAGAAGATCTACCAATTATTGACCAGTTCTGGTGATTACTCAACAAGTTTGTGTACCCTTTTTTCGGTGAATTTATTTTCATGGCCACTGAAGTCTGCATGCAAACTTTTGAGAATTCTGGCTTCAATCAATATTTAATTTGGTTGCATTGTTTTATGTAAATTTCATTTGTTCATCTTGTCAAAAGACAGCTTCTAGCTGCAATTTGTTGTGGTTCCTTTTTTATTGCTCAAGATGTTTCAAATTTATATGCATCAGTAACTCATGGTTACTTTATCAGCCTCTCTTTTTTTCCATTTAAAAATTCAGCCATCTGTAAAATTAAGAATATTTTGGTTTACTACGTATTTTCAGGTTTCTTCTGCTGTCCCAGAAGGCAAAGGCGTTTCTTCTTCTGCCTCCGTGGAGGTTGCAAGCATGTCTGCTATTGCTGCTGCCCATGGTGTGTACACTATTTCTGTTCTTTTCCATTTGATTTTAAAACTCTTTTATCTCCTATTTTGTGCTGCTATTATACATGTCGGACCATTTGATTTGTGACAAAGCTTGAAAATTTTTGAATGATAAAAATTAAAAGAAGTTGGTGATTTATGAGAGAGCATCACATAGCTTACATCCAAATATAATAATCATTTAAACAAAAGGAGATGTAACACTTAGAATGGTTGATTAAAATTTATATTTTTGGCTGAAACCCCATACTATAATGAGTGATAGAAAGTATAAAATTGGAATGTCAAGATCTGATATGAAGAGTGGCCCCACAAATCATTCCATGTTCATGTTTGTTACCCTGATTGGAGATATTGCCTTTAGGGTGTTAATAGATCTTTCTTGTTTGGATAAGCTGATGTGATAGGGTCCCTGCATGAGGGGGAGTGCAAAACCTTGATAAACATTGTGAGTCGACAGTCTATAAGCTAAAGCTTTTGGGTGAAGTGGTTTGTCCATACTTTTTCAGGACTACGTTGGTGGAAGTTTATGCAGTTATATGTATAAGTGTTTTTGATTTATTTTAAAATAACGGATAGTATAGAACAAATTGTAATCTTTTTTAATCATGGGATTCAAGCCCCCGTTTAACTTCATTCATATAAAAATTCCTGATGGAAATTATGCCAGCATTGAATTTCTCTAGGAAGGTGCACAACAATGCAACTTCAAATTTAGGAAGTACACTTCTATTAAAATATTATGTAATTTTAATTGTTGCAGTGTGTTTGTGGTCTGGTTTACTTGCCTTGTTCCCATTTCAACCCTGACATCAAGTGATTTAATAATATGCTGCTAATTGACCCTGTATGCTTGCTCAACTTGAAGTGTGGTTAGCTTGTAAGAACTTGGTTAGCTTTCTTTTCTGTTTTGCAATACATTCCAGCTAAATGGAAAGGTTAAATTTGAAATGCAACTTTATGTAACAATGTCATCCAAAATAAAACATAAATTGGAAAAGAAAAAGTGGGGCTTACTATTATGTATTTAATTTGTTTATTCAAATTCATGAATTAATACATGCTCTCTTTTGGAGAAGCATTGGAAAATTTCACTTACTGATAATAAAACAAGTTGAAATTTCAACATTCTTCTTTTGCAGGCCTGAACATCAGTCCTAGGGATATAGCACTGCTCTGCCAAAAGGTTGAACTTCAGAACAGCTTTCCCATCAAAAGGCTTTCCTAATTCCTTGTATGTACGATATGTTAGGCCAATGCTTCTGTTTATTATCTTACTTTACAGGTGGAGAATCGCATTGTTGGAGCCCCATGTGGTGTCATGGACCAGATGACTTCAGCCTGTGGTGAATCCAACAAACTTCTTGCGATGATCTGTCAGGTGTGCTTGTCAGCTTCTGCAATCTATATATATATATATATATTGGGTGGGGTTTGGGGGAGGGGACCTTGCTAGAGATACTTATTCCACGGACTAACGATATGCTTGATGATGTGCTTGGACTTGTGCAGCCTGCTGAGGTAGTGGGGCTTGTGGAAATTCCCAGCCATATAAGATTTTGGGGAATTGACTCAGGAATAAGACACAGGTATTAAAAGCTCTGCTGATAGCTTCTATTCAAGACCTTTCCTTTCCAAAGGTAGATCATTATTTTGTTTTATTTTTTATTATAATTATTTTTGTTATAGTTATTTTGATAAAAAAAATTAAATTTATTAAAGAGGAAATAATTGATGAAAAAGGAGGATGATGTTTTCCTAGATGTGGAAAGGAAAAACAGGTGTAGGAAAAATTATCAAAAATATCAGGCTAACAAATAGCAAAATTCTTTTGAAAATCCGCGAGTATAAATTCCTACGATGCAATGATGCAATAAAACTTCCAAAGTAGCTCCAGCAAAAATCTTTGTTGGCAAACATGCAAGCTTGTCGAACGATCGAAATCTAGTATTTTCCCTTATAGAGAGCTAAAAATCTAGTGGGGCCAGTGATATGATAAATTCCTGTCTATTATCAATAGCATGTGCATGTGCAATTTTTCAAATTCCTAGATGAAGTATTTTGCAGATTTCTATTAGCATTATGGAGATCGGGAAGACAATAAGCGTGAGAAAAACAAATAGATAAAGCAACATCCTTTTCTAGAAGTTTTTGACTGAAGCAAACAACAAATAAAATTGAGAAATGAATTTCTAGAGATTCAGGCAGGCCCTACCAGTATAAGGTTACTCTATAACCACCATATGCAAAGGGCTCGTTTCCAAAGAAAACTACCCTAGTTTAGTCTCCAAGGAACACTACCCACTCTTTTCTTGCTTAGTAAATGTATTTTGACACCAAGTTACTGGGGACCAATCTCATACCAGTTTAATGGTCACTGCCTAGTCACCAAGTGGTCTTTCATCTGTCACCCACCTAGCCACCAGCAACCTATCTTCACATTCTTCACTTCCTCAGTATTTCTTATTAATATTGTAAAGGAGATAAAATGTCAAAAAATCCCATGATTTTTTACTGACAAGAAAGTTGCCTGTATCAAAGCGGCTCAATCCTTTGATGAGAAGAGAGCCCTTGTATGCGTAAGAATCTTGAAAACCATGGGTTCCTAAAAAACTACAGAGTGAGGATCTGTACAGAAAGTAGCCTTTAAGGAGATGGAAGGTTTTTCAAGAGCTGCACAACTAATTAATGAATCAAACTTGAATATATCCAGAGCTAGTCCTTGCTTCTTACTGAGTAGCAATTATTTGTCACATTTGTATCACATCTTGTAATGTGTCACAATATTCATGTTCCGCGTGCAGTCCATGCATACGGAAATTTCAGATTGTTACTTTTTTCTCATACTATGTTGGAGCTACCATATCAGTGTGTTCATTCTCTTTTAAATTTACCTATATATTGTCATAATGTTTTTTTTTTTTTTTTAATTTTTTTTTCTGAACTTCCAATTATTTGCAATACTTTACAGTGTTGGAGGTGCAGATTATGGATCTGTAAGAATAGGTGCCTATATGGGTCTCAAGATGATAAAGTCTATAGCATCTGCAATGTCATCTAAGTCATTACCAAACGCAAACACAGTGAACCCTGAAGATTTGGAGGAAGACAGTATTCAATTACTTGAAGCTGAAGCTTCATTAGATTACTTGTGCAATCTGTCACCTCATAGGTGAGAACCTTTTACTTGGGTTTTGTTCTAGAGTTATTGTAGTTATAAATTTATCATTTGAAATGGAAGAACTAATCCTAATAAGATCATTCTTGTTTATCAGGAAAATAGAGACTGTGAACTATATTCATTATGTAACAAGCATTAGCTCCTGATATCGTTTTTGACTGAGCTTCTTTTTCATTTTTTAATTCTACTTGCCACCAAGTTTGAGCAGGTCCAACATTCATAGCTTGTGCTCATGGTGGATTTATTTACCTAGTCTTTTTTTTTTGGGTAAATTTATTTCCCTAGTCTTTAATTTCTTGTTAAGTGAAAATTTAATTTTATAACATCCTTCTGTAAAAGAAAATGGATTAGGGTGCAAATGCTCTCTGCGTTGAGATAGTTGGGGAAGGTTGTTTGTTGTATGCAGTCTACCCCTTGTCTTTTTTCCCCTTTTTGCAAAGTCAACATTTGAAGCACTTCAACCCATGACCTTCCTTCCGGTCACAGAGGAGCAACCTTGTTAGTTGCAACAAGGGTCACTTTCTTTCACTTCTTTATCTACTATATAAATGGAGAGATCTGGTGATTTATATATTATTTTATAATGCAGAAATGACGCTTTCTATATTTTCTCATAATGCAGGTATGAAGCTTTATATTCGAAGATGCTTCCTGAATCTATGCTCGGTGAGAAATTTTTGGAGAAATATGTTGACCACGGTGACTCAGTCACAGTGATTGACAACAAACGAAGCTATGGAGTTACAGCACCTGCTAGACATCCTATATATGAGAATTTTAGGGTCAAGGTTAGTAATTTATTTAGAGAACTAATCTGATTCTTGGATAACTGAAGTTGTTCCAAAAAATTAAATAAATAAAGCTAGTTGCTTAAAGATGTTCATTTGTGTATTGGCATAACTTACATGTGTGGATCCCCTTTAAGTGCAGACTCTTGGGTTTATTGCTTACTTTGTTATTTTTGTTTGGGGCTTTTAAGGGGGAAAGCCTGATTGATGGAAGTATGCTGAAGGAAACTGTAATACCGTACGAACCATACTTAGAGCACTTTGTCGCAGAAATTCTTTTTATCAAAGGCTCTCTTAGTGCTCATTGAAAATTTTAAAAACCCTTTGAATTATGGAGCCTCATGTTACCCTTTTCAAGATCTCTCTTTGAAATCGTTATATGGCTTTGGCATTAACTTTCATATGAGGAAAGCCAATAAACTGCATTAGAAAATACTCACTTTTTCCTTGTCTCACTTGATTATGGCAATGAGCAGCAGTCCACTATTGAGCAAAGTCTGGTATATCCATTCTAAACTAATCAAAACTAAAATTTAAGATCACTTACAGGCAAACAGATTCTAAATCATATAAAAGAAGAGTCCAAAATGTCTTCCTTTGGATTGGTGATCTATGCTCCAACTTGACATGGTCTGAGCAGTGTTAGCTACAGCAAAAGGTTCTTTTTCTGAAAAATGGATGTGAACGAGTCGGTTCTAATTTGAAAATTGTTAACTAGTAGCCATATTACTGCAGTTAGCAAATATGTATCAATGCCATGCAAGGTTCACTTTGTCCATCCGTTTTTCCTCTCAAAATGTGTCAGAATTTTTTCTTTTTGTTTAGTTGAGTTACTTCCTTGTTTTACTTGATGTATAGGCCTTCAAAGCACTGCTAACATCTGCAAGCTCAGATGAACAGTTTACAGCTCTTGGAGAACTTCTGTATCAGGTATGTGCTAATTTCTGTTGATATTGACATTAATCTTCTTAGTATGTACGAAGGATGGGGAGACCGGCCTTAAAGTTAGAAAGCAACGCTGTAAATAAATTATTAGCTCTGTGAATGATATTTATACTGAAACCTACAGTATGAGTTTCTCAACTCCCATGCACTCCTTTTCATTGTCATTCCTATCCTCATTTTGTCATATATTAAAGAGAAGTGAATGGGTTCTTCTCCTTTCGATTACCAATCACTTAAACAGGACTTGGAATCATACTTGGGAGTGTATTTACTGCTAAAAAAAAGCTTATTTTATGACTCGCTTTTGACTGAACTTGTGCTGGAAGTTGTATTATCCATGTTGGCTGAAACATGCAGGACTTTGGGCTTGTTTTTACGTTCTTAGTTAACCAGAATAAATTAAACAGAGGATCCATTGTGATTATACGGGAAGAAAGAACAGTAGAGATCTCAGCTAACAATTGAAATAACAATGTTATGCACTTGATCCCATAAAATTTTGGCATCATGCATCCCTTATTTTTTCTTATTGGTTTTTTATTGTTCAGAAAGGTCTAATTTTTTCTATCAACTTAAAAGATGTTCATGTCTGCCAGAATCAGCCTTGCTTCTGCTCCGTTAGTTATGCATAGTCTGGTTTTGCAGTGCCACTACAGTTACAGCGCTTGCAGACTTGGCTCAGATGGGACAGATAGACTTGTCCAACTAGTACAGGAAATGCAGCACAGGAAATTATCCAAATCTGAGGATGGGACTTTATACGGAGCGAAGATTACCGGTGGAGGCTCGGGTGGAACTGTGTGTGTGATTGGAAGAAACTCTCTCAGGAGCAGCCAACAGATTCTAGAGGTAATCTGCCTTTCCTTTGTTCCTCCTGCCTAGTTCAAGATCTAGTTTTATTGGGTTTAGCTTAGTTGATTGGCTCTAACGAGTTTGATTTTAAAATCTGCAAAACATTTTAGTCCAATAATTCTATTCAACCGTATCAAATCCTAACAAAATCCCAAGAAAGCAGAGGTGTCCACACACAATGAATTAATACGTAGACATTTCACTTTAATTACTCGGCTGCCTTCCATTCATGCGTTATCACATTAGAGTTCTGAGATTTCGTAGGGATGGGTTGCATGCACTTTGTTCCATGTCACGTATCATGGCTTTTTCATGCATCTTCCTCAGGTAATGTTGTGCAACTGCAAAGAACTTGATTAATGACTGTGTTTTGTCTTTGGAATGATCAGATTCAGCAGAGGTACAAGAATGCAACAGGCTATCTGCCATTTATTTTCGAGGGTTCGTCACCCGGTGCTGGAAAATTTGGGCACTTGAGAATTCGCCTCCGTCGTTCCCCTCCCAAGCAAAGTTAGTGTGTTTGGCAACCATGATTTACGCAAAATAAACAAAATTATGAAAAAAGTAATTATGTTCGGCTACATTTAAAGGCCGAGTCGAGGGGTAAGCTGTTCAATTTTTTTTTTATTTTTTTGGCGTAGAAAATGCCTATTTTTTAAGTTTGTAATAAGCCGAATTCTTAAGAGGATAATTATGTCTAGGAGGCAGTTGGTTACCTTTTTTTTCTTTTTCTTTTTTTCTTTTTTTTTTTCCCTTTGGCTTCGGTATAGAAAAAGCTTATATTTTTAGTTTTGAAAAAATTATGTTCAAGTTACTGCAATTTAAAATAATTTAAATTTATTTGTCATGAATTCCTCTTAGAATTTAATTCTAGCTTTCCCCTCAGTCATATCGTTGTGCGCGTAGAACTTAATTTTTAAATCCCTTCACGAAGTCCCCACTCACGAAGAACTGAGGTGAACTACAGAGTGAATCAACCATCAGTGCAAGATTAAAGGTAGATATTGATCATGGCAAGTCACATTAAGATGAGTTGGAACAAATAAGTTGCATCATGGGGGGAGAATTGAAAATGAAGGGAATGTCTCTTGTAGCTGAAGTGAAAGAAATTGATGCAGATAGTGATTATTTACCTGAAGAGTGTGACACTGATGATGATCTATCTAGTAATGAGCTTGGGACTGATGATGAGGAGTTGCTTGAGGCAAGAGAAATTCTTAGGAAACATCAACATGAACAGGAGGCACAAGAAGTAGCATTTAGTCCACCTTTTCTAATTCCTAGACCAAGGGAAGAAAGAACCACCGAAAACGTATTCGATGGTAATGCAAGTAGTGACCGTGTTGAATCAGAGGAAGGCCCAGTTACTCCTATCAGCACTGATGAAGAAGGCAAGAAAGTAGAGAAGAGAAGGGACACAAGGCCTTCATTAATCCCAATTGTGGTATGAAAGATTTGAAGGCTGTCCTAAGAATGGGGTATGAGTCCCCTGCATAATTTAAAGAAGGTTTGAAGAAATTTGCAACTGCGAACAGGTATAGCATTCAATGGGCGAGAAGTGGGAGGGAGAAGATGGAAGCTAAACGTACAGATGGCTTTGCTTGGAAGACATATGCTGGTTGGCACACCTCAAATCAGACATTCTGTGTGAAGACTTATTTTGATACTCACGAGCGTACTTGGGAGGAACATAATAGACAAGCTTCATCTACATGGGTTGCTAGAGATTTATTGAAGAAGCTATGGGGAGATCCAAATATGAAAGCAAAGCAGATTGAAAAATTGTGAGAGAGAGATATGGGTTAAAAAGTTTCAAAGTCTCTGTTACGTCAAGCAAAGGAAAAGGCTTTGAACATTATTAAGGGAACATTGGTTGAGCACCATTGCCATGGTCTTGTGCTGTTGAAATGAGGAGGAAAAATGAAAATAACTCTGTAAAGTTTCAGCTTGATGCAGGTTTATCCCGGAGATTATGGTCACAGGCGTCTTTGGCGTGCTATAGGTAGAGATAGAAACAACCAGATGTTTCTAATATCATAGGTTGTGGTGGAGGGAGAAACCACTGACTCATGGAGTTAGTTCTTGAAGTTGCTTGGGGATGATCTTGGCATGACAGATGGTCATGAGATGATTTTTATAAGCGACCAATGCAAGAGCCTTGATCATGCAGGTGCACGGCAAAACACAGGAGCTGTGCTAGCCATATTTATGCCAATAATTGGAAGAAGATACATAAGGGCTGCGCACTTAAGAAAACATTTTGGAGTGCTGTTAGAATGGAACCACTTTCTCCTGAAGCTAAGGCAGGCTTCATGAAGCAAGACCCACAAAAAGTATGTGAAGCATTCCCAAGCACCGGAGCCTAGCGTGACATGGTTGACAACGACCTTGTAGAGACCTTCAATGGCTATGTATGTACTGCTGCAAGGACAAAGCCGATCATAGATAGGCTTGCAACGGTTAGGGTTTCTTGATGGAGGGAATGGGCAAGAAAAAATAGATAATGTTGGATTCGAGTGACACCATCTGTCCAAGGATTAGGAGGAAGTTGAAGGTAGCAAAGGGAGGGAGGGTGTTAGGCATTGCATAAGCAATCTTAATAACTACAAATCATGATAATCTTTGTTAAGCTTATTATTTCATTAGATCAGACCCTAGATATCTTGACATATGTTTGATATGTCCATAGATTAAATCATTTTTTTCCTGTATGTAGGGTTGGAATTTCAAGATTTTAAAATTGTATCAAGTTATTTACAGACATGGATTCTCTCAAGTTCATCTAGGTCAACTTCTTCCTCAAGTTCTTCTTGTATTCAATTTTCGTGAATTTTTGAATAATTTTAACCACATGGATAGAAAATAGATACACAAATATATAAGTATGTCTATTTTCATGAAATTTGAAAATGAATAACTTGTACATACACAGATACATAACTTTTTTGTGATTCATGTAATTTGTTTTGTTGCTCATCACCCTTGGCTTTTCCCTTGCACTTTTGTAACATTCCGGTGGTGTGAATGTCATGGAAGTGGGCTTTTATTCTGTTATCTGTATTTGTTTGGTTGGCCTCGGCCTCTATTTTCTTGTGTTTTGTTTTTTTTTAATAAAGTTTAAATTTACCAAAAAATATATATATATAACCTGCACATCCTAAGCATTGAGGATTCCCTACATTTTTTTAAAAAAATCTTCACTTCTCCTAAATCTTTTTGAACATATAGAACCACAACATGTGTGTATATATATATATATATATATATATATATATAATTTTTTTATTCCAATTTATGTTTGATTCCCTTCTTTTCAAAAGAGGAAAAAAAAAGGTTTTAATTCCCTTCTAAAACAGAAGATGACTTAAAAACTTCATAAGATATGGGTATGTTTTATGGTGTAACACTCCTAATTGAAATATCATCGCTTTAATCACAAAACACACACACATATATACAAACGTATTCACAAGTATGTTTTTTTTTTTTTTTGGTAAATTTTATTCCCAAGTATGTTAGTTTTCATCAAAAGCAAAAAAGTTTGTGCTCAGAGAGTACCAATTATAATCTCTTCCAATATTAAGGATAATTTTTTTTTCTTTTTTTACCTTAAATTTCTTGTTTTCTTTCTTATGTAGCAATATATGTAACTCTCTTTGTATGGAGGGTTCTTTCTTATATGACTATACATCTAACTATATACAGGGATGAGCATATTTCCAAAAACTTGGATGAGGAGGAGAGTTGATCATCATCATCAAGAGCCATTTTGAACCAAGAGGTGAGTTTTTTCCCAATGGGAGTAGCAGTCTCTTCTTTGATGCTTCTTTGGAGTACATGGTGCACTTGCTCACTGAAGATGATGAGGAATCCACATCAATCCTTGGTTCTCCAGGCCATGGAGGCTTCCTTCTCCCAAGTCCTTGGCAGCAACAACCAATGCCTCCAACCATCACGTCCCTCTTCGGTCCCGAATCAGCCTGGCGCTAACCTTTCTAACAATAGCATTAACAAACAACAACATCAGGAGCCCAAGGCTAACCTTTCTAGCAGTAACAGTAAAAACATCAACAACCACAACATCAACAATGACCGTAGAAATGCTTTTAGCATTCCAGCAAGAGAGAGAGTCTGTGCCAATCCAATTCCAAAGAGGGATGGAGGAAGCCAATAGATTCCTTCCTCCCAGGATGAATCTCTTACGAGTCAACTCCATTGCTACCCCAAAGGGAAGGAGGGCTTCTGAGGAGGCAGATGACCTGTCCGCTTTGTTCGACAAGCTTTTCTTAGGCCACCATGCCAAATATAAGTCGCCTTCCTACATTGGGTTGACGAATTCAAAAGAGGATTTTGCCGTTGATGCTTGGACTCTTCTTATGGTTTGTGCACAAGGCATTAGCAACGACGATCACAAGACCGCAGACGAGTTGTTGAAGCAAATTTGGCTGCAATCTTCTCCTTTCAGCGATTGGTTCCAAAGGATTGTATATTACTTTGCCAATGCCCTCTACTCACGCTTGTCGAGTACCAGGCTAGATCTACCATGCGCTCGTCGCCAAGATGTCCATCCGATATAAACAATTTAAAAGTTGATCATTCTTTTGTTTTGGTGTGATATCATTGTGCACCAAATCTTGAACATAGCCTAGAGAGACACCAGAATTCACATTAGAGTTTTCAACACCTGTGTTAGTTTGCGCTTGGTGAAGATGATATACCATCTATTGACGAGACCCGATGGCCCCCCATCGAAAGTCCGTGTCATGAGCATAGAGGTCCCCCAATCGTCTGATGTTTTAGATAAAACGGGGCGACGTCTCATCAAGTTTTGCAAGCGTTACAAGGTTAGATTCGAGTACAATGGCATGGCCCAAAAATGGGAAACCATCCAAATTGAAGACTTCAAGATCGAGCCGGGCGAGGCCATGTGGCCATGACTTGCCTGCAATGATTCGAAGAACTCCCGGACAAGGTAGTTGGCGTGGAAAACCTGCGGTTTCAGGAGGCATTGTTCTATTACCCTACTTGGTTGGACATGCTCGATCAGAACTTGGGCTGGGTCGATGGGTAGTGGTTGATGTTCGAGAGGTGCTCTCTTGGTCCCGAGACTCTGAATATGGCGGCGTGCGAGAGTAGGGAGGGTGGAGAGGGCTGAGGCGTATGGGCATTGGGGGATCGAACGGGGAGGGCTGGTTTCCCGCTGCCGCCCTTATACAGGGAGTTAGTGGAGACGTTGAGGGAAATGGTGAGCAGAGGGTATCACGAAGTGCTTGGAGAACATGGAGGGTGGATGGGTTCTTCAGCATATGGACCCAAGCATGGAATGCAACAAGCTCAAATCGTATTCGAAGTACATGAACCCATTGTAACCTCCATTTATTGATGTTAGTAGACTATCTTCTAGAACTAAACCGTATAAACTGTTGTGTTTTCTTCATTATGTGCAGATTTGTGATTTGTTTTGGTTGGGTCCCGCTTCCAATAATATGAATATGAGCATTAAATCTGAATGCTCGAGGAAGGCTAGAAATTTTGTCCATCATAGCCGATACCCTCCTCGCAGTAATTCCTTCACTGTACTTGACGTTCTAAAATAAGAATAGAAATACTTTCAAAACTCTTTTTCGCACAACTGGATGACTCCTCATTTCCTTTGTCGAAAAGATGTGGAAAGCAAATAAAGCAGCAATACTCAATCATATTCCATTGCTCTAATGCTAAAGGAGGACCTCAAGGAAGCAAAAGAACATACTCCTTTTGATTTATGCCTTCTCCATCTCCATCCTTGCTCAATTTATATGCAGTAGGCTAGGAGTATTCACTAGTTTTCACTTATCATGCTAAACTTCTCAAGTTCTTTGACATACTTAACTTATGAGATGACAAGTCCATCCTTTCTTTGAGAGACTTGTAAACCAAGAAAGTAAGAGAGTTCTCATATTGTGGGCATCTCGAACTCATTCTTCATCTTCAAGGCAAATTTATGGCATAACTCTTCTTTATCACCTCCGAATTTGATATTGTCGACATAGACCACAATAATCAACTGTCCCTCATCACTATTCAGCACATACAGATTGCTATCTACACAATCCTTCTTGAATTTTAACTTGTGAAGATAAATATCGAGTCTTGAGTACTATGCTTTAGGTGCTTGTTTTAGGCTATACAAAGCGTTCTTTAGTTTACGTACTTTGTTCCCATTATCACCTAAAACAAAGCCATCGAGTTGCTCAATGCATACTTCTTCTTTTAAGTTACCATTCAAGAATGCTAATTTGAGATCCATTTGGAGCGCAATGTATTCTTTTTGTGCAGCCACTTCCAGGAATAAGCAAATTGGCTAAGTCTTGCCACTAGTGCCAAGGTCTTATCTACATGAATCCCATTGATTTGAGAATACCCTTTGCATAGTGACGTTGCCTTATTGCAAATAACTTTACTATCTTCATTTAACTTATTTTGGAAGACCCATTTTGTCCAAATGATGTTCTTTCCATCTAGTTTAGGCACTAATTCCCATGTCATTCTTCTCGATTTGATCTAACTCTTTGTTTATCGCCTTACCCAATGCTCATCTTCTTAAGCTTCATTAACATTCTTGGGCTTAACTTGTGAGATTATGGATGTTGCACTTATATTATTTGCCTTTCGTTGTATTTGAATTGGTGCATTAGCATCTCCAATAATATGGAAGTCTCCCATTTGGCATCTCTTTGAGTTCTCAACTAAATCTTTTGTCCAATTCTCTTTGGACTTCTTTGTGTTTCTTATAATAGGAGGTTGAATGATATCATCACTTTCATTCCCTAAATCATCAACAATCTACAATTCTTTTACACTTTCCTTTTCATTAGGTTGATTAGTCACATCATCCCTAATAGGTGGAATATCTAAAGAAGTGATATATCTCTCATTCATAGAATTCATATGTTTCTCCACAACCTTGACATCACAACTTTCAAAAATTCTTTTAAGCCTTTTATTGTAGCATAGATAGGCTTTGCTGCTTTTTGGGAGTGGCCAAGAAAGATTCCCTCATTAGCTCTCTTCTCAAATTTTCCAAAAGACTCATTCTTTTTTTTCCCCCTTATATAATAAGGTCTCCCAAATACTCTAAAGTATTTCATGGTAGGCTTCATTCCATTCCATATCTTATTTGAAGTCTTATTAGATTTAAGCCTCAACAATGTCCGATATTGCAAATACACCACTGTTTGTGTACCTTCCTTCTAAAATTTTGCAGGAACATCATTCTCAATCAGTATAGTCCTTACCATCTTAATCACCGCTCTATTTTTTTTTTTCAACAATACCATTTTCTTAAGGAATTCTCACACTTGATCACTGATGCATGATGCGATCGTTTGCAAGATATGATTCAAATTCGCTGGACATGAATTTAATCCCATGATCAGATCTCAATGCTTTGATTTTATTTCCAAATTGATTCTCTACTCATTTCTTGTAACTTTTAAAACCCTTGGAAGCTTTATTCTTGTGAGAAAGATGTGTAATGCATGTCATATGACTATAATCATCAATTAACAACATGAAATATAATTCACCATTTGTACCTTTATTCCTTATTGTCCACATAAGTTCATGTGTACTAGGCTCAGCAAATTGGTGGAGTTATACCCTTTCACAATGTGGGAATTTTGTCGTCTTCCCCTTTTGACATGCTTCGCAAATAATTTTTCTATCCCTCCTCAATTCTGGAAGATCAATAATCGCCTTTTGTAAGCTTAATTCTCTCATTTGTTTACTAACCTTTTGCTTCATGATGCTGATTTCTACTTTAAGTTTTTCAACGTAGGCAGCCTTTGCATCCAACTCAATAGTCAGAGCATCACAAGTCTTCACATATTCTTCGCATTCGATTTTAGCTTTCGGACTTCACTAATTAGCTCACCCTTTTCTCTCTTCAAAGCTTTGTTTTCCTTGTCAAGCTCAGTCACAATTGCAATGCTTCTTCAATTTCACTTTGCATGTTGATCTCAGCATCCTAATTCCCCCCCAATGTTCCTTTTAACTTTGTTTTTCTTTCTATTGTTAATCAAAGGGGGAAGATGTGCATACTGTCACCTTGTATAAGAAATGTGAACCCTATGAAATTGGACACACCTTAATCAAGAGGGATAGTGTTCGCATTAAATTCACATAGGAAGGAGTGAGTTTGAAGCAAATAAGTGCAACATAACCAAGGGGGTTTAGGTCACATTAAAACCTCAGGTGAAACCTAAGGGAATTTGTGCACTTTAACCGACGGGTTTAGACCCTAAACCTCAAACAATGCTATTAAAAACCCAAGAAATTAAAAATATTCTTTTGCAAGAAAATAATTTTAATTTAATGACCTAATCCAACAAAAACGGTGTAACTTGGTTGTTTTAGGTCACTTTTTGTTATTTTATTAAAATTTTAAATTACATCTCATGCATATTATATGAGGTGCACCTCATATACATCATCCTCTAGCTTAATATCATTTCATTAAATATTTTGAGAAATGTATTGAAAAGATATCTCATAATAATAATAATAATGATATAAAATTTATTATTATTATTATTATTTTGAGTGAAAATATTTTTCTAGAATCCTAACTAATATGAATGACTATATTAGTTCATTCATTAACTTTGGTGGTCAAATTGTATCATATGAAACGTAAGTTGTCTAATTATTCACAAGTGGCAACATTGGTGGCCCAAATAAACTTAACCCAAATCAAAATTACGTGGTTTATTTTTACAATTTTTTATTGAGAAAGGCACACAAATCCACCTTAAGTTTCAATTTTTGCATCTTAACCCCCTAACTTTAAAATTGTGTTCGATGTACTCCTCATTAATAATTTTCAATGATTTGTTTTTTTTGACTTTTCAATTCCTAGCCTCATTGACCTACAAGAAGGAAAATTGGGAGAGAAAAAAGGATAGATTGCGTTGGGAGAAAAATGAAAATAAAAAGGATCAAAAGTTGTAAAAAATAGTAAAAACTATATAAAAAATCACTGATAAGGAATACATTGAGCATGATTTTAAAAAATTTTGAGATAAAATATAAGCTTAATTTTGCGCTTAGACTTTGAGGAGATATTTTTTTATTTTCCTTTTCATCATAATAAGGCAATTTTAAAGTTCAAGTAGGGAGGTAATCGAGCTAAAGTTCGGGTGTGATCTCATTTTTTTTCCTACTCCAAGCTTGAACGGAGTAAAAGTTATGAAGCACCGACACTCTAAAATGAGTAACGTACCGGAGTCCGACACTCTCTCGACACCGACACGCGGCCGACACGCGTCCGACACGTCCGGGACACGTGATCAACACCTCCGACACGGTCAACGACTGGGACACGCGACCGACACGCGTGTCGCCCCCTTCACTTCGCGTGTCCCTCCGTCCCTCTGATCTCTTTCTCGCTCTGGCTCTCCCTCTCTCTCTGTAGCTCTCCCTCTCCCTCTGGCTCTCTCTTTCTCTCCCTGGCTCTCTCTCTCTCTCTCACTCTCCCACTCCCTCTCGCTCTTTCTGTGTCCCTCTCCCTGAGAAGCATCAATCGAGGGGATCAAGAGACGAAGATTAGAGAAGACCTGAAGAAGGACAAATCCATGGAGAGCGCGACGAGAGATGGAGGTGTTGACGGAGAGATTCGAGGAGTTTTTTTCAGTTGATGGCGTGGAGCTCCATAGGGACTTGAGGAGGAGTACAGAAAGGGGAACGAGGAGGAAGTGACGGCGACGCCATGGCCGTGGATCCGTCGTCCATCACACCATCATTTCATCCGTTTTCTTCTTCTGAGTTTCTCACTCGTCTCATTATTTTATTCATCAATTCATTATTATACATGGGATATATTCTTTATATTCTGTAAATGAGATATATTTTTTATTCATCCGATGTCGCATGATATTTCTATTGTTTACTGAACTTTATGTTTGGTGAAACTTTTATTTTATTTTTTGAATAAATCTTTATTATAGTTTGCTTATTGAACTTTTGTCAACTTATATGATTTGCACATTTAATTTGAATTTTACAATTTCATATATATATATATATATGTAACGTGTCGGCCAACGTGTCGAAATTGTTCATTTTTCAACAATTACGTGTCCCGTGTCGCTAACGTGTCGTGTCGCCGTACCGGTGTCGGTGTCGGTGCATCCTTAAGTAAAAGTTTATTACTTTTTAATAATTTTTTTGTTATTAATTTAAAAAGAACTAGAATGTAATGATCTGTTAACTGCTTTTATAAGTAGATAAAATATAATAAAAAATTAAACGTGTATAAAATCTCTTAAATAATCATCAAACTTATCGGGAGATATTTTAGATATTTTCTTAAATATTTATGTACAGTTAAAAGTAAACAGCGGCAACACATAAAAGTCCAAGCACAAACCAGACACAAACTCAAGTACGAACTAAAGCCGAGGAGAGCAATGTAAATGTACGAGTCGGTCTTCGGATCTGTCCGGAAATTCCGTATAAACCTACGTATTTCTTCGAATATATAAATAATATAGATATATTCATCCAAATGCTCCGATCTTTAGTTCTCTTTTCGAAGCACCCAGAGATCCGATCAGATCTGTTCGTAAATCCCTCCTGAGGTTTCTTCTTCTGCAGATTTATATCCGCATTCGCGGATCGATTTGTGTGGCAGGTTTTCGTTGAACAGCGGAAATTCAGTGGCTCGATTCATGAAAAAGGACACTTGGGGTTTTATCTTTCGGATCGTTTCGCGTGGCAGTCACTGGATCCCTGTTTTTGATTCTAGGGTTTTCGGTCGAGAATTCAGAGCTCGATTCATGAAAAGCTAGGGTTTATTGTGGGGTCGCAAATCGGGTGTGGTGAAGGTGGGGAGGAGGTATGGGATCGTAACCTAGGGTTTGCAAAGGTCTCGATTTGTGTGTGTATGAAGGCTTGGTGCTGTTTTGGCTCATTCGGAGAACAAGAGGAAGGAGAAGATAGAGGAAGCATGAAGGGGGAAGTCGAAGGGAAAAGGGAAGGGGTGGAAGATGAAGAATCTGAGAGATTTGGTTCTCGATCGGGGTTAGAGTTGGGGATGGGTGAGAATGCGGGGCAGTCACAGGCTGTGAGGTGGGATTTTGGGGACAATGTGAAAAAAATTGAGTTCCTGGGAGGAGGTTTGCGGGGTTCTGATCAGTATGCATCATGTTCTTCTCATGGTGGTATGAATGTTGGGGACTTTGGTTTGGGGGAAGAGTCTTCTGCTGCTGCTGCTGCAATGGAGAGAGATAGCTGCGGGGATCATGATTGGCACCATAAGCGCCCCAAAGTTCATTCCTTTCTTCAGTGAGACTCCTTTCTGTTTCATTATAGACTATTTGTGTTTTATGTTAACCAGTGGTGTTTCTGTTGCGGGCATAGTAGCATTATCACTTGTACTTTCCCCCCCAGTTTGTGTTCTTTTAGGGATTAGCTATTCGCTGTCACTGCGCTAGTCCGGAAAGGATAGTGAAGTTCCTTCTCAATTTCATTGTGGCAGTTGGTCAATTATTGTAGAATATTTGTGTTATGTTTACAGTTTGGGCTGAGATCGGCTTTGAAGCTTATCCACCGGCAATCATTTATTATTATTTTCAGATTTTTCCCCCCAATTTGTTATCAATTTCCTTTTATGGCTGTGAGGGAAGACTATTGGAGTGCCTTCTTAAGTTCAATCTTGAACAACTTAAGTTTTGTTCAACTTCATTGCTTAAAGTTACTAGAGCCATTAACAGTGAGAATTGTACATTTAAGGTCTTCTCATTTAGGCATTCCATTGTCAGTGTACTTGTCAACTGGTTTTTCTTTTAAAAGGCTAGCAATGGAGTGTAATGATCTGGGTAATTGCATATAGCTGAATTGATGAACTCAAACCACTAGTTTAATTGCATGTAATGTCAATTTTGCATTAGTTAGTATTCAGTTCTGCAACTAGAGTTATCAATCAAAAAAAAAAAAAAAAGTTTTGCAACTAGGAGTTCTACCTCTGGTTGAGGGAACCAGAACTGAAGTTAAACTTTCACTAGTTAACAGTTCTTTTTTTGCGTGGTGCATCTGCTAGAAAAAAAATTTTTTTGGTTAAAAATATTTGTGCAGATCAGGCTGCTTGATGAATTCTGCTCATAGAAATCATATTCCTCTAGTATGTGTGAACATACTACCAATCAAGAAAATGGAAGCTGGGAGTAACACTCATTTTCTAATCTATTATGCATATCATTATTTTTTTCCTTCGCAATCTGCATGTTTTATGGTCCCAACACCTGGTCATCCACTTTTCTGCTGGTTTCCTTTGAATTCTATAATTTACATTTGTCAGTGGATAATTAATTTTGATGCACATGATTGAACTTAATATGGAAAGGTTGTTTGTTGAGAGTTCACTATTAAAGACGAATCTGTATTAATATAGGCATGTGGATCTGGATGCTTATAATGAAAACTGCTTTGCCACAGGGAGTATGCAGCTGCAATGCCTTTAGATGTTGACACATCTGGTTCACCTGCTGATGTAGAATCCAGTGTGCCCAATGTGTGTCTGGGACCTTCTCTTCTGCCGAGGAATGAAATTTTTTATAAATTTCCAGTATTAAATGATGGCAGTAATGCCACTTCATTTGATTATAACAGTGGAAGAGATGTTGAAGGAGTTGGATTTGGTTCCCAAAAAATGGATGATTTTGAAGTTAGAATGGATCTTACAGATGACTTACTGCACATGGTATCCATTCTTTTCCGTTGAACATCTTATCCTTGAATTATTGCTGCTATTACAAAATATTTGTAAAATCTGCTTTCAGGTTTTCTCTTTCTTAGACCACGTAAATCTTTGCCGAGCTGCCATAGTTTGCAGGCAGTGGCGTGCAGCTAGTGCTCATGAAGATTTCTGGAGGTATTTGAATTTTGAGAACCGGAACATATCTGTAGACCAGTGTGAGTATTATTTCTGGCCTGTGCTGACTTATTTATCATTTAATATAACTTAAGTTTCCTATGTAGTATAACTACTGGAGAATAGCAGGATTGTGATTGGAAACACTGGAATCGGTAATGGAAAAAGCTTGCTAGTGGCCTTAGGCTGCACTGTAATTAAAGTCCTGTAGCAGTGGCCTAATTCGCTCTAGTGGGCAGAGTTTATACTTGTTGCCCACCGGATTTTAAGAAATTCAGTATTCATGTTTAAATCTGGTAAAATGGGTAGAGTTGGTGCGGTTGCTTGATATGGTTTCTGTGAATTCCTAAGTTTTTTCTAATTAGTTAGTTATCTTATAATTTATAAAGATCTGTTAGAATATAACTTCTATAGAGAATATATGGTATTATAATAATATTTATGATGAGGGATTTAGTACCATGGTTCCTGTTATCATTGGTAGAGGCATTTTGCTGGAATGTTTCACGCAGGAATCTCGGCGCATTTTGCATTAAATTTGTGTTGAAAATTGTCAGATATGTATTCTGCATATCATAGAAGTCTTGCTGTCCAAAATATATAGTTCAACTGTCATTGAATTATTAAACTGGTCAGAACTTCGATGCTTCAGCTTTAAATTTATGAGCAAGAAATTCTTAGCTATAGTCCTATTTGTTGGGATCCTTTATATAATAAGTTTCTACTCAAGGGAATGGGGCAGCTTATTGGTTTTGTCTGTGCAGTTGAGGATATCTGCCATCGTTATCCAAATGCCACTAAAGTTAATATCTTTGGTACTCCTGCTCCTGTAATTCACTTGCTTGTTATGAAAGCAGTTTGTTCATTAAGGTAAATGAGCTTCTCCTATCCTATGCTTATATAGTTATTTTATGACTTTTGCTAATGTATCTTACCACTCAGAAATCTGAAGACTTTAATCTTGGGGAAGGGCCAAGTTGGGGATACTTTTTTCCATGCCCTAGCAGATTGTTATATGTTGAAGAATTTGTTTGTCAACGATGCTACACTTGGTAATAGTATTCAAGAGATACCTATAATTCATGATAGACTGCGTCGGCTGGAATTAACAAAATGCCGGGTGTTACGTATTTCTGTCAGGTAAGAGGGTGTTATTTATTGAAACTAAAATCACTGTTTGATGTCTATCTTCCAACTTCATTTATTATTTAATTTATTTTATATGCAGATGCCCGCAGCTTGAATCCTTGTCTTTGAAGCGCAGTATTATGACGCATGCTGTGCTCAATTGCCCTCTACTGCATGAACTTGATGTAGGTTCTTGCCACAAGCTATCAGATGCTGCAATTCGTTCGGCAGCAACTTCTTGCCCCCAATTAGAGTCTTTGGACCTTTCAAATTGCTCTTCTGCTAGCGATGAAACGCTGCGTGAGATTGCCCTTACTTGTGCTAATCTTCATATTCTTGATGCTTCCTACTGCCCAAACATCTCACTCGAGGTCAGTATTGTGTGTTTTGAGTCGCCCCCCCTCCCGCAATTTTTCGTGTGTAAATATATCAGTATTTGACCCAAATACCTTTCTTCTTTTAAGTCCGTAAGGCTGCCAATGTTGACAGTTCTTAAGCTTCACAGTTGTGAAGGCATAACTTCTGCTTCAATGGCTGCAATATCTCACAGTTATATGTTGGAGGTTTGACCTTTAATTTGCACTTATTTATTAGAGCAACCTATTTTTCCAATGCAGTTTCCTGGGAACCTGTTAATATCTGATACTGAATTTGCTGCAGGTTTTGGAGCTTGATAACTGCAGCTTATTGACATCGGTGTCCTTGGAACTCTCGCGCTTGCAGAATATACGACTAGTACATTGTCGCAAGTACAATTTGCTACCCTAGCCACTTCTTTTCATCCTTTGGCAGTTTTTTTTTTTAGACATTTATTCACCCTTTTAATGAGCACTTATATTTTTTCTTTACCCTGTAGATTTGCTGATTTGAATTTGCGAAGTGCAATGCTCTCGGCTATAGCAGTGTCAAATTGCCCTCTGCTAAGTCGCATCAGCATAACTTCAAATTCGCTTGAAGTATGTTTCTGGATGCCAACTTTCTGACTGCCCTTGTTCCAATTAAAGGATTTGGTATATTAAGATTTAGCTTCATTTTCATGCAGAAATTAGTACTGCAAAAGCAAGAAAGCTTAACAACATTGGCCTTGCAGTGCCATGGTCTGAAAGAAGTGGACCTCACAGATTGTGAATCTTTGACAAACTCCATTTGTGACGTTTTTAGCGATGGTGGTGGATGCCCTATGCTGAAAACGTTGATTCTTGATAACTGTGAGGTCTGTGCAGTATAATATGCCCTTTTTTAATCATTCTTGTGGTTTTGCTTCTACTTAGGTCCTGCAGATAATTTTAATTATTTCTATTATGTGGTGGATCTTCTGCCCTTTACTTTTCCCATCTCCTTTAGTGAAATTCATTTTTAATCCAGAATAACAATGATGATGATGGTGATCATTATTATTAGTGTTAAACTTGAGGACTGTTGCATAAAATGCAGATTTTGCTCTAATATAATCCACTTAGTGTGGTTTAACTGGTTATATTTGGATTTCAACTGTGAATTCTGGTGTCCATTATTGGGCTTCGAGACTAATACCAAAAACAGTGAACTTTGGAGGATTTTCCTACTAGTTCTGATTGTTTACATGTGACCTCATGAACCATCAGCAACTGGAGAGTTTAATATTGGGATTTTTTTTTTAATTGAACATGATGATGATGGGTATGATTGCAAGAATTAATGATGAGGATGATGGCATCCATTTTACCACTCAAAAAATAAAAATAAAAATGATGATGACAATGGTTGCTGGACTGTTGGGAAAATTTGTAGATTGTGTAGTGGTCTGATCTGTATTTCTAAATGTGCTTTATCTAGTCGATAATTTTAGGTCTGGGTTCCAAAGCTAGCAGTGAGATTCTGCACATATGGAACAAAGAAATCGTGGTGCATTTTACAGGATTTATTGTCAGTAGAATAGCTTCTGGATAAATAATTTGGCTTCTCGAGCTTATACAATATTTTCCGTTTTCTCCGATGCACCTCTTAAGTGTATTAAAGTTGGTTCATTTTTTTTTTTCTTTCATCCTTTTCAGAGCTTGACAGCAGTGAGATTTTGCAGTTCTTCCTTAGTCAGGCTTTCACTTGCTGGTTGTCGAGCCATTACTGCTGTTGAACTGTTATGTCCTTATCTTGAGCAAGTTTCCTTAGATGGTTGCGATCATCTTGAGAGAGCCTCATTTTTCCCCGTGAGTATGAGCAATTTTTCTGTTTTTGGTTTTCTACTGAATGCGGTAAAAAGTATTGATTCGGTTTTTACAGTAATATTATTAATCCCACCATTGAATACATTTAGGATGCTTTAGCCTTTTGGATATATTTTGGAAATGGATATTAGGCCTTCCACTTTATGATTGTGTAATGCACCTGTTCTTGTTTATGAGTTTTATTAGCGTGACCATGTTCTTGCACATGACTATTATGTCGATGTTAGATTAATGCAATAAAAAATGTGTGCTATTCAATATGAAGAGATTTCATTTCCTATAAAAATTTTCTTAAGCAGAAATACTGCATTATGTATGGAATGAGTCAAGGCATTCAGTTTCTGCTTTTCATCTCATTTGCAAATCTGATAAAGTTTTTTTTTTTCTCCTCCCAACAGGTTGGTCTTCGGTCTCTCAACCTTGGAATTTGTCCAAAACTAAATGTACTTTATATTGAAGCACCACAAATGTTGTTGCTAGAGTTGAAGGGTTGCGGTGTACTATCTGCGGCTTCCATCAATTGTCCGCTCTTAACTTCATTAGATGCTTCTTTCTGCAGGTCTTTTTGAATCTGCTTTACATTTGTTTTGGCTTAACCTTTGTTTTTTCCCCTTGAACTAAATAATTAATGAACAAGGAATTGAAGCTCACTCCTTGACACTAATGTACTGAAATTGCAGCCAACTCAAGGATGACTGTTTGTCCGCAACATCTGTTTCATGCCCCCTAATCGAATCATTGATATTGATGTCATGCCCATCTGTTGGTTCTGATGGACTCAATTCGTTGCGATTGCTTCAGCATTTGACCTTGCTAGATTTATCCTATACCTTTTTGATGAACTTGCAGCCTGTTTTTGACTCTTGTTTGCGGCTAAAGGTATTTCTGATGATTCCTTATGTCTGTGCTCTTAATACCACACTTTACCATAATTTGTTTTTTAATTGGTTAAAAAAGATTGAATAAAATATAGGAGAAGGATACAAGCAATGGCTTTTGCCAATGCAACCCCAAGATGATCTGAAACGCCCAGTTCCCAACATATGAGACATTTGGCATAGAAACCCTTATAATGGAAAATTCAATTTGAACAGAACCATTATAGGGGAAAAAGAGCGCATATGCAACTTTTTTCTTCTTTTTAAGCTGTACGGACCAGAAGAATAACATTGGTTGTGTTTGTTTGTTTGTTTTTTTTTTTTTTTGTTTTTTGTTTTCCTGCTTTTTCTTATTCTTAGGTATTGAAATTGCAAGCCTGCAAGTATCTCATTCATTCATCACTGGAGCCCCTTTATAAAGGAGGTGCTCTTCCAGCCCTTCAGGAGTTGGACTTGTCCTATGGGACACTCTGCCAATCTGCCATAGAAGAGCTTCTTAGGTGTTGTACGCATCTCACTCATGTTAGCTTGAATGGCTGCATAAATATGAACGACTTGAATTGGGGTTTTGGTGGGGGGCAGCTTTTGGATTTTCCAAGCATCTATGGCCCACCTGGCTTCTCTTCCCATGAGAATATGTATGAGCCACCACCCAACCGTTTACTGCAAAACCTCAACTGCGTTGGTTGTCCAAATATTAAGAAAGTTCTGATCCCACCAATAGCCCGCTGTTTCCATCTGTCCTCTTTGAATCTCTCTCTGTCAATGAATTTGAAGGAGGTCAATATAGCTTGTCTTAATCTATGCTTTCTAAACCTGAGGTAAAATCCTTTATTGATTTTATGGTGCTTTTATCTAATTCTGATTGTTTTATGTGCTAAAACTTTTACTTTCTTGTATTCTTCTCGTAGCAACTGTTCCTCCTTGGAGATTTTAGAGCTCAAGTGTCCAAGATTGACCAGCCTCTTTCTTCAGGTACATTTGCTTTTTACAGTTGAGTTGTTGAGATTTCACTCATTTTTTTATCTACATAATTCTCTTCTATTTTAGAGGTTTGTTTAAATATGTTGTCATCATATTGGTTTTGAGTGGGACCCTCTTGAGCATGTAACCTAGAAATATGGAAAAATTGAATTGTGATCGTGTGATTCCTGTGCTTATTGCAGAGTTGTTCTGTCCTTAAAAGTCAAGGATGGTGTGATTCTCGTGTTTTATATGCAATATGCCTTTTGGGCATGAAACCTAATTTTTTTCCTTTTGTCACTTCTGGAATCCTGACACTATAAATAAAAACATGAATATTACAAACAGATGTAAGCCTAACCCTTGTAGAATAATCCTTATCTTGAAGGATAAGGTATTACCATCTTTTACTAGGTCAGTATTTGGAAAAGAAAAAGCTTTCATATACCAAGTAAAACGTGTGATTAATTAGGAAACCAGAAAAGCTTGGAGCCATTGTGGGTAGAGTCCCATCAGTCAAGAATTCAATTTCCTTTTACTTCTGCTGTATGCTTTGTGTCACAATTGCTCAGTTTCTAAAGCAATAAGAGCGGCACTGAAACCCCATCAGTGCCAAAGAAGGAAGATAGGAGCGTTACGCTAGATAGAAATATGGAGGAAAATACATCTGGATGTGATCATTCATTCTTGTGCTAATGATTTTTGCAGAAGCTAATACAATAACCATCCTTAACATGGGAAGTAAATTTCGGGAAAAACAAAATTAGCTTTACACCCCAATTCGTCTAGCGTTCATTATGTATTACATTATTGCCCTGACACTACTTTTCTAACATGGATGATTAAGCAACACTTTTTGCATCAAATCAGTATTGTCCTTATCCCGTGATAGCCTCGAGCCTTTTTTTGTCTAACGCTCTTTGTTACTTTATGGTTGTACCAGTCTTGTAACATTAATGAAGAAACAGTTGAAGCTGCCATATCACAATGTAGCATGCTGGAGACTTTAGATATCCGCTTTTGTCCAAAGGTAAGGGAATATTCATTAGAGCTGCTCCTGAAAGTTCTACTGATTTGATTTTTGTAAGCGAATTCGACTAAGACCATTCAATGAGAAAATGGTTTTTACTTAATAAATTTATTGCATTCTGTTTCATTTCATTGCATCATACCAAAGGTATCCTAAATCAATGATTGGTACATTGTAATGGAATGGCTTAAAAGTATTTTGATGTTACAAGACAAATTAGTATATCATTGTTTAGTTCAAATGGGGCTGTGAATGCTGATTCCCGTGGTTTGTTCCATTTCTGAATATAACGGGAATAGTAAGGAAGCGGGACATTTTAATGAGAGTTGATTGTACTCTTTAAAATCAACTGCACTCCATCCTACCAAACGTTTCTGTTTAAACTTTTGAGGAGAAAATGTACTTATTCGGAAAAAAGATTATTTATGGATTATGTTTTGATTCTTTTTCTCTTGTTTTTGCGGTTATCAGGTTTGCTCCGTGAGCATGGGAAAGCTACGCAGAGTATGCGCCAGTTTGAAACGCATTTTCAGCAGCTTGCCTTCATGATGAGATAAAGTACACGGGCGACTAGCTTGTCAGCTCCTTCATCTTGAGCTGTGGTGTAAATTCTCTTCTTATTTTTCCTTTTCCTCGTTTGTTGTTTCTGGGTTGATTCATGAGTATTCAGTTCTAATGTGTTGTGCAATAATAGACCGTATTTGTTATATTATGTGAGTTATTGTCGTCAGCTGTAATATTATTAAACTACATGGAAAGAAAAGGTGCTGCCCTTTATTTTTCTAAGTTAGCATTAGAATAACTAATGCATCAGTTGTTGCAGAACAGTGCTGTACAAAACCTGAATTTGAGCTGAATGTTGATGAATGTAAGAAAGGATTCGGATTGTACTTAATTTGAGCTGCTCTTCTCCAGCTCTGAAGATTCGATTCCCCGCTTGTACCTAATTTGAGCTGCTCTTCTGCTCCTCCATGGCAGTGTGCACAAGCCCTTACCTTCCCAGCTTTGCGGCAGCTTGTGATGCACTATATCTCTCAGGCATCAATGGGACTTATTACGCAGCTCCATGGTACCATGTGGTGTAGCCTATAGCACCGTGCGCATAAGCTCAGGCTTCCTGGCCATGCAATGGCTTGTGATGCACAAGTCAAATGCAACAACGAGGAGCTTTGAAGATCCCCATGGCACCATGCAGCATAGCCCATGGCACTGTGCGCTTAAGCCTAGGCCTCTGCCTATGTGGCAGCTTGTCATGCACCATATGTTGGAGGCATCAATGGGGTTCATTGCATAGCCCCGTGGCACCATGCAGTGTAGCCCATGGAACTATTTGCACAAGCCCGAGCCTCTTGGTCAGGGAGTAGCTTGTGGTGCACCACATGTTGAAGGCAATAATGAGTTTCAAAGAGCACTAGGTTTTTGTGGCCTGTGGCCATGGCACAGTGCGCACAAGTCCTTGCCTCCTCAGCTTTGCAGTAGCCTGTTATACACTATATCTCTTAGCCATCAGTGAGGCTCATTGTATAACCCCATGGCGCCATACAATGTAGCTCATAGCATCGTGTGCACAAACTGAGGCCTCCTTGCCATGTGGCGGCTTGTGATGCACCACACTTTAAAGGCAACAAGGAGGAGCTGAGTTGCAGTACTTGAGGCGCTCGGCACTCGAGACCAGCCCTCCCTAAAGAGATTTATGAACCATTTTCAGACTGGTGCCACTAAACATCACAATATGTGACCAATAATGCTCTCTGTTTTTATTCGAAAACATTAAATCCTTGGGATCTCTTCACACAGAATTCAAAGGAATAATATTTGGGAATTTTTAAAAATGGAAGGCAAAAAAAATTGAAAATTTATTTTATTGAATTTTTTTAAATTAAAAAAATCAAAAAATCAAAAATGATTCCAAAAATGCCAAACAAATTATGAAAAGTTAAAAACAGATTTGACGATCAATAGATCATTCATTGAGGATGTTAGATGGTCATTGGTACCCTTGGGTACGCTTGATGGTGCTTGTTGGCATGTTGATGGCAACCATGGGTAGCACAGTGGCACTTGCAGGCTAGTGGAGGGCACCCACCATCAGTCGCAAGCATCAATGTGGTTCATGGCGCAGCCCCTTGGCACCAAGTAGCGTAGCCAATGGCACCGTATGCACAAACCTAGGCCTTCCGGCCAGGCATCAATGGGGTTCATTACGCAGCCCCTTGGTACCATGTAGCGTAGCCTATGGCACTGTGCGCACGTGCCCTGGCCTCTAGCCAGGTGGTAACTTGTGATGCAGCACACATTAAAGGCAACAACAAGGAGTTTTGAGGGGCACCGAGTTGCCATGGCCTGTGACCATGGCACAGTGCACACAAGCCCTTGCCTTCCCGACTTTGTGGCAATTTGTGACGCACCGCGTCTTTCAGACATCAATGGAATTCATTGCACAGCCTTATGGCCCCATGCAGCATAGCCCATGGCACTGCACACACATGCCTAGGCCTTTAGCCAGGTGGCAACTTGTGATGCACCTCGCGTTGAAAAAGGCAACAACAAGGAGTTTCAAGGGGTGCCAGGTTGCCATGGCTCGTGACCATAGCACAGTGCGCACAAGCCCTTGCCTTCCCAGCTTTGCGCTAGCTTAACGTAACGTATCTTTCAGGCATCAATGGCGCTCATTGTGTAGTCCCATGGCACCATGCGGCGTAGCCCGTAGTACCGTGCGTGCACAAGCCTAGGCCTCCAAAGTAGGCGATGGCTTGTGACGCACTGCAAGTCTAAGGCAATAGCGAGGAGCTTCGAGGATCCCGAGGATGCCATGGCCATTGACCATGGCACAGTGTGCACAAGCCCTTGGCTTCTCAGCTTTGCGGTAACTTGTGACACGCCGTAACTCTCTAGCATCAATGGGGCAAATAAAACTTGCTGAAGAGTCAAAAGCATTGACTGCCTCTAGTGCACCTTACGAATGCTACCGAAGGACAGTTATACCATTTAGATCATGCATTGCACCCCAGATCTTTATCATGAATGCATGGAAAGATCGTCTTCGCTCAGAAAAGAAAAAAAAAAAAAAGAAAAAAAAGGTTCTACTGCTGCTTAGGAAGCAATATGGTGCCTATCTGAAACCACAAATAAATTATTGAACTAATTTGATCTTATGCCAATAATTAGGAGTGGTTTACCTAAAACTAATAAGTAATTACCTAATGACCACACTACAAACAATTTTCTATATATTTTAATATTAATAATTAAACATATTGAATTTTATTCATTAATTTTAATACTAATAATTAAACATTTCCGCTTCGTCCATGATTTTGAGTTATTTGCGATTCCAGTAATTTTGGCAGAGAATGTGAGACATAATGGGAAAATGAAAGAGTCGGACGTAGGACGGAAGGAATCGGCTGACGTGACCCTCACCTAAACAGCCCTATGTATATATATATATATATATATATATATATATATGTGTGTGTGTATATATGTATATATGTATGTGAGCATATAATGAACACATACTAATTCAAACTTGTTTCAAAAAATTTACCTAAACGAATTGAAAGATCGCAAAGAAAAAAAGAAGAGAACCATCAACTTTCATATAATTTGATAATGCATGAGACCTTTATTTTAAATTTTGAAATATGATGAGATATTAGTCGTTTTAACTTTCATCCTCTATATGAAGACTTTATGCACTATTAAACTATATACATACACACTTTTGTCTTTGTAAAATTTCCTGGCCTCTGCCGATTGTTTTTTTTGGTTTTTGGTTCATTTTCTTTCGAAAAAATAAAATAAATATAAAATAACTTCTCACTTGTTACTATACAAATTCTTTTTGTGATTGACTTGTAGCATGAATAAAATTATGCCCCGCCCCGTATATGTATGTATTTTTCTTTTTAAGATTTTCACGCAAAATTATTTAATGAAGTGCACTCACACCTATGTTTGTTTGTGGTCCTCGTTGTCCCTTCTTTCATATTCTTAAAGAAAAAGAAAAAAGAAATCTCCGCATACCTTAATTTTCACGAGTCCATTCCATGAACTTCCTCGATGTTGCCCCACAGTAACAGGTCAAACCAAACCAATTGTTCTCTCAAAGGTCATCCATTTGGTGTGATCCTCGTGGAGAAGAGAACATATATTTTAGCTATGTGGGCCCCTTCTGTTTATTCTCTGTCGTTTATATTTCGAATTTTCATTTCGTAATTTTATTTTTTACATTTTTTTTTTTGGTGGGAGAAAAAGTTTACGTAACAGACTTGGCAGGTCATGAGCCTACTGTACTGGTCTATGGTGTTTTATGCAAAAATTTTCATATACAAGTATGCCTCGAACACCGATCTTCATTCGCATTTGTTCAATAAATTTTTTTATGCACTTGAATCGTAATTTTTGTGACGATTAAAAATAAGCACAGAAAAATCACAAGATCGACATAATAGAGGATAGGTGGGCCCACAATCCCTGCTTATGCTTCTTGTGTCAATTCTATAAATTTTTCATTGACCGCGCATCAAGCACATCCCTACGCATCTATGAGGAAAAAAATGAGCATATTATATAGAAAAGTTAATAAAATGGATAGAGCGGGATCAGAATGGGCATATTTTGGTCGGAGGAAAAAAATGAACATGGAAAAGTTGTAGAATTAGATTTAATGGTGGTGAAGTGGGCCCATAATCCGGTGCTTATGCTCCTTGCGTCTATTTTATAAAAATTTCATAGAATTAAGCACTCTTCACTGTATTTCTTCTACTAATTTTTCTATGCACTCAAACCTTAGTCTAGGTGGAAGGAAAAAAATGGGCATAGAAAAGTAATAGAATAGATATAATGGAGGTGAGATGGGCTCACAGTCCCTTACCAAACTTTCTCTTTATGTAATGTCACCGTACGAATATGCACTCTAGACCTTCTAACGTCATTTCAGGGTGCACATGTGCACGATTAAAAATAGTGGCACTTCATAAACCATTTTCTCTTTTGGTCTCTCATTCAGTAGGTAAACTTTGATATGCATAAATTTTAGACACCTAGGATCCGCTTGATTGTTGGAATCTACTCAAAATGTGATTGGGAATGTCACATTTCAATATCTGATATGACTCCGAAATGTGGAATTCCTGGAATGTCATATTTCTGAAAAGGGGTACTTAACATTCCTGGGTTAAGAGGTAAGAATGTGAGATTTCGAGTAGGCTAGAATGCGCACAAGCAATAGAATGATGAACAAATTGTCAAAATTTTCATTTATGTATGTAGCTCATATAACTTTAAAAAATATTAATAATAATGATAATAATAATAATATTAGTAGTAAATAAACATATTATTCATAATAAAGGGTTGATAGTGCTTTTTTGAGAAATTTATTATTATGTTATAGAAATTCTATTTTTAGTTAGTCAACGTTTGAATTAAAATTTTCCTCCTTTAAAATAAAAAAAAAGGCAAAATTTTTTCTTTTAATGCTAAATTAAACTAAATATTTTCTTATATAAATAATTTGCTATATTTTATGTTGTGAATATTAAAATTTTTTTTTATAAAAGGATACTAATGGAAAAGTTTAACGTTCCTTGAATCTAATTATTCATACCAATAGGTAATATTGTTACATCCTGGCGGAATTCAACTAAGCATACCAAATGAAGGAATGTTATATTTCAAACATTACATTCCAAGGCATCACATTGCAGGAAATGTGATGTCGAGTGGGAATGTAAGATTCCGCAAACCAAACGGGTCTCTGAAGAATATGGATCACCTGAATTTATAGAAAAATAATAATCATGAATTTGTGAAATTAAACAATATTAATCATTCTTTTTTTCGATCATTAGTTTCCAGTCTTCCTCCCCTTTTTCCTTCAATAAATGTATAAGATTGTCCTAGTTCCTAAATTCAAGTGGTCTGCATCTCTGGCACCTAACAAAAACCTAATAGATACGAGGGACGAAAAGCTCTTCGCGCCACTCATATAGGAGTGCCGTCCATGAATTGAGCTGAGCCCACCCCCTTACGAGTGGCCGGGAATGGTCGCGGTTACCCTGACCGGTGGGTACATCGAAGGTCTTCCAATTATTATTTTGCCAATGCCAATAATACGCGGCCACGTGTTCCATGTGATTAATGCCCCAGAGTTGACAGTCCTTGGTTGATGGGGGGACGTTGTGATGATGAATGGCTGTCTATGAGTTTCCTTTCCATTTCCTTGAACGAGGGTCACACCATGAAGTCTGTGGACTCGACATAGTCCTTTTAGGAAGTGTCAGAAAGATGTCGACCTTGAGGGTGGCCCTTCATTGGCTGTATGATCCTAGTTATTTTGATAAGAATGCTTCGCACCAAGACCTAAAATATGGAAACCGACAAACGTATCGCAAATTCCTTAAGATTGTAATTAGGGATTCTGAACCGTTAAGATTGTAACTAGAGACTGAATTTAAATGAAAAAGTTGTTTGACTATGAAATCGTTTATATTCACCGGAGGCCAAGAATTAAATGATTCGTCCGATTAAAGCTGTCCGGTCGACAATTAAAGACATTCCCCGAGAAAACAAAACGTAAAGAAAAGAAAGAGATCTTGTTTTTCATACTTTGTTTCTTTGTTAAAAATATCATGTAGAGTTCTAGTGTATCATTGAACATGCGATATTCGTTGAACAGATGTTCCTTCAAAAAAAGAAAAAGAAAAAAAGAAAGAAAGCTTGTTTTCCATGCTTTTTTTCCTTTTTTAAAGGTATCATGTAGAGTTCTAGTGTACGATTGAACATGCAATACTCGTTGAGCAGATGCTCTTTCAAAAAAAAAAGAAAAGAAAAGAAAAGAACAGAAGGAGATCCTACTTTCCATGTTTTTTTCTTTTATAAAATATCATGTAGAGTTCTAGGGTATGATTGAACATGCAATATTCGTTGACCATTACTGGATGCACGGCAAAAATTACACAAATTGGTCATGAAATCTCTATGATTATTATTTTAATCAGTTTGATGCAATTTGTTTTTTGTTTGCAAGTTGTTTAGACGTACAGCTGACTAATTGTAATAAGGCAAATTGCGCTTTACCCTCCGGTGGTTTCGCCAAAAGTTACAGGGAATTCCGACGGTTAGAAAATTCACATATAATTCAGGAACTCCTATGATTAGAAAATCAGCAAATAATCCCGAAATTAGCTCCTTACCTAGTACTTTTGGTCCCTATAGTCCTCCGATTGTCCGATAAATAACTAGATACATATTCGTAATTCATGAATTTCAACAGCAAAGATTAAAAGAACACGAAATGATAAAGGAACTTTTTTAATTCCATCCAATTAGATGATGTACAGTACACTCATCTTAAGGATCAACTGGTTATAAGAAAAGCTATAAGATGGGTGCTCTACGATTCAGAAAAGTCTATAGAAATGAGTAAGTTCTTCGATTATTCTTTGCCATCCCAATCTATATGATTGAAATTTATAAATCATAAACACGTTCCAAATTCCTTGCCAAGCAGAGGGCAAGTACCAAAATACCGGCAGAGAAGCGGTTCCCGATGATCCCCTTGTGTTTTTTTGGATAGAGTCGTAAAAGTTACCCCTTTTTGTTTTCATCAACGTTCGTGATTTATGCTCCTCAAATGTTAGTTAGATGATAAAAATGAAATTTAACGTCCCATATCACTCCTGTATGTGTCGTCGGATTCGCACTTGATGATGGGGCATGTGTCGTATTGTTTTTTTTTTCTTTTTTCTTTTTTAGTGTAATGTCAGCGCTACTGAAAAATATCATATTGTCATCTTCAATGAAATTGAAGGGGTTATAAAAATGTAATTAAGAATATCCATTACCTAATTTGATTTAATTATCATGAGATACATAGATCTAATTTATTATAATACAAGGTCCCTCTCACACTCGCGTTGTCACTTTGACTTTGACTTTATTTCGTCACAAATTCAAAGACGGGAAAAACCCAAAACCTCCTCCCCGTGGTGACTGCAAGGCTTAGTCAACGGAGGTTGGTTGACTTTTGACTTCCCATTGACCAAGGCCTTGGCCAGCGCCCTTAGTTGGAATTTTTGTATTTTTCCGGTGGAGGTCTTGGGCAGCTCTTCTAGGACCACCACCTTTTTGGGCACCATGAATCCCGGGAGGCGGCCCCGGCAGTACGACACGATCTCGGATTCGGTGCAGGCAGCGTTGGCGGTGTCGGTAAAGTTGACGAAAGCGCAGGGGCTCTCGCCCCATCTAGGGTGCGGCATTGCCACTACCGCCGCCTCCTTCACTCTCGGGTGGCCGTAGAGAACCGACTCGACCTCGACGCTGCTGATGTTTTCGCCGCCAGATATGATCACGTCCTTCGACCTGTCCTTGATCTCGATGTACCCATCGGGGTGGACCACCCCGATATCGCCTGTCGAGAACCACCCCCCGCCACTCTCCTTGTTGAAGGCTCTCGCGGTCGCCTCGGCATCCTAGGGACAAAGTCGGAAAAGTTCAATGGGCGAGCTAAGACAAGATATATATATATAAAAAAAAAAAGTGCATATCCAAACAAACTTAGGGGTGTTGGCCCCAATTTATAGTGTAGAGAAGCCTATGTTTTATAATCTGTTCCTTAAATTTTTCTGACGCTACCTTAAAGTACCCTTTCATGAGGCTGCTACCCTGGAGGACGATTTCCCCCATCGTCTTTCCGTCGCGAGGGACGCTGACCATTGTAGTCGGGTCCTTCACGTCGACGCCGGCAAGAGACAGCACGCTCACGCCTTGGCGCGCCTTCAGCCTCGCCTTGTCCCCCGCCGGCAGCCGTTCCCACTGCCGCTGCCACTCGCACACCAACGCCGGGCCTGTGGCCTCGGTCATCCCGAAAGCGTGCGTCACCCGGAACCCCATTCCTTCGATCTTTTCCACCAACGCTGGCGGCGGGGGTGCGCCCCCGGTCAGTACCTGCACTGGATCAGTGCGTTTGCTGATTCCGACGATGCTTTCATAACGACAGTTGCCACCATTTGTTCCATCTATTAGGATGTTGAACACGACGGGAGCGCAGCACATGTGAGTGACGTTGTGTAGGGCGATGCTTCTGTAAATATCGTGCGCGGTCGTGTTGCGGAGACAGACGTTGGTGCCGCCGCGGGCCGCCACGCCCCAGGTGAAGGTCCAGCCGTTGCAGTGGAACATGGGGAGCGACCACAGGTACACCGGCGCGGTCCCCATTTCCCATCCCAGGATCAGGCTGAGGGTGCTCAGGTACGCACCTCGGTGGCTGTACACCGCTCCTTTCGGCGCCGATGTCGTCCCCGACGTGTAATTCAAGGCTATCGGATCCCACTCGTCGTCCACCATAGCCTCCATCTCCTCCTCTCGTCCCTCGCCGGCACACAGTAATTGCTCGTACTCCATCTCACCTGCAGTTAGAAGATTTAAGCGGAGGGGCTAAGCTAATGCGTAAAACATGTTTTGGATGAGAAACACCATTGAGTCCGAGCTCAAGTAATTACTTGAGCAAAAATTCCAAATTTAGGTGCTCTTATATACAAATTCAAAGTTTTGCTTATGCTGGAGTGTTTTTCTCCTTAAAACTTTTATCAAAACTACACCATTTTACGAGCTCAAATTCGATGATCGAATACAACTCAAAAGAGCGTAGAATTGCTGGCGATTAAAATCGGCATAGTTGGCTACTTCACTAAAACATCATAAATTCTTGGATAGGTTTGCTCACCTAATTGTACACTGGTGGGCGAGTCGATGTCGTCGATGAGCACAAGGAGAGGGGCGGTGGCTGCACCGAGTACTACAAGTTGCTGGAGGGCTTCCTTCGCCAAGGGAAGGAACTGGCAGTCCACAAAGAGGAGTTTGGCTTCAGAATGCCGGAGAATGGTGGCGACGTTTTTGGGGTCGAGGCGGGTGTTGATGGTGTTGAGTACGGCGCCGGCCATCGGCACCGCGAAGTGCATCTCATAGAGAGCTGGAACATTTGGTGCCAAGACTGAAACCTGTACATTAAATTAAATTATTTCGATTTTTTTTATAAAAAAAAAAAAAAACCGAATGCTAGCTGAAAAATGACTTGGGGGCAAAATTCCTATTTATAGAATCTATTCTCTTTTTGAGCTGAAAAGGAAAAGGCTTCCTTCGGAGCCTACATGGTGCAGCCTTAATTTTCAAAACTATTATGACTATACTATGTTAGTAGCATCAAAAGTCTCAACATCGTCAAAATTCAAACATGAGACCCTTTTTTTGAGAGGAATTTATTACGGCCACTAAGTCACAACCCGAGCAATATAAAGTGAGAGTACTTACGACATCCTTTTTGCTGATGTTTAATGAAAAGCGCAGGGCAGAGGCGAGGCGGCGGCAGCGATGATATGTTTGGCGCCATGTGAAACGGGTTCCTTCATAGATGAGGGATGTGCGGTCTGCGTACACGCCGGAGGCTCTCATTAAGAAAGTGAGAGGAGTTAGAGGTGCATAGTTTGCTCTGCATTTGGAGAGCTTCTCCATGTCACTTGGGGATCTCCGAGATTCCTAAACAATTGTCTTAGGAAGAAAGAAGTGGGGCTGTGTAGAGAGTGAAGGGATAAATTGATGTATATATAAGGGGAGGGGGGGGGGGGGGGGGGGGGTGTTTGGCCTAACAACTTTTTCCCCATGCACTCCTTATTTTGTTTTGACTTTCTTTTTAATTTTTTCCTCCCCCACCCCCTCTTTTAAGGCGTGGAGAATTCAAGAAATTTGAAATTTTTTTAAAATTTTCTCTACAATTGGGAGATTCAAAAAATTCAGTCAAAAATCAAAAATAATTTGAAGAAAATTTGGGAAATTTTTCAGAAATTCAAAATACCTGAAATTGCATAAGAATTTTAAGTTTTTTTATTGGATTTTACATTCTCCCCTTTCATTTTTTCCTAAATATTATGCAAATACAACTTAGGAGGAAAATTCGTTTGGAAAATTGTGGGTAAATATTTTGTTTGGTCGGCAATCAGAATAAAAAATAAAATTTTTTAAAAAGTCAAAAATAAAAATTTAATCGAAAAATTTCTTAATTTCCCGATTGAACACCCCTACCCTCCTCTACTGATTGCATTTTCTTTGTTCCATATTGCTCTTCTTTTTTCAGGTCGATATGCATGCGCCCGATCAAAATTTATACAAGTATTCGAACAATTAACCTTGCCCAATACTCTAGGACAAGACAATCGGCAGCGGCCCCATTGCTTTTTTTTTTTCCTTTAAATTTTCAAAATTTATAATAGTAAAAAGATTATAATATAGTGATCTTTTTACTGAAAATAGGTGATGTCGTTGGCAGGCACAATGGGCATGATTAGAAGGCCCTATGAATAGTTTGGTAGGAAATTGGCACCATGAATAGTTTGGTAGGAAATTAGTTAATCACATTAATTAGTGGAAGTCTGTACTGAAGCTTCCGATAATAATTTCTTCTTTTTTTTTTCCCCCCTTCTCTTACTAGTTCTTTCATCTTTCTATGTAATTAAATTACTTTAATTTATTTTCCTTCACCAGATTTGTCCTTTTCTTTCATTGGCTCTGGCTGAGGAGGTTGTGACCTCAGAGTCTGAACAGGAGGACTCCTTTCAGACATCATATCCATACCTACGTCATTCACATTCAACAAACTGAAGAAAAATTAAAAATGAGCATGTTGGTCCCCCTACCGTGCAAATTTACGAAGAACGAATACAAAAAATTTTATAATAAAATTATAAAAAAATTTATGCATCGTAAATTTACAAGATTACAAGTTATTATTCACTAAAACAGATTGCACTAAATTTATGCCTATGATTTTACAGTGAAATCTTTTATGTACATACAATTATTAATTTATAAAAGGGTTAGTATACTCATTAAGCACCCACTCGTTTGATCGCAAAATAAAAAATATGAATAATAAGAGGAGTATATGAAGAATAGTTCTTTTTAAGACGTCGAGTAAAATAGGTATGTAACAATTATTACGTCATTTGTCATTAGTAATACACATTCATTGTCTATTTATTTTGTAATTTATGAGAGTAGTCATTTCACTCAAAAATATTAAAGATATTATTTCTTATATATTATATTTTTATAGAATACTTATTTAATTTCACTTCACAAATTACACTATATCAAGGCAGTACCATGTGAATTTGGTTTTCCAGAAAGGCGAGGCCTACACTGAAGCCTGTAGCCTTTACAAAAGGTCAAATAAATAAGAAAAACGTGGGGACAAGTTCTCTGGGTTATTAACGCCCCGTTTGATTTGGTTATTTCATGTTTCTCATTGTTTTTCTTTCAAATATACCCATTTTTCATGGACAATAAGAAACATGCGTGGTTCGTTTTGCATTATTTCTAGGTTTTGCCTAGTAAGGTTCGATGACAGTGAGTAGAATTCCCTAAAAGCGGCCGAATTTTTGGGAGTCACATTTTATAACTTCTAAATTCGTTAAGGAGTTTCCAAAAATTTTGGAAACGTTCCAAAAATTTATGGAATAAAAACACAAGGCCAAACGTGTTTTCTGTTTTTAATTTTTAAATAATTTGAAAATGAGAACAAGAAACTACAACAAAACCTAATGGAGCATAATTAAAAATATTATAATAGAAAACCCACGAGACAAAAACCAATATTAAAAAAAATAAATAGAGGATTTGAAGAAAGAATGAGAAAAATGGCTACAAGCAAACTAATTCGCAACCCCCACACAGATCATCCACTAGTACAGTAGATAATTTAAAATAATTTTATGATTTCTATTTTTAAAATTTCAGCCTCACTGATTGAATTATCATGAAAAAACACTATATCATGCCAATTTTTATAAAATTCCATTATGTATTAGGTATTCATTTATATTACGAATAACAAAAGGATCTAAATCATAGGCTCAATGAATGAGGGGTTCATATATAATAAAAAATTGTATGGAAAGTTTTTTAACATTATATCTTATTTTTTATACTTATTAAATTTATAAAATTTAAATTTAAAATATAAATATCAAAAAAAGTTAATTTAAGGTGACAAATAACTTCATAGAGCCCTTTCTATAGAACTATAATGTCGTGTTTGATTGCACAAATAGGAGGACTGGATTGGATTATTTAGTTTATTTCTAGTCCTATCAAGTGCAAGCATCAGCAGCAGATTGGGCTTTCCAATTGGGTCTATCTCCCAGCAACCTAATTATCCTCCTTATGTTTGAGTCCTGATAATTGAATCCACGGTGGAGGGAGATACACCAAATTCATGGAGAGGGGAAAGGAGACGAGAGGAAAAAATTGTGTTACCCTCGAAAATTTGAATTCATCCTCCTTTTATCCTCTCCCCTTGTTATAGCCAAAACCCATTTCTCTTATACTCTTATTCATTCTCACATACAAATATTCAACCTTTTCCTATTTATTCTTCCTCTTATTCTTTTTATGTTTGTCTCTTTTGATTGGTCTTTTCTCCTAGGAAAAAAATTGAAGATTTACTGTTTGCTTATTCATTTTTCTATTTTCATGATTAGACATACAAGACCACACCACGAGCATATCAATAGATTTTAATGAAAATGAACATATTTACTTGGTCAAAATTAATAAGACTTTCAGTTTTTCCTTTATAATTTGACTACAAATTTGAATCTTTTTTATCTGTGCTGAATATTGCAGGTTTAATTAGATTTTTTTTCCCTTGCAATCGTTTCCTATAAATATTCTTCTTAAGGAAAAAATAATTGTTCATTTTTTTAGATCACTGAATTTTTAAAATTTGTTAATTTTTCAGAATCTTTGGAAACATTTATCCAATATTTTCAAATTTTTTAAATTTTTAAATCTTTTTAACTTGTTGCCAAAAATTATGAAAAAAACATCACTCAATCTTATCTTTATCTTGGTGACACAAACACTAAGTGAGATTTATAGAATACAATCACATTACTTACCTTGATGCGCTCCATAAACTAGATAGGGTACTGATTATATTAAGTTGATAGTTATCTCATCCATATCAGATTAAAATTCTAATCCTTACCTATCATGTTCAGTCCAACAGTGCACAAGGCAAGAAGGGGAAAAATAAACAGTTCCACGTAAGCTTACAAAATATCTCTAGGTCTATTATTCCTTGGCTAGGTGCATTCTTTTACATCTATTATCAACAAGGTTCCTCTTTCTCCAACCCAAAATAATTATAAATGCCTTTATTATGAGAAAGAGACACCCCTAGCTGCTTCGTTTTCCCCATTTTGCCCTCTACTGTCTACTGGAACTACATTAAAGCCCTAAATGGCAAAAAATAAATAAAAGGAACCAAAACTATTCAAAAGCTCGCAAAATGCAAAGGATAGTTCTACTCATACATCTTCTGTGTGCCCTTCACAGCAGAGTGTTGATATGATAAAATTAAATTAGTTGAGATGTTTTAGTCAAGTAATAATAAAAGAATCACTTAAGTTTTGTCCTATCAACGTTCTCCGTATGAAAATGATCGAGTCTTTTTTCATTCACTGCTTTTTGATTTTTTCTGTTTCTTAACTCCAAAGTGCAACTCTCTTTAAACATTTTCCCCCTTCTTCTTTCTCTATTTTTCTTTTTTTTTTCTTTTAGGACAAATTGCACTTAATACTCATGCACTTTGATTGAGTTGCAGGGTAAATCTACTCATGGTTTGAAAAAAAGCACTTGCCCAATATACCTTTTGTTGGAGTTATAATACTTATTTTTTTCATTAAAGTTAACGGTTTGTGCATCTTAAGTGACTTACAATAATTAAATTGTGCTTTAATGTCTCAAAATACTCCTAACCATCACAATTGTAGAATATTTTGCACAAATTGCTCAAGAAGCACCCGTAAAGCCACAAAGGGGCCAAAAATGCCCGAAATGCTTCTGAGAAATAATCCTATCCCCGCAGGGCACCGCACCCGTAGCTGCACTACATGTGTCCTTGAAGGGTCCGCGCCCCTTTTCTGCGAAGATCCTTCATTTGAACACCCCCCCATTCACATAGTCAAATCATATAAAAGTTGAAATGATCAAAGCGGAGAAGTGCACCAATACACTATAACCGCATACAAAGAACTTTCTCAGAACATGGCTCTCCTCTTTGTCACGCACACTGAAATGTTCCTCAAGAGTTGCAACTGTGTTGTGTCACCTAACTTTGTTTGCAGGTATACACATTAGTGTCTTATGGGTGGATTGAGCATTTCTTTTTCACGCCTACCACGCCCACCCATCACTATTGACAGGCCACTCTACCGTCTCCCTCAACATCAAACTGGGCTTTCGGTATAAGATTAGGAAAGTGGGCTTCTCATGAAAATTACGTCTTTATTTTCAGCTATGAAAGAGAAGAGAGTGTGGAAACATTAAGGTATCTGTTAATATATATACATGTAAACTCCTGAAACATGCGTGCGTGTTTTCGTATATGCCTAGCACTTATTCATTTGTTAGCGCATGCATGTAACAGGGTTCCAAAGGCGTATGTGCCAGCAACTCACCGTTGTTCTTATAATGAAGATTTTAGTTTTGCTAATATATAGTACCCACGAGTTTCATAGAAGAAGCCTTAATGGAGATCTAGAAGAGCACCCACATTTCTTCCAGCAGCACTAGCAAATAAGGCCCATCAAGACAGATATAAGGTGAAAACATTTCTAGGAGCCCAATTACCCCACCAAAGGGAATGTTCCATCTGGCTTCCTCTTTGGTTGCCTCTATTTCAGGAATTCAACCTAACAATGAGAGAAAGAACATTTCTGGGAACCCACAACAAGAGAAAGACTGTTTAATGAGAGGCGTCTTGGTATCCCTCCTTTTTTTCTCTCCCTTTGCCTTTCTATGGCTCTGTTTCAATCATGTATCTTTAAAGTGTCATGGTGCCTGATCCTGCATCACGATAAGCTTGCATTGCGCGCTCACTGCGTCAGAATTTTGGAAATAAGGACGGCTTCAATGCATCAGAATTGTGGAAATGAAGCACCCTTGGCCCAGGCTGGCGCCTGCACTGGGCTAAATATTGATTATGCCTTAGGGTCGGACTTGTAACGACCAAATATCGAAAAGATCCGCTGTAGTTTGGTTATGCATTTGTTTTATTTAAATGCACACAAAGTAATATGCGTAAAACTTCTTGAAAATGTAAAAATAATACGGGTTTTCAGTTGAGATTATTAAACGTATACGCTTATGTACTGAATATTTTTTATATCCATTTCTTATTATTATTATTATTATTATTATTATTGTAAAAGAATCATTTGATTTAATACTTTTTTTTTTAAGTAGATCCATTTGGTTTAGAATATTGTTAAGTTGACACCCTTTGTTTTATCCGTTAGACCAAAGATGGATGCAATGGATCTTTTTAATACTTTCCCTTAATATTAATATAACTATATTTTTCGTGTACACTAACTGAAAGCCAAGCATCCTTCCTTGGTTAGCTCATGTACATAGGACCACGTCAAGGGATATCCAATCATTGTCCTATTAATCAATCAAATTTGAGCTTCATTAGGATGAGGATGTGCCATCTTCCAAATGGTCAAAGCCACATTAATTTGATTAGCAAGAACATTAATTATAAATGTTGCAAATTTTAACTACTCGTAATGAAAATCTCAGGGTTTACCAGGCTAGTCTAATATGCATGAAGGTTTCAATCCAACAGTTACAATTAACTATCGTAGCTTTATGCAGCCTCCTTATAAGAGAATTTGGCTATACATATATAATACTATATTCAAAGTTCGTCACTTAATCATCAATAATTATAAGTTTAACATATATAATTAAAGTGACAAAATGTTGTGTGCATAATTTAATAGGAAGAAACTTCTTGTTTGAAATTTGATAGATGAGTATTGCAAGAAAATTAAGCATATGAGTAGAAAATTATATTGGTATAAAATATAATATGTGGTAAAATTGAGTACTACATGTCTCACCTAACTCTACAACTCTACGTGTCGTTATTATATGTATATATTTCTGGGAACCTACGAGAAGAGAAAGACTCCTCAATGACAGACATTTTGATGTCCCTTTCCCTTTGTTTCTCTCTCCCCCTCTCCCTTTGTATGCCTCTGTTTCAATCAAGTGAGTTGGCTAATCTCTTTCTGTGGTCACCTCCATTTTCTCTTGCCCCACTGTTCTCTTTAAAATGTCACAGTGCCGATCCTGTGCATCATCATTAGTTTGCATTGCACGCTCACTGCGTCAGGGTTGTGGAAATGAGATCTTTTATAATGCGTCAGAATTGTGGGAATGACACACCCCTTGGCCCAGCGTAAAGTATCAAGAACCGCCATGGACACCACTGTAGTTTGATTTGTCTTTGCGTTTATTTAAATGCTGTGCGCCAGTGCGAGTTCTTCCAATTGATCAGGCCATTACACGTATGATTCCCATACGTTCACGTACCGTACATTTTTCGTATCCATTTTTTCCCCTTGTGAGTCATATTATTCTCTTGATAAATTGTGTTTTACTAGCTCTAGAGATGCGGTGGTAGGATACGCACGTCAATGGTTGCAAGCGGTGGAATGAAATTTTTTTTTTCCCTTCATTCTTGATTTCTTATTTCTTTATTTTTTTTTTGTGGTTTTTTTTATTTTTTTATTTAAAAGACTTATTTCATTTTAGACATTTTTTAAGTAGATCCATATGGTTTAGGGTATGTTTAGGCAGACCCCCTTCTGTTTTATCTTCTAGATCAAAGATTGATGAAATGAGTTGAAACTCGATGTCGAATGGATCTAATTGAATAATTTGAAGAGTCCTTTTAATATTTTCTTTTTATATTAATATAACTATACTTTTCACGTCCACTAACTAAAAATCATAAGTCCGATCCTAGCTAGCTCAAGTATATAAGACCACGTAAAGGGATTTTGACCATCAAATTAAAATATTCAATTCACGTCCTATTAATCAGTCAAATTTGAGCTTCATTAGGGTGAGGACGAGCTTTCATCTAAATGGTCAAAATTACATATCAATTTGGTTAGTAAGAACTTCAACAATAAGTATTGCAAACTCTAATTGTTCCCATGAAACTTTATTCATGATGGATTGAATCTCGGATTTTATCAACTAGTATGGCATGGCTAAAGGTTGAAATTCATCATTGTAGCGTTATGCAGCCTCTACAAGAGCCAACTCATATGGAGGGATTTGACTATTTGGCTATATATATATATGGAAACAGAGACTAAGAATACTTCTTAAATTTCTTATCTGTGAAAAAGATATGTACCGGTCATTTACATCCCATTATAAAAATTCTAACTGTACAGATCGAAAGAACATAAAAATATACAAAGAGTTGCCAATTTTCATGTAGTTCGGTAATGTATAAACCCTCATCAATGTGGTAAAATATCCAAACATTTAAACTATCTAATTATTTTAAATTTTTTATCATTTAAATGTTTGGTGCGTGCTAGCATAAATACAAGTATAGCATAAATTCCCTATCCTCATTTTTTTTTTCATATTCTTATTTTTGTGACCCCTACATTATTATTTAAAAAAAATACCCCTCCAAAAGAACCACATAAATTTTGCTATTTCACCCGATAAGCATAAAATGGGTACATGTGTACCGCCATCAGAAACAAAACTCTTGTGCAGTGAAAAATAACTAATCTCTCTTTTCTTGCTTTCTCTGTACCCAGACCTCAAAACAAGCATTTCTGAAGGAACAAATCTATCATATGTCACAAAGCTTCTACTGCAGTGGCTGCCGCGCCGTGGTCTACCAGGATGAAAACATTCAATTTCTGGACAGTCCCGGTTGGTGCTGTCTTGGGCAGCAATCATTTTATAAGAGAGTTGTATCGAGGGATGAAGCGTTTCAATTGCTACGGTTCGTTTGTCAAGTTAAGACAGGTTCTGAGTGTTTCGAGAACTGAATTCACTAAAGAGCTATGGACTTGTAATTTTACCGACTTCACTACGGGCTATTGGCTATGGCTATTCCTTGTCCGTTTCCTTTCTACACTAAAAAGATATTACTCCTTTACGTGTTATAATTATACAGATACCTATTCCATTCCATTTCATTCTGCGAGCCAAAAAGTAAGTTGATCTCAACCTACATAAACTTGGAAAACTAGTATTACATTATAAAACAACATAACATTGGAAAATTTTCTCATTTTGCACATGAAGTTGCCGGTGTACATGTACAGTTTTAAAGCGAACGATGATGAAAATAAAAGGGATTTGAAACTATAATTTTAGAGGCCAAATAGCATTAACAGTTCAAAATCCTTTCATAAGCTATAATAATGTACTCAGTTCTACAAAGAAAATGTGTCGAGACTTACAGACAGAAGTCCAGTTGGGCTCGCTTTAGTACGGAAGTCACCTTCGTGAAGAATTCTGGTTCCTTTTCCTTTATATCTTCAAGTGTTCTTGTCTCATGCTCATCCGCCTACCAAAAAAAAAAAAATCATAAAATAGAAAGAAATATCTATCACTTTAAGCAACAAAGAAGTTGATACAGTTGAGCACATAATCAAAGATGCCAATATTTATCGACTCGGATAGAATACGTACGCACTGATAAGAGTACAAAATAACTTCAATAGAGGCATAGTTGTGTACAAAATACATACACACTGATCTTCCATAGAGGAATCTTAATGCTTGCTCCTGCATGTTCCTTGGTGGTGGCACCTCTAAAAGGCCCTTCTAGATTCTTACAGTTTTTACTACGATTATATCCTATGCAAGTATCCTATGTTTTATTTTATTTTTTTAGTAAATTCTAAATGAGCATCCGTTGTTTCAAGAACATCTCCTCATAAGTACATTTATCGAATGTTATCTCAATTATATCATCAGAACACAACATGCACCACAACACATCCCCTTAAATATAGTATCAGTTAATCCATTTTCAAATTATTTTGATTGAATTTAGTTCTAGCCCTGTTTCAAAGCCTATTTTCTGTTAAACTCATTTAAGTGACTAGCAATTCTTTGACGCCATTTTCTTTACCTTTGGCCAAGAATACAACCTGGCCTTACAATTTTATTATTATTATTATTATTATTTATTATTATTATTATTATTATTTTGCTACCCGCAAGAATTTACACCATGCGATGTTTTTTAATTGCAGCGTACAAATAAATGACTATATAATCTCCTAGTTTACAAGCCAATCAATCAAAGATCTAATAAGGCAACCAAGTTTTTTTTTTTTTTTTTAAAAATTAGGTATAAAAGTTGATATGTAACAGAAAACAGCTAAAGGGGATCATCACTAGCATCAGCTCATTCAAAGCATCCGAACAGTTCATATACAAAAACAACAACGTCCTAACAAGCACATACCTCTTTAAATTTTAAAAGAATTAAGTTTGAGACAGATGCTGGCTTTGCCTGATCCCACCTGCAAGGTTACAAAGGCAGAAGCATAACAACATGAGCCAAGAAAAAATAAACAAATTCTTACACAACTACGTCAAAATGGAGAATAAGCATAAAAGAGTAAAAACAACAAAAGGGGCGTGGGGGGGAAGGGGGGGAAGAGGAGTTTATGCAGGACAAAACTCGAAAGAAAAAAAGGCCAAGATATCTTGCTACTCAACAAAAACTAAGTATGATTAATGAAATGACAAAAGAAAGAAAAGAATACGTCAGTCACAAAGACTATAATTGGATTCTCTCATCAAAGCCCCCATTCTTTATGTTAATAATTTAAAATTATTAGAACTAATTACTTTTGCTGGTGCGTATACTTCTTTTGAAAAAAGAAAACAACAAGAATAAGCTACAAGTTTTCTTGCACATGCCACACGACCATCCAGAAATACTTTAGGAAAGAAAAGATAGAAACTTCAATTCAAAAACTGGGCAGTCCAAAAGTGGCCAATACCTAACAAGCATTAACTCATTCACAGACCGCCACATTCCACGTCCAACTTCCTTTAAGGATTGATCTCTTGCACTTTGGCCATGCCATAACTCCTTCACAACGTACACAACTTCTTCAACGTCGACCTTGAAATGTAAAATAAAAGATACTCAGAACCAAGATCAAAGGAAAATATCCCCATACTCAATAAGGTGTTCGTGAAGCATGTGAGTGAATGAAAAAAGGAAAAAGAAAAGATAGGACCTTTATCTACCTCTTTGAGACAGGGAATATACCTGAACATTCACAGCTGTGCCATACAATAACTCCTCATGCTCAATAAGGCGTTGGTGAAGAATCTGGTAGTGATCTACATCAAAATTTATCACTGGCTCTGTTTGAACTTGCAGTCCCGCAAGTTGTGTCACAACATAAGATGCCATAATTTGTCCAAAGATTGCAGGAATAGTTCCCAGAACAGGTATTATGCGGACCCTAAAACTCGGTATTATCTGACATGAAAGTAATGGCATTGGACCATACCATGGAAAGATAAGAACACATTAATAATCACTAAAGATTATGGTGCATCGTCATACACAAATATATACATCTATCATAACTACAGCAAGAGGAAATCATCTCACTTGATAATCTGAAGGATTTTCTTCTCCACTGGGCCCCCTAAATGGAAGTAGCTTTATCCTTAGGTTTCTCTAAAGAAAACACTACAGGAATGCCACCTTCAATGCCATAGTCTTTCTTCAGCCGGTGTCTTACCTGCAGCACACAAAAAGTTAGATATCCAAAATATGGAGCCACAGGAGAGGAAGCAGGGAAGATCATGAGAGCATTGATTTCAAGATTTTCTTCAGAGTCCAGAATACGTATGTACATCAATTCACATGCTATCAAGTTTACATGGACAGAAACAATTCCATCCAAAAACTGATTAGTTATAGTAAGGAAATGTTACAGGGTAGCAAAAGTTTTTTAGTGAGTAGAATAATTTAGAAGTTGAAATCCCCATGATTTTGACATGCTCTACCAAAAGTAGGAGCTCATAAGACAACTTGAAGTTCCAAACCAAACCTGAGATGTATGGGCAGCATGCTACCTCCAGATCTAAGATATAGGTCTGAACCTTAGTACCTGAAATTCCAACATCTTCCAGGATACTGGAATTAATATTTAATTGAGGTTCTTAAGTTGGGGTTATTAGCTTCCATTGCACATTACATTATTTATCTTCTTCTACTTACTTTTTAAATTCTTCTTTCGTGGAAAATAATTATACTAAAATATCCCAATAAACTTTTCTGGTAAAAACAGACAGAACCTGCAACCCAGGATTATAGTGGCTGAGATGAGATTGAAAATAGTGAAACAAACTAGACAAAAGATGCAAAGGAGAATATGAAAGCACAAGTATATGACAAGGAATATGTAACATTCAAAAGTTGCTGCAAGTTTGTGCACTAAAATTGTATTAGACATGGTCAATAAAAAGAAGGTTCAAAACATTACTGAACGAGAGAGTGGATCATTTGTTGACTCTCTTAAATCAGCAACTCTAATTCTTGTTGGATCAGCTCTGGCCCCAGCTCCTGTCGCAGACAGAACCTTCAAACCCCTACGAACACAGGCAGCAAGAAGTGCCACCTATTACATAGAAAAATCGGAGTACCTTAAATAACGAAAAATAAACCATATGCATGTGCCATGATTAAAGCATTGAACAAGTAACCAATCAAGCATTTTTTATGCATCACATAAATTCGCAGATAAAAAATCAAGCGCAATGACTTTACAGGATGAGGTAGCATCAAGCTCACATAGACAAAGATGGTACCTAGAGATGAAACAAATCAAAAGAGAAACTAGATAGACCAAACGTGATCAGCGCTGGATGTAATCAGTTCATCAGAAGTATATCAAATCATAGAAAAGTAAATACCTTGGTATCAATGTTGTCAATGCAATCCAAAACAAAATCTGGCTGGCCTGACAAAATGTCTTCTTCAGTAGATGCGTCATATAATAGCACTCTTGCATCTACATGACACTCAGGAAATATTTCTGAAAAGTGATTCTTGAGACATTGAGCTTTGGGAATACCAACATCCTCTCTTGTAGCAACAGCATGTCGATTTAGTGATGAAAGTGACACCTTGTCATGTAAGCAACTAATGAGATAAGCAAGCTTTGATGCATGGAAATCTGAAAGTAATGTCAGGTTTTTATTGCTCCATCTTCATTAGCAGTTTTATGTTAATCATGAACGAGTAATGTTTTGGATATCTCAACCCAATACAAGGAACTTGAGTCACAATAATCTTATAACAAATAAAATAGGACTGGTAAATCAACCAACAGAATGCTTACACGATTTGGCCAACGAGGACTGCATAAACTAAATACAGCCTATAGTCCTTTAATAGTTAGAATAAATAAATTCACCAAAGGGCTGCACTTTGTGGAAATAGAAATCCCACGGCAGTATATAAAAGTTTAAACCTCAGGAAAATTTATGTTATTCTTTGTGAACTTGACAGCATCTAATATAGCTTTAGAAATAAAGGCAACTATGTTTACTTCTTAACAAAAATGTCGGACATGGTAGGATTTATAGTTTCTGTAAGGCACACATGGGAGAAGAGGATACCAGCACCTTGTTAATAATCATATCAGAACCAAAAAAAATGACAAAGTTAAGACCAAAAGATCTGAAAATTATCGAAACAGTAGCTAGTCAGGAGAGATTTAATAAAATTCCAAGTCTAATCACAGTGTTCAAGCCAGTGCTTCACAATTTCCTCTTACAATTTTTCTCTCTTTCTTTTATGACAGATAAGGAAACTTCATTTGATAAAAAAATTAAATAAATAAATAAATAACTAGACATAATCAATGTTCAAATGGGAAAAGAAAAGGTGAGGAAAAAGAGGAAGAGAAGGAGATACAAATGTTTAGATGCCAAACGGTTTCCTCAAGGAAAAAAAAATGTAGGATGATGAACATACCTGGTCAAAGTCCACAAGGAGAAGCTTGCCAACTCCTGATCTCAATAACATAGATGCTGCATGGCTTCCAACCCCTCCAAGACCAATAACAATAACGTACGATGCAGTAACTTTTTGTTGGGGCTCAAAGCCGAAAAACTGAATGTTCCTAAGAATTACAGGAAATTAATATCTAGAAACTACACCCATTAATATAAAATTCTAACAATGGGGAAACATTTTAATACCCCCCCCCCCCCCCAACAACATAACCCACCCCTGACCTCCCCCTACCTGAAAAGAAAAAGAGAAGGCAGGAGTGTTTCTACACTGGCATGCATATACACAAGTACATGATATCAACGTATCAGCAAACAATTCATACGATGCCCTACATACCATATGATGATTTCAATCAAACAGAATAAGTTAAAGGGGGTCAAAGAGGGAGGCAGTAATATGAAGAAGTTGCAAAAGATGGTTTCTGGTAGGCATAGGAAGAATATAATCAAGGAGTCGGAAGTTGATGCCTGAAGGATGATTAGGAATGGTGATTTCATCGCTAAGGAGATTACATGGCATTGTGGCTAAGGAAAGCCATTAACAATCTAATATTCCATGTACATGTATTCAATACTCCCTAAACTTGTCAAGAGTTTTACATTAACTTTGATGCTTCTTTTGATCTTCTTTGACCGCTTTTTAAGATGACAGTGTTTCAGAATATTATGGATTTGAAATCTCTTTAACTCTTGAATTTTGTTGAACTGGTGTCATACTTGATTGCAGGGTACTGGAAGTTGCAAACTGAAACTTTGCAAACCAAGCATTGAATGAGGATGACCACACTCACCACCATACCAACCCCTGGTGATTTCTTCATTACACTAGCTACTTTCAACTTAAATGTATTAAGCAATGTCACGCAGCAACATCTTGTCCTTAAGCTTAATCAGGATAATCAAGTCAGACTACATTGTGTGCTGCTCTATTTTATCACACACAGCAATTCACATGGGGAAAAAGGTTCAGAGGAAGGGTTAGAGATGTTCATTGAATTCACAGTCACCAAATGTATGAAATTCAAGTTATGGGACTACAAAATCCTAAATGTAAACAAATAGATATTCTTGAGACCCCCACTTTCCAGACTAGTTCCAAGTTATAAAGTCAATGGCAACTGAAGTTATATTTTTTCCTTAAGCATAATCAGGGCCATTAAATCAAAGTACCTGGTAAGTTGTTCAGAAATTATTTCATCCTCCAAAAGGTTTTGGCCACCCAATCGTTCATTCCCACCTAAACGAGCAGTGCATTCTTTCTTCTTAGTCTCAGATACAATTTCTTTTCCTGTTGAGAACAATAAAGACGTGTATGGCCAACAGTTAAGAAAAAGATAATTAGCAGTTCAACAAGAACAATACTTATCAAATCATGCAAGTGCTGCAAGTTTACAGCTGAAGTAAATGGACGCACACGAAATTTTTGGGAGAGAGAATAAAACCTTCTGTGGAGTTCAGAAGACGTAAAAAAATACTTACTCATAAATACAAACTCAAATTATTGCAAAGAAACAAATATTTTGAAGTAGGATCACACTTAAAGCATTTTGAGGAAAAAAAGAGTACATTTATGCTATTTATACAAATGTTAAGCAATCATTTCTAAAAGTTGAAGCTGTTATGGAGCAAGCACAGCCATTTATATTGAACTATCCAACACTCGCATGTGACCAATTCTTACCTTAATTCCTTTATCTCCCTAACTTCTTCAACTTCGGACTCCTATCCATACCATGAATCATTATTAGTGATTTCAGAAACAGACACTCAAACAATCTCTTTATGTTTTAAAATCACTTATCAACCATGTAAATGCCTAATCGACCAGACAAAAAATGAGTTGATTAGATAAGTTAGGCGAGTGTAACTAGCAAAAGCTTCAACAGAACACATAGTTGCTGCCATGACACATTTTACAGCACATTTATATATTAAATTTTGACCACATGCGGCAAAAGAGGTATCCCTTCCAGATTACATTTCATTCTAACCTATAATACTTTTCCATTTTTATTTTGCAGACCTCAACAACCCAGTTCAAAGTACTTAATTGGATATCGGTAAAAGTTTTCATTTTCATTTTGCATACCGAATTGAAAGCTCGCTTTTTTTCCCCCTTTTTCCCTAGGGGGTCTAAGCTCTTTTTGTTTTCCCCCTTTTTTTCCTGTTTCCTTTTTCCTTCTTTATTAATGAAAGCTTGATTTTTCAAGCATTTCAACCCATTGGCCATTTAGATATTTACTCATAACGACGAGCCATCATACTATCATCCTTGGAGAACCGAAAAATATTTAAAACACCCAGATACAGGCAAAATGAAGGAGCATGAACAATAATAGAAGAGAATAATGTAAAAAAGATAACCATGCATGATCTCAGTGAACTTAATAACTAGATAAACTAGTAAGGCTTCAGTGAACTTACTATCAACTTCCATTGCCTTTCTACCACCACATTGGTTTGGAGTTCTTCTGGAAATCACAGAAAACATTATCGCATTAAAGCCTACCAAAAGTAAGTGTGTGAACGCATGTGTACAAAGAGAGAGAGAGAGGGGAAGAGAAACAAGGATGGACAAGTGAAGAGATTCGGAAACAAATGTAAACTAAATAACCGGGCCTAAAGTTGTTGAGAAAATCTGAAATTATGAAGTAATACTCCTTTGACATTCTCCCTCAGTTGACAATGATTTCGAATATAGAAGGTTATATGCAATCCGAATGGTTACAGAAATGTTATTCTTCAATTTTCTTAAAAAAAATAACAAAAAACTAAAATGACAGGAGGTGTAGATTTCGAAAAATGCCAACAACAAACAAACAAACAAAAGCCCATCAATTGAGGTTACCCTAGAAAAACCCTGAGTTGTTCCCCACACAATAATTTCCATCTAATTACACAACCAAGAGGAAACATACAGAATTCGAAGCAATGTTCTAACAAAGGGAATATGCATAATATGTTAGTCTTTTAGTTCTTGTAAGAATAAAAAATATGCTTGACTAGCTGAAGAGAAAGGGAAAGGTTGATGTAGAGAAGAAGGGATGTCTCACTTGGGAAGAAGCTTCAGAAGAGCAATGGTAGTGATCGCGGAGCCCAAGAGAGCACCGGCGCCCACCATAGATAACAACTTCAATCGCTCTTCCATCTCTCTATCTTTCTCTCTCTCTCTCTCCCTCCCTATTGCAGTGTTGCCGGAGCCCTAATTGATTATTGGGTTTGACCGGTCTGAAGTTGGACAGAATTCCGGCAATGTCTGATTCAATTAAAGTGGGAATATTCATTTTTGGGGAAATTGTAGTTAAAGTTTCTGATAACTTCTGATTTTAATATATTAATAAAAGCTAACATTTTTATCAAACTTATAAAAGTTAATTTTTTTTATCAAATTTAACTATTTGCTAACTTTTTCATAAAATACAACTGTATGTTCTTTTAAAAAGAATTTAGAGTATTTAATAAGAAAAAAATAGATTTTAATTTCCCAAATTAACAAAAATTAACTCCTTACCTCAATCACAATATCTCTAAAAGAAGTAGTTGTTTTTATAATTCTTAAACCATGAAAAAAATATATTTATTGTAAAAAAAAAAATGAGGCATTTGTATATGCATCTATCTAAATGCTTATGATATCTGTATACATGTGTCTAATCATCTTGGTTAGTTGGGATTATGAATATATAATCTTTATAGAATATATTTTTTCTTAAGATACAAGAAGTATAAAAGGCGTCTATTTATTTGGGTACCACTAAGATAGGGATTAGGAAATTATTTTATGGGTAATTTGGGAAATTCAAGCCTTTTTAAATCGTATTAAACACTAACAAAATTGTGGAGAACAAACCATTAGATTTGACAAAAAAGTTAACTTTTACGAGTCCATTGAAATCACAAGGAGGTTATGTATTGATTTTTAAATCAGAGGGAGGTTCTCTACAACTAAATCAAACACAGGGGTTAAATGCAATTTCCTCTTCATTTGATTACTAAATAGTCAAAATATTTTTTCCTTTCTTTTATTTTCTTTTCTTTTTTTTTTTTTTGGTTTCCTTAGGTGAAATTAGTTTTGTTTTGTGAGAAAAACTATTTTAATTACTATTTTAAATGTACCGCTGACGTCCTTTTTTATTTCTTCATTTTCATAACATGTGCAGGGTACCACTTTGAGAAAACTTATTTTAATTACTATTTTAAATGTACCACTGACGTCCTTTTGTATTTCTTTATTTTCACAACATATACAGAGTACCACTTTCACTTAAGTTGTACTCATTTTTTTCACATATGTAATTACTATTTTTCTGAAATCTCCTTTTCTTGCTTTCTGTTTTATTTTATTTTGCTTTTTTCTTGTTATTTCCAACTGTTGCATAATTGAAAATGCTTTACTTTTTATTATAATTCCAAGTAATTTATTTTGCCACTTTTCCTTTTTTAAATTTGGTTATCCACAATAAATTTTCGTATTTTTCTCATAGCAATGACTAATGTACAAAAAACATTACGAGCTTCATTGGTTTAGAAATATATAAGTTTACTCTGAGAAAAGTAAAAAATATTTAATATTTTATTTTTTAAAAACATAAAATATAATGACTTTCTACCCACAAAAAATAAATTATGGTTACAAAAATAAAAGGGGAAATTACATTTAACCCCCTTGTGATTTGACGTTGTTGCAAGGAGCCTCCGTGTGATTTGAAAATCAGAACATAACCCTCATGTGGTTTCAATGGACTTGCAAAAGTTAACTTTTCCATCAAATCTAATAGTTTGTTATTCCATAAATTTTTTAGTGTTTAATATGAAAAAAAACCTTTAATTTCTCAAATTACCCATAAACTAATTTCTTAACCCCTATCGTAGTAGTACCCAAATAAATAGCCGCTTTTTATACTTTCTATATCTTGAAAAAAAATATATTTTGTAGGGGTTATATATTCATAATTCCAACTAATCGCGAGGACTAGAAACAGGTATATGAATATTATAAGCATCTTGGTAAGTTTTTGGGTAAAAGCACGGGTGCACGTACAAGTGCCTCTTTTTTTGGTACAATAGATATATCTTTTTTGTGGCCTAATAATTATAAAAACTACTATTTCTTTGAGAACTATTGTGATTAAGGTAAGCAGTTAATTTTGGGTAATTTCGGTAACTAAAGTCTATTCTTTTTTCTATTAAACACTCTAAATTTTTTTTTTGGAAGAACAAATAGTTAGATTTGATGGAAAACTTAACTTCTACAATTCCATTCAAACCATAGGAGGGCTATGTGCTAATTTTGAAACCACGTGTACGTTCTCTACAACGAGGTCAAACCACAGGAAAGTTAAGTCCAATTTCCTCAAAATAAAATAAGTCTATATATATTAACATATGATTTGAAAAACTGTTCATTTTAAAGATATAAACTGAATTATTTTGTATATTTATATGTTTATTTTAAGATAATTTAAAATGGACTATTTTTCAAATAATTCTATTGAAAAATCATAAAAAATTAATGCGGATAGGCAAATAAAATAAAGGAAAAGTTCCAAAATGAACTACCTGAAATTGTAATAAAAAGTAAAATATTTTTCATAATATAATAGATAGAATAATCAGAAAGAAGGTAAAATAAAAAAATAGAAAATAAGAAAAGGAAGTTAGAGGGAAAAAATAATAATTAACTACTACATAAAAAAATGACTATAGTATTAATAAAATAGGTACTCACTGCTTATTGTGAAAATAAAGAAATAAAAAAAGCATTCCAATGGTAAATTAAAAAAAAAAGAAGGATGTGGACCAAAAATATATGTAATTTATTATTGTGTAGTAATTTTATTGGTTTGTACTACCACGTCAGCAAGTGGATAATGTATCAAAGAAGTTTTACTGAAAGTTTTTCTCCTTGTTGGTAGATACAGCTGTAAAATCATAAAGGGAAATTTACCTTTTTATTCCTTCAAGTTTGGGATTAGTGCTGATGTAGTCCCTTATGTTTGAAAATTGCTGATTTGGTTCATAACAGAATCGTTATAAAATTCAAACGGTCTTTTTCTAAAATTTTAGTGGGAAAAAAAGAGAATAAAATTTCATACATATACTAAAAATGTTAATATACATTCCAAAATTTCATACTTATTAACTCAGTAGTCTTTTCGTAGAATTTTAGTAGGAAAAAATTGAATAAAAAATTGATAAATTTTCACAAATTTTAAATCTACCCTTTTCTAATGACTTGAAAATATTGATGCAGTCCATTTCCAAGTCAAATCTTCTCATTCTAGAAATTTTGCTCAATTTCATTGTTTGCTTGACATAATAAAAATTCACATTTTCATAAAATAATAGCGGATAGGCTATAAAACGGAAGCTTGGAAAACACTTTGTATACTTTTGAAAGATGTAAAACATTTTTTTACAAAAAATAAGGCAAATTTTTCATTGACCATAAAATATTTTCTATCGGCTCGTATTCCTGAATGTTCCAAACACCACAAAATACGGCAAACGTTTTCCTCCAAGCAAATAAATCCTTAATACATTTGATTTTACGAGGGCCAGCTTCGATAAAAATGTCTTTTTGAAACTTTTTCTTAGTTCTTCATATTTTTTTTTCCCTTCTCTAAATTAGAACAAAGCTTGTTGCATGTAAAAGTGGACTTAAACAAGATGACAACCTTAAATCTCTTTGTTTTCCAATAAAGGATAGAAGAAATTTCATTACTCAACCGCCCTCTGCCCTCGCATTAAAGTGACAGCTCAAATTTGCAGAACGGTAAAAAGGATATAAAAAGAACCCTCCACTATGTAGTTTTGATGACATGAATATTTCCTTAAGGGAAATGCTTCCATGCATCAACCAAAAATAGTTGGACACCATGGTTCAAAACAAAGGAGCCCGGCGAGGCACTCCTTTCCTGCGGCGCACCGGCCCCTCCGTCTTCCCGGTTTGTACTCGTGCCTCGTCTTTCGTCGGAGAACTGGTAGTTAAGAACGGAGGGTCGTACTCACACGACTTCCTTGAAAATGCCATCACCTAGCAATTTAAACCAAAGTTAAAGAAAAAATGTTTTGATGCCTCAGAAGCATCTATATCGTTAAAAGCTTTACATCTTTCTTTTAACAAATCGAGTTTGTTGTAAGGTGCTGCACCGAATAAGTTTGTCCTAATACAACGTAATATAGACACTTTTCCTTTCATAGAACACTGAATAAAAATATGCATGGTGGTTGATACCTTGCAGGCAATGGAGCAGTAGCGATAGCTGTCTGGCTCGTTTAATCTTCGCCTGCAAATATTGCAAGACGCCTCATCATTTGTCAATGCACCGGAATGAGGAAGAGGGTTGAGAGCTATGACCAACTGCTTGTTAGACTTGTATGGCTGCACTCGCAAAAGGAAAAAAAAAATAGAAAAATTAAATGACAAATCTATGGTTGAATGAGAGTTGATTTTCTTGGGTCATGTATGTCTTGTGGGGTTCATTTGCTAGACTCTTCAACGTTGATGATGTGCCATGGGGTAGCTCAGTACTTAACATCCAAAAAAGTGGTTTCTATCAGGGAGTATTATCTTTAAGTGCTATCATTATCTAAATGATATCATAGAAGAAATTCAAAAATTCAACTTTACGGTTAGAAAGAACGCAAAAAAACTAGTCAACATGAATTAGTACACTTCATTTATGATGCAGACACACAAAAGCAAGAGCGAGCTCGCATAAGAGATGGACGTCATACTCTGTGGTGCATGTAAGACTACCAAAGAAGATTATAACTGTTAGATTGGAACCCTGTGCTTCAACCTAGTGAAATTTGAGCCGCATTCGATTTTGGATAAAGTTTCATCCAGATGTTCTTAGTTTTGTTAACATAAAAGCCAACAATAAAAAGATTTAATTTTGCATAATTGGATGAACAATCTTCCAATATCGGAGAATTTCAATACGGTGTGTACCGATTTTCCTAAGCTAGGTGTTGCTCGAATAACAAAAAATCTACGAGGGTTTACCTGAATCTTAGAACAATCGATATGCTTCTCCATGTCGGATAAAGGCACGACATCTTTATAGACGTGCCTATAAATCTTGAGTAGCTTGTGATAAAGATGAGAGCCCGAAGAGACGCAATATTGGCAGACAGGGCAATCACAGTTGATGCAATACTTGTTTAGTTCATTCCTCCGGGCTTCTTCATGGATCGAGCAGCAACCAAAGAAGGTCTTATCTAGAAAAGCCTCCAGCCACTGCGGCTTCTCCTTCGCTACCCATATTTCATTCCCCACCTACACAGCATGGTTCGATGAGCACGTTCAAAGGAGTTCAGTGATGGATAATTACGTGGCTCGTCCAACTTTAATTAATTAGGAAAAAATAAATCTTTTAACGAGCATTTTCGATGATAAATGATATCGACTTTTTGTATATGGATTACATTTCAGTGCTAGTCTTACAAATAATGCAGCTCATAAGAAAGAATGAGGAAAAAAAATCTGATTCGAATTCGATTTTATATGAAACTGAATTTGTTTAAGATCGTGAATTTTCTTTGCTATTTTTTTAAACATATTTTTAATAGACATTACACATGGAAATTAATTCAAGTATGATGAAATAAATAACAATTAATTGCAAGTACAAAAGAAAAAAGAAAAAGAAGAAAAGTAGATGATGGGTAAGGCATGTATCCTATGTTAGATTAAATGTACTGCACAATAATTGAATTTTATATTTATCCCTTCCATGTTTCTCAAAAGGCACTGACAAGCTGTCTAAATAAACGAAGAATGTTATAATTGTTTGATTTGTGCATTGCCTTAAATGAAATGTATTTTATATGTTAACAAATTAACTTGGTTACCCAGCTAATTACAGTATAAATTATATATTAATAAGTTGTGCAATTTATTATGAGAACATAATAATTTTTATTTACACAAGCATGACAAAGATCGGTACGTCTAAACGGAAACATCGGTTCTTTAATAAAAGTTTGCTAATCTAATTGACCCCAGAGAAAAAGAAAAAAAAAACCCTAAAACTCATTCAAACTATAGCTTCATTATTATAAGAAGTCTATAGTTAAAATAAATTACATTACTTAAATTAGCAAAGAACTTTAGAATTTCACTTTTGTTCTTAAACGTAGTAGTTCTGAGTCTCATGTTGTCGTTGTTGTTGCATTATTATTATTATTATTTTTTGTATACCATGCATAAAAATATAATTAAAAAATTAAACGACAATTTTAGCCTAGCCATATTCATTTCTTCTAGTTTTGCATTGATAAAAAATAAATAAAAAAGCTTCGAATTGATCATATGTGGAACTGTAAAAACATCAACAAAGGATAAAAAATGAAAGCTCTTGATACGTACCTGATGCAGTGCTTTGGAAGAAGAGAAACTCATAATTTTTTCCCCTTGAACAAATGAAATAACCTTCAACTAGCACTTTCACTCAACCAAGAAGGTAACTTCAGTAGCAAATCAAGTGACTGTATGGATACATACATACATATATATAAAGAGAAAGACCTTCTTCTTTTTTTTTTTTTTCTATTTTTACTGTTTCTTGAGATTATTGTATATGACGGTGTTAATGAGTTGATTAATGAGTGAAATTAGATGGCGTTAAGATGTAAAGAGTGGCGATGAGACCGAGGTGTAAATGTAACTAACTTGATTCCTCTTATCCTCGATATTAGAGAGGGGGACCACGTTTTTAAAGCAGGTGTCACTCTTATTATGGTATGTTGCTTTGTACATTTTGACTAATGGTAACAAACGTTAAAAAGCCATCAGATAATTTTATTTTATTTTATTTTCCCACATTAAAGCCACGTACTATACTTTTCTAAATAATGATTGGCTCAGTTAATACGGTATCACCGATAAATAAAATGTTAGATTATTATTTTTTTTTTAAATTAAGTCAAACCAAAGTAACTTGCAATTATTAATGCGAGTAAGTAATCGACAGAGATGTACTTTTATCATTAACGACCCTCCCAAGGGCATACACAAAGCACCCGTTTAAGGAAAATGTTCACTCATTCAATTTGTCATCGAGAATAAATATTTGCAGTTTTAAATGTGCAGCGTGGGGGAAATTTTTAATAGTGCCAATCCTTAGAAAACCCCATGTTATAACGTTTACACCATATATTAAAAAAATAGTAAAAGGCTAACTAGGATTGAGGTTATCTAAGCTTCATAAAATTTGAGAAAAATCTTTATGTAATTCCATTATTTCTAATTAGACACAGATAGACTCCGAAACAACAACGTTTTGAAAAATAATTTAAAAATAATAATATATTTTTTAATCAAAATAATATTATTTTGCGCCATATATGACATCATAAAAGTCAAACTCAAAACTTTTGAAGTAAAAGATAAATCGCAACTTAACAAAAAATAATAATAAGGTAACGTTCCGAGATTTGCCACTCAGCCCGGACCCGCTCCGACCGTATGCCTTTTATCCAGAAATTCAAATTTTGCTAAAGCCGCGCCGCGCTTTTTCGTTCTACCACTCTCTCTCTCTCTCTCTCTCTCTCTCCCGCGCGCGGGATCATCGTTTCTCCTCCCTAACCAAAGATCTCCATTCTTAGGGTTTTGCGATCGTAGTAGCTTGACACAGGACCGTCTGTCGCTGCCGGACACCGAGGGTTGAGTTAAAGTTGTCGGTAAGTCATGGTTTTTTGTTTGGATTTTTTTTCCTTAGGGTTTAAGTCCGAGTAGGCATGCAACTACGAGTGACTTAAAATGTAGTTTCTCTATTTAAGGATTAAGACTGCGATGGCCGCGTTTTGGTTGGACTAATTGATTATTGTAATTGATGGCTTGCTTTTGCGAGTTTTTATGTTCCTTGAATCAAATGTTTTCAGATTTGGTGATAGAATCGTATTCTAGGATGGCTTTGGGGTAATGGATTGTGTACATTAGTTTGTATTATAATGGGTCATGATCAACTGTAATTTTAGTTTACGCAGTAATCTAGGATTTATTGACTTGTGCTTGCTCGGTATTTTGTTTTTGATAAGCGAGGATTTATTTTTTTGACATTTTTTTCCCTATTCTTGCAGCTGATATTCGAAATACATTTTGTTCTTTTGGTTAAATTTAGTGGATTCTGCTGCTTCTGTCTTATTGGGTCAGGGCAGATTGTACTTATCAAGATGTTGCAATGGATGGGAGGATCAAGGCGGAAAGTGGCAACTGTAAGCATGTTTTAGATACCTCTGGTGCTTTATGAGTTGCTTGTTACTTGTAGCTGGTTTAAAATTTAAGTAACTTGTACTGCAGTTGTTTTCTTTATATGTAAATCTTCAAATTTTACCCAAATTGTATTTCAAGATTATTGTTCACATTTCCAGAGTAACCATATTTATGTAATAAGTAAATTGGCAGTCATGGATCTCTTAATGTAATGGGTTCTCTTTTGTTCTAATTATATACCTTTTGATAGGATACTTACTTCTACTACCTGTAGAACAGCCTCCTTGCCAAAAAGTTCAAGGGGAAGGTTGTATGCCATAAATGAACCTCACAGCATGGGGAACCTTGTGTACCTTGTGGTCCACCATCACTTCTAGTACCTGATATTAAAAAGTAAAAGTATAATCTTACAGGTAAAAATTATATGATGGAAGTAGGAACTGAGGGCTGGGGTTCACTAATAATTTGTTTTCAATGTTCTTGAATCCTATGCTAATAATGGAAGGAGGGTGGAATCTAGTTCAGAGGCTACTACGCTGGCGTCCTTGTATTGCCACCATTGTTTGTACTTTGGCATGCTAGCATGAGCGGAGAAGCATTTCTGTCCTAGTATTCTTGGATTAATTAACTGAATACATCTTTTTGCTCCACAGTGCCAGGGAAGTCTCATCCGTTGTACTTAGAATATATGAATCATTTATTATTGCATGTTTAAATTAGAAAGTATTTCTTAATTTGTTAAGCTGCTTATTATTTTGAGGGTGGATTAAGATGCTAAGAATGACCATTAGATGTGTTGTAATGTCTCAAGATTGTAGAAATTTGAGAAAAGTATCATTCAAGTTGGTGACTTGTTTAATATTTAAGTAACCATGTGTTTAATAGAATGGTGTCTCTGACAATATATTTTTTTTCTCTTTTCTTCCTGGGACTGACTTCTTTGCTTTTGCGGAAATGACAAATAACTTAGTCAAGAAAATCAACACAGAAGAGGTGCGTGGCACATTATGATTTTCCTTGCTTCTGCAGCATTCACCTTTATCTATTGGGACATGCATATGTTTATATGCGCTTGCAATATATGAGCTTGTTGTCAACGTGGATTCTTAAAAAGGCAAAAACAATACTTTGAGCAAAGAAAGCGACAATTGCAACGGCAGCTGGAAAATGGGCCTGAGAGCCATACTGATGGGGTAAATACATGCGATCAAAACCACAAAAAGCACCGGTCATTGGATATTCTGAATCTGCTGAACCTGTCAACAGCTGCTCAAGAATGTAAGCTTCGATGCAAAGTTTGTCAATATTTTGGATCGTTGAGGAGATTCTACTATCATAGTTTATTTTTGGTGTTATTTAAATAATTGGTTGATTCTCATTGATGGGTGGAATACATGCTTCCTCATATAAACAGAGATGGAATTTTCTTTTTGTTGGGGTCCAGAAGACATCACTTTTTCATGGAAATCGTTTAGAAACTTGGATCTTATCTTAGAACATCGCTCATCTCCCACATACGAATTCAAGCGTGAGTTTGATCAGACTGGAGTTTTGATTTCCTGGTTTTAATGTAGAAAGGCCAGCATAGTGTACAATGCACACCGCTGACAGTATCTGGGGAAGGTGGATGACCAGCCTCCTCCCTTTCTTTACGGACCCTTCTCTGCAGATTTGGTTACTTGAACTGCAGAGAGGGGCTGGTGAAAGAATGCATTATCATCACTTCTCTTGATTTTCTGTAGAGACTATTAATTCTATAAATTTAACAACTTCTTTGAAGTGTCAATTTCTTGATCGTATCACTAACTTAATGCATCGATCCCTTCATAAGCCGTAATAAATGTCATACCATTGTTTAACAACATGTGTCTAGCTTGGGGCTTAATTGTATTACTTTACACCTAGGAAATTGGATTAGATACCACTAGTTGCTTGGTCTAGTGGTACCAGAATTTGTAATAAAGTCTTGACATGGGCAAGGTCAAGGGTTTGAACCCTTGTAATTACTAAGTTGGGTGCGGATGTGTTTACAACACAAAAAAACAAAAAGAAAGAAAATTGGATTAGACATAATTACCAAAAAAATGAAAACAATATTAGATTGATCTCAGTAATTATTTCAGACAGGAAAGAAAGAAAAAAGAAAATTGGATTAGGCATAATTACCAAAAAAAATGAAAATAATATTAGATTGATCTCACTAATTATTTCAAACAGGAAACTATTGGTAGGACTTTGAGCTTAACTTTAGCCAGAGTTCTTTTCCATTTGAGGTGTTTCTGACTTATTGGCTCTCTATATGTGTGATTTGAAGCTTTACACAATCTATATATGATGGTTCTATTGTTCATTTCTTTTGTTCAAAATATAAACTTTTTTTTTGGGGGGTCCCCTTTGGGGGAACTGTTCTCCTTTTACGAATATAATAAACCGCGTAGGAGGAAGTTTGAATTGTAATCCCTTCACAGTGAACTGTCACATGACAAAGTTTCCACCAGAAATCTTTCCCAAGAAAGCTACACCTGCAAGCCTTTGTGATTTTGACGAGGCAGGTATGTGTTTTTATAGTTTATCAGTGCACCTATGCATATTTGTTTTCCAAGTTCATTGGATATGAATGTTGTAAGATGGCAGGAACTTCATTGGACTACCAAGTGGAGGCTGTGTCCCCAAAGGAGTAAGTGGATTGTTGAGTGCACATAATATCATTATCAATTGTTTATTTACCAAACACACTGAAAAACTGCACTGAGCTCAACTCCCCTCCTCTCTGCTCCACTTGATTTGAGATGCCGTCTCCCAACTCGTTGATGATACAAGTTCTAGTAGTATATTTAGGCTAGCTCTCTATTGAGTGAGGAGGAGGCTCACCTCTTTTCTTCCTTGTTTGTGGTCACATTTAGCTGATTTCTACACCTGCTTGCTTGACTTCTCATATCAATTCTATTTCAATGGGCAAATTGCTTTTCTGGAATGTATGCGACCCTTTTATTGCTAAACTGATCGCGTGATTGAATTCAGGATTATATCCCATGCCCATCTTGCTCAAAACAATGATTCGACTTCATATGGTGTTAAATCCGCGCATTGGAAGATCACTGAAGAACAGCGTAAGCTGAATATAGATATTAATGGGTTTTCTGCCAGCAATAATTCAAAATTTTATGTTTTTTTTTTTAGGGATATGCTGCCAAAAACGGGTAATGGGATGCTGGGTTTTGCATAGATTTTTTGCATGAAAATTAACTTTACCCAAGCTAGTATTTTCTCATAGGATAGGACGTATACTCTCCTGACCATTCTTCTTCCCTTTATTCTGTCCTCTGCAGAGCCGTCTGTTTTGGATCTGCTTGGCGATGATGGTCCTGATGATGAGTCCAGAGCCTGTCCTGCATATGAAGCTCATGTTGCATTTTCAGTTGAAGGTATGAGCATTCGTGGTTTACATCCGTTAGGTGGTTGATCGACTAGCATAATCGAGGAGCACTGCCCACCTGGATTCAAGAGTCAGGGGCTGATCGATTATGTTAGTTGGCTAGCCCGGTCTAGTAGCTTCCAGGAACAGGCTCATTGACCGTTGTGGGTCTAGGCTTCTATCTACAACGAAACTCTAATGTAATCCTAGCCTATCTAATATGAATAGGAATCTCTGAATTCTCTGAGGTTGAGTATTCCCCGCCCCTCTTCCTCTTTTTTTCTCTCACACGATCTCTCTATCATCTTTCTTTGTTTCTCCCCTTTCTAGATGTTTTCAGAGCTAGGTCTTCAATTCTAGTGCTGATTGTTCCTGCATTCTCCATCCCCTTTTCTCTCCCCTTTTTTTCTTCCTTGATTCTTATGGATTGAGATTGCCACTAGACCTCTAATTGAAACACCTGCGGAACTGCAGGTTGGGGAAATACAATTCATTGCACAACCTGAACCAGTTATACACGTTTATTACTAGAACTTTAAGTTTTTGTGGCTGATTTGTTGTTAAAATCATATTCTCTGGAAGAGTGAGGACAGATAGTTATCTCCCTTGAAAGGTCGAAGACTGGGTAGCTGGAAAATGGGAACAACAGAAGGAGAAAGCAGGAGAACGCTTCAAGTTGCTCATTAAATATTAAACTGTGGGGTGGAAATAATTTGACCAATTTCTTACAAAAAGTCGTTTCTTCTGGTCGTCTATACTAAATAGTCTTTCATCACTTAGAAATAATCATTTTTAATGTACACATGATGCATGTGTAGACATAAAGATGAACAACTGTCCTCACTTATTATCAAATGCTGACAGAAAGATGAATTTTAACCCTTGAACATGGACACCTATAAAAATTGCATTTTGCTTTCAAAGTTTGGTTGCACAAGTTTGTTTACAGCTTGCTATTGCTCGCTAGGTTTAGGTAAGGTGGCAACAGGAACTCCAGTTAATTCACCGCCGCAAGTTTTCAGGTAATGGTGGTACCTTTTAATTTTGAATTTGAAGGGCTTTTAATGACTAGACTTGCGTATGAGAATTTCATCTCGTGCAGCTCAGTTCAAGTAGAAACACCTCAATACGGATACAAATGGATATGTAATAAAAAAAAAAAAATTAACTTCTTAATCTCTAGCCATTTTCAACTGCATATTGACAGGTGATTTATATTAAGGAGTCATGTAGAGTAGAATCATATATGCGGTCACTAGTAGGTGGCAATATTTGGTCAGCTCACACACTCTGGTAGAATGCAATGGCATAGACACAGTTTTAGGTGTTCAAGGAGGAGGAAACCCTCTGAGTTCATTTATGTTTTCCTGGGCGACTGGGCACAACTTGAACTATGTGATATCCTTCATTTTAAAACAGAACAATAAACTAAGCCTTAATCTCGAGTGTTTAGTTCCAGCTGTTTGAACTACATATTAACTGTTGTGCTGTTGCAAAATATGTTTAAACAGCTGCTCATTACCAGTGAATCCCGCAAAGCGAGCTCATGCATCCAAGAAACATAACTTTGTGCTAGATGACATGGATCTCCGAGTGGTGAGATCATTGCATAAAGTTTACTACCTAATATTGCTACATTTTGCCATAGCAGAATGCCTACTCCCTACTATGTTTCTTTTTAGCACCATTAGTACTCCTTTGTCTAGGGAGATGCAATTTTCTGCCTGTATGGAAACCTTTATTTTCTGTCATTTCTCTGTGTACTGTGCTCAAATCCTTCTTAGCCTGTTAAGCGATCACCAACCTAGCTAGCTTTCTTGGAACATGCTTCTTCCGTTGTTTTGGAGCGTGCAAGCATGTGACTATGGGATCTGTTGTTAAAACACCAAATGTGTGTGTGTGTGTGCTTGCATGTGAATAATGGAAAAATCAAGACGGACAAAATTAGCCCCTCCCTTCAAGGCTCCCTTCCCTTCTATTGTGATGCCACCACCTTCCTCCTGAGTGACATCCACTTCTATCATCTTTCCCCCTCCTTCCCCTCTTTCCTGCTGCTATCACCCCCACTCTAACATTTCCCATCTGCTATGATCATGCCCCTTATTCCATGTACCTTCCGCTCCCCTCAGCAACACCATACCATTCTCCACTGCTTGCTCCACGGTGCCTCCTTCTAGATGTTTCAATGTCCTTTGTTAGACGGTAGATGGCAATCTGAACACTGCTGTGCTCCCCCCCCTCTCCCCCCCACCCCCCCCCCCCCCCCCCCCCCCCCCCACCCCCAAAAAAAAAAAATAAATAAATAAATAAAAGAATGTCCTGCTACCTTTTTTTTTTTTCCACCTCCATGAAACGGCTCCATATTTTTTTAAGGGAGGGGCTAATTTTGTTTGGATGGAGGTTAGTAAAGAATCCTTCAAAAAATGATACTGTTTTGAGACATTAACACATCATTTTGAGCAGTTCCATGATTTCAGATAAATTTATTTTGTGGAGTTATATTTGTTTATTTAATAAACAAGCAGATGCCTGAGACACCCTTTGGGTGGACACAGAAGTGTGCAGACAGACTAGGTTTTGGACAAAGGGGGTGGTGAGAAGTTGCGTTGGGTGGTGGAGAGGGGAATGCAGGGGAAGGCAAGCACTTTTAGCACTGTTGAACATAAGGGAGTGGAAGAGGGATGATCTCAACCAAGACGAGGGGATGTTAGTAGGAGAGAAAGGGGAGGGGATGAATCAGAGGAAGAGGGAGGTGGTGTCGCAACTGATTATAGTGAAAGAGGAGGGGATGAATCAGAGGAATTGAGAGGTGGCTTTGCAACGAAATGTAGAGAAAGGGATGGGTTACAAAAGGAGGAAGGGTTGGGTTGTTAGCTTTAGGGACCAATGCAGGGAAGAATGAAGACTGGGAGGCTTCTTGCTTTGCTGGGTTATTTTGTTGAATAGGGGAAGCACAATATGATGATGTTTGCTAGGATAACCCCGTCTCCTCATTTTTTATTTATTTTTATTTATTTTGAAACATTATAATTCTTACGATTCACGCCCTTCAATTGAAACTGATTCTATCATCCCTTTCTGAAGCAGAAATACATATTTTATTTCCTATCAATAGTTTTCCTATCAATTATGTTCTACTTTACAAGAGAGATAAAATGTAGGTCTCCGGTCCATCAGTCTTAAAATTTAATGGTTACAACTAGTTGTGAGTTTCCAAATTGCAGGCTTCAGTAATGCAAAATGCTAATTCACCCCCCGGGGGCAGTTCTATGGAGTTACCAGTGTCCTCAAATTGCAATATGAATCCATTTATCAATCCAAAGGAAAAATTGTTTGCTGTTGAAGACTACATGCAACACAATGGAAGCGGCAGTGATGTAAGGAATTATTTTGGTGACAAGTTCTTCAGTGGAGAAGGGGGAAATGAAATTATAAGCAATGGTAGGTTTTTTCTTAATGTTCAACTCTATTAATTATGTTTGTTTACACCTTAGTCTGGCATATCTAAACTGTTTGTGATTTTACAATTTTCATTGATTTTCTCAGTAACATTATTTATTTTTATGGAAAACTGCATATTCTGATGAAAATCTGCAATTATAGCTCATTTATAGAACTCTGGTGAAGTTGCCGCTCGGGATAGCAATTTTATAGCCAGTTTTTGTGTTAGGCACTATAATAAAAAAAAAATTATTGTAACTAAATTGTGTAGTTTATTCAATTTGTTGATATGCTTAAGAGGATCTTCATATTTCAGTGTTTGCTATACTAGCACCTTTTTTTCTGAATGTCAAAGAAAAAGATTCTAGTAAACAAGATAGCAATGATGTATGATGAAAAGGAGGAAAAGTGATCCTCTTTTTTTTCTTTTCCTTTTTCTTTTTCAATATGAAAAGTAAGTGTGATACTCCTAAGAGAAAAGTGCTAGAAGTACTAGAAGTGTGTTTGCGTAGGCAGGCGGTCTCCGATTGACCAGTCTGGCTGACCAGGACATGGTAATTTTCATGTTATTTGATGTAACCATCATGTAGCCCTAGCACATACCTAGCCCATCCTCTCTATATACATATGAGGTGCCACTATACAGCTCCCATGCGAACACACACCGAAAATACTGTTGTTTCATGTAGTTTCACTGGAACCGTCCGGTGGCACCTCAATCCACTTTTCTCATACACACACACATGCAAGAAGAAAACCGACAATTACAACAAAAGAGCTTTGCAATCTTTCAAACAGCCCCCAGGGACATGCACCAAATCACAGGGAAGAAAAGAAATGTGGTCCCAAACTTGGAAGTGCTGAAAACTGTCACTTATAAAATTCGAATTTCTTTTTATTTGTAGGAGGAGAAGAAGAAATTAAGCATGAGAGAGGAGTATGTTATGGGAATACATAACCCATTAGGGTTAGGAGGGTTCTCTATATATAATAGTTATATTAGGTTAAAATTATAGAGAAACCCTATTGTGCCTAACACATTGCTAGCCGAGGCCCATACTGCACGGTCAGCTCACATAGTCAGCTATTTTGAGTGGCCCATAGCTAATACAACGCACTACATAGTTGACGAATAATGAAAAAAGTATATTGCGGCAAACACCGCATCCGACGATAGAATTTTTTTTCCATCTTACTCTTCCCATGCTGCTGAAGATAAAACCCAGCTGTCCCAAAAGTGCAGGAGAGTTTGCCCCAGAAAGTCCGAGAAAAGGGGCAAAGCATGACCAAGTGGTTGTTTTCCTCTGCATCTTGGTAGCACATACAAACTTTTGGGGAGAAGTTCATGTTGCCGCCTGACTTTTGCAAGGTCATTGATATTCACCTTGTTCAACAGAACTGTCACGACAAAGCTTTATTTTATTTTTATTTTATTTTATTTTATTTTATTTTGGGGGGGGGGGGGGGGGGGGGTGTTAGCTTTTCATATATGCTTGATATTCAGAAATAGAGAATGATGGTAAACTTTCTCCATCCTCCAGCTAGGTCTAGCCGCCTGGATGAAAACTTTCTTTATGAGACAAAGTATGATAAACCTTTGAAGAATTGCCCATATCCATTTGATGATAATTTTGCTGGATTTTCGAAATTTGAGGATCATGTGCTGCCAGATTTTGCTTGGACAAACCCCCACCGAATGAAAAGAAGGTATTTATTTGGAAACAGACCTTTTCTCCTGTTTTGAGTGCCCAACTTCAGGTTCTAACGAAGTTTTCATGCATGCTTATGATAATCAGGGATGCTGAAGCAGCGAGAGACTGTTTCAATATCTCAGGTGCTTTCTAATTCATAAGATATTGATGTGGATATATAGTGTTTAACATTTCTTTAGTACATCTGACTGCTGTTGATGTGCACAAATTCAGACTGCTGGCCAATACCAAATTCACTGAAGAACTGCACCCTGCAGTCTATTTAGATAATACCTTTTTCCTGTTAGATTAATCGATGTGAGATTATGGTAAAAATATTTTATCAAGGAAGAAAAGGATCTGTTAATTTTTCTTTAAAAAAAAAAATGGGCGACTGACAATGAACTGCAGCTTGGTAACGTTACGATTCACACAAGTAATTGCCAGGAAAACTGATGAGATATCTTAAAAAAAAGGGAGGAAATAAATAATAAAAAAATTGATTCAACATTAAATCATAAACTAAATTTAGGTTTTTTTTTTTTGTCCCCTGTTTCAGTTGGCATGGCTTGTATATATTAATGAAGAAGCAATTAAAATTAATGTGTCTTCCACCAAAATTTAGCTGCAACTGAATAGCATTGCTTAACCTACGAACACATTAACCATACCATCAGTTCTTTTATCAATTCTTGTCTTCTCAGAATTATTCTTGATTTTCAACGTTTAATAAAATATGAATTCTTACCAGAATGAATACGTACATATGATTAGTTGAGTTGACAATTCCAATTAAGAATTTAAAAATAAAACTGTTGCTTCAACTTTTGCATTAGCCTAAACTGTAAGATCTGTTTATCCCTCATTCATTTGCATTCTATAGTCCATAATAGATTGATAATCTGTCCATAGATCTATTAGAGATGGAGACTTTTGGGCTGCTTCATGCACTTGTGACGTTTTTCCTTTTTTCCTTTGGTAAGCAGAGTCAATTACTCCATACTCTTTGCACGGAAGGTCAAAAAATGGCCGTACTTCCATTGCTTCTGATGTAGCAAGGTACCTTGTTTTTTCTTGTAAGGGCAATGTTCTAAAAAGCGGTCTAGGCAACCCCGCCTAGGCGCTAGGCAGTCACAAAATGCTTGGGTAGCCGCTTAGCTTTTAGGCAGTCACAAACACCTCGCCTAGGAGGAAACCACTCTCCTAAGCAATCAACACTGTTAATTGGTTAAAGGCACAGCCGCTTAGAAGGATTCCTAGATAGATATGGTGCCTAGGCATATTTTTTTTGGTTATTTTATTGCTTTTACAGCAATAGCACCTGGTCATTACTTATAAAAAAAATCAAAATTACAATCGTAAGTCTATTATTGTAACAAGACATTACTTATGTAAACTATGAAGGATATTATTTACATAATTTTCTTGTATTTTATTATGAATTTATCTAAGATAGTCGTATAGAACTATTAATTTTTAAAAAAAATACACGCTGCTTGTAGGTCAGGTGCCTCGGTCCACCTTGGGCCTTCTAGAACACTGTGTAAGGGTATGCCGTTAACTTAAACTTAGGGTTTCTTTACGCTATGGTAGGTGCCCGATGGTAGAAAAGTATGGTGGTTTCCAAGACTCGAACAACCAACCAGCTTGGTCCTACCTTGTGGCAGAAGATACGACAGACAATTTGAGCTTGCTGAGGTGAATGATGAAGCCTTTTAATATTTAAATTAACAATTTGACCATCATTTTGTCATGCAAGTTGATGTCATATGCGTTTTCTTTGACAGTGAGGAATCGTGCTCGTCCACTGCAGGTTATTCTCATTACCTGATTTTTTTTGCTCATGCAAGATTATTACTTTTGCCACATCTTAAAAAAGTTTTCCTTTCATTTGAATTTTTAAATTCTCCTATTCATGTCAGTGATGGGTGGAACGACTATCGAGACATCACAAAACCCAATTGCAAGAGAGAACACTGGAAGACGCATCGATGATCTCAGCAAACCGTTCCAAGAGTATACCGTTGAAGGTTTATATCCCAAGGAGACGAGGTACATGAAGTGGAATGGAAGTCTGAAAGAGGAGAATGCAGCAGGGTTGGGTAAGCAAATAAGAATATCAAGAGCAACACATAACCCAAACTCCGCATCCGAGGAGAGATCAGGAAAAGATGACAGTTGGTTGTTTGAGGAAGGATATAAGTTGGCTGGCATGAATTCAAGTTTCTGTTCTATTGGTCAAACCGGGGCGAGTAATGCCTCAGGCTGGACTGATGGCTTATCATTTGAGAGCTCTAAACATAAGGTTCCCGGTGAATTCTCTCCTTCTGGGGATTATTCATCTGGAAAATGTGCATTCCGAAAACAGTTCTGTCATGCACAGTCTCCTGTTTTCTCCGACATTTTCCCTGGGCTGATCTCCTTGGGTTCTAAGACTGCAGGCATACCCCCACACTTATCCCTATTTGCTGGTTCCCATGGGGATGGGGAATCTCTTGATATAGCAGCGGAGGAGGGTGATAATGAAGACTGGGAGAGTAAGACAAAAATGCCATTAAAGGATGAAACTCTTATGAGCCGCATGAATGATTCCTCAGAAAACAGAAAGCAAGTGATTGCTTTGGAGTCAAATGAGATCAGTGGCAAATTCGAGGAAGGCAGTGACACGACTTCAAGTGCCGAGGGCACCCCATCAGCTAACGTCCCTGACAAGCTTGGCAGGAGTGTAGATGAAAGAGAGTATCCCATCCCCTTCTTTTTTTTTTTTTAACTAGCGAACAGTGTTTATAATGTGCCACAATAAAAATTTGCCTAGTGTACGTTAAAAAACAAAATCATGGTTGACAAAACGAGTTTGTTCTTTTAAGAAGTTTCAATCTTCCGAATAGACAGACATTGTTTTCTGATGTTACACTAGGCAAATTCTCAGCGTGGGATGTGATAAACATTTCTCCCTTTTTTATTGCTGTTTTTTTTTCTTTTCAAAATCTTAAATTCTCTTTCTTGAACTGATGTCTACATTGTTACCAGATGTTTTCGTGATGCCTGAATGTGGGTTCCATATCAAGAAGGGTGCACAGGTGATCTCTTAAAGAAACCCTATTCTGTCGGATTTTGTTTAGGCCTTGCGTCTCAGATATATGAGTTTCTCTGCTCTACTGATATGTTAATGCGGAAACAGTAAATGCTAAGCTCAGAGAAAGACTGACAGTAAGCCCAAAGCCGCCAAGTGATGATGCTCGGAAGCTACGAGTTCTTCAACTCCTTTGTGTTCAGAAAGTATGGAAGGAGGAGAGGCACCTGCAATGAACAACCTGATAAAAAAAGCGTGATTCTTTCCTTAATGTCTGATAGTATGTAAATTCGATGAAACTCTTGATTGCTGAAGAAAGGGTTAACGGGTAGAAGTCCACCAAAAGCGGAAAAAAAAAAAAAAAAAAAAAAAAAAAAAAAAAAGGGTTAACGTGGCATGGGAATTATGGCAAATTGGGTCTCTGCCAAAATGGGTTTAGCAATGAATCTTGTGGTTATGATTCAAATATAGATCGAATACAGGCGTGAAGCTTGGATACAATTTCAAATTTGTTGAACCTTTTTGCTGGTACTTTAGGGTTGAGACTGCAATGTGGAATGATAATAGAGCCTAAGCTAACCCCAAGTTGGAATCCTAACACCTCTATGTCGTAGGTCAGACAGAGTACGTAAGCTCCATTCTCCTTCTCCGTACCATTGAAGATTTATCTTTTGTGTAAAAGGAAAATTATTCCAGTTTTAGAATAAAGAGTGATACGTAACAACAGAACTGTGGGAGGGTTGGATGGCCTACTCAAAAGAACAGCTTGGTGTCCCAGGTACGTTTAAAATTATTTTGACCGTCTATCAGGTAAACCTAGTTGATGACTATCCTTAGAACACAGAGATGTTGGATTGTTCCCGCATCTTGTTTGCTAAACTTCCTGGTTGATTATGCCAAGTCTGCACGGGGCAGCATTCTTGCGAAACATCGATGACATTGGGCGACACCTGAACCATCTTTTGCAATGATAATGAAGTGTTGCAGAAGATACCCCTTGGACTCATAGCAGCATCAATCACAAAAAATGACATGGTGCAGATTATCCCCCTCGAAAGAAGAGCACGACATCCACATATCGGCATTTCACATTCTAACATTGCCTCCGATATGCAGATGCTTCCTTTTTAGACGACCCAAGATGATCTTTGGGTGAAGTGACGGTAATGTGAGCCTTATCCAATCCCTTTTTCAACCAAGGATACTAACTCTGACCGAGGAGAAGGACCTCTATCTTGCTGTCTAGCTATGACTAGACAGCCCATGAGAGGAACGTAAGGTGTTCTCTTATCACAACAAGCACCGCAAGGCTGCCTTCTATTATCATACCTAACTCAAGATGGATGATGTCTAGTCTCCCAGAGAATCTTAGGTACGAATCAGAAATTGAAATTGAGAAGGTTATATGTGAGCATGTAAATGTATATGAATACATAAATAATATCACTTCTATATATATATAAGGAATTATAGGCAAAAACCTTCACATTTTATGCTTACAATCTCTTTTTGTTCCTTCAGGTTCCAAGTAAATAATCAGAATTAGGGGGCAAAAGAAAAAGGAAAAAAAAGAAAAAGAAGTTAATATCTATGGCCAAACTGTGAAACGTGGAAGGATGATCTTTCTACGGTATGCCACTGCAACAGCTCTCTTCTACGTCCTACAATCTCCACATGAAACTCTTTCCAAATCATATATTTCTTCCGCTGCTCTTTTAATAATATCACATGCAATTGCGTCCCATTGCAGCAGCAGCAATTCTACTCAACCAAAAACCTATTAGAGCAGTGTCTCGAAATTAATCTCTAAATCTGGAGAATATATATATATATATATATATATATACACACACACACACACACGTTATTAGAAGCACACAAAGCATATAAAACAATGCCTTGTCGACCCACACAAGAAAACAGTTAGATTAGATGCTTTAATCACATTCGGAGTGGGAAAATTTGAGGCTCGGTTCGATTATGTATGAGATTTCATCCAAATGGTCAGATGAAGCCTCATAATTGAATGGGACCCCAATTTTTCCAATCATTTGTTCAAAAGTGTTAATGAATATGTATATATTGCCACCAAACTTGAAATTCAAATAAAGGGATCAGTATGCACCTGATGAATAGGAAAGATCGGCCAACTGCTGCACTACTCACACTTTATAGACCGGTATATATGACGAACAAAGAACAATGAGGCGCGAAAACCAACAGTCCCGAGCATGAGGAAAAAACCATAGCAGATGCAGGCCATGTAGCCGAAGAAGAAAGACGTTTGCATAAAGCCCGACATATCAGATCGTGCATAGTAATAGTACAGGCAGTAGCCATAGATGAACAATCCAGTTGATCCACCACAGAGAAAAGATCTGCTCAATATCAATAAGCATAAATATTGTCGATCAGTTTCAGGACTAATTCAAAAAGACCACTAGCATTTCCTGAACTTGTGTTTGGACAAGGGATGCAAAATTTCAGTAAATTTAAAACTTAATAATTTTATATCCCATAAATTTAAAACCCAACATTCCCAAAGAACCACATATCGGGCAGCAGTCTTCCATAAACAAGTATGGAATTCTAACATTAAGGAATGAGTATTTTAGTGTAATTAAATAAAAAGCAAAAAAAAAAAATAGTGAGTACAGCATACAAATTAGCACTATGGTAGAGCAAAGTAGACCCAGTGTACAGTTCAAAAAATTAAAGGATTTACTATGTAAAGTATATTAAAAGAACCCATATAATAGGGGTATCTGTACCTCCACCACCACTCATGGTCTTCAGCAGCGAGTTGGAAATACGTCAATGCCACAGTAATGAAAGCTGTGACGATCAAGAGAATGATGAAGACTATAAAAAGGATGCTGTATATAGTATAAATCCTGTGACCCCAGACACTCGCAAATATGTAGTATAATTCAATGTAGATAGCACTGAAAGGTAGAAACCCAGCCATTGCCATCTGAGGGAGAGTTCCTCGATACCAAGGCAATGGCGGGATCTCTCTGGGATATTTTGTGGTGCGAACAGGAGCTTGAAATTCAGCCCTGCTATTTTTTCCTGCAATGCCACCCAATACTAGCAACGGCGAGGTTACCAGAGTCCAGATAAGAGCTATAACCACAATAGTACCAAAGGGCAATGCGGCTGTGGCACTATAAGCAATCGCGACAGTATTGAGAAAGCAGAATGTGAGGAAGAGAGGCCCACAGAACAAGCTTCCGGTCAATAACAGGTTCCTAACCTGTGAAGCAGAAAACCAAAAACCATAATGCTTCATTTGTAATGCCAACAAGTAAAGGATGAGTGCTGACAAATAAAATTAATTTAACAAACTTTCAGAAAGTATGGAACATGATCGATTATGGGTCAGCAACAACTCATTTTGAATGATCATAGAACTTCTTCTAACTGTGTCAACTACGGAGATTGTTAGTGCATGAGGAATCTCGTGTACACCAAAAGGAAGCAAGTCTAAGAAGAAAAAAAAGTTGTTTAAAGCAATAAGTTATTTATCTTGGCTGTCGCACTCTCTCTCCGAACATGTGTTCATGCACAAACATGTTAGTTGAAAAACAGCTTAGCATAAAGAAACCCAGTTTCTAATTAAAACTCAAACAATACGAATTCCAGTAACTAGGGAGGAGTAGAAGTTGAAGGGGAAAGAGATCCTCCTAAAAAAGTAGAAAAAACAGGGGGGAAATAGTTTCATCCTTATAGCAAGAAAATTGGGACATACAATATAGCAAGAAAATTGGGACATACAAAACAGTTCTTTGCGGAGATCTAGATTCTATAAACCAGTTCAAAACAGAAAACATATACTTCAGCACATGCAGCACATGTATTACATGACCTCTGAGATGATTGCTAGTACTAGCATAAGTCATGTGGCCAGAACACAATTCTGAGTTTTCAAAAATAAGAGAAGAAGTTTTATGATCACCTACCCAAATTGTTCCCTCTAGTTGGCAATAGAAGGATGTTGCAGTGTAGCCTGCAATCCCAGATGTCAGCGCATATATGACAACGAGCGCTGTGAACAAGGCTCCCCGGTTGTATGGATAAAACACACCAACTAGTGCAAGTATAAAAATGAAAATTGTGCTGAAATGGTATAAAGACAGAAAAGGTCATGAGATTCTAAAACAAACAATAGAGTCCCTTTGACCGAAACATATTTCAAGAAACACTTACAGGGTAAACAATTGGGTACCAGATCCAAGAGCAGCAGCAAACAAAGATTTGAGCTTCGGATATCTGAAGACATCTCCATGGATGTACTTCCACCCAGTCTCTTCTTGGTCATCCGCCATTTCCTCATCATGAGCGTACCTTTTAGAGATAAAAGTACAGACATGTAAACACAAGGAGAAGAATGTGACAGTACATAGCTCAACCAATGAGAGATGGATGATTCTTACTTTACAAAGTCATTCTTAAGGACTCGCATAAGAATTGTAGCTAGAAATCCAGTCAAGAGGATAACTGTCACACATGAGTTAATTATTGAGAACCAATGAATCTCCAAGTGATGCGGCAACGAAGAAGATTGTGAATACTTATCCATCCTTTTCTCAAAAGGAGTGTTTGTTTCCTTCCACTTCACAGTGTACATGAAGTCTACACCAACTTCTTTATCCTCAGTGAGGTCCACAAAAGCATTTGGGTCAGTTCGTACATTAATTTCAATCACTCGATCCTTGTTGTACATGATATCAAAATGAATATGCTTGAAGAGGTAATATTTGTAATCACTGGGGTCACTTTTTCCTTCCTTGTCGACCTTCCCCAAGAAACCCCAGACAGGCAAGTCGTCATAGTACATTTGGAAGTAATAGTCCTTTGCAACTGCAGCTCGGAACTTGGCAACTTCTTTTTCTGCCAACTTCTTTTTGCAAACAATTTCAGAGTCCTTCTCAACCAAAAAATTGAGTTTGTAGGGAGCAATAACTAAACGATCTCCATTCAGAACTTCGCCTAGAGCTTCTTTTTTCTCTTTAATAATATGATCTGCAAAATAATCCCTCAACGCAGCAAATTTTCACACAAAAAGCATAAGCCTCTAAAGGTTTGAGAAAGGAGAAATAAGAAAATGCAGAGTATGTAAATGAGAACGAATGAAAGAAGTCGAAGTGGGTGGATGCAAACCTGGTGAACAGAATGGGAGATCAAAATAGCGGTATGTTTCACTGAAATTAAATACAAAAAGAAATCGTCAGAGCGCAATATAATATTGTTGAGACTCCCACATTGATAAGGAATTAGCTTTTGAGGTGCTAGATATACATGTTGCGCTATTCCCCCTATAGCCATCGGTTTGGAATGGAAACTCGGGATGGCATCAAAGCCTAGGTTGTGTTTGGCCCAAACTTCGCCCATGTTGTGTTTGGCCCAGAGTTGGCTCATTTGTGTCATGTCAGATACAAGTGCATAATTCCCACCCACATCAACTAGGGCTAGTGTTTATGGTGCCTGTATACCTGTTGAGCTACTAAACCCATAACCAATTGCTTTTGGGTGGGAACCTAAATAATTAGGATTTTAATTTTTTTTTTTAAAAGTAAAGCATAAAGAATCAAGATGCCAATAATTAATTAAACAATCCCCCGATACGTCATAAATAATTACACATGATGGACAAGCAGTGGATGATGTTGTGAGGCGAATACAATTCGCTGCAGGCCTTATATGACAATAGTCGGGTGCATTTATATTTCAGTAGATGAATGCAATAATTATTAGCGATATGGCGCCAAACTCTCGGAATGAATTTAACAATGATAGCAGACTGAGACTATTCATGTTTAAACCGACATAAATAGACATGTATTTTGTGGGTGTGTTTCATTTTTACACCCCTCGTTCTTTTTTCTTCTTCTTTTTTTATTTTCACTTCTTACAGTAAAGGCATAGTTTAGTTTGACTGTATAATAAGCAATTTTTATTTTTATACTTTCTCATGCTATATGGGCTTCACAGTTCAATTTTCCTAAAAATAACAGTTCCGGATATTGTTGATGAACATTTACGGCATTATCTTTTTTTCTTAATGGGAATAATGAGCATCTCAGATTCATGGAAATCAATTTCTTTTGCTTCATTTTCTCAAACTATATTCATGAATCATATCAGTTCCTAAAGAGAAGTTCATTTTCCCCACAGATGCAAGCTTTTGAACAGGCACACGCAAAACGGAAAATACAAAAAATTTTATACACAACCCGTACAAGTGGTGTGGCCCACGTTGTATTTAACTCCCAAAATTGCTTCTTCTTCTTTTTTTTCCCCCAATTAAAGAAATACAATTCCTGGAAACAACAAAATGTAAGGAATTCTCAGGTTCAACAATGGCCCCAAAACAGGGATCCCGATCCTCCCCATTTTGTATATCACCTTTGGATGAAATGGGAGGATCCAAATCCCCAAAGCGGAACATCGAATCCCCCACAAATCTCAAAAACTGTGCATCAAAATACATGAATTCGAAGCAAAGCAGAAACTGTAAACTTCAGACGGATGAATGCAAGAGATCGGAGGGATCAAAACGATGGAATGGGAGAGGATTCGTTACCTGGGATTGTGAAAAGGTCCGACCTTGTTGGCATAGAGGGGGACCATATCCTCCATTTTGTAGCGATGATCATACGCATCGGGCCTCACCCGGGTCGCGAAGGATAAGAACAGAACCGCCATGGCCAACCACGGCATCTGATTCCCCATTGCCGCACAGAGAGAATGAGAGAGTAGATCTGTGATCTGAGCTTGGCTGTTAGAAAGGATCTATGGTATTTATGAGTAATCAAATAATAAAGCAAACATGTCTTTCTCTTAGGTCTTGTTTGGATAGAGGATTAATAGTTTCTAACATGTGCAACCTATTTGTATTGAAAATTTAGTTCAATCTTTTAAAACTTTGATCTCAAATCTCATAACATGAATCCGCAATTTCAAATCTCTCGTAAATTAATACGCTTATATACTTTTACAATTTTTTGATTCATATTACTAAAATTAGTGTCGAAATGGTAGACTTTTCGGCCCATTATGTCCTTATATATTTTCTAATAAAACCCTAAAATTATAATGTATACTAAATTTATATGCCATGTGATGAATGGATAATTTAATCTTCTATAATTATAAGTTTAACTTATAAAATTATACTTGCTTTCAAAATTTCAGGAGCAAAAGGTCTTAATTTGAAGTGCACTAAAGACGAGCATTGAATGTCATAACTTAGAAGTCTTAAGAGGATGACAAATGTTAAAATCACACTGGAATAACAATATATCATGCGACAAAAAATGAGTCATATGAGTCGGCATCGAAGCTCCACTAATCTATTATTATATATATATATATGTGTATGTATTCATGTATGCGTGTGTGCGTGTGCATGTGATGCCAACTCGTCAAACCAGTTGATAAGATAATCCAACCTAATCAACCTACAATATAATTTTGACCCACTTTTAGCTCATAATCTGTGTTGACTCACCCCCAACTCACCTAATAGTTAGGATTTTTATTTATTTTTTGGTAGGCTTAAAATTAGAGTTTTTATTAAATATTAATTGGTTTATGAAAATACGAAAGGAAATAAAAGTTGTATCGACAAGATGACACCTTGACTAGCCTAGTCGCCTGTGCCACAACAAGTGACCCATGTTTGACTCCTCTATAACTTACCCAATCCACCTAGTTGTCACCTCTAATCCTTGTTCGGTACGTAGAAGCAATTTAGCAGATTAGATGGGTTATAGGACCAATACAAGTCCCACTACACTAAAGACCTAAATTGTTTTATGAGTGAATTGAATCGAGTTATTTTATATACAACTCTACCTCTCGAGAAAAAACAGGCCTAGAATTTTTTATATTTAAGCGTTAGTATTTAAATTTGTTCACAACTTCATTTGTTTTCGCTGCCCCTAGCGTACTCTAGCGGTTTTTAAATCGAGGGATTAAAAACAAACCAAGCACTTGGTTATGAAACAATGAAGCATTACCATTTCACAATTACACAAGTTTTATTTAAAAAATATATATTAATGAGATCACAACACAAGTAATAAAGTAAATTTTTTTGTTAATGAATAACGAAAAAAAAAAATGATTCAGACCCAAACACTAAATACAAATCTAAATTTTGTATTTTCACTTTTCATTAAGAACGTGTGTTTTGATGTTTCTCATTATATTATCCTCTACCAAGTAACAAAACATGCTGTTCCACTTGAGCATCTCCTTGAACAAGAACTTAAAGAGGGGAAAAAATGCAAAGTAATCTGGCAATGACTGATTCAACAGCCCTTCAAATTTAAGCATGGCCCCCGGGGGAAGGGAGGTGGGAAGAAAAAAAAGCAACCAAACATTACTTAAAGAGATCATTCTACCCTGGTCTTCAGCAACAATAAATAATAAAAAAATAAAAAAATCTTGAGCTGTTCTAACTTTCAACCTCGGTTTAATGAGGATAGGTAGAGCTATGCAACTTCAACCTCACAGTGACAGCTCTTGCCAAATTTTATTGGATGATGATGATGAACCGCAGACAACTCTGGACTCGTACCATTATTTGATGCCTTAGGCATCGCGAGTAAAATGGGAGTAGAAAGCTTCAAGATCCTTAGCAGAAACAATCTCGGGATCATATATCCGATAGGGAATTCCTCAAATATCCTTGGGGTCATTGATTTCCTGCACGTAAAACTCACAAAAATGAGCATAAGTTGCGCATTAATTAGTTGCAAAACAACAGGACCTAAATTGCGTAAATTTCACCTTGTTCTCAAGTACAGCTCCATCCGGTATTTCCAATTTCGTTCCGGGTTTTGCAACAATGGTCACTTTGCCCTTCAAGAAGAATGCCGAGTAAGGAGAAAAGTTAACACACATTTATTCCATTAAAGAAAAAGAAATAAAGAAATCAGGTGCCAAGGGTTACTGATAGTCAAAAATATACAGCAAATACTCTCAAGGGCTATCGTACTCGAATATCAGTACCAGTTCGATAATGAAAATAATATTGAACCTCAACCACTGACCCAAATGCTAACACAGTTTTGGGTTTTGAGTTTTTACAACTTATTGCCAAAGAGAGCTATTTCTGCCTTGATCTCATCACAAAATGGACTCGACTACTTATGATGAAATCATTATTTCCGAGATAATTTCATGTTTTAGTTAAGCATAATTTGAATTAAAAGCACTAATGAAAAAAAAAAATTCCTCTGAACAGGCACTGTAAGCTCAATTCCTATTCTGATGATTCTCCCAACTCCCACAATAATAGGGTTAAATTTAAGAAGAATTCAGGAGGCTGAAGTGTGGCGTATCAGAACTGCACAACCAATCATAAATATTAAATATCAAAAAAAAAAAAAAAGAAGAGGAAAATCCTTAACAAGACTACGAGGCCTGTGGTGTTCTGCGATACACAATGAAACTGCCTGTCGTAACTGGAAGCTGAATTAAAGATTGTTGAAGAAAAAGATTCAAGAGAGAACAAGATATCAAAGAACAGTAGAATGTAAATTTATATTCTTGGGAGTTAAAAATGATGGTAATATTTGACAAAATATAAGAACAAATATTGAGATTTTGAGTGAAAGCGATCCATGATAAAAATAATAACAATAATAAATAAAACTTAAATCCCAAAATTAGTATCTTGTAGTCAAATCCAAAGAATTAGCAATAATCTAAAGAAATAAACAATTAAGTACAACTGATTACCTTGAGAGTAATGCCAGCTCCAAACCATACATCTCCAGTTACCTTCAGGCTATCAAGCTCGATGATGCTAGGAATTGACTTGAAATGACTCAGAAAGTTGCTGACCTGTTCAGGAAATTATATAAAAAACAGCAAGTCATATTGTTTATGAAGTAAGTTTTCAACCAATTCACTGTTACAAACTTCACCTTCTTGAATTCAGGCCCCAATTCAATTGAAGGGTTTGAAGGATTTTTCCTCGCATTATTTCGAGTAACAAACCCATCATCTAATGTGTAGAGATCAGACTGTGAAATTAGAAAAACACATCAAATGAGCTCCTTTACAAAATAGAAGACCCAAAGATTTATGCCTGAAAGGAGGCGACCTGAACAAGAAGCAAATCAGAAGTTGCCTTCACTGGAAGAAACCGAGATCGGGGGACATTGGTACCAATAGCATGATCAAAGAACTGTTCAGCAGGAGAAGTAAGGAAGTGTAGAAAGATCAGATGTCAACTTTTAAGATTGCGTTTGAATGGTGAAAATATGAGGAATGAGAATGGAATGACAAAGAGATGGGAATAGGAATGGAATAGTTATTCCCTCATAGAAGAGATTCGTCATTCCAAAGGAAAGACCATTCCACTACCTTTTATGTTGTCAAGCAATAGAATGGGTTGCATTCCCCTTTTCCTTCCCATTCCCATTCTCATTCCACCATTCAAATGGGTCCTAATAGTTTCAAAGAAGAAAATATCTGCAATGAGTACCCTTATTGCTGCACCAGCTGCAGTTTCCAGCTGAAGAACTTTGACCCCATCAACTTCCTGGAAACAAATGAATGATTAGTCACCAGAACATTGAAAAAAGCATGCTTTTTTAATTTAATTTAATTTTTTTTGCAGTAAAGGTAGAGGGCTAAGGGTTGCACCTTTGGGTTAGGAATAATCTCCATTTTAAGTGCATTAGCTTCCACAAGCCTTTTAATTGCCTTCAGGTTCACCCAGCTGTGTAACATGTCATTAGCATTCAAATAAATTGCATAAACAAAATTTGAGGTAAGATGACTTACAGATTGTTTGTATTGAAAATTTTGAACTTCTCTATTGACTTGAATTCGCCAACCTGGTTTACAAAACAGAAAGCATAACATATCAGCTACAATTACTAACAAACACTAACAGAAGGGGAAAGATTGAGGAGCTTCAATACAAGAAACTTTAATATAATAAAATCCAAGATTCCGTATAATTATTTTAATAAACTGACTAACTGGAAGATAAATTGCCAAAGTTGTTTCAGTCAGTTTTCCCAAATGATGTTTTAATGTCTTTCTATTTTAAACAATAGTAAAACTTTTCACCAGGGCGAGTAATTCCCACAGTATCAACCTCAGAATAGAAATTCCTAGTGCCTTAAGGTGCCAATTACCTCTAAATGAAGTATAGATCTAATCGAGTAGTCTCACATAGACCTTGCTACCGGAGCATTGAAGAAATTCAAAGAATAACTCAAGCGAATAACTACAACTTACATGTTCATCAGGAACTTGTGCAATTTCCAAGAGCTGCATCACAAGAACAGGAATTTAATAGGTAACATGTTAAACCTTATCTAATTTTGGAAGGGGTGTGCATTGCACACATTATACACAGATACTGGTTTGATAATAACATACTAAGTACATTTCAGTCTTGCACATAGAGGTGGTGTTTATGCATGAATGAGCACAAACGCGTGCAAAAACACACACATAGACATCAACATGCAGTTGTTGCAAATTGACCCCAGTATATGTCAAGTGTTATGTTGCCCTCATTATTTTTGGGATAGAGCTTCCTTTCTCTCTTCCTTACAGGTTGTAGCTTGAGATTTAATCTTCGGAATAAATATTCACAGAGATTGGAAATCTTTTCTTTTATAATATTCTCTTTTTCAGAGATTTTGATTGTTGTTTTTATGGCTTTTGCCCATGGAGGTTTTCTCATGCTTGCTGCTTGTACTATTTTCCCCTTTTCAAATATATTTTTTGCTTATGATCCAAAACTAGACATCTACACGCAATAAAAAAACATATTACTATAAGTTCGACTCAGTCAATTGACGCCTTCAACGAACTTCAGACCCATTGAATACTTAAGGCATTTCTGTGAATGGTAAAACTAGAGTGACAGCAATAGAAATTGACCAAGAGATGGTAGGTAGTGGAAAATGAACTGTCCAATGCATTCCTAGGGCATTAACAATTATAAAGTCTCCTAATTCTAGACAGTATTTTAATCAAATCTGAAAGCTTTCACTTTGACAGCCTGAAAGTGATTTTGAACCGTCAAAGTCTCCAAGCTAAATCAAATTCAGGTAAGCATATTCAACAATCTCTGATGCACTAAAGAAGAAATGGGCAAGTTACAACAAACAAAAGTGTCACCGGAAGCTATAGACACCTGAGCTTTTCCATCACAAGATATAAGTGTACCACCCTTTACATCAGCCAAGGTTTTGGGCGTCACCTGCACAAGAATGAAGATGTAGAACCAGCTTTAAGCGAAAAACAATAGCCAATGAAGATGATCATTCCATACCTCCATACAGTATTCATTCTTGTTTTGGATCAAATGATTTAAAATTTCTGAAACACCAAGTCAAGGAGACCAACTCCCCAAAGAAAAGGACACGGACGGAAAAGTGAGAGCACCTCATGTAGCAGCAGAGTCAAATAAATTATGGTTGATAACATGGAAAGGCAGCACAAACCACAAGCTAGAAATCATTCGCCAAGGAAAATCATAATAAGGATACTTAAGTCAACAAGAGCACCCAAGTTATCAGAGTTGGCAATAAAGACGTACTCTTTACCCTGTAAAAAGGAAGAAACAGAAAGGCACCACACAAATGAGCAAGAGTGAAGTACAAATCAACACAAAAAAAAAAAAAAAAAATCATAAAATTAAACAATGTCACCAACCTGAGACACAAATGTATCAAGCTTGCCACTGTTCATTAAGGCTGAGAACACATCACCATGGCCAGGTGGATACCTACCCAGACAAACAGGCTCATTAGCAAAAATACGACAATCCAGAAGAGCTGCTACAAATAGCAATGAAAATCTCTTCAATTGGTGGCAGGTTTCTTGCTAAGTAAACCAAGCATTCAAACATTGATTCATGTAATCTTCTTCCCAAAAAGGGATAGAATATTTGAATGTTTGGCATATTAATGACCAGGAAACTTTTCCCTCTACAGACCTAAAATTCAAATCTTAAGAAAAAACAGAACCAGAAAATTCAGTGAAAATTGATGTATAGTCCAACGCTGACTTGGAAGAGCACCACTAGTGGAGAACCTCCAACATGGTTTATTAGTTTCTTGATCAACCATATATTATAACAGGTGCATTTACCATCCGTCCTTGCTAGTGATCCCTTTGCATGGCAGTGGCTGAAAATCATCAACCACCAGACGAGGATACTGACTCTGTGTAAAAAGACAAAACCAAAAAGGGAAAAAGTTGATCAAATTTCGGTCCTTAGTAAGATTGTTAAGTGGTTAATTAAGGAGCATAGTAATTTATTCACCAACCTGGTTAAAAATGTGGATCTTGACATTTGAATTGGAGTACTTCTCCACAATCTATACCCAAGAAGATCAACTAATTAGGTTTCATGTAAAAGTTCAAGTTCATAAAAAAAAAACAAAAAAAAAAAAAAGATGACAATCATTTACCTTCAATGTATCATCGTGAGTATTGAATGAGTTCATAAGAAGCAGTGGAACATTGCACCCATATTTGGAATTAAGAGACTGAAAATAATTATGGAAGCATTTGTAAAATGCCAGACATAATAGCAAAACAATTTCAAAGAATACTAAAACACGTGCACACAAACAAAGAAGGAGATAGGAGGAGAAGAGACCTCAATCTGGATGACAATTAAGTCAAGAAATGTCAACCCATTACGGACTTCAATGACAGACCTAAGTGACAGATCAGAGGAATTGAAAAGTGAAAAAGGGCAACGACAATGAGTAATGATGTCAATATGCAGTTAATAAAGCATGAAAATGGATGTAGCTATAATTACAATATTCATCGATAATGTAAGAATAAATAAGGATAATTTAAGTATTCAGAGAATGAGATGAAACACATACTTGGGTCCAGTACAACCCATTGTTGTACCCAGGCCTCCATTGAGCTTTAGCACAACAAGTTTATCTAAAACATCCTTGATCTTTGCAGGATCTGCATCAATTTAGGAAAATCAGGAACTCCTCAACAGGTGCAAAAGCACATTAAGCTTAAGCAATAAAGACACTATCCCATGAAACAGATCGAGAGAAGAAGTCCAATTATAACCTTCGGGGGTAGACGCTAAGCTATCATAGGGAATCACCACTTGATCAGTTGGGGTCTGGATCTTATTCCATTCAACATGTTCGGCTTCCCCACTTATTATCAATTAATAGAAAAAAAAATCAGACAACACAAAACAAATGGAAAACTCTGTATATGCAATAAGAACTAGTGGCGCTGCATAAAGTGCAAGCCCATAAACAAATAAATGAACGCAGTCAAATACCGCCTATAACAGACTAAACAAAAAATGTGTTTTGACTTAATGGAGAAAGAATGAATTAAACCATCCAAAGAATCAAAAAGGGCTTCCCAAATCATATCACAATCAAAAGGGTTACAGAAAATAGCACCTGAGGTAGCGAGACACGAGGTTTATGAATCCAGATTTCTCGTTTTCACTGCAAAATAAATAAATAAAAACAAGATTCAAAATAAAAATGAAACTCGGATCTAATGCCAGCATCGCACATTTCCAAAAAAAAAAAAAATCAAAGAGATCTACACAATACTGAAGTTGAAAACAATAAATCGAAGCAAACAAATCACCAAACAATGGGAATATTTGGAAAACCACAGGGTCTAATACCTGATCTGATTAAGGCCGGCGGCTGCATCGGTGAGCTGCGAGAGCTTCTCCGAATTAGAAGGGCTCAATGTAGCAGTAGCCATTGGATTGGAGAAACGGAGGAAAGATTTTCGATCTGCACTCACAAATCAAACAATGGAGGGAGAGAGGTTGGAACTGAGTGAAGAGTTTATATAGACGTCTTCGACCCAGAACTGAACGGGTCGGGTCCATGGGATTATGTTGCACTGTTGACATGTGTACATTGAATGTCCCGTTAAAATTTTTAACTAATCATCTTACGGACAATGACATTTTAAAACAAATTTAATCTTAAATAAATTTGGTAAGTTTAAAACTTAAATTGTATCAAGGTTTTTAATAGGTCAAACGTATTTTGTATTTTCTACCCTAAACAAGTCCGAGTTGTGACGAAGCCGAGAGTTAATTATTCATGCAGGTGAGATAATGAAATTGCATTGCTTTTTGCACCATCAAGGAAAGCAATTATAAGGGAAATTACATTTTAGGGGGAAAAAATAAAATTACATTCATCTCCACTCTTGCCATTAAAAACGAGTTGGATTAGTTGACAGTTGCTTTTCAATCGATCAAAATGATTACTAAAAAAGATAATGTGAATCTGGTCTTATGTATTTTTGAAAAGTTGTTTCTATTAATTTATAGTTTTTAGTGAGATATTACTGTTTTGGGAATAGATTCAGACAATTTACGTAAGGCCAAACATATTATCTTTTCCCAATGGTTATAAAAGAGGTGGTAAACAAATTTGTCAAGCGGGCTATGAGTGGGTCAATATGGGTCATGGGTTAAGTGTTTGTCAAGACTATGCTGCAAGTCGAGTCGGGTCATAATAGGGAGGATCGGGTTAACGAATTGTTCCCCGTACGATTTATATTTCTTCTGGTAATTTCACAAATTAATCAATCTTTGATAACTCCAATTTTAAACCCAAAAAATATTTTTTTTAAAATACCTATTAAAATTGACAATTGAGCGAGTTATACATAGGTCAAGGGTCAAAAATTGATCAAAATTATGAGTTAATTGAAATCATCTCGGCGGGTAGAACGGGTCGATGGGTCATGGTCTATGGGTTTCACCACTTATGGTAACAAAAAAAGGTATGCCTCAAATACTTAAAAACTTCAAAACCAGGCCCATTGAGTCATTCTAAACAATTATGTTGGGACCGTTCGATGGGCCTCGAAAGTAGAGGCCCAAAACGGCTATCAATAATATGTCATGGCCCACATGGCATAAACTTTGTGAACGTTTCAACGCACGCACGCAAACATACATAATTTTGTATTTATTATTAATATATACATATATTTTTTGTGGGTAGAGCACTAAATTAGAATGTCACCTTTAAATAGATTCCCACATCTAATACTACGACACTTTAAATAAAAAAAAATGCTACCATCTACCGGGGGAAAAATATTATAAAAATGAGAGAATTTAGGACACCAAAGTTAAGAATCTCGAGCTCAATAGTTTGGAATCGGTTCTCTCGCCAATCGAAATAGTACTTGTCAACTACTTATCGCATAATAACTTAAAATATTTTTAAAATCTGTAAATTTCAATCGTATAAATTAGAAAAATGCTACATAATCGATGAACTTATGAAATTTTATATAATTTCAAAATATTTAGGATACTCATCAAGGATAAACAATCTTAAAGATTATGAATCTTAATAACCTTTTTATATTTTGTCTACTACTTAGATGAGTCCCCTAGACATATTATAATTGTATAAAATTTTATAAGTTCATAAATTATGTACCATTTTTCTAATTTTTATGGTCGAAACTTACAGATTTTAAAAATATATTAAGTTATTAGGAGACAAGCAGGTGCTAAATACCATTTTGACTAACGGGAGAATTGATAACTCGATAGAAGCACGATGAGATTGATTTGTTGCCTTTATTCTATCATCTCTTGAATAACTTTCTTCTCAAGACTAGTGGAGGGTGTATTGTGTCACGATTTTCACTGCTTCCTCATAGAATATCTCCCACCATTTCTCGTAGACTTTATCTCTCATTGCACGATAATGATCTATAATCGCTTTTTCATTTTTCCACGATTTCCCCACTTTCTTCTTATTTCATCAATATTCTCCACAACAGGTATTATTTATATATAAATATATATTTGTGTGTTCTTTAACTTTTTTACTTTTTATATTTTGTAATATTTTTTATCCCGTTCCCTCCAGAGTTGTGGAGTACAAACAAAGTGCATACCTAAGGTCGGTAAAGATTCATCGTATAGGGTGCGTTGATTGTTAGAAAATTTTAATGTCCTAAGAGAGAAATTCAATTAGCCGTTGAGATTTATATAATTGAAATAACGTAATGATTTAATTAAAGTGATTTGATTCTCTATGAGTCATGTCATTGTACAAAGGCATGTCCTTTAGTTCAATAGCCATGATTATTGAAATAATTATGTATATTTCAAAAGGTATGTCTACTCGAATTAAGAATCATGACTATTTGAACAGACATGCACTATTTTAAAGAGACATGCCACTGTCTGTGAATTATGAACAATTCAACTAGTTTTATTCACAATTTATTCTTCTATTATATCTCTCCCAAGTTCTTTTCATAGAGAAACTTTAAAATTTGAATCTATTATGTAGATAAAAGATTCAATTGATTAGCCCGTTTTTATATTGAGAGGCTAATTTACTATAACTCAGTGTAGTAATAGAATACAAAAACATTATTGAAGATTAGTGATCGGTCGATTTAGGCAGACTTGCCAACAACACATCATTATTCAAACATCAAGTTTTTTATTTACGATAATCATAATAACTCTTAAGCAGGGTAATTATTTTCGAAATAAAAGGAAATTATTATAATTTACGTGAATAGTAGTCTCAAATTACAGAATTTTAGACTTTTTTATACAACATTTGATCATATACAAAAAAAATAATCAAGAGGGCCCAACTGATTTTTATTAGATGTCCTGACATGGAGTCTTGTTTTAATTTCAAATGAATCATTAATATTTTAAAATGATTTAAACTATAATTTGAGTTTTTTTTTTTTGGTTAGGTAGCTACACTTTGAGGTTAATCCTCCTATATAAGTTCCATTTTTTTTTGGTTGAATTTATATTTACATTTTTTTGGTTGAATTTTTATATTTATAAAAAGGGATAAACATAGGCCAATCCTCTATATCTTTGTTAGAATTGACCGCCACCATCGAAAGAAACAAATTTGTATCCTTGGAAACATCTGGTCGAATCCACCCAACTTGAGGCTCGAAACACAATCTCAGCCACAAAATCTCCCACTTTAATGGTCAAGGCCCCCGTGGGGTCCATCCACCAAACCTAACCCATTATCATAACAAAAGATAATATAATAAAATAAACATGGCCCCACACACACACACACCCGAGAAACCCAAAAAAAGAAAAAAAGAAAAAGAAGAAAAAGTACCGGAAAAGTGGAGGAGATAATAATATCTCGGGGAAAAGATCTTAGCCTCTCGTTGGGAGAAGGTCGCCAGACTCTTCCGCCTACACGACACGTGGCGATGTGCCACTGCCCCCTCGAGGAACTCGTGGTCGGTGATTTTCCGGAAATATTTTACTCCTCACAAAAAAAAACAAAAGAAAAGGGAAAACAAAACGAGTGGCCCGTAATCATCCATATATATAACATATATATCTCTTTCTTTTTATTTTTTTGGGCCCTTTCTCGCTTTTTTCTCTCAAGGGGTACACGTGGCGATCCTTGAAAAGCCGGGCGGCGGGTGCATGACGTGGCGAAAAGCGCACGAAAAAAGTAACCCGAGACCAGCTCAGCAGTCTCTTTCTCTCTCCCCCTTCTCTCTCTCTCTCTCTCTCTCTCTCTAGTCGTCCGCCTCATGTTTCGTTGCTTTGTTATAATCCACAAAACGCTTGGCTCTCCTCGACTTTCTCTCTCCTCCCACCCTCTCTCTCGCTCTAACTTTTTCTTCTCCTCCTCAATATTGTTCTGCACTCGGTGCACCATTTCTCTCTCTCTCTCTCTCTCTTGCTACTCTTCTCGGCGATTCTTGATTGAGTTCCTTCGGGTGCAATCTGCAAGCTTCGGTTGATCTTTTTTTTTCCTCACTCTCGTTTTCTTTTCTGAAAACGAGAGATTCCGCTGTTGATCTTTCCTCTGGTGAAGGGATTACGGTCTTGGTGTTTGTCCGTTGAGTAAGCGGAGCGGTGGCGTGAGAATCAGAGTCCTGCGAGGTGTAAGTTTGGGTCTGAATTCGTGAATTTCTGGATCGTTTTGATTCTAGGGCTTTTTTTTTGGGGGTTTTGAGCTCGTGCCCTGTGTGGATCGAGATGAGTCCGTTCTTGTGCGGGAGGGGGAGTTGTAAATTATGAGTGGTCTCCGGATCCCTGGAGGAATCTAGACAAGGAAAAGTCAAAGGAGGGGGAGTAAAGAGCTCTTGCAATTGGTAGGATTGATGGTTTCTGCTGCATCAATGGCTATTCTGGTATATAATTCTTGCTGTTCTCACCTTTTCTAGCTTTAATTGGTTAGACGAGGAGTTAGTTTTGATGCTTTTGCAAAATCGGTGAAGCTCTGTTGGTAGATATACAGCAGCTTATTCGTTTATGATTTGGTTATTATTATTGGACTGAACTTTTATTTAGAATTCCATGTTTCTGGTTCATAATTATTTCTGCCTTTTCCTGCTCAGTGGTAGACAGAAGAGTATAACAATTAAACCTGAATCTGGATGTGTTTATGCAAAATACCAATAAATTTTGTTTATAGGAAGGTGTCGATCTGGGAGATGAGAGTTAGCTGGAAACCACGTATCCCTTAGTTTTTTTCTGATATTAACAACAAATTCTATATTTCTAAAGAATGAAAGTACTTTAATAAACTTAGAATAATGCCATTTGAAGGAGTTAGCTGATTGACCATGTCTGATTGCATAAATAACCCGTCAAGGTCACAATGACACAATTGTCATGTGAATGAGTTGGATATGCTTTATTTCTTGATTGGTAAGGGTATTATGAGAAGTAATACTCACTGGGGAAACCAGGATGTACCAAACCTGCCTGATTTGCAGCTGAAGATAAAGAATGTATCGTGGAGTGTGGACTGACTTATAGTCATTTATTACTTGGATTGAGGTTCTCCAATCGGGTTGAATCAAAATTCAGTAGCTGACTTGGGTATATATCATGTCCATAAGGTGTTGAGGTGATAAACTTTAGCCGGGCCTTTGAGAATATTTTTGGGAGAGAAAAATCTCAGATGAATTTGAAAATGGGCTCAGTTTGGAACCTATGCTGCCGTAAAGTGTGGTAATTGGGAGACTTCATCTTCATTTGGGGTTGGATCAATGCATTTGTCATTTTATAGGGGGAAAAACCCACCTGGCTAATATACGCTGTCTGTCTTTTTACAACTTCTGGGGTTTTGAGTGAACTGTTTTATATGGAAGGAATCATATTGAATATATTATTTTAAATGTAGGATAAAAGTGAGGATTTCTCAATGAACACACTGCTCTTGGCGGATAATCAAACACCATCAAATGTTGACACACATTCTGTAACTGCTGGCCACATAAAGGAGCAGTTAAGTTCTGTGGATGATCCTCTTCCTAAGGTATTATTCTTTCCAAGTTTTTTAATCCGTTGCTTCTTTTTCATATGTCGATTGTATTTCAAAAGACAGCTTTGTTCTTTCCTAAGGTTATAGTCTCTGTGCTCTTCATGCCATGCTTCTGACTCATGGTCAACTGATTTCTGCATCTCCTTGTATTATCTATGTTGCCCATTCACAAGACTGCTCTGTCTCCATAGATGAGGAAGCCATACACAATAACAAAACAAAGAGAAAGATGGACAGAGGAAGAGCATAAGAAATTTCTCGAAGCTTTAAAGCTGTATGGTCGAGCTTGGCGGCAGATTGAAGGTATAATTTGGTAAAATACATACTTTCTGAAGCATATACCTTGCAGTTGCCTTACCAGACATTTACTCTGCTTCTGTAGAACATGTGGGCAGCAAGACTGCAGTTCAGATCCGAAGCCATGCTCAGAAATTTTTCTCTAAGGTTTATTTCTCTTCTTCCCAGTATCAATTCTCTACTATAGTATCTAGAATCTACCACCAGCTTCCTAGTTTGGAGTTACCCAGGTTGTATAGAAACCTTGCTGATAGGCCAAGGTCAGGGATTCTGAGCCTAGTTATGTTGGGTTGTGTTTATTTATCCATCAAATAACTAAAAAAATATATATATCTACCTTAATGTTAGTGTCGCATTTTTTTAAAGCAAGTTATTTTACTCTTATTGTTTCTTATCTTTGTACCACCAGCTCCTTAGCCTGGTGATAACCTGCTTGTGTAAAAAATCTTAAGCGGAAGTCAAGTTTCAAAAAAAAAAAAAATTCTGAGGCCTTTCAAAAAGAAAAATCTTGAGCCAAGGTCAATGGTTCTAATCCTTGTAGTTGCCATATGAATTTACCAATAAAATAAATGAATTAAAATAAAATCTCCATGATAGTGTCAGTGTGTTGATAGGAGGAGGAGCGGTCGCCTTTTACATGCATTATCCTAATTTATGTGTTTCTTTGCTCTTAAGGTGGTTCGTGAATCAAGTGGCAGTAATGCAAGTTCTGTGGAACCTATTGAGATTCCTCCTCCTAGACCAAAACGAAAACCCATGCACCCTTATCCTCGCAAACTAGTTGATCCACTTAAAAAAGGAGTATCAGTTCCTGAGCTGCCAGTTAGTTCTCCATTTCCTAACTTGTCGAATTCAGAGCAAGAAAATCAATCTCCAACATCAGTTCTATCAGTGGTTGGCTCAGATACAATAGGTTCTGCAGGTTCAAATTCATCAACTGGTAGCATGTCTCCAGTCTCATCTGCTGCTGTGGCTGACCTTGATCGCTTCTTCCTTTCTGAACCCCGCAATTCACCTGTTGAGCAAAATGGATCTCCATCACCGGCCCCAGAAGCTGCAACTGCTGTTCAAGACGATCAGGTTCCTGAGGTAGCTTCCAAAATCATTATATCTTGGAAAAAGTGTTTGAAGTGTGCCATATTAGGAATTCTCCTGGTATAGCACTCTAAAATTACATCATTTTATTAAATAATATGATCATGTTTATCAAAGTGACGTCTTTATGTTAAAAAGTTATCCTCCTATTTAATGAGATTAGGTTGTTTAGAGGAACTACAGTAGGAAACTCCTAATGTGGCACATGTATATTCACCAAGCCCATGTATCCTATGAAATCTCAGAAAAGTAATTAATTTTTACAAATTTTAGTTTAATTAGTTTTCCTGCTATAAATGGCCAGATATTTGAGGATGCTGTCGCAAAAGAAGGCTTTACTGTGGAAGAATCAACTCGTTGCCTTAAGCTCTTTGGAAGGACTCTGTTAGTTACAGATCCTGACAGACCATCTTCTTCAGTCATTGGTAGTTTGGAGCCATCTCCTTCAGACATGAATGAGGGAAAACACTTGCAAGAGTCGTCTTTGAATGCAGACTATATGTGGAATCACTCTCCAAATGGAATGCCTGGAGCAGTTTATTACATGCGATTCCAAAATGAAAACTCAAATCCAAAAGAAGCTGCTTTTGTTCCTCCTTTGCCATGGATGACTTGTTATGGAGGTATTCCGTTTCCTCTAGTACCATTCCCTACATCTGATTCAATGAAATCATACCCAGACTCTAGTGTCGGAGCAGACCAAGTTAAAGAATTTCAGAAGGAAGGATCCAGGACTGGTTCGAACAATGACTTGGTCAGTGAAGAGGGAAATGAGAAAAACGATTTAGGCGCCATTGAGCAGCATCGAATGAACAAGCCTGAGATGAAGGGGTTTGTGCCGTACAAAAGATGTTTGGCAGAGAGAGATGCACAGTCGTCGACTTTTAGCGGCGGAGAAAAGGAAGAGCGAAGAACTCGCCTCTGCTTGTAGAAGACAAACAAAGAGCCGCCTTTGTCGGTCCAGAAGATTATGTATGCTGGTACAGGAACTGTTTCAGCAGCTGGATGACTCAATGAGGAAGGAAAAAGGGATTATGAAACCAAATCTGCAGTATGGCAGAATCTGAAATGCCTCTTTCTTTGTGATAGTTCGATGGTCTTTTTGGGTCTCTTCTTCTTCTTCTTCTTCTTCTCTCTCTCTTTTTTTTTTTTTTTTTGTTGTAAAAATAGAAATTCTTTCTCCCTCTGAAGTGTGAATCCCCTAGTCTCCTGTCCCCTCTCATCTTGTTTTCCTTTTGGCATCCAGTGTATGTTATTGTAGAACTGGTTTCTTTCTAAAGCTAAATGTTTAAGCATGTGCGAGTTGTTGAGATAGGCAGGCCAACGGTCAGAGAGTTCTTGAGCTTGGGGAGCAAAGCAATTGAAGGGTTGCTTAGGCCTTTGAGTATGCAGTTTGCAAGATGAAAAGTTTAGAACTTAATAAATGATTAGGATTTTTTATGAGCACATGATAATCATCTAACGATAGATTAGTGGGTGAATTTTTCAGTCTGATGAATTTTTCAGTCTGACGAGCCTAGTTATCTCTATTTCCTCTGTTAATTTTCTTTTTCAATTTTGTCCTACTAGTAATTTTAAAATACTTGAAAATAATTTTAACAGTGCATTAAAAAGATTCTTTTTTACAATTTTTACGTTATTTGAAAAAGTGAAATATATTCATTTTAAGTATTAAAAATTTAATAAGATTTTTTGAACCTCTAATTTTTTTAATTTTGAATGATTATGATGAACATGTTTTATGTTTTCATAAGAATTGATACATTCATGTACTTTTGTGTGTTTTATTTGATCTATTTAATTAAAATTATTTTCAAATATCTTAAAAATGGACTATGAGAGACATAAGGGAGTGAAACATTTTTTCCCTATTTATTGGCTAAGGTGGCTAACAAGTAATATTACACGCTTAAGCTCCACAACCCGCGCGTGAGCGGATCCGACAATTACCCGAACACTCGGCCGAGTCGACATCCGTGGTTTGCGATCCGTTTTGACATCATATGCCTGACATCTGAGACTCACCGTTCGCTCGTTTTCGTCGCTTTATAAACAAAGAAAGAATTATAAACGTTGAAGAAACGTACAAACACTCCACTCCACTTTAGATTCACTCTCCACTTCGCTTTCCCTCTAATCTCGCTCAAAATGCCATCAACGGATCTACTCCTACTACACGCACTCGCAGCAACGCTCCTCCTCGTCACGCTACTCGAACCGCCGCGAGCCGCCGCACAGTCCCCCTCGTCGCCGGGGCTTCCGTCGGAGTGGAGATCGGCGCACGCGACGTTCTACGCGGCGGCGGACCCGCGGGACGTGGTGGGGGGCGCGTGCGGGTACGGGGACCTGGAGAGCGCGGGGTACGGCATGGCGACGGCAGGGGTGAGCGACGCGATGTACGAGCGGGGCCGGATCTGCGGCGCGTGCTTCGAGCTGCGGTGCGTGGACGACCTGCGGTGGTGCATCCCGGGGACCTCCATCATCGTCACCGCCACCAACTTCTGCGCCCCCAACTACGGGTTCTCCGCCGACGCCGGCGGGAAGTGCAACCCCCCCAACCGACACTTCGTCCTCCCCATCCAGGCCTTTGAAAAGATCGCCATCTGGAAGGCCGGGAACATGCCCGTCCTCTACCGCAGGTGCATCTCCCCATATTTTTCTTCTCCATTCTTGCTCTCTTCCGTGTTTTTTCATGTTCGTTGCTGCAATGTGCTCCCCAAACCCTAGATCCTGCGTGTTCGGACGGGAAATTCGGGAATTTCTCGATACTCAGACATTTTTTCCCCTCAAATTCCTAGTTGAACTGGAGTATTTATGGAATTTGTTTGATTGAATAAGGGTGAGTCTCAGTTTCTAATAATTTCTAATGAATAAATAGTACATTATTTTGATTAAAAACTATTAAAACATTACAACATCGTAATCAAAATCACTATTTTTAAGGGTCTCATCTCCAATTTTTTTTTTTTTTTTTTTCAATTGATACAAGAGTTATAGCATACTAACTTGTGGGTACTCTACACCCTTGCCTCTTTTTTCCCCCCTAAAGGAAAAAATTCTTAGAAATGGAAGGAATTATACTCATAGAGTGCAATTTGGTAAAATTAGGAATTCTGGGCGCTAAGTTTTATTTCTTGATCCCCCAACTAAGCTAGAAAGCCCTCCATCTCCAACCTGGCCTAGGGCATAGCCGTTATCTATCTCTGTCTCATTCATTTCAGCGCTTTCGTCCTCATCAATAGCATCTGTTTGGTTCTCATTCTATTTCATTTTAGAAATAAAATGTCACTTTATTTTTTTAAAAAAACATTTCTTTTTATTGGAATTAATAATAAGGAAAGGAACATATAGTGTTGCCTCTCCTTTAATTTTTACTACTTTTTCCGCGCTTGCGAGTCGTACTGATGAAGCCACATGTCGCCACGAACTTTATTCCGAGTCTTATTCGCACATGCACGCGGCGCACTTTAATTTCTTCTTTTCAGGCTTCTTTCTTGCCCCTTGCTAATCTGCTCCAAAGTGTGCCTCATGGTATGGTATGCTAACTTACGCTAGGTGGACTCGCGTAGTAGGGTGACTTCACATGAGCTTATTTAGTAGCCTAGAAGCGTGTTTCTCGCATTTATGCCGACTTAAGTTTTGCTTTTTCCTTCAATTACAACCCACCACACCCCCCCCCCCCCCCCCCCCCCCCCCCCCCCCCTCTCCTTTCTTGGGTGAGGGGTGGGTGGGGAGAATTAAGCCAGTCCTACCAGCAGTGGGTTCCTTCTATATATTATTCTACTTAAATGAAGTGGAGAGATGAACTGGAGTTGAAAGAGACCTGTTCAAATTTTAAATTTGATACTCCACGCTGGTTCTTTTTTGTAATTCTAAATTTCTGCCCAAGTCTACCTAGGCCTAAATTCGTTGAAACCCCCCTCGTACCACGATCCAGAATGTACATGCCAGAATATGGTACTTTTGCGTAACATTGAGGCACACATAGTTTCATAATTTACAGTATGTGAACAATGCATCATCGCCATAAACTCGTTGTACATTGCATTTCCGGGTCCTAATTATGCCAATTATAAACCTGGTGAATGAAAGGTAGCATTCGGTGGGGGACTGTTCTGGAAAAATTCAATTGCCCTTGGCTATTTTCCTAACGTCTTATAAGAAAGTGTATGATCTAACTGTATGAACCAGCCTAGATGGGTATTGGGCTCTCAACGACATTCAGTGTGATCAAGTTTGATGTCATGACTGGTGTGTGGTGTTTGGCATGGTACTGGAGTTGTTAAGGGTAGAGGGACATTGCAAAGGGACACCACCACCATGCATCGGTATCTTGTTTCTGTCTTTGGAGTCCAGTCTGAGAGAAACTATTCCCAGTACTTCGCTGATCTGGTGGAGCTGTTCAGTGGTCTTATAAATTCTTAGCTGTTAGATGTCTCTGCTGTTGTATCATCTCCATGTGAGCTGTCAGCATCTGAATCAAAAACCTTTTAGCGTTTCTTATTTAAAATTTATTTGAACTTTAGCAATAGCTTTCTAATAGCGTCTAGTAGGTTTGAAAATGTTATATATATATAGACTGCGGATACTAGAAGTAGTCCAGTGGCATCTCCTCCTCTTGTAAGGGTATAGAAAGGTTGCAGTTTCAAAACCTTTTGCACCATGTGTATTATCAATTAAAAACCGAGCAAGTAGATAATTTATCTTGCCTTACATTCCCAAGTAGATACAAATTATAATCTTTGGACTTTAGAATTATAATTTAGTGAATTATGAGATTCTTTGATGGATAAAAGCTTCATTTAACAATCCAAAGTGATGATGATCTTGCCTTACTTGGTCAAGTGGATTCAAATTATAATCTTCAATACTCTCAACCTTTGCAAAGGAAGGATCCTTGTTCGTCGGGATCTGTGTTTTTGTCAATGCTCTCAATCCCTCGCCAACCTATATAGTTGACAGAGTGAAAAGGGTAGCACACCCACTCAAGCGAAGCTGGCTATGCTGGCCAGTTTTTCTCTCGAGGCTTGCGTATTTGCTCTGCTGTTGGCACTACTTATTTCTTCTGTCTAAATTCATGAAATCTTTTTGGCTGATTTTTCCCCCCTTTTCAGCAAATTAAATGTCCTTTTATTTCATGCCCTTCGAATCATTCAAATGAATGCTCTGCTGTGCATGTGTTTGTGCGATCGTATGTTTGTATGTGCTTGTGAGAGAGAGAGAGATGTCCTTCTATCTGGTGGCCATAGAGGATTATACTTAGCCACAGAAGTTTGTGTTGGTACCGCCTGTTTCTATTTTGGTTCCTCTGGTTGTCCTGCCTTCCACTTTTGTCGTCTTCAAAACCTCTAGTTTCCTCATCTCTGTTAAATTTCTGTTTGGGACAGGATCAAGTGCCGAAGGGAAGGAGGAATGCGGTTTACGATCAACGGTTCGGGCATCTTCATTTCTGTCCTCATTACCAATGTCGCGGGTGCTGGAGATATCATGACAGTCAAGATTAAGGGGTCAAGGACTGGGTGGCTGGCCATGGGCAGGAACTGGGGCCAAAACTGGCATATAAATGCAGATTTAAAGGGTCAACCTCTTTCATTTGAGGTCACTAGCGGTGATGGGCTCACAGTCACATCTTATAGCGTTGCTACCAAGAATTGGAATTTTGGTCAGACCTTTGAAGGTAAACAGTTTGTGTCCTAAGTGTGCCCTAAATGTGAAGGCAGCATAAGATGAAAGTTTCAGTTTTTTTCCCCTTTTTTTGATTGGGTTGGTGGGGTTATTTTAGGCAAAAGTGGATCACCGAAAATGCAAATGATGTAATGGGTGTTCAAACCCAAGCTTGTTTGGCTGAGCTGTATTTGATGCTAGGAATCCTTTTTTTTTTTTTTGTTAAACTATCATATTTTTTCAATTAATTTTATATATAAAGTTGTTGGTTTTTTTTTTTTTTTTTTCTTTTGTATGGTACTCAATTTTCCTCGATCAATTTCACTTTCCCAGCGAGTTTAAGGCAGTTTTACGGAAATTTAATCTTGCGTCCAAATCAGCTTTAAGGTATTTTAAAATATTTTAAATTGTATGAATTGAAATAAGATATAAAAATATATTGACATTTTTATTTTTATGGTTGAACCCACTACCTTAGGATGTGGGTGCAGGTGCTTTGCTAGATTGGCTAATTTGCTCCTTGAAGGTGCAAATGGCTTACTAATAAGCTAACCTACTCCTTGAATCTAATTTACCTTTGGGAGGTGGAGTTACGTCTAATGAAAGATTTTTTTTTGCAATAATAATATAATTAAGTTCATAAATAGGAATCAACTGAATTTTAAAAAGTCATGAATTTATGAATTTAGATAATTTTAGTTATTTATTTTTTTGATTCTTAGTTTTTTAGGTTGAATCATCTAATTACACAAATTTACTTGACTTTATAAGTTGGGAGATTCATTTCCTAAGTTAACGAGAAGTATTTAAATGGGAAAAGAATAAAGAAGATAAGTACGAAAAGTTAAAAAATGAGTGAAATTGTTCTAACCCTAACGAATAAAAATAAAAAATCGTTTAAAATTTGCAAAAAGTTCCATTCTAAAAAACAAAGGCAATTAAAGTCCGACTCAAGTACACGTGGTCTGTTTATGCATCAGCTTCAACCGAGAGAGCGAGAGAGAGAGAGAGAGAGAGAGAGAGGGGGCCCTAGCGCCGCCGTACACAGCCGCTGTTTGGGCCGGAACAGGATCAAGCGCCGCAGTACACAGCCGCAGTTTGTTCCGGAACAGGATCAAACGCCGCCGATTCAGATTTCCGGCCGGAATAGCACCGAGTCTGTTCTCCGAGCGGGAATAGTTTCAAACACAGTTCTTGATACAGAACAATATCTATATATTTATAAATGGAGAGAATTGGTATAGAGGCGAAGAAGTACATATGGGAAGGTGCTATTCCATTGCAAATCAATCTCCATGATTCTGAAGTCACTACTCTCCCTCCTCCTCCACCAGCTCTGGTAAACCTCCCTCTCCCTCCCCATTTACCCAATTTAATATTCTTCAATTTCATGACCTAATTTAGTTTTTCTTGAAGTATTATATTAGTTTTGAAGCTGTTGCGAGTCAAGGAATGATTTTACCCCCCTGATCATAAATATAAGTTGTCCTTTGCAGGAGTAAATTAGGTCAACCACTAGTTGCTTACTCTAGTGGTACCAAACATGTGTAAATCCTTGTTATTGGTTACTGGATTAGGTAAGTGTGTATTTAAGGGTATAATGAAATAGTAAACTAGGCTATTCCTTGGTGAATGGCTGCTTTGAATGACATGAAGCTTGATGAATCTAGTAACTCTAGCTGTTTTTGGGTTTAGATCTTTTGTTTAGACCTGAATGAGTGATCAACCCTCTATGAAACCGGTTATCAACAGTTGAAGAAGATTGTCCTGGCTGTCTTCCCAGACAAGACAAACATTTCTGTTACACTCCTGATCCAGAGAGTGATCTTGTGGGTTGTTGGCAAAACAATCCTCTTGTCCTTCTTGCCAAGGATGCACCGCACTCACACCGGTACAGCAACAGACATTACAAAGCAAACAATTCTTCAAAAAATGAACAATTTGGACACATTATTGGGGTGCATATAATATTTTTTTCCCGATATACATACATACATACATACATACATATATATATATATATATATAAAATCAAAAAATAAAAAAGAACTAACACATTGGGGGAGGGGGAGACTAACTTCTGCTGGAGAGACGAGGAGGAGCTTGCGCTGTGGAGGGTGAAGATTGCTGCCACGTGGAGGTTGCATTTTGCTGAGAAGTGAGGGGTTTGATTTAGGGCACGGGGAAAAGAAAGAAGGAAAAAGAAAGAAAGAGGAAGGGAGAAAAAAAAAGAAAAGAAAAAGGGACAAAAATGAGCGTTTGGTTGCGTGTCCCAAGCATGTCGCATGCGTGTTGAATTTGTTGATCATATCAGAGCAGTTGACTGCATGTCCTGGGACCATGTCAGTGTGGGCAGAGTGTCGAACACTGGTATGCGATCCATTTTAGAGTGTTAGTGCACCATAGGTTCTTTCTTCATATTTTGGAACTCCGAAATAATGATTAACTAAAACGTTCTTGCATATTGATTGGAGAATTTATTCTGATGTGTTTATCTAACTTATCTGTGGTCTACTGCTCCTTGTTGCGCGAAGTACTTTCTGCATCGTAGATTTTATTTCTTAGGTATTATTTGTGATCTATATGATTGTCACTTTTTAAGTCGTAGTTGGATATTACATTTTTCTAATTGGTTTCTTTCCTGGGGCATCTTTTAAAATTATATATTAACTTGACCAATTTTTAGGTCTTAATGTCACATTGGTCTTCTCAACAACCTCTAGTATATGCTAGTTTTCATTTTCAGTTATTACTATTATTATCAATTTTCATAAATCTCCTTATAAAGCAACCTTATGTTGAATATTCTGCTTGTTTCTTTCCTTCCAGAAGTTTCTGTCATACCTGTTCTTATTTCTGTTGCTTGTGGATATGTGCTCACTAATTAAGTCTGTCGCATACTTTATTGGGTTTAAATTTTTGTGATATTTCAGATTTTAGCTCCTCGGATAGGGTTTCTGCCTCTGTTAATTCCTCACGTAAAGCCACTTTTCAGCAATACGCTTCCTCCTGGGGTAGACACCGTTTGGTTCGATTACAAAGGGTTGCCCTTGAAATGGTATGGTCATTTTCTTTATGTGAACTATTTGATCTCCCTTTTGGTTGCTCTCTCTCTACCTACCTACCTACCTACCTACCACGTGTCCTCGTATGGGGCTTGTTGTCACCTTTTTTTAAGGTATTGTTATTTGTACAAAGCAAATGATTTTTCTTTGGGAGTTTATCTCTATTATTGTAGCATAACTATAAAACCTCAATATTGATAAGTGATATTATGATAAGTACAAGTCAGATTACATGACCTTAATGTTGAAGTATCTTTGGGTTAGAGAAGAATACAAGATAATTTTCTATTTATTTGTCACTAGGTTCACACCATGAAACTTTAGAAGAGAGTAATTGGGAATAGGTTGAGGCGTGTTATTATGATGTCAAATAGTCAAGTTGGGTTTATGCTGCAAGGATCTAAAATTGAAGTGATCCCTTAACTTAGGTATTTGGGGAGGAAAGAGACTTGCATATTCTTTTTTTATTGATTTCTAGAAAGCTTATGATAAAGTTTGTATGGAAGTACTTTAGCGAGTGTTGATGAAGAAAGGAGTTCCTTTAAAGTAGATTAATGTAATCAACATATGTATGGGGAACAACTGTGAGGATGCATGGATGCATGTTATAAGAACGAGTGCTAGGGAGGTGGATAGGATCACAGCCTTACACAGGAATGAGTGATGCTGGAGGGATCATGTTGATGACCCAATATTCTTGTTTTAGTTCCATATAGATGATCCCAGACTCTTGGTAATGATTCTTTGTTTGTTTGTTTTTTTCTTTTTTCAGTCACAATGAGTGCTATGTAGGTGGATAGTGCTTATGTTGTTAGTTTTTCTTGCAGGTATATACCAACAGGAGTTCTTTTTGATCTTCTATGTCCAGAACCAGAAAGACCTTGGAATCTGACTGTAATTTTTCTTTGTCTTGATATCTTTATCATGCAAATTCCTGCGAGGCAGTGCTGGCCAGTTTTTCCTTTCAATATACTAGCTAAAACTGCGTAGAGCGGAACACAGCTGTTCAAATTGGCTTTGCACTGCTGTATCCCACCCACATATATTTTTCTTTTCCTTTTCAAATTTGTATTTTTATTTATTTATTCCCTTCTGTTTTATGGGCATTTTTGAGAATGGGGGAATCATGGAAGAGGTCATATGTCTCCCAACAATTCCATTGCTAAAAAAACTCCCAAAACACCCTTAGCCTTAAGCTAGCCCCTTCCCTCCAACTCTTTCTGATGAAGTCCCTTGGTCATCTCATTGGGAGTTGAGACTCCTTAGCCTGTTGCTGGCCCCTTTCCTTCTAGTGAATCAAGGTATCAATATCATTTTCTATGCTCTTTTTATTGTCCCTGATGTCACCAAAAACCTTCACCTTCCAGTTGCTTATTTGTTTTTCAAGAGATTGAGCTTCCCCATAAGCTTATAGCCTTCCCAAGTCCCGACCTGAAAGCTTTCTTACCACACTTTGAATTACTCAAGAAGGCATGACGGGCAGGCCACCTTCTGGAACAGGGAAGAAGTTGGGACCCATCTAAGCTTATTGAAATTTAAAGTAAATAGGGAAAAACCTGAATCTGGTTGGGAAAGAACCTCCTAGGTTAGGTAACATATAGCGATCTATACTGTTGGAAACTAGGTGTCACTAGAGTTAGACTATGTCAATCGGCCATTGTACTTTTAGTGATCCTAGAACCTCCACTCTTCTTGTCAGTGACTTGAAGCACATTGAGATCCCCTTCTAGACAACCAATTTGAGGCACATGGTCCCCAAGCAAAAGCAAATCCTTCTAAGAGAAGACTAACAAAAAAAAAAAAAAAAAAGAAGAAAAGAAAATCCTCCAAGAGAAGGCCACCGGAAATTGAGCCCATTTGGGCCATACATTGAAGTCAAGATACGATTCTCTGAATTTTAACATCTTTACTGGAATGTCTTCTTGCAGGTACATTTTAGGGGATATCCAGGTAATGTATTGATCCCCTGTGAAGGTGAAGATAGCGTCAAGTGGAGCTTTATAAACTCCTTGAAAGAGGTAAGGTAAAATTTCTTTCCTTTCTTGTTCCATTTCTAGGTCAAAATGCTTGAGGATTCATTCTGCTCAGTTGACCCCGGAATTTTTCAAAAATTAGAAAAGAGATAAAAAAGTAGCCCTGGTCATATTTATAAGGCAGAGTGCAAGCGGCCATGGGCGTGCCATGAACAACTGTGGACAAGCTTGGTCTGTGACATGTGGCCATTGGTGTTTGAGGATGGAGTCAATGGTGGAGGATATGAGTTCTCACTCCTTGCCCCTCTTGAAGCTTGTTTGGTTGGGTGGAGGAAAGGGGCGGGGGGCGAAGGAATGTGTCGTTCTCATGTTCTTGTCTCTATTCATTTTATTGACAATCATCATTATCGTTGTTTCTCTGTTTAGAAAGGGATGCCTTTTTTTTTTTTTAGCTCATAATTGACTCAGAACCTCTCCCATTTATATATCTTCATTGTTGAGAATCCCACTTCGGTTTGGGATTTGTTATTTTGGTGCTTGAAGTATATGCCCGCCACTCCTCTCATTGCCAATTGATTTTGAGGTGGAATCTTAATCTGGTGTCGGAGCACGGTTCTGTTTGGTCCAAGAGTGTGGCCCAAATTCTGTTTGGTCCTGTAGTGGTCCATCTTTGTTTGCCCCTGATTGTGTTTTGCACGGCAGGTTCAAGTTGTGGCTGCACATGAGGTGGATTGCTGAGAATCCCATATTGTTTTGGGACTTGTTATTCTGGTGCTTGAAGTATCCGTTGGTCAACTCCCTTCATTTCTAATTGGTTTTGAGGCGGAAGCTTAACACCCTTTATCATAAGATATAGCCTAAAACCTCAGCTTCTAACTGGTGACTAGAGTTTCACTTCTCCCTGCCTCATTCCCTGTGCTTGTTTCAGTATGGTTGAGTGGGTGGATAAAAGGGGATGGGATGGGAGACGTGCCTGAGGGGAGGGGAGGGAAGGGAAGGAATTTAGTTGCATTCCTCTTGTTTCAATTACTAAATAAAAACATGAGAGGGGATGGAAGCCTAAAAGACAATTATATTCCTCATATTGAGTGAGGCTTGAAAAGAAAATAAATGGTTAAGATCGGTATTATATTAAAGTAGAAAACATAATAAGTTATGCTTCCTTCCCCGCCTACCTTCCTTGATTGGGAATGGGCGAGTTTCTTGAGGGATACGAGGGAAGATTCTCTCTCTGTTTGGTGGGGCTGTGAGGGAAATTTGGAAATGCTTTCATCAAGATGCAGTGGACTAAATTTTATATATATTCCTAAATCATTGTTACTAAGGACTCACAGTAAAATTGTTTCTACAGGCAGCATATATAATCAATGGAAACTGCAAGAATGTGATGAATATGTCTCAGTCTGATCAAGGAGAGCTCTGGAGTTCTGTGTTAAGGGGTATGTGCTATAAACCAGTAATGAAGTTGTTAATTTTCCGCTCTTCATAATTTTTTTGGACTAGAGGTTTTATCTCTTAAGAAAAGCATTGAGTATATGTATACGTTATAAAAATTGCATGTCAACATGCGGGGGTTGCTTGGATCTCAAGGAAGAAGAGCACTGTTGATATCTTAAGAAGACACCGAGTATATGTTGTTTGGTACCCATATTTGATTTGGATCCTGATTCTCTCTACTTGTGGCGGGATATTGACTGTCCATTTCAATCTTGGCCACTCATTTCATCTTTGCGTGCAATCTCACCCATTCATTTTATCTTTTCATTTTTAATTTAAAAAGTATTACTCATCATCACGAAACAAATGAATGAGTGTGATTGCATTTAGGTTACATAGCATTCATCATAAAGTGGAAATCAAAGTTGTCAAGTCGCCTCCTAGGCGTCGAGGTGTTGCAGTGATGCCTATATAGGGTCTCCGGCTTGCCTAGGCATCTAGGCATCCTCCCACCGTTGCTGGTTGCCTTGACAACTACGGGGAAATGGACAGTCCATTTCCCGTCACCAATGGAGAGAATCTGCATCCTTTTGATTTACTTGGTTTATGTGACTAGTAGGGGTTGCTTGGACCAAATAGTAGCCGTCCAATTTATGGTATGATGCCCCTCCATTTCGGAAAAATAAAAATGCTGTCATCAATACAGCATTTTGAAACCATTGGATAAGCAGCTGATATCTAATTTGCAGCCTTAATATGTTGTTTTTACTCCAGATTAATTATTTAAAAATATTTTAATAGTTCATAATCATTAAATTGTTTGTGATCCATTTTCTGTGGCAGGTAACTTGGAAGCTTACCTTCGGATTTCTTCTAAGCTTAAACTTGGAACTGTTACTGATGACTATACAGTTAATCTAAATTCATGTTCATTAAGATCTCTGCAAAGCACTGGTGAGGTAGATACAAGTGGACCACTGAAGACAGGTGCATGCTTTAATACTTCCTTTCACAATCTGAGGTCTTTGGAGTACATTTTAGCTCAACAGATGAAGCATTAAACTCTTACACATTTTGCTAACATTAAATTAAGGCTTAGCAGTTGCTATTGCTGTATGCTAGTATGCTCGCTTAGGAAGGCAGTATATGAAAGTACTTTTTGCGAGCAAGGGATTATATTTCAAAAGAAGGTTTTCTTTTTTCTTTTTTCTTTTTTCCCCCTTTCCCTTTTTGCTTATTAAATTGGGAGAAAGGGGGGAAACCACACGAAAGTGCCTAATTTTTTAGGTTGCTTGCGGCTAAATATGAATTGAGACGAAAGCTTTATAAAGCCTTTTGTAAATTTCACATAGGAAGGGCCCCTAAACTATCTCCAGACCTACCTCCAAAAAGGCCTAGATTAGAATCCAAAAGTTATATGTTGATAATTATTTTCGTTGTGTTTGTTAGGTACTTTGTTCATTTACATAAAGAAAAATTATTTTCACTCATATATGATATATGTAAAGGAGATGTAATCTGATATATTGGAGGTGATTGCAAGTGCTTTTAGCTGACTGATATACCACACATTACTTTGTAGACTATTTGGTTGGAAAGGGATGTCTGTGTGTTTTAGAACCATATTCCTTACTTGTTTGTGGATGTAAGCATCTGGCAAGTTTATAGAATCAAGGTATTGGAAATGTGTTCTTGTTTAGTTTCTTTTGTTTTCTCATTTTGTTTTGCTCCCTCTTCTTTTGTTCCCTCGACTTTTAGGTGGATAATACTAAAATGAGTAGGATTACATGAATTTCTGCGATGGTTGACCGCCCTTTATTGTACTTTACTCAACTGGGGGCTATTATTCGATAGACATAGTTCACCAGGGTAGCATTAGATGCCCAATTACATTATAGAGCAGCTGAAATACAAAAGAAAGTACAACTATATATCTTCTCCTAACATTTTCCCTGAAGTTTGGCATAGATTTTGTCATAATGCCTAACTTGGACACTAGCAGCTAGCCTGAACAAGTTTTTGATGAATATGCTTGCACATTGTTAATCCATGGCATGAAAGGTAAGTGCTGATCTTTTGGGGCCACTGGTTGGTGTGATTGTGTGGATCAAAGGCAGACATGCCCCCTTGTATGTTTTAAAATGCCCCAAGAACACACCACAGATAGACTGGGATCCAATTCATTATTGTTTGGTTGCAGAATGTGAATAGATGAGACGCCCAACACTCTTTAAGAGAGGGAGAAAAGATGGCTATTTAAGAAAATAATTTAAGAATGCACAAGAGACTTCAATATTTCTTTTGGAATGTGCTGATCATGGAGGTATGCACCACTACAAACGATGTTGATTCTTCATTTATGCTACACGAGGGAAGTTCTGATGGAAACTGCTTTAGAATCAATGAAGGCATCCAAGTCATGTTGAAGGCAATTGCATATATACTCAGGTCAAAAAACCTTGATTCTCTTGCCAAATTTAGAATCATTTGATGAAGGTTACATTAGTTGCACAACTAGAAAAGAAGGAAAAGAAGAAATAAAATCCAGTGAGATGGCTTTGATAGTGAGTTGCTTAAGGATATTTGATAGAAAAGAGAGAGTGAATGTGAGAATGAGAAACCCCAAGAACGAGTAGGTTGGGAAGACATGAGGTTACATGAATTCCACGATGGTTGACCAACATGGTCGATTAGTCCTTGCCCTTCACTGTCTGTCAAGGACAAGTTGACAAGGGGCTATTGGACTGCTGTGATTGCTGTGTTCTAAAAGCGGTCTAGGCAGCCTTCTAGGCCATGCCTAAGCGCTAGGCGATCATGAAACGCTTAGGTGGTTGCCTGACAACTAGGTAGCAAAGAAATGCCTTGCTTAGGGGGAAACTCCTCCCTTAAGCAGTCAACATAGTTGATCAGTCAAAGATACAACCACTTGGGAGAATTCATAGGTGGATATGGTGCCTAGGCTTGCTTTATTTTTTATTTTATTTTGTTTTACAGCAATAACACCTGGTTATTATTTTTTTTTAAAAATTCAAAATTACAACCATAAATCTATTGTTACAACGAGGTATACTTGAAATAATATTATTTATCTTAAATGGTGAAGGGATATTATTTATGTGATTTTGTTTTATTTTATTATGTTATTTCAATAATATTTTATGAATTTATTTAAATAGTTGTATTGAACTACTAATTTTTTTTTTATTTAAAAAAAGTACAAAGAACCCGCCTGAGCCGCCTAACCACCTAGGTCCCGCCTAAGTGCTAGGCAGAAGGTTAGGTGCCTAGGTCCGCCTATAGAGCTTTTTAGAACACTGTGATTGACGTGCATAGCCTACCAGGCTAGGACTGGAGATACTTGGTCTCGAGCAGCACTGGATGCTCAATTATATCATAACAATTGTAGATTCTCCAAAATCACCGATTTATAATTCTTTTTTATTCTCTCTAATAAAATTCTTCCATTTTATTTAAAGCTATGGTAGGTATGCAATTGTATGCCTTTCTCCTAAAAAGTGCAACCAAATTCCTAGATATTTGTTTTAAAGTGCAGAAAACCAAAATCTGAATCCAAGTTTCCCCGAAAATGTGAGGTTTGAAAATTTTTGCAGCAAGAATCAGTTGAACTGAAACAAAACATTAGCAAGGCACCAATGTCTCAGAGTGATTGTAACCAAGAGCTGAGATGGCTCAAAATTATGGTCCTTAATTGACTGGTTAAATTTCAGGTCAAATTGGTTAATTATTTGCAATAAGTGATAAAACTGTAGTAGGGTTTGTTTTATAGGTTTAGGATATCGTCTTAATTGCTCTTTGGAATATTTCCTTAAGCTATATTGCTCCCGACATGCACTTTATTTTTCAAGCTTATTTCTTGTAATAATGTGGTTAAGTTCTAATGAGGCTATTCCACCCCCCCCCCCCCCCCCGGTTTTGTATTTATACAAGGAAACAAACTTATAATTAAAATTGACTACTCGTTTTGCTTATCGGGTTTACTTGGTTGAGTTTTGCTTAGATAAAATTCCAGTTCGCTTATATGTCTGGAATGCGACCGAGGATTTCGATGATTTAGAAGATGCACCTCATATTGATAGTTGGGACAAAGTATCTTACATAAACAGGCCTGTTGAAATTCACAGAGAAGAAGGTAAGTTCAGGCATTTGTTATTTGATTTGAAGACACTTTCTTGAGTGTAGGAGTGCCTGGTCAGTACTTCCCTTTTTTACCCTTCAAATTAGATTGTTATAGTGATTAGTTTGGTATCTAGGAAAAATGGGCTGTGTTTTTTCTCTTTTTTCTTTCTATTTTTTCCCCTATTGGAAATGAAGAATTGACGTGGTTGTGCTGATAGGAGGCTTTATGGTTGGTCTCACAACACGTTTTATTCAGATCGCCTCAAGCCTTCTTTAGTCATATTCAGGATGAAGTGTTTCTCGTTGGCAAGTCATCTACCATGCAGCCTTCAAAAGTTTTTGGTTTCCATAAAAGTGATTTTATAATGAACGAAACTACTAGTAATAGTAAATTCTATAAACACCACTTTCAGCCATTATAAGATATAAGCCCTCGTGATTACAATTTTGAAAATAAGAACCCTATTTTTCATTGTCAAGTTTTGACCCAATATCAATTGGCAATAATAGATGGGTGGGACTTCATTAAAGAGTATGAAGGGATTGGTAAGGAAGTTGCGCACCATGAAATAGGGAAACTTTCCCTATGTAAGTACAAATATACGTACCAACGCGCATTCATAGATAAAGCGTAGGTGGGGTGGTGCATCTATGTATCAAGCCCTACTGATTCTAGAATGAGCTGGCCCTACTTGAGTGATATTGCTATCTGTTTTTCATATGTGAGGGACTCATGTCGAAAAATACTTTGTACTAGACTTTGATACAGCATTGTTCATGTCGGTACCAAGTAAAAATTTTCCCTTATAGCAATTTCCTTGGAAATTTTAAACAGAGAATTGTGGAACTGCAGGTAAATGCTTTACATTGCATGACGCAGTCAAAGCTCTGTTACCAGAGTTCTTTAGTGACAAAATGCCGATGAGTGAAAAATTATCAAGTACAGAATCGAATACAGAAGTTAAAAATTTGGTTGAGCATGCGGAGCCTGACTGCCGCGCCGAATTGAAGCTCATCCGCATTCAGGGGATTGAACCAAAATTAGAGATCCCCTTCTCATGGGTGGTTAAGAACTTGATGAACCCTGAAAACTATCTTCATATCTGTGCGTGTGTCAAAGTTCCGCCTGCAATTACGCATGACAGGTAACGTTTTCTCTCTGTTGACACCATCCTTGCATTGGAAAATTATGGGGAAATGCCATTTGCTGTATACAATTTGATTGTACAGAGATTTATAGTTTGAATTAATTCAAATCATCTATCGGCTGAATTTAAGATCCAGATTTAATCAGTGTGAATAGTACGTGGATGTGAAGAGAAGCGGTCTTGTGTTTTTGGGCCTTGCATTCAGCACTTTTGGTCAGCAAATTTCATTCTAGAACCTGGCTAAAGGTATTAGAACTCTACAGTATGCAATAGCTTCCCAATTTCTATAGTGCCTATATTTTGTCAATGTTTGGAAGTTTACCGTACGGGTTGCACTGCGCTCCCCGTAAACAACATTCAACTTGCATGTGTTAAGCATACAGCTAGCCTTTGTTCCGAGCGCAGATCAAGCTCTTCTTTTGACTATGATCGAGTCCTACGCTCAAAAGATTCAGTCCCTGCCTAATTAGGAATTGTGGCCCTGCCTAAAGAATTCGCTTCTAGTTTCCTCCAAGAATGAAAAGAATCTCTCGTAGGTTTTCAATTTTGTTGACCTCGAAAAATATAAAAACAAACCCAAAGTTAGTTTGGAACGTAACCAGTTCAAGGTGGGAAACGCCGTTATTAATCAAGGAAGGATGGTGTCAAAATTGTTGAGGGTGGTTGCTGGCTAAATGGAGTTTATAAAAAAAATACTCCTGCATTTTTTTTTGCCGTTATAAAATTTATGTTATCATTTTCGAGAGGTATTTTATTTAAATAATAATTCTTAGTAATATAAATTTTATTATGCGATTATTTTTGATGTGGAAAGTATACGGAGAGAATGTGAAAGTCAAAGTCGTACATATAATGGTATTACTTTTTATATTGAAAGTGATGCGAAGAAAAGACCAACTTGTTGATAAGCGTAGTCGTCCAATCAGGCTGCCGGACCAAACCTTTTATATGTGGTTGGCCTATTCAAAAGCGGCGCCGACCGCTAATTATTAGTTAGGGTCAAGTCCGCCCCTGACCCTGTCAAACTCACAGTTCTTAACCTTTGTTAATATATTTACGGCCCGATGAGTCTATCCTGTTATCTCAAAATGACTCGTTTGTATTCATAAGGTATGTATTAAATGTATACGAAATGTTTATGAAATTTATGAGGTATTTTTATTATGTAAAAATATTTATGAAATTGTTGAGGTATTTTTATTATGATGTTGCACATTTTTGTCACCACAGCAATTTCGTAAACATTTTGTGCAGATGATTACGATTGATTTTACAATTTTGAGTATATCAAGCATGGTTCTAAATTACAGTCGTAGCTACCGTTGCGGGTGTAACGAAAAGTGGGTGTAACGGGGGTTACGTAATGAGATGTGAGTGTAACAAACGTGAATTTTTAGTTGCAGTGCGTGATTATTGTTTTTTTGATATTTTAAATTTATAAAATTATTATATATGATTTTTGGATTATTTTGACCCATCTTATTTATCAAGTAAACATTGTTATACATGACATTTAGATTTTATATAAATTGAAGTGCGCCGTTAAAAGTAAAAAAATGTGTGTGTATATATATATATTCATATCTATTGCCACAACAATAAAGATTTTAACAGATATTATTATAAATAAAAATCACATAAATTTAAATAAATTTTTACACTCGTAATAATTGTTTTGTGCTGATACTTCATCCCCATCGCATTAAATAATGGGTCAGCTGATCAATTGCGTCAATCACGTCATCATTTTTACATCACCATGATTTTGTTAAAAAGAAAACAAGAAAAACAAAGATGAGAAGAACATCCATTCCCCCTGATGTTTCAACTTTTTAATGGATGACTTAATCTCCTTCTCTTTCGTTTTTTCTTCCACGATTTCATTGCGTTACGGCCGAAATGGTTGACATTGCGGCCGTGACGGTTCAAACCGCGAAAATGGGGCGTATGCCGATTTTTAAAGCCATGATATCAGGTGTCTTTTTCCTTTGCTAGAATTAGACTATATATAGCAGTAATTGTCTTAAGATGGAGGCGCAGGGTTGATCAAATTATAATCAAACTGTGGTGCTCGTGTGTACTTAAATACATTATAAGACTAGGATTTATGCCTTTTCCAACAATTGTTAACAGGAATTGTTTTAAAAAAAAAGTAATAACGCCTCAAATCTTATCAAACTTTCTTTCGGTTGGAAAAGAATTTTTGTGAACTCATCTCAAACGTTCTCAAGTTAGCCAAATTTACTTCGGCCGTCCACCACCACCGTGAGTAATAAGCCTGACATGAGCAGGCTCAATACTTTCTGACTGAGCCACAGCTTAACCGACATACCTAGCCGATTCGATAATAACGTCCACCTAAAAGGCTGACCTTAGTTTGTGACACCTATTGGTTGCACGTAGAATAATGGACATCTTCCAGCTTTGGTGCATGATTGATGAGGGGCAAAAAGGGAAAAAGAGAAAGTCTCAGTCCAAAGTTGCCCCTACTAGAAACTATTGGGTGGTTGCTTCTAGTCTTCCCACATTCATCGTCGATTGAACAATTCAAAGCCAAAACTTTAGGCCTCGTCTCCTCCATTTGGCACCGCTATAAATATGAAACCAAAAGCCCATCTCACTAAACCATCAAACTCCAACCCCTTCCCACTCTATTTCATACAAAACAAAATGTCAAGAAACCTCGCTGCCGCCGCCGCCCTCGTCCTCCTCGCCGCAGCCCTCGTGCTTCCCGAGCTCGTCGTCAGTCAGAACGGCACATCGGTGGCGGAGATTGTTACCGATGAATTCTTCAACGGGATAATCGGGCAGGCCGACGATGGGTGCGCGGGGCACGGGTTCTACAGCCGAGGGGTGTTTCTTGATGCACTTCAGGCATACCCGCAGTTCGGGAGGGAGGGCTCCGTTGACGACTCGAAGCGCGAGATTGCAGCCTTCTTTGGGCATGTCACTCATGAGACTGGACGTAAGAATCCTTCATGGTTCACAAAAATATGTTGCATATCCGCTTTAAAACGATCTAGTTTTACTCAAAATATGTTATTCTTTTAAGATTATCATATGCCTATTAGAAAATATTTAATTGACTTTCAAGTTTTCTATCAGCCTATTTCAAATGGTTAATCATCTTATTTATTCTTTTTTCGTCAAATATTTTTCTTGAAAAGGTTTCTAAATGAGATATATGAACAGATCCCTTCTCGCGTAATTTCTTTTCTTATATTAATTCATTCTTTGTTACCGCTTAAAAAATCATTTATTTCTTTTCATACAGATTTTTGTTCCATAGAGGAGATTAATGGCTCCTCGAGAGACTATTGCGACGAGACGAACACGCAGTATCCGTGTGTCCCGGGCAAGAACTACTTCGGCCGGGGACCGATTCAACTGTCGTGGAACTTTAACTACGGGCCGGCTGGGGAGAGCATCGGCTTCGACGGCTTGGGATCGCCCGAGACGGTGGCCAACGACCCGCTCGTGGCCTTCAAGACCGCGCTGTGGTACTGGACCAACTTCGTCCGGCCCGTCATCAGCCAGGGCTTCGGGGCCACCATTCGAGCCATCAATGGTGCGCTCGAGTGCAACGGCGGCAACACCCCTGCGGTGAATGCTCGCGTTCGGTACTACACCCAGTATTGTCAGCAGTTCGGCGTTTCCCCCGGCGGCAATCTCACTTGCTAGCCTCGTTCACTTTCAGCGTTCTTCCATCGTGGTTAATGCATACGCCCAACTTAAATAAATATAAAGATTTGAACCGTTAACCTTACCGAACTCAAGGATTTATTATATACTCGGGATCCCTTAGGGTAGAAAATGGGTCGGGACCATGTCTTCGTTTTGTTCCATTTTATTGATCTTCTTTATGTTTTTGGGTTAGTTCATTCCATGCTTTTATCAATAAAAATTTACCTGTTCAATCTTTTTTTTTTTCCCTTACTCGTTCAATCTTTTAACCGAGGTATGAGTTGAGATCTACGTGCCAGTCAGTAATCGTACATGGAGTAATTAATAATGAGATGAGGCACTTGTTATTCACAAACAGGTTTGACAAATGATGGGATTTTGAAAAATTCAGTATTCACATATTTATACATTCTATTGTTAGGATAAAAATTTTGACTCCAGAATTTTAAAGTCTCGATATCTCGATAATTTTAGGTGTTAGGATTCTGCAGTCATCTTGTCCCGGATCCCACCGTCAAGGCATCGACGGCTCGGGTTCCAGGATTTCACCAGCTCGGCGTCCGCAGTGCCGGGATCTCTCCAGCAATTTATGCCTAGTCAAAAACAAATATCAACAATGCATATGAATTTGTAAAAGATGAACACTTACGATGATCATAGCCAAAAATGTAACATAAAACAGAACTCATGGAGATGAACAGTGAAAAATAAAAAGGAGGGGTCCATCGGTCCACCACTCATCAAGATAAGAAACCAAATAGGAAGCCCCTAAAAGAATACGTCATTATATCCTTGCAAAAAAAAAAAATTTAAATCATTATAAAACACATTTATACCTAATTTAAAATAATGATTTCACGTACAGAATTTTCTCTTACATTAGAATGATAAATAAACTCTATTTTTTCGGCAAGAATGAAAAGAATCTTTTCAATTGATTGACCTATCAACAAGTATGACAAGGATGAATGCCCATGATGGAGATAAACCTGCTAAACTATGTTTGGATATGAATCACCAAGTCATAAATTTATGAAATTGAATAATTTTAGTCACTCTAAATCTATAAATACACGAGCTTTTTAATTAAGAAGATTTGATCCATTATCCCTTTAAATATATATATATATATATATGAACAGTATTATGGAGAGTCAGAGAGCAAATATATCTTATAAGAGTTGACCCATATATAAGGCGTACATAAGGCTACATAAAAAAATTTTAACCGCTAGATTAAATATTCAAAGCATGCCATACTAACTATATAAATTTGAGGATGATCATTCATCCAAATCGTTCAACAAATAAGCAAACAGTAAGTATTGCAAACCTTGATTGTTCGAAGGAAGTCTCCTTTGTGATCGGATGAATCTCAGATTTTAGTAACTAGTAATGCATGGACAAAGATTTCATGTAACAGTCAGAACAGATTATTATGGTTTTATGTGTCCTTCCGAGAGCCGGCTGCTATAAGAGCATTTTATATATACATATGATCGATTCAAAGCGCCGCGAGTGCTAATTATTAATTAGTGTCAAGGTCCCCCAGTGACCATGTCAAAACACCACGTTTCGTCATAACCTTTGATTATATATTCATACCTAGGAATGGTTTACAGAATATTGCAAAGTTGATAAGCTGTGATAAGCTTTTCAAAACATGTCACAAGGCAACATTTATAAACATTTTATTGGCATTATGATATAAGAGCTAAGACCATCCCAACTTAATATTCCCCGAATGAGCCACAACTTAATGCACTCGCTTGACTAATTAAGTCTTTGATCTATTCGAGTATAATTTTATTTTATTTTATTTTTGAAAACCAAGGCATCCGAATTCATGGAGGATCGACTAATCCCCAAATAGAATTAGAGCAGCCCTTCACCCCAGTGTGCAAGTCAATCGCAAGATATTATAAGGCAATGATAGTAGGACTCAGACCTGTACATGACTCACCCTAAAACCAAGCCCTTATCATGCAACTAACCTTCGTAGGCCAAACTATTCAAGTATATTAATCACTTGATAATGCCATTCACCTCAGTCGACCTCACGTCATGTTTGATTTGCGGAATGTAATGGAATACTTAATTCCATGAAAATATAACATATAAAAAGTAATATTTTCATAAAGTATAAATGAAATGACTACTCTCATCAACCATAGAAAAAATAGATGAGAAATGACTATTGCATTATTGATAATTAATAATAATTATTCATTATTTATTCCCAGTTCATGCAACCGGCCGTTTAACTCGTTTTCCACAAAAATATTATTATTTTCTTATAATATTTTTATAAAATAGATATTTTATCTCGTTTTCTGAACCAAACGACAGCAGGTTGACTTATTAGCCGCACCTAGAAAAACAAAAATATTCTGGGTTTGGTGGGTGATTAGTGAGGGGTACAAAAGGAAAAAGAAAAGGTCTGAGTCCAATGACAGCAAGTGGCCCGACTGGAAACTGTTGGGTGGGTAGTTTCCTATACATCGTTGAACAATTCAAGGTCAAAACCGCGGGCTTCGTCTCTTCCATTTGGTCACTAGTCTATCTTCTACAAATACAAAGCCAAAAATTCTCACCATGTATCGTCAAACTCAATCTCTTCTCACTCTAATACATCCTCTCTATTTTCCAAAATGTTCAGAATGGTCACCGTCGCCGTCCTCCTTCTCGCCGGAATACTCGCACTGCCCGAACACGCTGTCGGCCAGAACTGCGGCTGCGGCTCCGACGAATGCTGCAGCCGGTTCGGCTACTGCGGCACCACCAGCGACTACTGCGGCGTCGGGTGCCAAGGGGGGCCGTGTTTCGCGCCCCCGCCAACCAACGGCGTCTCTGTGGGGGAGATCGTTACCGACGAATTCTTCAACGGGATAATCGGGCAGGCGGGCGACGGGTGCGCCGGGAATTGGTTCTACAGCCGGGGAGTGTTTCTCGATGCGCTTCAGCCGTACCCGCAGTTCGGTAGGGTGGGCACTGTCGACGATTCGAAGCGCGAGATTGCGGCTTTCTTCGGGCATGTCACCCACGAGACCGGACGTAAGGATCCTAAACACTTCATGAATATATAACTTTAAAATGATTTTGTTTTGATTAAGAATATAGTATTCTTCTAAAATCACTAATCAAAACAATATCATCTGAAGATTTATCTGTAATAGTCATATATGCTCAACAATTGTTTTATAAAAATACAAAAGATTAAATAAAAATTGTAAAGAAAAAAAAGAATGAGTATGTACTTAAAAAAAAGATAAAAGTGAAAGGAGTAGGAAGAAAAGTTGAGGGGTAAGTAGTTAAGAAAATAGCTTTCATAACTGTAAACAAATTTAAATTTTAAATTTTGAATTTTAAATTTTAAATTAATTTTGATTGACGAAACCAAAAGTTCTTTACTTTTATAATAGTATAGATTTTTTAGGCATGGTATTGACATGATATATAGAGTTTTTATTAGATGGAGTACGTGCTTATATTTTTAGGCAAGTTGATTGATTTACGAAATCATCTCATTTTGCTAAAAAAATTGAGATCCATTCATAATTGCTCTATGGATCAAGAGAATGTTATTCAAAGTTATTTGTCAAAATGATATCATTTTAAGGGTACAACCAACTATATATAGAATTTTCGCTAGTCATCTTATTTCTTCTTGTACAGATTTTTGTTACATAGAGGAAATAAATGGTACCTCAAGAGACTACTGCGATGAGACGAACATGCAGTATCCGTGTGTCCCCGGCAAGAACTACTTCGGCCGGGGACCTATTCAGCTGTCGTGGAATTTCAACTACGGCCCTGCTGGAGAGAGCATCGGTTTCGATGGCTTGGGATCGCCGGAGACAGTGGCCAACGATCCCCTCGTGGCGTTCAAGACGGCATTGTGGTACTGGACCAACTTCGTCCAGCCCGTCATCAGCCAGGGCTTCGGCGCCACCATTCGAGCTATTAACGGCCCCATTGAGTGCGATGGCGGCAACACCGCGACGGTGAATGCTCGCGTTCGGTATTACACCGAGTATTGCCAGCAATTCGGTGTTTCTCCCGGCGGCAATCTCACTTGCTAGCAGCCACGCTCATTTTTCATATTTTTTTTTATTGATTAATGCATATGCACCCAACTTAATAATAAGTATAATAAAAATTCAAATTGTTAGCCCTGTCCATGTCAAGGATTTATTAACTGAATCACCAGACTAGTACAACTAGTGGCCATTGCGTGTGCGTGTGTTTTTTCATTTTTTTTTCTTCTATTTATTCATTTTCTCCATTTGTTTGGGTTTTGAGTTCACTCCATGCTCATATCAATTATTAGTTGTCCAAAAATTTTTTTGCCACATCTTTCCTGTTCAGTCTTTTAATTGATGTATGAGGTGGAACTCAATAAGCAAAAGGATGAAAAAGGGAAAGAGAGGTTGAGATCGAGGTGCCAATCGGAAATATTCTGATCATTTATTCAAGTTTTATAAGTACTAGCCTTCACAATTTTTCGAATGATGCATAGTATGTAAAGGAGTGCATGTATATGAATCTCTAAAAAAAGATTATTGTGAGAAGTTGGTATAGTGTGAAGTGAATATGAAGGAAATTATGAAGAAACGGTTTTAGGAAGTTAAGTGAAAATAGGACTTAATAACTGCTATTATTAAGAGAAATTAAGAGAAACTGTCATAAAAACTATCATGATATCAGCAAAGATAACTGCTACTAGTAAGTTAACAAATTTGACCCTTGACTCAACTATTTTATTTGTGTTGAAAGAGAGAGGTTGGAGGGTATAAATGAAATTTTAGAGAGAGCATCTAGTTGATTGAACGAAAAACTCCTTTGCCTTTATAATAACAGAGATTAAATTTAACTGAAATAAAACTTCCCAAAATAGTAGAATTGGTAAAATAGTAAGCACAAAACTTAAATAAACAGTCAGAATATTTTCCTGTGTATATGATGACCATTCAAAAGCTAACTGCAAAGTACATCTCTTGCCCTATGCTTAATCGAATAATACCCACTTCAAAGTGGAAATCGTAAGTGCCATTAATTGGGAAAAATAGTGCCAAAAATAAAGGCATCTAAAGTGATGGAAACGCGAAACATCGTGTTCATAAAGCTTAGTCGTCCAATAAAGCTGTGAAACCTACCCTCTTTCTCTTTTATTTATTTATTTATTTTATGAATATTATTGGACAAATTTTTGTGTACTCAATCTTATTGGGTTTTATTTTAATTAAAATCCAGCTATTATTATTTGGTTTAATAAAGTGGGACTAAAAGACCTAAGTTAATTAGATGTGGACTTGCTAATGTGGGCTCAGGGTTGGTTACTAGGGTTTTGATGAGTGGCTAGTTAGCGTAGCCCATACAGTTATATAAGTTAGGCCTTTGCCTCTAATTCCCCTAAAAGATTTAACATACCGTACACATAAAGTTAAAGTTTTTCTCTTAAGAGGAAAGCATAATTGGTGTCTCATTGAGCTAGTGTCCAAAAATTCAAAGTAGAAAATCAAGTAAAAAAAACCTTCAGATTTTGACAACGGTTATTAATCCTTCTCCAAAGATGGATTCCAGATAATATTGACCCATTTCTTTGACCGCAACAATTTTTGTAAGGAGATTTCGTATGTGCAGTATGGTCTTAATGATCATAATACAATATTTTCCGGATTTCTATTTTGCTATCATTTTGACTACATTTCAAGCCTGTCACGCTAAAAAAAATAAGCTATAACTTAATCTAAATACTTAAAGGGTTAGGTCTTAAATCATTCATTGGATTCCAAATCAGACCTCAATCTCTACGTCCACCGGAATAACTCTTCTTTATTTAAAACGAAAGTCGGTTTAGAACATGATTAATGAGTAAAAAAAAAGGATGAAGAGAAAGTCTATCTCCTATGACAGCAGGTGAAGTTGCCCCTACTATTGGGTTTACTGCAACTCCATCCTGTGGATAAGAATTGCCTGAATTTATAAAGTTAGACAATCTTAAGTTAAAATTTTTCTTATTTTAAAAAATATTTTTGACGGAAATTATTTTCGTGAAAATTTGTTAATCTTCTGTTATATGGTTGACATAATGAAAATTTTCAAGAAAAGGAAATTAACATATATACAATAATTTAGGGAGAAGAATCAAGAGTTTAAACGAATAAATGAAAATAGAAAGGATAAAATGGATATAATAAAAGAATAAATGAAAAAAAAAATAAGGTGGGAGGCTTTAAAAGTGAAATTTAGAAAATATTTTACTGAAAAAAAATGTAAAATGTTTTCCACAAAAGGCTAAGCATATTTTTTTGCTGATCCGGAAAATATTTTTTGTTAACTCATTTTTCTAAACTTTCTGAGCACCAGAAAATGCCATAAATATGTTCTTCCAAACAAATGGAGCTTTAATTATTTATTTTCTTCCCCTCTAATTTTTTTTTCCATCTTTTTCCATCATGAATACTCAAAATTATCTAATCGCATGAGTTGATGACTTTAATAAATGATCAAAATTATTCAATTATATAAATTTATGACTTACAAATTAATGAAATCCATATCCTTAGTCTTCTCCATTTGGCACTATAAGTACAAACCTCTGATTTTATCGTCAAACTCAATCCTCTCTCACTGACATTTCTTCTCTATTTCATGAATCCCGAAATGTTAAAAATGCTCACCACCGACGTCATCCTCCTCGTCGGAGTATTCGTTCTGCCCGGACTCGCCATCCGTCACAAATGTGGCTGCCGCTCCGACGAGTGCTGCAGCCGGTATGGATGGTGCGGCGCCAGCAGCGCCTACGGCGGCATCGGATGCCAAGTAGGGCTCTGTTTTGCGCCACCACCGGCCAACGGCGCATCACTGGGAGAGATCGTAACTGACGAATTCTGGGCCACAAGCGCACCAGGCACGGGTTCTACAGCCGAGGAGCGTTTCTTGACGTGTCGTACCCGCAATTTGGGAGGTGCATGTCACCCCCGGACCGGAAGTGAAGTGAGGTGATATTTAAAAAATAAGTTTGATTAGCCTCTAATTATAAATATGGGTTGAATTAGTGCCGGTTAGTTAGGAGGTGTAATAAGAGATACTGAATATGTAATACTATAACTATTTGGTTATATATTTGTATAAAAATCTGAATAACCTATATTTTTAATTATGTTTTTTTCATTATTTTTGTTTTTATTTATTTATTAAGTCATGCATAGATATTTATTAATTAATTAACAGTCTCATATTTTTAATATCGAAATCTCTAAATCAAATAACTTAATCAAAATTGAAATTCCCAAAATTTTGAAATCTTCAACCCTTTCATTAATCTTTTTATTTTAATTTTCTCTCTCTGTCTAGAAGGAAAAATAGATGGAAAAAAAATAAGTGAATGCAAGGATGGGGCGCAGAACTTGGTTCAAGTGGGTGAGGGTGGAATTGTTTTACCTACCGGAGGCATTTAAACTTTTGTTTATAAAGGTCTTTCTCCTAATTTATCCTATTAAATACACTGCTGTTCCATTTAGTACCAATTTGAGAGCTGATTTGGTTAGAGACAATTCAGAGCTGTTTAAAGGCATTAACAAACGTTTTGAATGAGCCTACCTTTGATTGAATCAGAGATCAGGCCCATTCAATGAAAACAAGTGCCACCTAAGAGGCTTTTACACTTCATGAATATATGCCAAGTTCGCTTTAAAACAATATCATTTTGATTATAAATGTGTTATTCTTTTATAATTATTTTTTAAAACATTATTATTTTAAAATACTTATATTCCTATTATATATATATTGGTTGTAGATAACAATTTCGATATTCAAGCGCTTTAAGTCATAACACCTACTAGAAATGGACACCTACTAGAAATGGTGGGACGGGACATAAGATTTTTTTTAAATAGTGCATGTGTTCATAATTTGAGGTGCCTCGACTCTTGTGATTATCAGGTTTATGACATAGCTCGAGATTCATTTATGATTGTTCCATGACTTGTCATCTAATAATCATCTATCAAAACAAAATCATTTTTAGAAAATTTTCCTAATCATTTTATTTCTCTCCATACAGATTTTTGTTACATCATAAAGGAGATAAATGGCACCTCGAGAGACAATGGTGACAAGACGAACGCGCAGCACCCGTGTGCCCCTCGCCAGACCTATTTCGACCGGGGGTCGTTTCAGCCGTCGTGGAACTTCAACTACGCGCTGGCCGGAGGGAGCATCGGTTTCGATGGGTTGGGGTTGCAGGGGACGGCGGCCGATGGCCCGCTCATGTCGCTCGAGGCTGCGCTGCGGTACTGGACCAACTTCGTCCAGTGGTCATCAGCCAGGGCTTCGGAGCCACTAACGGTGCGATTGAGTGCGACGGGGGCAGCACCCCGGCGATGAATGCTCGTGTTCGACATCACACCGAGTACCGTCACCAGTTCGGTGTTTCTCTCAGCGGCAACCTCACTTGTTGGCACGCTCATGCGTTTACTGCTTTGTGTGTGTGTGTGTGTGGATCTGCTTCGAACCTATAAGGTATAATTATATAAACCTTTGAGTTTGTTCAATTCAATGATTTATTATAGATGGGAACCACTAAATTAGATAATTAGTGGTTCATATTTTTATTTTTTATTATCCCTCCCCCATTTTTTTGCAGGGGTTTCAGTTCATTCCATGGCTGTTATCAATAATTTATTTTTCCCACATTTACTTGTTCAATCTTCTAGAATACCATATTTTCCCCCACACACCTCCACATTAAATATTTAAACAGTAACTCATATATAGAAATATATTACAAAGATCATATAAATTAAAGAAGGAAAAAAAAGAAAAAAGAAAAAAGAAAAAGAAACCCTACAAAAGCACATACATATTAGGGGTGACTCGAGGAATTTAGGGAATTTAGGTGTTAGTCCCAGTATGAGCACTGAGAGGGGGGGTGAATCAGTGCTCTTTCAAATTCTTTCCTTTTTCCGTTCTTCAACCTAATGCACTGGTTATGGCAAGAATAGTACAAGCAAAGCAACCAAGCAATCGCAAACACAAGATATACGTGGTTCAGCTATACAATGCGTGCAACCTATATCCACGGCTGATTTGGGTTCACTACCCTCACCAACGAAATCACTATAATCACGGTACAACCCTTCACTAGGGCAATACAAGGCCTCACTGACCAATCACAAAGTTGTCTCACCTTCACTAGGTTTGACGAACTTATCACAAGTCTCACCGACCAAACAAAATCGAAACAGCGGAATACAACTCACGCAAGAGTGATGCTCTCTCTATCTCCCAAAATAAACAATATAGAAGGAGATAAAAATATAAGAGCCTACCACTAAATGATGAACACAGTAAGCACCTTGTTGTCGCTTCAAGAACACGAAGAAACTCAAGCACAAGCACCAAACGCAGCCACCGAATGCAACAGCACCACGAACACCGATCACGAAACACCACCACAAATCACGGTCGGATGCTCGACAACGCCTCGTGGCTGCAGCACAAAACACTCACAAGTGTTTCCCCAATCTCACACACACTCAACCCTAGAAACCCCAAGAGTGCTCAAGAACACATATGGCACCCATAAACCCTCCAAGAGAATTTCTCTCAATTCTCTCCCTCAAAAAATCTCTCAATGCTTAGAGGAGTGGTGTAATTCGAGTTATGGGAGGGGGCCTCCTTAAATAAGCACAAAAAGACCAAAATATAGGAAAGTGGGTGAAAATAGGAAAGTCCTTGGAGTGCCCTTCAAGGATCCGCGAATTCTCACTTGGGCCACATGGATTTGGGCCTCCTCTAAGGGCCCATGAGCTAGGTCCGTGCACCCCTTGTGGCCCAAGCTCATTAGCACACCCAATTGCTCCAAATTGCTCAATTAAGCCCAAAATGGCTCCCCCAAGGCCTAATCCGAATTACCCTTGACCCATTGCCATTCCTTGAGCTCATTGCAACCCATTTAGCCCAACTTTACCTCAATGTAGCCCAATCACTTCAAACAAGCTCCCTTTAAGCATAACACATTGCAAATGCTCCAATTAGATCAAACCGGGCTCAATTATGGCCCTTCGAGCAAAACCGATTTCCTTTGCAACTTGAGCATCAATATCACTCTAATATGGTGTAACATAGGTTCCGGTATCACCCTGCGGTCATCCGATCACCCGGAGTAGCTCAACTCATCAATCGCTCAAAAACTAGCTCAAACAAGCTCAGAATCACTTGTTTATGGTGTTTTTGGATACTTCACTTCTTCGCTGTGTCTTCTTCATTTCCTCATCATTCCGATATCCCGGAGTCATGCAAAGTCAATATACAAGGTACACCAATAATATGCACACTCATTTAGGCTTGCCAACAATGATAACACCTCATTATTTCAATGGGAACAACATTAGGTTCCTGTTTAATCATGGAAGACGTTTTCTGTTTTTCATTTTCTATTTTCACAAGGTCATCAATTCGGGAAATATTTCTCTGAGACTAGTTTTGGTTGGGGAACATAATGTTTAGAAATTTAGACCATATATTTACTGAATAAAAATAAAAATAAAAATGTAAAAGCAGAATCCATATTATTGCCCTGAAATCCTAACAGCTTGACCTTTTACAGTACAAGAGTTTTACTATGCCTTTAATTATTCTGTATAAATGATCACTTTCATGAACATAAGTGAGAAATATATATATATATATATATATTCTTTTCATTACTAATTCATGTATTAATATGTACCATACTCTACTATGGAAATAGAGAGAAAAATACAATAAAATGAAATTGAAATGGGTTTGTTTTGTGATTCTTTTCTGTACTAAGTTTCTTGTGATTAATACATAATGTATACAAAAGGGAGATATCATGAGGTAGGTAAAGTCCTCAAAAGAGGAAAAGCACCAAAAGATGGATTGATCAAAAGGAAAAGTATTTGAGAGAGGACTGCACAAGTCATCCTGCTCTGCCACGTGGAAGCTTTTATTCACATGCATTAAAGCTGGGCCCCACATGGGAAGATGCCGTGGACCATCTATTATCTTATTATTATTATTATTATTATTATTATTATTATTATTATTATTTCTTTGAGAACATTTAACTTTTTATCAGCCTGTATATTAATATTAGCTTGTATTAATTGGCCTCTAAACTGAGTTGCTTCCAATTCTACTGGCCGTCACTGAACTCGGAAAAAATGAAAAAAAAAAAGTTATTTTGGATTAATTCCAATTTTAACTGGTATCAATTAAGTGAGCATAGAAAAATGATGAGAAAGAGGCTTATCAATTTTTATGTAATTTTATGCTCTACGGACTTTCATTCATAGGCTCTAAATATTTAAAACAGTTATAGCGGTCTAAATCTCTTGATAGTTTGCAGCATCGATTAGAACCAATATAATAACGAAATTGTATGAAAGATTACATGACCTCTTAATTTCTTACGCTCATCAGCCCGAATAGTTTAGCCCTCACTTTTTTTTTTGTTCAAATAAAATGATTTCGTTTAGGTTGGTACACTGGGTAATTACCTGCTATAGCACACTAGATTCAACCGACCGTTAAGTGATTTTTGTACATTGAAATGTAGGTTAAAGTGTTTATAGTTTACCACGGTAACACCTCAAAGTGATATCGTTTTGTTTATAATATTCTCATAAAATATGATGTTACCATGTTACAAGAAGTTCCCTCTTTTTTAATAAAACGACGTTGTTTTGCAGACAAGTGTCCGGTATAGAATACTAGATTCATCGAGGCCCTAAATATATTATCATATTTTATTACCAAATCACCGCACCTAGTGAAACCGTACTTCAAAAGGGTTTACCCTTGCACTAAGCTTTTATATTTCGTTACTAGTTTTAGACCCATTATAGACTTTCATAGGTGTGTGTGTGTGAATATGCAATAGTATAATGCTTAATCCTAACCCAATGATCAAACGCGATAAAAAAGAGTAATTTTATTTGTATATTTTTTCCACACTCCCCACAAAACATTGGTATGAGAAAGTTTAAGGTATTTTTACGAACAATATAAATAGAAATGATATATATATATATATAAGAAATAGTTCTAGCGCGAGGCCACTATGTGAACGGAACATTCTTCAACTACAACGCCGCCGAAATTCGTTGTGTACAGTTATGAACGTTGGCTCCCATTTTTTATTTTTTCTTTTTTCTAGGGTTCCCTTAGTCATATGGGAGAGTTGGCAATGCAGCCAATGGGTTGTGGCCACGTGGGCTCAAATTCCGAGAAAGGACAAGGCAGAAGCATGGGATCATTCTTATTAATGTGGAGGAATTTGAGAGCTTGGCGGTGAAGGTGGAAAGAATATATGATGAAGATGATGATGATGAGTATAAAAAGATGGTGAGAAAAGAAAAGAGAGAAACATAAGGAAAAAGATAAAGTAGGGCTTCTCTTTTTGTTCTCTCTCTCTCTCTTTGTTTATAACTCCCCCCCAACCCCATCCTTCCACCCTCTTCCCGTCATCATCTTCTTTTGTCTTTGGAGTTATAGGTCTCTCTCTCTCTCTCTCTCTCTCAGATTTTGATTTGTTTGTTCATTTCTTTTCTTTCTGTGTGTAGTGATACTTGATATGGGTAAATTAAATAGAGGGTTTGTTGTTGTGTTATGCAGTTCTTTTGCAAAGAGAAGGGTGCTGGGAAAGCAGTCACCACTCCCCCATTTTGTTCCCTTAATTGGTTTTAGGGGATTAGACCACAGAGGGAACCTCCAAATTCGTCAAGAACATATTTATGTCTCCGGTTTCGTTGCCCCCTGGTTTTCGGTTCCATCCGACGGACGAGGAACTCGTGGCCTACTACCTCAAGAGAAAAATCAACGGTCGTAAGATCGATCTTGAGATCATCCCGGAAGTCGATCTCTACAAGTGTGAGCCATGGGATTTACCAGGTATTTTATCTTTTATATCTTTATTCTTATCTTCGTTAATTGCATGAGCGCCTAAATTAGTCACTATATATAATTTCAAATTTTATTAGCAGTCTGTTCATGTTTATCTTATGTTTAGCGATAGCGAGAACAATAATTCCAATAAAATCTAGTGACTTTGGGAATATGTATTAACATAACATAAAAACAAGAAAACAAAAAGCAAATGAATGAGGGATTTTCTGATTGCATTAAAAAGACCAATAAATATATATATATATATATATATGCATCAACTTTATTCTTCGTAAACTTCAGGGGAGGAATAATCCCAAATGCCCTCTTTGATTTCTTGCTGGACACGGAATAGGGCTTTAGTAGGCCACTGTCCCACCATCTTTAGGGTTCACGTTGTGAATGAAAAAAAAAAGAAAGACTGAACAAGTCAAAAAGAACATGCAAAAAGACCAGAAAATATAGAACAAATTATATTTATTTTATTTTCTTTATCAACTTATGATTCGAAAATTCACCAGTCCTTTATTTCTTCATTTGATTAACTTTTTTTCTTTCTCTAACATTTGTTTTTTCTTTTTAGATAGATTCTGCTTCGTTTGGATTATTTTTCTGTTTAAAATATAAACAATAACACCGCAAAACAAAGCCTTACTTGTTGAGGAGGGCTCCGTAGATATGAGGAAAACAAAGGCTTCATTCTTCTTTATTTTTTTCCCCACTAAAATAAAAAAAAAGATTAAATGAAATAAATTTGCCAAGGATTTTGCTGAACTCTTAGCTGAATAACATGGAGGAAAATTATGAGTTCTGTCACAAAATGGGAGAAATAATGGGACATTTTCAAAAAAAATTAAGTTGTATACAACACAATTCACATCTAAATTGTGTAACAAGCGTACAAGTGAAACCATCGCAGGAAAATCGTTGCTGCCAAGCAAAGACCTCGAATGGTACTTCTTCAGCCCTCGAGATCGAAAATACCCGAACGGGTCGAGGACCAACCGCGCAACGAAAGCCGGATACTGGAAAGCCACGGGGAAGGATCGAAAAGTGAACTCGCAGGCGCGCGCGGTGGGGATGAAGAAAACCCTAGTTTACTATCGAGGGAGAGCACCGCATGGATCTCGAACGGATTGGGTCATGCATGAATACCGACTGGACGAGCGAGAATGCGATCCCACGACCACTTCAGGACTGCAGGTAATCAGAGTCCGTCCACCTTGCTTCTTGAATTTAATTCTCACGCATTGCGTGTTGTTATACTTTTATTTCATTCCTTGAATATAGTAACCCACATATGTACGAGTATTCATGTTCTTCTCATTAATACGAGTGTATATATATATATATATATCGTTGACGAATAAAAACCTTTACATAGAATCCTTGAAAAATTTGCAGGATGCATATGCGTTATGCCGTGTGTTTAAGAAGAGTATAGCTCCGGCAGCCCCGAAAATAGTAGGAGGGTACGCTAACACGATTACTAACAACCAAATGTCGAGTCATGATCAGTATTCTTCTAGCATCGAACTATACTCATCCGATCAGGGGAGATGCGACGATTGGGAGAGCTCGGATATTTATTCCACTCATAACCCGTTGGATGGATCTGGTTCATCCACTCTTAATATCGAGGGATCCCCTAATAACAGTTATGCAACAGGGTCAGAGGGACAATCTTGGATGCAGTTCTTGTCAGATGAGGCCTTCAGAAGCATTTCAAGTGCTCCCCCGCTCCCAAATCGTGGAATTCCGACTTCATATGCTCCGTCTAAGGTTAGAGGCCTCTTTTTCTTCCTCTCGTGCCTTCTTTTAGGTGTGGAAAATAAATTTTATGAGAGAATAAAATTATAAGCAAGAAAAACACAAACACGGCATATGCCTCGGTAAAATCGTTCACAGAGAAAAATTCAAAGGGGTAAAATTGAAGCGACAAAAAAAAAAAATTCAGACGGGAAATGGAAGAAAGCTCTCACCGTAAAATCACGACTGAACACATGGATGTTATTCCTCGCCAATGTAAATATATCGACAGACCCATTCTTTGTCACACCTAGACCCAGTAAACGGGTAAGGTAACGTCTAAAAATGACCTCGTCCCTTCATAGTTGACAAACTTTATATGCCCTTTACCCGAATTTTGCTTACACCCATGCATGCTTATACAAACGGACATAAGCATTTTACTAGGTCCATCCCCAAACCTCGAGCAAGCGTGAATTTACCCTTATATTTATATACATTCCAACCAGGTTGACATAGCGCTGGAGTGTGCGAGAATGCAGCATCGGTTCTCAGTTCCGCCGGTAGAGGTGGAGGCCGTCCCCCAAACTGGCCTCACCAGCCATTCGACGATGCTGCAGCCGACGAGCTCCATCCATCATCAACGAGCTGCAACGAACGAAACCGACATTTTGCAAGAAATTCTGTCCGTTGCCCAGGCTTCTCGGGAGCTGATAAATCAGCCGAACGCGGTGTGGGACAGAAACTACGCTCCGACTGACGACGAGTTTTCCTTCATGCCCGCAGAGGAAACTCTTCATTATAATCAAGTTAGTGACTGTGGCCATGGCTGGTAGCTCATCGAGATTTATAGACAATACCATGGGATATCGATCGGAACAGCATTCCGATAGAGATTCGAGATCATGGTGATGATGAAGAGTTGAAGAATAACAGCATGGTGGAGAGCTTGAGATGGGTTGGGATGTCTAGTAAGGATTTCGAAAGGGTATGAATGCATTTTCTTCTCTTTCTCAATTTATGTTATAAATTTTCATTATTACTATATACATATAAAAAGAATCGATCAGCAATCAAAACAGCGTAGATTTTGGTGATAAAAGCATGGACAGACTTCCTTATAATACTGTAGAATTCGGACTAAATTTTACAAATACTGTATCCGCTACTAAAATTTGAGTTTTATCCAATTACTTCAAAATGATTGAAAGTTTTCAAGCCCCACCTACTTTTGAGAGGAACTCATTTTACAAATATTGTATCCGGTACTAAAATTTGAGTTTTATCCAATTACTTCAAAATGATTGAAAGTTTTCAAGCCCCACCTACTTTTGAGAGGAACTCAACTTTAGTTTCTACTACTATACGAGTAAAACTTTAAAACCAATTGGCGGAAATCCATTTATACGGTCTTATACGAGTCCTACATGAGCTTGCATGGTGATTTGAATTTTACGTTTGTATAGATCATTTTCTTTTTCCTTCATAATTTTGCTAGAGGTTTGTGGAAGAAGATTACAAGCCCGTTCCAATCGAACAAAACGTTGCAAGTTTTCGGAGTGGGGAAGATGCTGAACTTCAAGGTAATCTTAATACATTAGTCTGCTCCCAATTTTCGACCAGTTTCGAGTTATTGTTCTTCCAGTATTTTTAAACTTGTAATTAACTAAGTTGCAGGGGGAACTGATCATCATTTTGATATCTTCAAAGATTTCGATGACAACGAGCTCCAAGACTTCACAAACGCACTCGAAGGATTCGTCAACGATGATGCTCCCCATAACAAGGGCGACCTCCTAACCTTAGGGGAGGGCGACATCGATGGCTTTCCGAACAATGGCAGCTTGGAAGTCGTTGAGAGAACCGAAGTTAATCAGGGCATGTTCATTTCGAGTCACCAGGTAGCGGACACATTCTTTCACTGCATAGCCCCTTCGAAGATCGTGACGGTTCATCTAAAACCCGCGATGGCGACCGCAACGAGACCGATGAAGGCTCCGTTCTCCACCAAGTTGATGGGGAAATCAGCCACCGCTGTCATCAGCTGGGTTGCGGTCTTGTTGACGTATTGCATGTATTTTGGGTGCAATTTGGAAAATGGGCAGAAATGGGCTATCAAGGGAAGAAAATGCAGTGATTATAAGGAGAAAATCAACAAGGTTTGGGTTTCTAGCATTAGAGGGAATTGCATTTCTTGTGTGTTTCTAAACAGGATGTGGATTTTCCTCTCACTTGCTTTGGCTTTCTGCACCATTTGGGGACACCACTTCATACCTTCCTCTTGACTTACTCCTAGGCATAACTATGGCCTTCTTCCTTCTTACTCAACAATTGTACCTTAGTGTGTGTATATATATACACACACACACACTTGTGTCTTATAATAATCACATTGTTTGACAACTAACAGTAAATAAAAATGTAATTTCTTTTTCCACTTTACTTATTTTTGAGAGGAGGAATTGTCACATTTGTCCTAGTGTTCGAGTTGTCATTCTTTCCTCTTTTCTTTTAAAAGTAGGAAAGCAAGATTGTGTAATCAAATGTGTATATCAACCCTTTAAGGTTGTATCGACTTTATGCAGACCTTCTGCATTTGGATCACAAAGTCAACCATGTTTGAAGGTGCAGGATATGGGAGATTGGAGAAATTAAATGTAGTAATGGTTCATGTAATTGTGTAAATTGGGGGATACTAGGTTGGGCAAACAAGCTAGGCGAAAAGTAAAACCTCGAACGGTATCACGAACAAGCTTATCCTGGTTCATCCCAATGTAGGGTTACATTCAGCAAAGAGAAATTCTCACCAATATTATTATTAGGGCTTCGCTGAAAACCTTGTACGTTCTCTCCAACTCCACGCGCGTAGTTGGTTTCGCTAAACAAAAATTTTGTGGAAAGAAATGAAGTGAGAAGCCTTGTGCATCAAATCGTTTATGTCGTGCAAATTGTGTCCATGAACGTGGTTGAATGCATTGTTACCATTTGTAGTTTCAATCCTTAATATTCATTTGAAAGTATACACATCTAATTGCAAAAACCTATTAGAATTCATAAACCATGCGTACAATAAATATCTAAATCCTCTCCTTTTATGCCAGGAAATGAACAATTTGTTCCACCATTCAATGAATGTCACGTATTCTGAACATAATATCCGCCATTTTCATTTTAAATTTTAAAAATTCTTTCCCTGTCATTAGGCAAGAGATACATAGTTGAAATTGTATTGAGTCTAGATGGAAAGCATAAAATCCATGTCATAATAAGGCAATTCTCTTAATACAATTAAGTACAGACACCCTTTCACACTAAATGGATTTGGAAGGATATTTTGATCCTTATTGAACAACAACAGTTTGTAAAGTAATAAATTGCTGGGTTCTACCTACATTACTAAATACAAAATAAATGTAACAAAAAAATAATTCTTGAAACTAAAATTTATAAAGCCCAACAGTACTATGGCTGTGGGATGATGAAGCATCTAACTCAGTAGTAGTCCATTTCTTCCACTGAAATTATGTATCATAATAAAACAATAACAACAATATTATTAATTTAATCACTTGATCTAAAATCGAGCTTGCCCTTATGTTTCAACACCCTGGCAATGACAAGCAAATCATTGTTCACTCAGGCAAAAGTAGTTTTTGTTTTTGTTTTTTTGCTAGGCGATTAAAATTATTTAGTTTCTTTGAAATTATTTTATTATATTTAAATATGAAATAGTAATGTCATATTATTTATGCCTAATATTAAAACAAATTATGTTCTATTACCTTTACTTGAGATAAATCTTGAAGCCCCCCCCCCCCCTTTTTTTTTTTTTTTTTTTTCATATTCCTACCTTGAACTTTTACCTTTACTTGATATAAATCTTGAACTTTTATTTTTTGGCCAAATTATATTTTATACCGTGACCTTTGATAGAAGTTGCAAATCTAACCCAACCTTTACTATTGATTGATTAAATCCCAACCTTTTTAATGGGTGCAATTTTAGCATACAACATTTTTCTTCACAATTCCCCCCAAAAATTTGTAAAAAATAAAATGTCTGAAGAATGCTTTTTTTTTTTTAAATAATAGGTAAAATTTGTAATGGGAAAAAAATTCTAACATATTATCCTCCTTTATTTGAAAATAATTTGTACCAGAAAAAAACTTGACCTTTCATAGTAAAATTCATGACTAATACTTAAAGTAAAAAAATTTATTTTAATTTATGTGTGATTATCCTTGTGATAACTAGAGCATTCAAAGTTATTGTAGTTCAAATTTATAAAAAGTAAAAGGTTTAAAGAAGAAGAATGTTGGAGAAAATATTTGTAAAAAGAGAACTTGACCTATTATAAACATTCTTTCACCATAAAAATTTGTAAGAAAAAATTATTTGAAGAATTTTATAATAAAAGAATGTTTGTCAAAAAAAATCGTTATAAATATAGGTTATATTTGAAAAATAATTAAGAGTAGGCTAGAATTGCACCCTTTTAAATAGATTGGGATATAATTAGCTAATACTAAAGGTTGAATGAGATTTGTAACTTTTATTAGAGTTCAAGTTATAAAATACAATTTGACATTTGCCTTGTCATTCCTACTCTCGTGGGTGAAGCAATTTTAGCCCTCTCTTTAGTTTTCATTCCTTTTTTTTTTTTTTTTTTCGCTCTCTGCTCTATTGGTGGCTTACATGAACATATAATTAGTGAAATAAATCCTCCTTAAAGAAAATAGTTCTGTAATTTTCATCCATCGGGTGAGGTTCATCCTATTTTCGATTTTAGGTAAAATAATAAAGTAGTGTTAAGTGCATTGAAAAAAATATAATTGGTGGAGTAATCTTCATATAAAGGTTAAAGTCTTAATTAGGTCACCTCTTTTGACGTTGCAACGCATCTTCCACTGTTTATCTCTCTAGAAATAAAGAAGAAGAAGAACACAGCACGAGTTGGCTACAGTTCTCTGTATTCCATGGGAAACTAAATTCATAAATGAAATGCAAAAATTGGAACTTTATCATACGATGAAGATCTTTCCCTCAATGGGTAAAACAATTGTTGTTTCAGTGATTTTGATGATGATGATGATGTTATTGTTTCCAGTTGGGTACACGGCGGATTTGGGTTCCGACACGGCGGCGCTCCTGGCTCTCCGGTCGGCGGTCGGAGGCCAGTCCCTCCCGTGGGACCTCACCCAGTCAACACCGTGTGCGTGGCGAGGCGTGCTGTGCCAACTTGGCCGAGTCACCGAGCTGCGCCTCCCGGGAGTGGGGCTCTCCGGCGAGCTCCCCGCAACCGGAGTCATCGGGAACCTCACCAGCCTCCGCACCCTGAGCCTCCGCTTCAACGCCCTCTTCGGTCGGGTCCCCTACATCGCCTCGTGCACCGAGCTCCGCAGCCTCTTCCTGCAGGGCAACATGTTCTCCGGTGAAATCCCGCCGGAGATCTTCGGGCTACAATCCCTCGTACGCCTCAATCTCGCCGGAAACAGGCTCTCCGGCCGGATCCCACCTGGGCTTGGAAACCTCACCCGGCTTGGGACCCTGCTCTTGGAGGACAACCGTCTCACCGGCACTATTCCTCCGGACCTCAATCTCCGAAGTCTCGTTGAGTTCAACGTCTCGTCCAATCGGCTCAATGGATCGGTCCCTTTGGGCCTCTCGCGGTTCCCGGCGAGCTCGTTCTCGGGGAATTCGCTCTGCGGAGGCCCCCTCATACAATGCCCCGACAACGACGATGGTATCAATGGTAACAGTACTAGTAAGAAATTATCCGGCGGAGCCATCGCCGGAATTGTGATTGGTTGCGTTGCAGGGCTCCTCATAACTGTCACCATTTTGATATTGTTGCTGAAAAGGAAGAAGATTTCTGTGGAAACAAGTTATCCGGATGCCGAGGCGGTGGCGCCTGTGAAACAGGACGTGCCCCAGACTCCCGGCGGAGGCGAAGGAGATGGTAAGAGTAGGAGTTTGGTGTTTTTCGGGAATGCACCGAAGGTGTTTGATGTGGAGTCTCTGTTGACGGCTTCGGCCGAGGTCTTGGGTAAGGGGGTGTTTGGGACGGCGTATAAGGCCGGCCTTGAAATGGGGACTTGTGTAGCGGTGAAGAGATTGAGGGATGTGGGGATAAGGGAGAGGGAATTCAGGGAGAAGGTTGAGTTTGTAGGAGGAATGGATCATGAGAATTTGGTGCCCCTCAGGGCTTACTATTACAGTGGGCATGAGAAGCTCCTTGTTTCTGATTACATGCCAATGGGAAGCTTATCCGCACTTTTGCACGGTAAATGGAAACATTACCTTTCTTCATCTCTGCCTTCTTCTATGTTTCTCTTTTGTGTTCTTGTTCTTTTTCATCATGTTGTTGATTATGCTTTAATTTTGCATAATTTGTTTTGGGTGCTAAAGTGTGTTTATTTCTTGTTGGTTTACATTCGATTCGTCGAATAGAGTGGAGTTACGGTCTCCATCTTCTTTGACTTTAATGTTGTTTTGTTGATGAATTGATCTGCCTATTCTTTTTGATAACTAGAGAGAATTACTAGCATTCTTTCAGGATTTTCAGTGCTGCATTTGTTTTAAACATAATAGTGCAAGGTTTTTTTTTTTTTTTTGGGTGTATTTATGTTGTTTCCCACGAACAAATGTACTAGTTAAATCTAATTGCTGTCATCTCATTCGATGTTCAATATTCAGGGAACAAAGGGGGTGGTAGGACTCCATTAAATTGGGAAACCAGGTCCGGCATCGCCCTCGGCGCCGCACGGGGGATCGCTTACCTCCACTCTCGGACACCCACGTTCTCCCATGGAAACATCACTTCCTCAAACATCCTCCTCACCAATTCATACGAGGCCCGCATCTCCGATTTCAGCTTAGCCAGTATCGTGGGCATCGCAGCTGCTGCCTCCGCACCCAACTGCGTCTCTAGCTATCGCGCACCAGAAATAACTGATATGCGTAAAGTGTCCCAGAAAGCGGATGTATTCAGCTTTGGAGTTTTACTCTTGGAGTTGCTTACCGGGAAGGCTCCGGGCGATGAGGATGGGATAGACCTTCCCTTATGGGTGCAGTCTGTGGTCCGGGAGGGGTGGACGTCAGAGGTCTTCGATTTCAAGCTTCTACGGTACCAAAATGTGGAGGAAGAGATGGTGGAGCTCTTGCAGCTCGCGGTCGATTGCACTGTCCAGCACCCGCTTAAGCGGCCCTCGATGGCTGAGGCGACTGAACAAATTAAGAAAATATGTTTTTCTAGCTCACGGAAGATGGGAGAGCTCACGAATGATGAGTAGCCCAGCCCCCTCCTGTTTTGGATTGAAATCGAGATATACCGATACCGATTGTTTTTAAATTCTTTGGGTGGTTCATTCTCTTGCATTAAGAGGCGAATGCGCATAGTGTGTTCTTTGTTTTTGCATCATTCTTTCACATAGCAGCAGATTTCTGTTACTCCTCTGATCCTCATATTCATGATGTTCTTCGGGGCGAAATTTCAGTCGATGTTCTCTCGGTTGTGAAGAGAGAGCTATGAATAAATTGTTGAAGTGCTCTTGGGTGGATTGTTCTCCTTGTACTCACCATTGCTGTGTTTTCCTTAATCCCTTGCTTGGATTTGGTGTTCATGGATGTGGAAGGTGAAATGTGTGCAGTGCTTCTGTAGGCCTTCATGTAGCTGTTATATAGTAAATGATAAGTGAAGCAATGTTTTTTTTTTTTTTTTCTTTTTTTCCCCCCAATCTGTGTGAACAAAAGGTAATATGAAGTGTGTAAATTCTCAAAATTTACCTTTAAAAGTTCTAGCCAAATTCCATTCCCCACCCTGGGAAGTTTCAATTGTTACATTTTATTAGTTAAACTTAAAAATTATGCTCAATGTACCTCTTATTGTCAATTATTTGTGATTTCTCATTGTAGTCAATTATTGATGACTTTTCATTGATTTACAACTTTGTTGGGTTCTTTCTTCCCTCCTACTTCTTTTCTCTCTTCCTGTCTCTTTGGGCCATAAAATGAACAAAAAGTTGTAAGGATTAATAAAAAAATTATTAATAAAGGGTACATTGAGCAGAATTTTAAAGTTTAGGGAGGTAAATGCAATAATTAAAACTCTAGGGGGAAATCGAGGTTTCTGGGCAATTTCAAGGGGTATTCGTGTAATTTTCCCATGAGGCCTGGTCGTGCTAAATCGGTCCAGAATACTGCGCGTTTAGGCCCGGTCCAGTGCAACAAGTGCCGGCCCAAGCGATCATTTTGAAAAAATAGACTTATTTTAATTCTAATTTGATAAATCGTGATCTTATTTTCGTAATTTTCTTTAAAAGTTGAATCAAAACCTTCATTCGTTGTAATCGTTTGTGATTTAGAAAGCCATGGGGCTTAGTCAATTTACTGTGTACCACAATATGTAAATTAACTACTGTCACACTTTAAAATCATATCGTTTTGCTAAAAATAGAGAGAAGCTCAATTTTACAAATTGAATGAACATAATAAAAAAAATGAAGATATTACTAATATTTATTAGTTATGTATTTGATTCTCATTTATATTACCAACTATCAAGATATCTAAATAATTATAACTATTTTAATTATTTAGATCTAATGGATTAGAGGTTTATATATCATGAAATTCACACCTTCTTATTAATTTTTGCAAAGACGGTATCGTCTTTGATAATTTACCTATTGCGGCACGGTACAAACACTGTTTCTCTTTCCCTTCTACTATAATTAGTTTTTTTTTCAAGAAATTAAACATAAAGTCTAATAATTGCTGCAATATATTTTCCATCACTGCTAACAATGGGATCAGATCACAGAAAATCTTCAAGATATGATACAAATAAAATCCTTGATTTTCGTTTATCATCTTTTATTTTTTTTTTAATATGAAAAGTTCTTGTTTTTGCCTATAAATAAATCTGTTTTTCTTTCTTTCTCGTCACACGCATCCCTCACTCCAAATTTCTCTTCTCCTCCCAAACCCTAGTTTCACTTCTTTGGGGTTCATTATTTTTGGCATTATATACAGATTTCTCAGATATCTCTTGATATTTTGATGCCTTGATGTTTTGAGATTTGGTCTCTGATTTTTGTTTTGTGGCATTTGGTAGCTCGGTGATGATGGATTTTGCTTTAACCACACCGAATAAGGACCACCAAAATTGTTCTAATGTGGAAACTCTGGCCTTGTGACTGAGAGCTACCAATGCACCCTTTCATTTCATTATATGTCATCTTGTTATTTCTTTGATTGATGATTTTCAAATGGGTTTTGGGTGAGGGTGGGATGAGAATGGGATTAAATCACAAAGTTGTTCTCTTCAAGATTAAATAACAGATGAATGTGAACGGGAAGGGAATAGTCGGTATGGGGAATGCCAGTGCAGTGGCCATTCCGTTATCCTTTTTGTTACTAAATAATAAAATCTCATCCTCATTCTTATTCCATAGCATCTAGTTAAGAAGGCGTTTGATGCCGAATGTAAAGTTTTAATCCATTTTTTTACGAGGGCTTAGTGGACATGGAAATAAGAATGTTGATTCTCTTTCTCTTGTTTGTTAAGAAAAAAGCTAATAGAATGTTACTCCGTTTTGAAGAAAATCATTCCCATTCTCATTTCATTTACCATCCAAAAACAACATTATTACCTTTATATCAAACCAGGGAATCATCTTTGAGTAATAGTACTTCTCCTAGAGAAGGCAATCCAGAACAAATCCAACTACTCTATGGGGGAATGACTCACATACATAAGTGGGTTTCACTTATTACATGTGGGTGATGGTTGTTTGGGGTTCATCCTTTTTGAGATGAACAGATTAGAACAATACTATGGAAACAAAGAATTTCACAATAAAGCGATAAAAGGACTTGTGTCACAAATTCATGAGAGCATACATTGTCATTTATCGAAACACCCTGCACTAAGTTTATGCCACGTGAGCCTCTTTGAATTATATTGTAAATCCTTCGTGTTCATAGAATTATTCATAAGGTTCAAATCTTTTTGATTATTACTAGGTTGATTCTTAATAATGTTCTTTAAATCTTCATTAGTGTAAAAAAATAAATGGTTATACCTTATCATCATTGGACTAATTAAATTAATTTACTGCCCCGACTTTCGTGAGAAAATTATAAATAGATGTAGGATTCATAATCATTATACATGTAATGTATTGAATAAGGAAAAGTGGTATATAATTCGTTGGGTTTGAAATTCTACATCATTACGTACGCACGTACATAATATTTTTGGTCTCCGACAGTTTCAGTTTTCAGGTGATCCGATCGCATAGCCTAATCATCCTCCCGATTCCAAAGGGTTACCCCTCGTTTAACTTTCTTTTCTTTTCTATAAGGGACAAACGTAGGCATAAATTAAACGGTTACCTCCAAATCCAATTAAATCCCATTTACAGGAGCAACTATCTTCAAAAAAGCCTCTCTCTTTAACTTGTTTCACATTCCACATACCGTAAGCCAAAACCTAGAACGAGGAATAGAAGCCATGGCGGACGGTGAAGCACGAGACAAGGCACAGCAGGAGCGCATCTTCAAGCGGTTCGATGCCAACGGCGATGGGAAGATCTCTTCGTCGGAGTTGGGGGATGCCTTGAATCAACTCGGCTCCGTGTCGCCCGATGAAGTGAAGTGCATGATGGCCGCAATCGACACCGACGGCGATGGCTTCATCTCCTTCAAGGAGTTCTCAGATTTCCATGATGCCAACCGCGGCTTGATGAAGGATATTGCCAAAGTATTTTAACGTAGTCTCCACCAACTATGTCCATGTGTGTGTGTTTTTGTATTGATTTGGACTCGACCTTTTTTTATTTTATTTTTATTCTCATAATAGAAGAATTTCTTGTGTAGTTCTTCTATCCGTTGTCATCTCTATGCACGTTTATCTTCATATGCGGTGTTTTAACTCCAATATGTTTGTTGTGTTGAATGGAAGGACACATGATTCGACGAAAATCATCCTATTCTATACTTAGTGGCATGCATGGGATGGGATAAAAATCGTTCCATGCTGTTGTCACACTAATTAATCTCTCATTTCTTGCAAGATTATTAATCTCATAAAAGATACGAGATGATTAAATGAACCTGTTACGTTTTTTTTATAGCTACAAATATAGAGCAACGAGACTGATGCCAAAAACGCATACCAAACTGGTTTTTTTTTTTTTCCTTGTCGCACCAATTGTTCCCCTAAAGCATCCTGAGGTGAGTCGACAACTTTCTCTACTATACTTTTGTCTATTTGCAAATACCTTTATAATAATTTCGTAAAGGGCTTTGTTGAGTACATCGAACAATAAATACTCAAAATAAGGTACCTATATGCACAAAGAGGATGAATCTCTCAAACACCGCATGAGATTTTCCTTCTTGGAAGTATACCCACAAGACTTATGGGTGTAAAATCATAAATGCTGACTGATTCTTTCTTCTTGATCGACGAGGATCAGAGTTGTATAGAGGCCAGTGATGAAATCCTCCCTACCATGAACATTTGGGGTAATGTCCTTTTCAAGAACCCTCCAATTGGGCAGACTAAAGGCTATTGTGAACCCATATGGGCCGGCAGCTTTATTCTTTCAAAGACTATAAATATTAATATTAAAATAAATATAATAATAATATTAAAAAATTCCTACTTAATTTACAATTTTAACCCTCGTTTATTGTGAAAATGTTGTTTTTAGGTTCTATGAAAATGTAATTTATAGGCTTTTGGAGGTTGTCCAACTATATTCGAACTTTTTTTTTTTGAGTGTAATTTTGAGAATTGTACTCAAAAAATACGATTTATGAATTTTTATGACTGACTTTCGTATTATCGGGTGTCAAAATTATTGAGTAGAAATCGTATTTTAATTATGCGATTTTAAAAAGTTATGATAATTTTAGAAAACTCTAAATACGAAGAGTATGTCTAAAAATCATTTTACTTAGTTGACTATATTCGAGCCCTAAAATTATTTCATTTTAATAAAATATTTTTAAAAAATAATTCTATTTCTTTATTTTTTTGTACGGACAGGGTTTAGGGGACACAGACGCCAAGGAACCCTAAATTTGAGAACAACAGCACCAGCTGAGCCCAATCTCCGCCGTCAACCGCCGTCCTGCGGTCGCTGATCGCCGATTCCGACTTCCTCATCGCCGGTGAGCTTTCATTCATTTCTTTAACTTTTACTCTTTCTTCTCCTCGTCATCCCTGTGAGTGTAGTCTCACTGTCTCTCTGTTCATCTCTTGCTTTTTGGTCGAATTCATGTCTTCCAAATTTATTTTTAATATTAACTCAACTTTTTCTTTGTGTGAACTATCTTTTATACGCTGATTATTTTCTAATGGGTGTCTGGAATTCTTCTTTCTTTCTGTAGTAATTTATGTATATGAGTTGGTCCATTTCTTCTAATATAGGTTATATAGGAATCGATGGCGGCTACTTGGGAAATAACAGCGACTGAGTTCTTGCACGTAAGTTTTTTTTTCTTTTTTAATTTTTTTTAATCAATAGTTATGGATTCATGGGGTGATTTCTTCACTGAACCTTACATTTTGTGTAAGCTATCAATTCTGCTTTCTCTTGATGGATTTGTACAGGGTTCCCGTAGGCAAAAGATTTTCTTGCAAAGACACAGTCCTAGTCAGAGAAGAAGCCATTTGCTTTGGGGTACAGTTCGCACTCGAGGTCGAAAATATGGGGTGGTGGTACCAAACAGAGATGCTCTTCCATTGAGGTGTTCTACTCAACCAAAACCCAGAGCTTTGGTTTCTTCTGAGGGTTTAAGCACCTCAGTAAGTGAAGAAACATCAAAACAGTCTGGGGAATCCACTGAACATATCTTACATTTTTACCGCATCCCATTGATCCAGGAGAGTGCTACTGCTGAGCTTCTGAAATCCGTTCAGACCAAAATTTCAAATCAGATTGTTGGTTTAAAAACTGAACAGTGTTTTAATATTGGCTTAAACTCGGAGCTTTCAAGTGAGAAGCTTTTAGTCCTTAAATGGCTCCTTCAAGAAACTTATGAGCCTGAAAATTTGGGGACTCAGAGCTTTCTTCGAGAGGAGAACTTTGACAGCATCTACACGGTGATTATTGAGGTTGGGCCTCGGTTATCTTTTACTACTGCATGGTCTGCCAATGCTGTATCAATTTGCCAAGCATGTGGCTTGAGAGAGGTCACCCGCATGGAACGGTCAAGGAGGTATGTTTTATATGTTAGGGCAGGGAGTGGTGCATTGCATGATCATCAAATTTTTGATTTTGCTGCAATGGTCCATGATAGGATGACTGAATGTGTTTATACCCAAAAATTAAAATCCTTTGAGACTAGTATAGTTCCAGAAGAAGTTAAAAGCATACCAGTAATGGAGATTGGGCGCAAGGCATTGGAGGAAATTAATGAAAAGATGGGTTTAGCATTTGATGAGCAAGATATTCAGTACTACACTAGGCTCTTCAGGGATGAGATCAAGCGGGATCCAACGACCGTTGAATTATTTGATATTGCACAATCTAACAGTGAGCACAGCAGGCACTGCTTCTTTACAGGTAAAATTGTTATCGATGGGCAACCCATGAATAGGACACTGATGCAGATTGTGAAGAGCACGTTGCAGGCTAATCCAAACAACTCTGTCATTGGCTTCAAGGACAACTCAAGTGCAATCAAAGGATTTGCTGTTAAGCAGCTGAGGCCTGTTCAGCCTGGTAGAGCATGTCAATTGGATACCTCTGCTCGTGATCTTGATATTTTATTCACTGCAGAGACTCACAATTTTCCATGTGCGGTTGCACCCTACCCGGGTGCAGAGACTGGTGCAGGGGGTCGCATAAGGGATACCCATGCTACAGGAAGGGGGTCTTTTGTGGTTGCTGCTACTGCTGGTTACTGTGTTGGGAACCTTAATATTGAAGGGTCTTATGCTCCGTGGGAAGACCCTTCGTTCACGTACCCATCAAACCTAGCTTCCCCCTTGCAGATTCTCATTGATTCTAGCAATGGTGCATCAGACTATGGGAACAAATTCGGTGAACCCTTGATCCAGGGCTATACTAGAACTTTTGGGATGAGACTCCCGTGTGGGGAAAGGCGGGAATGGTTAAAGCCAATAATGTTCAGTGGAGGGATTGGGCAAATTGATCACACCCACATATCAAAAGGAGAGCCTGACATTGGAATGCTTGTTGTAAAGATTGGGGGGCCAGCCTATCGTATAGGGATGGGAGGTGGAGCTGCATCAAGCATGGTTAGTGGCGAAAATGATGCAGATCTAGATTTTAATGCTGTGCAGCGTGGAGATGCAGAAATGGCTCAGAAATTGTATCGTGTTGTTCGTGCCTGCATTGAGATGGGGGAGGATAACCCAATCATCAGTATCCATGATCAGGGTGCAGGTGGAAACTGTAATGTTGTTAAAGAGATAATATACCCAAAGGGTGCTGAGATTGATATCCGGGCAATTGTAGTTGGTGACCACTCAATGTCTATTTTGGAAATATGGGGTGCAGAGTATCAAGAGCAGGATGCAATCTTGGTGAAGCCTGAGAGTCGTAGCATGTTGGAGTCAATCTGTGAAAGAGAAAGGGCATCTATGGCTGTTATTGGAACAATAAGCGGTGAGGGGCGTGTTGTTCTAGTTGATAGTTTAACTACTCGAAGATGCCATGCTAATGGACTCCCTCTCCCTGCTCCAGCTGTTGATCTTGAGCTTGAGAAAGTGCTGGGTGACATGCCTCAGAAATGCTTTGAATTCCGTCGGATGGTTCATGCAAGAGAGCCACTTGACATTGCCCCTGGTATCACTGTAATGGATTCTCTGAAGAGGGTATTGAGACTTCCATCGGTATGTTCAAAACGCTTCTTGACAACAAAAGTCGACAGGTGTGTGACAGGTCTTGTGGCACAGCAGCAAACTGTCGGTCCCTTGCAAATTACTCTTTCTGATGTTGCGGTCATTGCTCAGACTTATACTGCCTTGACTGGAGCTGCGACTGCAATCGGGGAGCAGCCGATTAAGGGTCTGCTGGATCCAAAATCTATGGCAAGATTGGCTATTGGGGAAGCGCTAACAAATCTTGTTTGGGCTAAAGTAACTTCTCTTTCTGATGTCAAAGCAAGTGGGAATTGGATGTATGCTGCCAAGCTTGATGGGGAAGGAGCGGACATGTATGATGCTGCTATGGCACTTTCGGAAGCTATGATCGAACTTGGTATCGCTATAGATGGGGGAAAGGACAGTCTTTCCATGGCGGCCCATGCTGCAGGTGAGGTTGTTAAGGCTCCTGGAAATATTGTAATTAGTGTTTATGTCACCTGTCCTGATATAACAAAAACAGTGACCCCTGATTTGAAGTTAGGAGATGATGGTATTCTGCTTCACATTGATTTGGGAAAGGGAAAGCGGCGATTAGGTGGCTCAGCTCTTGCCCAGGTTTTTGACCAAATTGGGGATGTGTCTCCTGATCTTGATGATGTTCCTTACCTAAAAACTGTTTTTGAGGGGGTTCAGGAACTCATTTCAGAGGATCTGATTTCTGCTGGACATGATGTTAGTGATGGTGGTTTGATTGTTACTGTACTGGAGATGGCATTTGCTGGGAACTGTGGCATGCTTTTGGACTTGACCTCACGAGGAAATGGCCTTTTTAAAACACTCTTTGCAGAAGAGCTTGGTCTTGTTGTTGAGGTGAGTAGAACAAACTTGGAAGCAGTAAAGAGAAAGCTCGACATGGCTGGCGTTTCTGCTGAAATAATTGGATACACGAGCAGCATTCCTGTGGTAGAACTCAAGGTTGATGGGGTAACTCAGTTGAATAAGGGAACTGCTTACCTCAGGGACATGTGGGAGGAAACCAGTTTTCAGCTGGAGAAGTTCCAACGATTAGCCTCTTGTGTGAATTCAGAGAAGGAAGGGTTGAGGAGTAGGCAAGAGCCTTCCTGGAAATTGTCCTTTACTCCTGCATCTACAAAGTATAAATACATGGCGGCAATTTCAAAGCCAAAAGTGGCTGTTATTCGAGAGGAAGGCAGCAATGGGGACAGAGAAATGTCGGCAGCGTTTTATGCTGCTGGGTTTGAGCCGTGGGATGTTACGATGTCAGACCTTCTTAATGGGGCCATATTACTGGAGGATTTTCGTGGGATTGTGTTTGTAGGGGGTTTTAGCTACGCTGATGTCCTTGATTCTGCGAAAGGTTGGTCAGCTTCTATACGATTCAATCAGCCTCTTCTAAATCAATTTCAAGAGTTCTACAGACGGTTGGACACTTTCAGTCTTGGGATTTGCAATGGGTGTCAGCTCATGGCTCTATTGGGTTGGGTTCCAGGTCCCCAAATTGGAATTGGTGGAGACCCATCGCAGCCAAGGTTCATCCACAACATGTCGGGACGGTTTGAATGTCGCTTCACGAGTGTGACAATAAAGGACTCCCCTTCGATAATGCTTAAAGGAATGGAGGGTAGTACATTGGGCGTGTGGGCAGCCCATGGTGAAGGAAGAGCGTATTTTCCCGATGGTGGCATATTGGACCGAATGCTTGGCTCGAACTTAGCCCCATTGAGATATTGTGATGATGATGGGGAACCAACAGAAGCCTACCCTTTCAATATGAATGGCTCTCCTCTGGGAGTGGCAGCAATATGCTCTCCAGACGGGAGGCATCTCGCCATGATGCCTCATCCGGAGCGTTGCTTCTTGATGTGGCAGTTCCCATGGTATCCGAAACACTGGAATGTGGAGAAGCAAGGGCCCAGCCCTTGGCTGCGAATGTTCCAAAATGCCAGAGATTGGTGCTCTTGAAACAGGTTGGTGCTCTAGACATCGACTTTCTGGGTTTCGACATTCTCGTTAGTCATTGGTAGGAATCTCATTATTCTTTTGCTTTCAGGGAATCGGAGGACACTGCAGATTCTTCATCACTGCTCACATTACTTGGGCCATGATTTATACCTCCTTATGATCAAAATTTGAAGGCTTGTTATTAATAATACACGATCCAACCTGTCCCAGAACCCAACAGTTTTAACAATAGAATGGTGTTCTGTCTTCACTCTGTGTCATCTCTCTAGTTTGATTTCTGCAGAATGCATGAAGCTCTTATATGTAATTTATCGTTCGTTTCGTAAACCCTAATTCGAGTTACTGTTTTGCCGATTGAAATAATATCAGCCATTAGGTGCTATCGGACCAAGAAACTCTGAGAATGATATTGCTTTCCTTCCCTCAACTAATATTTCTTTATCACACCTTCACAAATTGGGTCCTTTCTGCATTATCTTAATCGATGAATTCCAGGGTGGCTTCAACTATAATTGGGGATTAAATGGAGAAGGGACCCGGCCCTCCCCCGGTACACTTTACTTTTACTTTCATTATCTTTGACGGTACTTAACTTAATTATATTATATTATATATATATATATATATATATATATTATATTATTGCAAATATTTTCAATATTTCTAGCAAAAAGTAATTTTATGATACTAAATATGATGCTATTTATTTTATAAGTACCGCTAAAATATGATAGATAGTTTTGTCTTGTTTTCTCGTATATATTTTTTCAATCATTTTGTGTTCCGTAGTTGATTATATTGGAATCAATATTTTTTTTTCCTAAAAAGGATTAATAGTGTAAATGGGCATAATTAGAAAATAGATATGAGAATGTAACATCCCTAAAATCTCATGATATCAAATATAAAAATATCACGTTACGGAGAATTTATTGGCTGTATTAAACATATAAACATCATATTTTAGTAAATCTAATAATTATACCAAATACATGAATATTATATTTTGGGCATAAGAATTTCTGGTAATATATTTTGAGCACTAAATGAACCCTTGAAATTTTGAGAAATCTGCCAATTTTATTACGTAAATATCACATTCCTAACATTAAAATTTCAAATAATATATTTCGTGAACAAATGGATAATAAATTTTAAGCTATCCAAAATAGCCAACAAAAGGGATAAACGTGCGTTTCCCCTTTGGGGTTTATTAGGGTTCACTTGGAGAAGGGATCCGGCCCTCCCCTAGTTCACTTTACTTTCACTATCTTTAACGGTACTTAAATTTTATATATATATATTATTGCAAATATTTTCAATTTTATGATAGATAGTTTTGTATTGTTTTCTCATATATATTTTTCCAATCATTTTGTGTTCCGTAGCTTATTATATTGGAATCAATATATTTTTTTTTCTGAATAGGAATAATAGTGTAAACGGGCATAACTAGAAAAATAAATATAAGAATGTTACATCTCTGAAAACTCATCACACCAAACTTAGAAATATCACGTGACCAAAAATTTAATGGCTGTGTTAAATACATAAGTATCATATTTTAGAAAATTCAATAATTGAACCAAACGCATGAATATTATATCCAGGGCACAAGAATTTTAAGTAATATATTTCGATCATCAAATGAACCCTTGAAATTTTAAGAAATCCTGTCAATTTTATCAAACACCTAAATATCTCACCTCTAATATCGAAATTTTAAGTTATATATTTCGTAAAGACTTATAACATCGAAATTCTGAGTTACCTATTTCGCGAATCAAACGACTCTTAGTCGGCGGTCGAAAATAGCCAAAAGGGATAAAAGTGCGTTTTTTTTGGCTTTGGGGTTTACTAGGGTTCCCTTGGGTCATTCTCCCCGCACATACCCCATTCCCGCCTCCGCTGAAGAAGGGAGCGATGTCGTCAGCTCACTTCCTTGCGCCGGAGTTCCTCGCCGCCGGCGGCCGATCCTCGGAGAAGCTGAGCCTCACGGCGCTCCAGTCGAAGATGAAGTGCGACCCCGATGGTTACGAGTCGGAGCTCCTCCTCATCTACTCCCAGTTCAACTCTTCCCTCTCCCTCTTCCAGCAACAATCCGCCATGAGCTTCACGTCCCTCAGCGGCGTCGCTCCCGATCACTCCGTCTCCAAGGACCTCGCCGACAGGGCTATGTTCTTAGCCCACCTCACCCCTTTTTACCCTAATCACCTCTCTCAGTTCCCCCACCAGCTCTCTTCCTTACTCCGTTCATCCGCTCCCTCCCTCCCCTCCTCTCTTCGGTACCATCTCGTGCAGGCTCTCATACTCCTCATCAATCCGAAAGGTACTGGGAAATTTATGTCATATCATTTGATTTCTGATAAAATTTGGTTGGGTTGGGCCAACAATTTGATTTGCATATATTGAAGTGAATGTGGAGCTTGTGCTTGTACTTGTTTTTGTAGATTATTGACGTAGGAGAAACTCTCGCATTATTCATGGAGCTTCAAACTTTGGGTGACAGGAGTTTGAAAAAACTGGCATTTACTCACGTCGTTCATACGATTAGACGCATGAATCAGAAGCACAAGAACGATGCCAAGAATCGTGCGCTTCAGAATATATTGTTTTCAATGCTTCAGGTTGGTTAGTGATTTTTTTATTTTTTATTTTTTGCTGATTAAATATGATGTATGGGTGCCACAAGCATATGCAAAAAAAAAAAAAAAAGAAAAGAAAAGAAGAATTTGTGGGATTTCTGTTGGCAACTTTAAATTGATTTATGTGTTCTGGTAGCAAGAGGATGAATCAAAGGCCAAACGGGCACTAGTCACACTTTGTGATCTTCATAGAAGAAGGGTGTGGTTTGATGATAGAACAGCCAATGCTATCTGTACTGCTTGTTTTCATTCCTCCCAGAGGTATTCATTTGCATTGGTTGTTTATGGTGCCATCTCTGCTTTTGTTTTGTCTGAGTGTTGTCACCGCTGGAATTGTAGGATAATGGTTGCTGCTCTGTGCTTCCTCCTTGATTATGAGAAGATCAGGGATGACTAGTGATAGTGATGGTTCAAGCAGCGAGGATGAATTTACACCTCAAAAGGAACAAATTGTCCTCAACAAAGAGGCAGTATATAAGGTTTGTGTCTCACTGCAATTTTCTACAATGTATTTTACAGTTCTCATAATAATTATTGATCCAAACTTGCAACATGTAAGCAAGCCAGTCACTGGAAATAAACTATAAATGGCTATTTGGTCTTCAATTTAATCAAAATCTCCCAGCTTATACTGGATGTGATACACCCCTTCTGAGACTATGGATGTCTTTGAACAGGCCTGATACAACTACATCTCTGGTTTAGGAGCATATCTTCCAGCCAACCAAATAAAGTATTCTTAAAGAAAATTTATGGTTGGAAACTTTGAACATGAGAGTAAGGGCTAATATGTGGCATTTAAAATTTTCCACCTTAATGTGTATAGGGCCACATTTCTCTAATTCCCCGTTCGATTTTAGATGATTGGGAGGTGTCATTAGGGTATCTGCTTTATAAGATGATATGTTTTTTGAACGATGAAAAAGGGGATATGCATTAAAGGGAACCAATTGGATGGCAAACAAAAATACAGGGACTAACATATAAACAATGGAAATGGTTTATTCAGCGGGAAATTTAAAGAAACATCATCTTAGTTTCTAAATTGATTTTTCTATTGAATTGTAGGCCCACCGTAAGGGTACTGTTGCTAGCAAGAAGAAAAAGAAGGCAAAATTGCAACGCGTTATTCGTAGTATGAAAAGGCAGCAGCGCATGACATCAGGAAACATAATCTCAAGTCACTATTCACCCCTGAACCATCTGAAGGATGCACAGGTTTGCCAGTCTTCGGATAATTTTCAATAATCCTCTTAATTCTAATTTTGGGTTGCTGGAGTGAGCTGATAGTTCTGACTTATTCCCTACTTGCAGGGATTTGCTGAGAAACTTTTTTCACGCATTCAAACTAACATTGAACGGTTTGAGGTACACATCTATTAGTTCATTCTTGTCCTGCAATGGTTTCATGGTGAGACAGCTTCATCTATACTAATGGAAGAGGATTTATAACCAATGTCTTGAAATCCCACTGAATCATTGATGTCACCAATCTGGGTCAACTGATTGGACTGGTTTAGATGTCATAATTATAATATTCAAAATGGTATTTTCGGCTGGGTTTGCTCTGCTTAATTTCATATATAGTAATTGTCGCATGATCTAGCGAATTATGTGTAAAATTTTGGCTCCTTTATGCAAATATGGTTTCTTGTTGGTTGCCATTCCTTTTTTTTTTTTTCTGTTAATTTCTGTTGTCCCATGATCTAACGAAGCATGTTTAAGCTTTTGGCTTTTTCACTGCAGGTTAGGATGATGATAATGAAAGTAATCTCGCGAACAGTTAGCCTTCATAACGTGATCTTACTAAATTTTTATCCTTTTCTTCAGAAATATGCTCGGGTATGCTACTCATTGCTGCTCTGTTTAGCATTTTCATTGTAATTTCAAAGCATAACCATGTTGCTAATTGCAGCCTCACCAAAGTGATGTCACTAACATTCTGGCTGCTGCAGTTCAAGCCTGCCATCATATGGTACACGGTTTTTATTTCGTAAAACCTTTGATGTTTTCCCTCAGTTCTATGTTTTGTTCCCTTGATCTTTAATAGCGTTGCCTTGCTAATTCATTTCATCTTGTTTTAAGTAGGTACCTCCTGATGCAGTTGAACCACTATTCAGACAAATAGTAAATCAGTTTGTACACGATGGTGCCCGTCCTGAGGTATTGTGCTGGAGCCTCTAGTTTACATGAAGGTCTTTTACATTGCAGTAAAATTATCACTGGTTTTTCTTTTGCCAGGCCATCTCTGTCGGACTGAATTCAGTAAGGGAGATCTGTTTGCGTATACCTGCGGTATAAAATTTATTCATTCCATTCCTTTCCTATCCTCAACAAACTTATTTCTCAATATAAATTTGATTTTAATGTTATCTGGTAATGGCTATTTCTTTATCTTAAAGGCTCCCTTGAAAATTTAATGACTCTACGTCCTAAGCCTTATTTTCATGCTTCTACAAGTGTACTTGGTGAGGTCATTGTGTATAATCTTTTCTTGTTTCTGTCACCTAGTTGATGACGGAAGACTTATTGCAAGACCTTGTACTGTACAAGAAATCACATGAGAAAGGAGTTTCAACAGCAGCTCGTTCACTTGTAGCTTTATTTAGAGTGGTAAATAATACGTGCCAATACAGTTCAACATATGTCAAGTCAGTGTGCTTCCTTCCATGATTAATTTGGCTAAACTTATTGCTAATTCTACTCGCAGCTTCACCCTTCATTGCTGCATAAAAAGGATCGTGGTCGCCCCACAAACCCAAAGGCAAGGCCTAAATTATATGGAGAAGTGAATGTTGCCACTGATGTTCCTGGTATCGATTTGTTGGAACTTGACGATGATGACAGTGATGAGGACATTGAGAGTGGCCGTGAGACTGGTGAGCCCATTGCTGCTACTGATGATGACTTACAAAAAGCTGATGTTGGAAGTGAAAATGATGGAATACAAGAAGGTGATGAAATAGCTGGAGATGAACAGATTGGTAGTTCTGATGAAGACAATTTTGATGTCAGTGATGATGATGATGGCGATGAGGGAGGGGAAGATGAAGAGGAAGATGAAGATGAGGATGAGGATGAGCATGAAGATAATTATGGAAACAATACAGGGGAAAACAGGAGTCCTGAAGTAAAATTTAATGCAGGAAAGAGAAAGCTCTCTGATTTTGATGCACAACTCAGTGTTGGGGGGACTAGTCTTCGTGCTCTGAAAAAAGTAACGGTCGAGAGAATGAGACGTGCTTCATCTTCATCAACTGATGGTATTCTTTCTAATGAGGATTTCATAAAAATTAAAGAAAAGGAGGTATGTTCATTGCTGAATGCCGTTCCAAGCTCATAGAAACTAAATATGTTTGGAACCTTTTGCTTGTCCCACATGTTTCTCTTTGGGCCTTCCATATGTCGTACATATAGCAGACCATCATGCACATCTTCTTGCATCTCAATTTCCTTTTGCTTTTTGCAGGCGAAGAACAATGCAAGGATGGCTTTGACTTCATCACGGAAGGGTTCAGAAGCCTTTGAAATTCCAAGTTCTGATCAGCTAAGGCTTAAAGGGGTGAATCCTGCTAAACTTGAAGTAAGTCTTTATATGCGTTTTGTTACAGTATCTCCGTGTTATTCTATTATTGTTAGTGAATTTTCTGCTATGAGTGACGCAAGCATATCTTTAACTGCTCGAATTTCCTGTCACTGAGTCCCCTCCCCCTCTCCCTCAAAAGATCTATAAAATTATGTAAGGGTTTCAAGAAGCAGCAACTTCAATCAATATCTGTAGTTGGGAACTGCCTGGTGATCCATTCATCCCAAGGTCAATTGTTTTCTGGGGAACTGGGTCTGGCCAGCTGGTCTGCCTGGATCCAGCTGACACTTAGGGGCCCAAGTCGAGTCTTAGCCTTGAAAATAAGACTTGAACAAACCCTCTAACAAAATTATTCTCTGCTTGCTATTTATTTAATTAATGTTTTCCTTTCCTTCTGTGTCCATGGATTCAGTTTTGATCTCTGCCGAAAACTTGATGACCCCCCTTTCATATTGGAGACCACCATGGATTCAATTTTGTTTCAGTCATGAATTCATTGGGTCCTCTGTCAAATTTGCACTTTTCCCAGATTCACAGGTCACCAAATGTATGTTTTTGTAATCATTCTGATTTCCTGGGATTTACGTTGCAGATCGAAGGCATTAATGTCTTGTGCTGCAGAATCTTGAACATTTTGTTTTGCAAATTGAACATGTTTATCTCTGATGCCCTAGTGTGTTAGTTTCCATGAGAATAATGTAGGGAGAGAATCTCACATTTTCACTAACCAAACAGGCACTGAAGCTTCTTTCGGTTTTGGTACATGCATTTGTTTGTGATAAAATTTCTGTAAATGTTTTCCACATAGCTCCAAGGGTTTAATTTTGAGTACGTTTTGCATGGACTTTGCAGATTAATATCAAGAAAAAGCTGACCAAGGAGGAGAAACTGGCATTAGCCAGAGCAGGGAGAGAGGACACAGGAAAGTACCGGTCTCGAGCTGCCGTTAAACAGAAAAAGGTACGTTTGATTCTTCCTTCTCATGTTGATGTAAGTGATGAGCAAACCAGAGGTTGCATAGGTTGCCATATGCATCCAAGATGAAAATATAATGCCCCTTTAGTTCATAGTGTTTACTGATTACCGTTTCTACTTTTCTCTTTTGGCCTGATCATCCAATGTTATAGGTTAGCTTATAAAAGCAGAAATTTTTAGATCCCTAGCAGAAATTTTTAGATCCCTAGCAAAAATAGAAACTTGGATGTGAGGGGATAGAACTATTAGAACAAGGATGCCACTTTATTGATTGATTGTATTATCATTTTTGGGGTGGCGCATGTTATCTAATCAGTTATGTTTTTGTTTTTGTTATAATTGATGGGACAGACTGGTGGTTCAAGCAATCGCCAGAAGGAACACAAAAAACCCATGCCTCTCGGCGCGATGAGAGACAAGGTGGCAAAATCTCGGCGAGTGAAAAAGAGAAAACAGCAGCAATCTGGCAAACAGTTTCGGGGGAGGAAAGCGTGGAAATGACGCGAAGTCTGCAGTTTATAACTAGCTCTTAAGGCTCTGAAATTCGCAGTTTCCTCGGTCTATCTCTCCCAGATGGCTCAAGACATGCTGCTAGTTTCTCGGTAAAGCTAGCTTCCCTAATTCGTTTTTCGCCTACATAAGAAGTTATACTTTTATTTTATAATACATGTTAGATGGTAACTAGTGATTATTACTGCATGGGGTACGAAAGAACTATACATTCGTCTACCGAGGAATTCGGTTACTTTTACACACTGAGTTTTACCTGTAATCAGGGTGATCTTATGATGCTAGTGGCTTTGAGTATATTTGAAGTTATTCTTCCCCTTAGCCAGGTGTTGGGAAATCCTCTAGGTATGAGTTGAAATTTCTAGTCAACAACGTTATATTTTGTTTTCTTCTTCAATGGAATCAAGAACTGTTGTCAAGAGCAATTTTTGATTTTTCAGAATGACGAACACACACTTTGAACAGAATTTGTAATTCGGATATGAAACAGAAATTGATAAATTAATTGGACAACTTTGACAGGACTGAGGGTCATTCTCTTTAAATGGTTCATGTGTATTGTGAGTAATCCGAATATATATATATATATATATATATATGTATATCAAAGGGGAAAATTTGTTAACTGCACTTTTGGTCAAACAAGTGCTTTCTAAGAAAGTTGATCAAAAAGTACTTTATAGGATTAAATTCTATTCTATTTGTGACATTCAAGTTTTATGATTCTTGAGAGGAACTCTTGCCCAATGGTAGAAGAAGGGTTATGTCAATGGGGTTAAATTGTGAAACTCAAGGCCTAGTTATTGAGTAATTCTCGTAGGTCCTTTATATTCCCTTATTAAGCATCGAGTATGTAGTGTGTATGAAAGATGTGCACTTAGAATTACTCTCGGTAATATAAGATATAGAAAGGGAATAATTCAAGGGAATAATTCAAGTTCTATTGACTGGAAAATATAATGTTTTAAAATTTTGAAGAAAAAGATCCAACCAGATGAAAATACCATGAAAAAATAATGACAAATAAAATTTCATTACACTGGGCTAGCCTCCGGGCTAAATTTGATTCTTTAATATTATGAGATGCTACCCAATTGTGTCTGCAATTAATATTATCAATCCTAATTAAATTTAATTCTCAATCAACCTTAATATTTTTAAATTTTGATTCTCATGAAAATGATTCATGTTAGAAAATTATTATCAAGGCAACGGTCCGACTTGCACTTGCTTTAATAAGGACTTGAATCCACAATCTTTAATACGAAGTAAATATCATCTGAGCAAACGCTAAACGAACAATAAATTTATAATAAAGGGAACAAATACATTTTTGACAATAATAATGCACAAAATTTTTGCTAGACCTTATAAGCAGAGAATGCAAAAAAAAAAAAAAAAAAAAAAAAAAAAAAAAAAAACAACAACGTGGAAGTTGAGTACAAAATAAAATTTCAAGAACAGCAAACTAATTTCGAGTAATAAGTTGCTGCTTGTTCTAGCCCAGCCAACCCAAGATTATGTATTGGGTTAGTTTAAAAAGGTATTTCAAAATTATATTAACCGAAAAATACTCCTATATTTCATTTTATATTTTCTCTTTTTTCTTTCTCTCGTCTCTCTTATTTATCTTATCCCCAGTTTTCTGGTTTCGCCATTTTTATTTTTCTATACCCTCCATTCCCTCTCTTCATTAAAGTAATTTATTATTAATATAACATATAATTATCTTATCATATATATTATTTCTTATATTTTCACTAAATGTTATGTATGATTTTATGGTTTTACTTTCATAGAAAAGTTTTACTAATGATGAAATATTGCTATTTAATTGATGAAACTATTATACATCTTTATAGTATGGAGGGATAGTATCGTCAACTTAGTAAATTTTTATAACTTTTCAAACAGTGGAATTGAAAAGATTTTATTCGATCTAAATTAGTTTCCAAACACCAGACTTGAATTTTAAATTAGCTTAAATGAAATCAGTTCGAGTCATTGCTGATTTGATGTAAAAATGGAGCGATAGGGCAATCAATAATAATTAATAGCAATACACAATTAATTGAAATAATAAACAAATCAATGAATAATAATAATAATAATAATAATAATAATAATAATAATAAATAGAAGGGCTCTTTTTCATAATGAAAAATGCCTTTATCCGGCCAACTGCAAAGGCTCCCGGATAGAGGAAGAGAGAGACCAACCAAACCACATTCCACCTTCCCTAAAACACCAGACCATCTGGTTTGAGGGTTTGATAAAACAATCTTTATGTATATACGGAGGGAGAGAGCTCGCACTTGTAAGAGCCAAGTTTTTTTATAAGAGCTAGATCATTTAGGCCGTATGATACTAAGAAAATAAATTCTAACCGTTTAGATAGTATATGCATATTCTACTAGTTCGAAAATTTTGAACTTCATTATACTTGAATTTGATTAACAGAGAAGTCGATAATTAAAGCTAGAAACATTGACTCGGATGAAACCTTATTCATTATTAAATTAGGCTTAAAATTTAGTAGCTAGTATAATATGTATTGAATTTCTACTCCAATGATCAAAATCTATTTTCCTGATCTTATGTGGACCTACTGGGCAAGGCTCTTATAATAATATTTGGCTTTCTAGCTCTTTTCAGTATATTTTTAATATGAGACAGAGTTAATGAGAGCTTAAGAGCCAAGTTTTCTTATAAGAGCCTATCATTTAGGGCTCACATTACACTAATAAAAAGAATTACGATGCTTAATTAAATATTTTATGCATATTCTGATAGCTAGAAAAATATAAGCATCAGTCAAGATTATAAATGAGGTTTCACCTAGATGGTGAAAGTTAGATTTCATTTTGGTCAACACGGAAATCAACAATTGTAGTAGAAACATCAATTATTTGGATGGAACTTTATAATAAAGTAATAGGGCTTGGTGAATCTATTGTGATATGGTGAGTAATTTACCCACCCTATTACCTCAAAATGACTCTTTGATGTTTGTTTTTTCAAATTCAATATTACGGATTGAATGAAAAAGAAAAACTTGTGCGCCAATTTTCATACAATTTCATAGTTTATTGGTCTCATTTATATTGCAAACTATCAAGAGATCTAAATTATAGTAACCGTTTGAATATTTAGACCGATGAAAGCTTTTTACATAATAAAATTACATGAAATTTGACATGTCCTATAATTTCTTCTATGTTCATTCAATCTGTATGGTCAAAATTTACATAATGAATTCAAAGCAACATTGTTTGGACCGACACCATGTTACCTACTGTATCATAGTACACATGACTTTTCCCTAAAGTGATATATATGTAAGTAATTAGTCAATTTTGTGTTACATTTTTTTTTCACAAATCATGAAAATTAAAGATGAGTGCCTCGACTGGCAAGCATTATCAGCTTGTAATGAGCATAGAAGTCAAAGGTTCGAATTCTAAAATTATGAAGCAATTTTTTATATCCTTACCCCTAATAGATCAAATTAAAAACATAAAAGTGTAAGGCTTGGGGCATTGTCCCTGTTGGTTTTTTTCCTACAATATAAATCATAAAACCAAACTTTGACGATGCTAAAGTAGATAACAATTCTAAAATAAATGCAAAGAAACTAAGGATATTAGAAAAGTAATTTTCCAGCTATAAATTTTATTCTTGCAAATACTTAATCAAACATCTAGCATTGAATGGCAATGCAAAGAGAACGCAACAAATGAAAACATAATTATTAGCTCAAATGAAAATTTTATTTTTTTGCAGCCATTTTATCAAGCAAAATTCTACTTATACATCCTTCACACAACCTTCACTGCTGACAGAGTGATGTGGCAAAATATGCGTGGTCCTTTTTGAGTGGTATTTTGGTCAAATAATAATACAAAACCACATATATTTTGCTACGTGGTTACTTTCGATCTAAAGGGTATGTGAAAGATGTACATGTAATATTACTCCTTTATCAAACATCTAGGACGCTAAGGTTATAACTCATATCAAACTATTCCTCTAGTGGCTTGCTATGCAGGGAAAGTAATAAATATTGTAATTTTGAATCCTAAATCATAAACTGATAGCCTCAAGGACACTGGATATGTTGCTTCAAGAAGAATATAAGTGAGCCATGCCTGCAGTCCGCTGCTGGTGGGTGAATTCCTAAAATGAGTTACCGCTGGTCCTTCCATGCCCCTACCGAAAGAAAAATGAACTGTGAACTATATGACATATAATTAGGATCCCTAATATTTATTGGCAAAATTTAGAAATTTAACGAACAAATAAACACGCACATATACACAGCCATACACACACAGCATACATGAGAAGGATGGACTCGAACTGCATTCAATTCAGATGATACAATCCCAGATACTCCATTAAAATGCATCCAATAAGAAAAATCGAGGGGCGCAAAGTTTTCCATTTGAGTATGGACTCGAAACCTTGAGGCAAATTTTAACTAAAGAGGTTCTCTTCCTTCGGACATTGAAGCGCTTGAATTACGTAATTGAAGGTTCTTTTTCCCTCTTATTTTCCTCTTGTTTTGAATATTGAAGCGCTTGATTTAATGCGTGAGTACAAAAAACGAGGGTATCAAAAATAAAAATGTAGAATATTTGTTAAGACAAGTATTCAATATAACAAAAAATTTGTATCAAACACAATGTTAACTGAAAGTAGGGTTCACATAATAGAACGAACTAACTTAAAAATAATTTTTGTTAATAATTTTTAGTATTTTTATAGTTTTGAAATTGTTGATATGTTATTATTATTATATAATTTTGATTTTTATTATTTAGAAGGTACTTTTTGACCTTTTGTATACTCTAAGGGCCCATTTGGCTCGTAAAATATCACATTCTCACCCGATATCACATCCCCCGAAATGTGATGCTTAGTAATGTGATGTACGGAATGTGACACTCTTTTGTGGTATACTTAGTCGAATCCCCTAGAATGTGACATTATTATTTTTGCTATAAAAAGTTAGATTCAAGGAATGTTATAGTTTTCCATTAATACAATTTTATAAAAATATAATATTTAAATAAATGAAAACTAAAAGAAAACCATAATATTAGGCCCGCAACAGAGCTTACATGAGACCATTAAATGTGATTCTCACAGCTGAATTAAAACATCTAGTCATACCTTACTAGTTAATAAAATTTAAGCATCATTCAACTATGAATGAGCCTCCATCCAAACTTTATCATTTGTCACTGTATTTATCATTGATTTCATCGTTGACCAAACTTTCATTCTTTAGATGATGTATGTACCGATACTAATTGTATAAAAGTTGGATTGTCACATTGTTTTCATATCCTTTCGATCTATATGATCCCCAGTTTATCTCTCCACCCCCTCTTTTTGTCATTACAATACATATAACAATAGAAAAAACTTATGTACTCGTGCCAACAAAATGTTATCTGTCAAAATAGAAATCTCCTTTACATTAGGAGTAGAATGTGTAAAAGAAAATGGTAAGCCTCATTGTTAAGATCTGGTCAATTTAGTTAACCAAAAAAAAAAAAATTAAAACTAGTGATTAGGGGTAAAACAGTCTTTTAACAGAAACAACGTTGCCAAGATTACGTAAACTGTAATAAATGCGGAAAGCGGATACCAACGCTTTTTCTTCGCAATGGGAAATTGACTAAAAGTCTCATATCTCAATCTCTTTCCCCGATACTTTATCGAGACTCGCGATAAATACTTTATCGAGACTCGCGATATCTTGGGCGGTTACGAGGTTTAATCGTTTGACGCGGCTTTCATAATGGACGGTTGAGATCATCTTGCCGATTTTGTTAAGCTTTGTACTTCCCGTAACAACTAGTCATATTTCATGTGCTTTACGCTATAAATATAATATTTTATATAAATTTATTTAAATATAGAAAATTAAATAAAAACTTTTTTAAAAAAAGAGTAGAATGAATATGTTTTAAAAGAGAGAAAAATGGAAGAAGTATAGAAAAAAGTGGAGGTAGATAGTTGAAAGAGTAACGATCATAACTGTAAAATATTTTATTAACAATTATATTTGATTAGTTTTAAGGAGATGTTGAAATGTTTAAAAGAAAATAAGGATATTTTAGATATTTCAAAATTTTAGGATTTGATTAATGGGAAATAACTGCTTCTTACCCCAGTCCCTTTCTCCTAGCACTAGTCGTATCACACACGCATTGCTCGTGTTCAATGATTTTTTTATTAATACAATATTTTGTATAAATTTATTCTAACACAGAAGACTAAATAGAAAAAAATTTTAAAAAAAAGAATGGGTATGCTTTAAAAGAGATAAAAAACGAGAGGAGTAGAGAGAAAAGTGGGGGGCAAAGTCAATTGAGAGAATAACTTCTACAACTACAAAATATTTGATTTACAATTATATCCAGTTAGTTTTAAGGGAGAATGTTTAAAAGAAAATAAGGGTATTTTGGGTATTTCAAAATTTTGGAATTTGATTGATAGAAAGTAACTGCTTCCCACCCTAACCCCTTTCTAACAGTATAGACTAGTTGCATCGTACGCGCATTGCGTGTGCTCAATAACTTTTTATTAATATAATTTTTATATAAATTTATAAAAGAAAAATTGAAAAGGGAAAAAAAGAATTTGTATGTATTAAAAAAATAAAAGTTAAAGGAGTAGAGAGAAAAGTGAGGAACAGGGCAGTTGATAAAATAACTTATATAAATGTAAAATATTTGATTTATAATTTTATTTGGTTAGTTTTGAGTAGATATTGGATTGTTTAAGGGAAAAAATAAGGGTACTTTAGACATTTCAAGATTTTAAGATATGATTGATGGAAAATAATTGCTTTCCATCTCAGCTCCTTTCTAATAGTGACATAGATATATGAAAATACAAATAGAAAAGTAGATTTAGAAAAGCAAAAAAAATTAAATTTAGAAGAAAATTGAATGACGAAAGTTAAATAAAAAATTTCTGAAAAAAGAAAAAACACCTAAACACAGTTGTAGTTTGGCGGGGAAAATCGTGGGAATTATTGAGAAAATTGAAAAATAAAATAATAAGCGCTCATGTTCATAACCATCGTGACGGAATGGGATGGGATTTTTAATCCCATAAGGTATAAGAAATCTCACTCAGATATTTAGTACAAGACCAGATTATAGGTGGAATGTAAATCATCAAACATAGGATGGGATTAACTTTAATCCCATTCCTCCCTATAATTTCACTTAACATGGTCGTAACTATATTAATTTTCAATAGATTTGAAAATTTAAAACCTTCAAATATTAAAAATTATGAAAAACAAAGGTTTCTAAAAAGGTATTCTATATTTTTTAATAATTAAGATGAATAGATTTTGCAATCCCAGATCACTTGAAAATTGATATTCATGTATGTTTGTAGATGTATTTTCAATATGAAATCGTTAAAATTATTGAAAAGTTCTTGAAAATTAATTGACGAGGAAATTTGGATGACGTAACGAGAAACCGTCAAACAATCAAGTACAAGAAAAAGGGAAAAACAAAGAGACAGATTTATCGTGCTTCACCCTAAGGGTTAGTAGAGAGAAATCCTCACCAATATTATTATTAGGGTTTCACTCAAAAACGTGAACAAGTAAAAAATAACTTATATATATCCATAAATTAAGGCTTCAAAAATATTATCCATCTTTCTAGTGCACATATGTTGAAATAAGAACCAACCTCAACAAAATTAAAAGACATGAAACTAATAAAATTCAGATGATGTCAACATTAAAGAAAAAGAAAGAACAGATTAAAATTAATCATTCAAACTTAATTGGTTTCCGAATCATCCATTGAAAAATATCGATTTCATCCAGAAACTAAAAAAACGAAGAAAAAGAAGAGAAGGGGCGATCGGCTCGGGATGACGGCGGCATTTTATCTTATCAGAGTTTTGCAAGGCGTTTGAGAAGCTCTGGTTCTTCAAGAAGCTCTGGTCAAGGGCGACGATGAGAGCTTCTTGAAGTTCGCCACCTCCTCCTCCTCTTTAAATATCGCCGTCTCAAACCCCTCGCTCATGTTGTTAGCCTTCGAAACTTGAGAACGAAACTGGAGAGATAAACCTCCGATCTAGTCTTCACTGTACTTTCCTCCCCATCTTGGAAGGGGTTCCTCTGTTGGGTGCGTGTTCATTACTCAGTCACGTCAAAACTATAGCCCATTTTTCAAATATATTGGCACAGATCGAAAGAGAACTTGAGAATTTAATTTCCTTTAAATTTTTATATGATTCAGTAATGTTTGAACCCCTAGGTGATGGTTTTGACGTAGCTAAGCACTTAGTACACGCCCAGCAGACGGCCTCCCAATAGAGGAGTCCTTCCACTCAATCTTCCACAACCAGCGTACGAAGCAGGCAGAGCTACAAGAGACGAGACGCAAAGTCAAGTTCCGTTCTGATTTGAGAGTTATTTTAACTTGCAGGATGATTAAGTGAATGGATTTTGTATTTTAGTTACAAATTTCTTTTATATCTCTTTATTTTTAATTATATATATATATATATATATTCTCTTTTTTCCTTATTTATTTTACCTTTTGTTTTAATTTTTTTTTTAGTGATTTTCATTATCATTTTGGAGGGAATTGAATTGACAGAGATCTTTGGGGCGACTTTTATATGTACAAGAGGCGCGATAAGAACTTTTTCAAACCCTAGAGAGTTTCTTTAGTGATTACCCAAATCAAAATGAGTGTTTTAAATTTTCATTATTTTAAATAGATAAGACTTGTTTACACGAGAAAAACCTTTCACATACACTACCATGACCTCATCAAGTTATGCACTAGTGATGGTTGGGTAAGTGTGTCTATAAACCCAATTGGTAGGGGGTGATGTACAAAGCTTCTGTTGTAAACCCTACTAAAAATAATTATAAGCTCCACCATCAATTATATATTCAACTAACAATTATTAAACCGGACTTCAACATTTTTTACCATAGTCATGTAATAGATAAGGGTTTTTTTTTTTTTTTTCCTTTTTTTGGTTAGTCCCAGGTTGGGTGCTTATAGTGTAGAAAGGAAGAAAAGGGAGGGGGAAAGGTTGGGGAAAAGTAAGTGGGTTTTTGTCGTTTAAGGGGGAAGAAGACTCGAAAAACGTGTAAAAGGGTGGAGACAAAGCAGGCAAAGGCGAGCGTGCGTTACCAAAAGGTCATGTGATGATCGAAGACTTCGCTGCCACGAAAAGTTGTGAACCAATTCAAAAGCTGCCAATCCAAATCCAAAGTGTTCTTTTTCTTCTTCATTTCAATCCCTCCCTAAAAAGGCTGCTTCTACGCGTTTTCTTAATCTACCCGCATGTATCGGTGGGTTCCATCGTTCACGTTCCATTCTTACAGTACTTAATTTTTTATTCGGTAAAAATCTTTGATTCTCATAAACTTTTTCATTTTAAATTGAATATGCAAAATATGAATTCAGACTCGCATTTATTAAGTGTATCTGGTATTATAATAATGTCATTTTATTAAAAATAATGACCATTCATTTATCAAAAGGGTACTGTTTTTAATAAAATGACTAGGAATGACAACGAGTAGAGTAAGAGTAGAATAAGAGTAGGATAATGAACTTATCCTTGCCATAATCTTGAAAGTTTTGTCCTTACCTAATCGGTGATTTTGTTTTTAAATGAAATTTCTTAATAGTAAAGGATGAAATTCAAGGTTATGCCTAAAATTTAAGTTATGTATCTACATGTATGTTTCAAATAGCTGAAAGTTAAACTTTAATTACATTTAAGTCACTTTAATTACGTTTAAGTCTAACCAAGAAATTCTTATTACCATTTGCATAATTATATTATATACTTATTTATTTATATACCTATATGTACATATTTATTAAAGTATACATAGATAAATGGATAAATGGATGAAAAAAAATCCCTTTACTCTTATTCTATCCTTTTACTCAAACGAGTAAATAATTATTTTCATTATCCTAAGAATTACCTTATCCATGCCACTCTTAGCAATGACATTATTTTCAGGATAGACTCATGCGATGAGCATGAGTTCAGACTCGCCTGCATATTTCTCTTTTGTATTTAGGGTATCAAATTTTTAATATTGTGCAAAATTTTTCAAAAAGCTTTTTGTTGGTTTAAGGTGGGTTTTCCCTGAATTATTACAAAGCTTTTCAATCAAATAAATTACACAAAATCTTTTAGTAAATTAGTTCCGCCTAAAAAAAGAAATAAATTAAAAGTAATATTTCTAATTACCCTCATAGAGAGATGACGCCATTTTTTGCCGGTGCAGTTAATTCAGATATTTATTTAGTTTTCCGATCAATGGAAATAAAGGAAGAAAAGAAAAGAGAATACTGTACAGTTATTCTGTTTAATTATAAATGTACAACAAAGAACACTTTTATTAAAATATTTGTCATAAAAATTGGGATATTTCCTTTCTAAAAATAAAATAAAAAACAAAATTTGGTATATTCTTTTCTACAAAAGAAAAAAAAAATGTTGAGATGTTTACATCCATGACCTAACTTTAAAGTATACAAAATGATTTACATGTAAATTTTCTAGCTTACCTAAAAATAAAAGTCTAGTTAAAGTATTTTGCTTTTCCCTAGTTATAAAGGAAAATAATTTAATTAGTGTCCACAACTTATTTGAGTTATCAAACTTTGTCAGATTATTCCCCCAGGGTAAATTTACTGGGTAGTCCACAACTATTTTAGACGTTTCAGTTTGTACGCAAAATTAATTTGTGTAGCATTTATAGTCCCAAACTATTGAAATAGTTCAGGATTCATTTAGATTGCGGAACTCGCATTAATATTTCCCATCACATTCCTCTAAATGTTATGCCTGAGAATGTGATTCCTAGGTTGTGATGTTCTTGTGTTTAATAAACTTTATAAGATTCCTGAAAATGTGATGCTATTATGTTTAAATGCACAATTGAATTACATGAATGTAACATTATTACGAGAAATTTTTCTATACCATCATAAACTTAAAGTATTATAAAACAAAAAGTTAAAAGGATGAAATGCATTGTTCTAGAGAAAAGTACCATATATAAAAGTTTATATCTGATTTTTTATTATTATTATTATAAAGGAGGCTAAAGCCTGAGGAATAAGGAATGAAAAATTACTTCATAATTCAACGTAGCGAAGATTCGAACCTCCAACCTCTACAATAGAGGGACGGGTTATTATTAGCTGAGTTAATGCTTGTCACTATAACTAACTTTTCTATTAATTAATGAAACAAAGTATTAGTAATTAGTGATGAATACTTATTATTATTATTATTATTATAGATTTTATAAGGTACATACATGAATAACAATTATTTTCATCTAAAAAGATAATTTAGACTTTTTACCTCACATACACATTCTAACCTATTTAAAATCAATTTTCGAAAAAAATTTCATGAACCAAACGTTCCAATTCCAACTGTATTTTCTCACATAGTTGTAAGCTTTCCACCAAGTTGGCATCTCATAGGGACCAATATTGAAACATTTTAAATAGTTTAAGATCAGGCATGTGACTAATTGTAACTTAGAGAAGAAACTGAAACTTTTGTGTAGTTTATATAATGGAAGTGTAATTATGGAAGAAGTGATTTTACCAATATTATGGAAGTGTGATTATGTGAAGAAGTGAAAAAGTGGTTTTCGTTACCGAATCGGTAATAAATCAAAGAAGAAATTGCACGAGAATTATGAAAGGCACTTTTTGTTGTCCAAAAAGTAGAAAATTCAAAGATGAAATCAAATTTAGGTAATATCTCCATCAATTTTTGAAGTTTTTTTTTTGCTTTTTCTTGGAGAAAAATGAATTTTTGAGAATTAAATTTGTTTCCTAAAATCAAAAAGCCAAGAGTGATCAACTTTTTGGGAGACTTCGAAGCCCAAAAACTAGATTATCCCAAAAAGTGGTTTGTAAAAGAGTTTTTCGTTACCGAATCGGTAATAAATTAAAGAGGACATTGCACCAAAATTATGAAAGACACTTTTTGTTGTCCAAAAAGTAGAAAATTCAAAGATGAAATCAACTTTAGGTAATATCTCCATCAATTTTGCAAGTTTTTTTTTCTTTTTTGGAGAAAAATGAATTTGAGAATTAAATTTGTTTCCTAAAATCAAAAAAGTCAAGAGTGATCAACTTTCTGGGAGACTTGGAAGCCCAAAAACTAGATTATCCCACCACAATAGATGATAATGATGTGGACTATGGTTAATGTCCCTTTTTTTATTTGTTACTTTTAAACTTTCCACCAAGGTTTAAATTTTTCACCAATTTTTTTGATGGGTGATTAATGACTAGTTTAGGCTTATGAGAAGCTACCTTTTCAAGTTTTCACAAGTATATTTGGTATTTTGAAGAATTTCTTTGAGTTTTCTTGAAATTTGTCACGTGGTTATTCGTTAAAACTAACATTTTCAGCAGAAAAGCTAAAAAAAGATGTTCTCTTGGCCATAAGTTTTATGATTGAGAGACTCTTTGCAAAGTGCATGACAACATTGTTTGATTAGGTCATTTTAAAACACATAAGCTATTTTCTATCAAGAACGATGTCATTTTGGATGGACTTGTATTCAATTGAACTATAACTTTTGTTAAGAGTTAAAATATAAAAAAGAAATGTAAAAAAAAGGGAAAATATCTAAAAATGCCCCCTGTAGTGAATGATTATTGTAGAAACCTCATATAATTTCGTTATTTTTTATCACATCTCCTATACTTAAGAAAATAATCTAATAGGTCCCTCCCATCCAATTTCTTCCCAAATTGGTAACATGAAATCATTAGAAAAACATAAAATAAAATGTGAAAATTAAGAGAAAAAGAAATAAATTAAATTATTGAAATTAAAAAATATTATTTTCTAATTAAATGCATATCCCAAGGAGGGGGACATTCGCATTTTATTCTTTTTTCTTATACACAATAATTTCTTTTCTCTCTCTTTTTTCCTTAATTTTCACATTTTATTCTTTTTTAATAATTTTTATTACCAATTTGAATAAAAATAAATGGTAAAAAAACCTATTGGCAATTTTCATAAGCACCGAGGGATGTGTAATTAAAAAAATATTGAAACTAATAATCACCTAAATTCAGGGTTGCCGGGGGAGAGGTGGGGTGGTTTAGATATTTTTTTAATAAATAAATAAATAATATTAAAAAGTAGATCCCATTCCCATTGGAGGAGACTATAAGCTCTAGCTACCCCATCCTATCAGCTTTCTACATTGGTTCAATGAGTCGCCCTTTTTCTCTTTCCTTTCTCGTCGTGGATTAATTGATCCATTTTCCCGGAAAATTCTCATTCCGTCTCTTTCAAGGCGTTTACACTGATCGTTATCTGACTTGTGGGCATGTTTTTTGATTTTGGCTGTACATTCAACAACACGTATATAAATTTGTAGCCATTTTCTCTGAGCACCCAAATTCAGAATAATTCACAGGGAACAGGAGAGGAATTCCCAGGAAATTTGGGGGCCTTTGGTTTCCGAGAATTTTTCTAGAAAAAAGAAAATCGAGAAACCGAGAGGAGGAGGATTTGGATTTGGAGGACAAAATGAGAGCTGGATTGAGCACAATCCAGCAAACCCTAACGCCGGAGGCGGCGGCGGTGCTGAAACAGGCGATGACGGAGGCGGATCGCCGGAGCCACGAGCATACGACGCCGCTTCACGTGGCGGCGGCGCTGATTGCGTCGCCGGCGGGGTTTCTCCGGCGAGCGTGCATCCGGTCGCACCCCGACTCCTCCCACCCGCTCCAGTGCCGCGCCCTCGAGCTCTGCTTCAGCGTCGCCCTCGACCGCCTCCCCAACGCCGCCGACTGCGCCTCCGCCTCGCGGCCGGGGATATCGCCGCCGCCGGTGTCGAACTCGCTCATGGCGGCGCTGAAGCGGGCACAGGCGCACCAGCGCCGCGGCGGCTCCCCGGAGCAGCAGCAGCAGCCGCTCCTCGCCATCAAGACCGACCTCGAGCACCTCGTGATGTCCATCCTCGACGATCCCGGCATCAGCAGGGTGATGCGGGAGGCGAGCTTCTCCAGCCCCGCCGTCAAGTCCACCATCGAACGCTCCCTCTGTTCTTCCGCGCCGCCACCCCCAATCGGATTAGACTTCCGTCAATCCCCGGCGTATTTGAATCCCCGATTGCAGATTCAGGCGAGTCGCCCGCAATCGGAGCAGGGGAGGATCCATGAGCTGAATAGAGTCATCGATATTCTCACTCGGACCCGGAAGAGGAATCCGGTGCTCGTCGGCGAATCGGAGCCGGCTGCGTTGATGAAGGAGCTCCTAAGTAGAATCGAGAAGGAGGAGATCGAAAATGGTGTTTTGAAGAATGCTAAGGTCATTCCCATGGAAGCTCATCTGGGTGAAATGCAAGGATTGGGGGAAATCATTGAGACGATAATGGGGGAATCGGGCGTTGGTGGTGCCGGAGTCATTCTCGATTTGGGTGATCTGAAATGGGTGGTTGAGTCGCCGGAGGTGGGGCGCGAGGCGGTGGCGGAGATGGGGAGGCTGTTGGGCCGGTTTTCCAGCGATCTCTGGCTCGTCGGAACCGCCACTTGTGAGACCTTCCTTCGGTGCCAAGTCTACTATCCGTCAATGGAGAATGATTGTGATTTACAGGCGGTGCCAATCGCCCCCAGAGCGCCGCCGTTCTTGAGGTATGCAGATAACCCTTCCTTGGATTACTGTGCCACTATGACTGTTCAGTTTGAATTTTGTAGCTTACAATCTATTCCATAAACTGCCATTGTATTAGCAAGATTGAAATGGTTTAATTTATAGTTTTGGAAGTAGTTGTTGATGATTCAGAGTTCATGACGTTTGATTGAGTAGCTTTAGTTAAAATGTAGAAATTGCATACTCGTGATCAGTGATCTTCTCAAATTTTGTTCATAAATACTTTCTGTTTTCTGGGATGAGAAAAATGTACGTTGTGTGAGTCCGGAATCATAATTCCATGTACTCAGGCTATTCCCGAATCGAATTTTAGCCTCAAACAAAGTAGAAATTTTCTCCGCTCGTCTACCGGTGCTTATTCCAGGCCGAAAACCAAAATGCCGGACCTGATGCTTGTTATTTCTCCTCTCGTCTTTTTCGATTTTGGCATAAAAATGATTTGTATATTAAACCTTAGGCAGGGGAGGACGGATGGAAGTCTATGCAACTCGATACAAAATCCGAACCCATTTCCGATCTTTCCACCGGCAGCAACAACCGTTCTAAGAACAAGGCGCGCAATGGAGAGCTCAAATCCAGCTGGGGAAAAGGGGCTTTGCACCCAGTGCACGGAGAATTATGAACACGAGCTCGCAAAACTGGTCGCAGAGGAATTCGAGAAATCATCCTCCATAGTCAAAACAGAAGCAGTTTCGCCACCCCTGCCGCAGTGGCTGCAGAATGCGAAATCATCCTGCGGTATGGATGTGAAGAACACGGCTCATTCGCAGGTATTTTAATAGATTCGGCTTCAAATTTCAATGGATTGACGTGCCTTTGAACAAATGTAGTATGAATTTCCTATTTCAAATCGCAGGTCAAGGATCAAGAGCTGTTGTGGAAGCAGAAAACTGAAGAATTACATAAGAAATGGGCTAATGCATGCTCCAATCACCACCGTCGTTTTCAACAAGAACTCTGCTTCGATCAAATCGCTCCAAAGCCGGTTTTGGTTCCTGGATTGTATAATTCCAACCTCGCCGTGTGCCAAAATCTCCCTTCGAAGTTACAAGTATCAGAATTCAAGGAGGAAACTCTTCAACTGAACGCAGACACTGCCGTGAGTCCCGTGAGGACCGACCTAGTTCTTGGCCATACGAATGCTGATGGCTCTCGCAAATTGGATGCTGATTCTTTCAAGAGGCTGCTCAAGGTTTTGACACAGAAGGTGTGGTGGCAACCGGAAGCAGCATCCGTGGTGGCTGCGGCTTTGTCCCAGTGCAAATCCAGCGATGGAAAACATCGTTCTCGAATATTAAAGGGCGATGTGTGGCTGACGTTTACAGGTCCGGACAAATTCGGGAAGAGGAAGATGGCATCTGTTCTGTCGGATTTGGTTTGCGGCACCAACTTCGTAACAATTTCTACTGTTTCCCATGACGATGATGTTGGATACAATGCGAGTTTTCGCGGTAAAACCACACTCGACCGGCTCTCAGAGGCCGTTCGGAGGAACCCATTTTCAGTGATCATGATTGAAGACGTTGATGAAGCCAATGCACTGCTTGTTGAGAGCCTGAAACAAGCCATGGAAAGCGGTCGGCTCATGGATTCCCATGGCCGCGACGTTAGTCTCAAGAATGCCATCATCATCCTAGCTACCGAGCGTATGCCCAACAAAGCTCGCGACTCGACAACCGACACTTCGGCTGATGAAGAAGAGCCAACAAGAGTTCCCAAAGACGGTTGGCAGTTGAGATTATCGGTTTGTCGAAAAACCGCCAAGCGGCATTCGAATTGGCTAAGCAATGAAGTGCTGTGGCAGCGGCATACGAAGCCGAGGAATGAAATTGCTTCCGCATCGTCATTCGATCTAAACCTAGCCGCGGACACCGAGGCGGAGAACAGGGGAGATGGGTCCCATAACTCGAGTGATCTTACCGTGGATCATGAGGACGAGCAAGGCCTTGAAATAACGCTATTGCCCTCGGCTTTGGCCTCCTGCCCGTCGCGGCTGTTGCTCGATTCAGTGGACGAAGAGGTTGTTTTCAGGCCCGTGGACCTCAGCCCAGTCCGCCGTGACATTTCAAATTCCATCTTGTCAAAATTCTCGGCCGCCGTGGGCAATTCCCTCTCGATTGAGGTCGAGGACGAGGCTGTAGAGAAGATGCTCAGGGGGGTGTGGTTCGGTGAAACCAGGTTTGAGGAGTGGGCCGAGAAAGTCCTCGTCCCGAGCTTTCATCGGCTCAAGGCGGAGCTCCCATCCTCCACGGTGGCTGGAGCCGTCGTACAGTTAGAATCCAGCGATAATTCCGACAGCCGGAGCAGCGGAGAGTGGTTGCCCAACGAGATCAATGTGGTGATTGGTGCGTTAGGTTTGTAGGGGACATAGTTGGCATTTCCCAATTTGTGTTGGGCATTAGTGTAAATACATGCAGCCGTTAAACGGTTACAAACGGTCGGAAAAGGGTAAATGGAACCGTTAATAGAAGGGTTTGAATAGGGATAGAGTGAGCAGTCAATGTTTGACTAACTTTGTTATTTAATTCCTTTTTCTTATTTTTCTGTTTCCCGGAAATATAAATATAAAAATAGTTTTGTCATAACTACTAATTAATTGCATGGCCAATAATTAACAAGATGAGCCGTTCCATTATTTCTCTACTCAATTTTGTTTATTTTGCTAAAATAATCTCTCAACTTTAGACATTTTGTTCTTATCTTTATAGTAATAGGTTGTGCTCTTTGAATCTGTTGCGTCTTTGCCGTCCATGTTGATCAAGGAGAACCACTGAAAACTCAAATTTGTGAAGAGAAAACCCTTATGAAATACCTTTTGAAACTTCATAGGTTACAAATAACTAACCTAATTCGTGGGCCCATTCATGTTCATCTCGACAAGATCCTGGTACTGTTCGGGTGTTCGTATTGTTTGTTGAGCATGCTAAATTTACAACCATAATTTATGGGCTCGTCAGCTAAACATAATGAGTTAAAACACGGTTTGGACTTGACTTTCATCTTTTGTGGGCCATTTGTGTTTCAAATATTTTTTTCCCTATTCTTAAAAATAAAAAAATAAAAAAAAAAAAGCAAGCTCAAGCCTTTATTTAGGAATCTTGTCTCCTATTTTTGGTCTAAAAAAAATTACCAACAAACAAGTTTATCGTGGTTCTATTGTTATTCATATCAGTATGAGTTTGAACTCATAGTCACGAGTTTGGGCTTGTTAAAAAATTTGCGAGCTGATCTCAAAAGCACACATTGGGATCATGACGAGCATGGGTTGAGCCCGAGCCTGATCACAAATCAAACGAGTCGAGCTCAAAAGAGTTTGACTCGACTCCAATTTACAGTCCAATTTGTGTGCAACTAGGCACAACAACACTATATAAAGCGAAAACCCACTTATAAATGCAATCCTTGTTATGATGAAAAAAAGATGATGTAAGCCTTTAACTATATATTTATGTTGACTAGCTAGTGAGACAATGTGAAAAGAGAGCAACGAGTCAAAGCACACGTACATCAACTATAGATGGAGTGTGGGGTTGAAAAGGTCCCATAAGGCATGGGGCGGTGCTGGCCTTCTCTCCCGCAACTTCCATGATATGCACGTTCTGTTCCCTTTTGAAGAAAGATGCCTAAGTGACGTTTACTTCTTTCCCCAGTATTGAAAGGTGATAAGGACATGGCTTTCCTCTTCCAGTTTTCCCATTATCCCCATTTGGATTCTTGCTAGGTTTTTTTTTTTTTTTTTTTTTTCCCATAATTTTTGTATACATATATAACTATGCATGCAGCTCGTTGGATAAAACAGAAAGGTCATTACATACAATTCATGATAAGGAAAAAAAAAATGTCATAACATCCGGCAATACGGAATATTTTTAAGGTTATTTTGTTTACTCTGACACGCTGAGGAACATTATAAAAATTTGAAAGATATTGTATCACAAACATGAAAAGCGGTGTTTAAAAGATACAGTGCATGAGAAGAAAAGAGAATACCATTCAATGCATAGGGAAAATAAAAATTTTCTATTGCATTGAATTTTATAGTAGTTTTTACCTTCACTGTAGGATTTGGTTCTTGGCAATAAATATTACTTTTCAAGTTAATTTCTCAGAATAATTATTCCTTTTCAACCCTTGTGAAGTCCAATAAAAAAATACTCGCTCTACTCATTGTTGGAAATTGCTCATACTTTGCACCCCTAGATCGGCCATGAGGTCCCGTTGCATTGGGTAAACACGTACAAGAGTATTGTGAACTATTGATTAAGGTGAAATCTGTGGTAGATGTAGCTCTACACTAGGATGAAAATCTCCTCTTCCGTTTTGTGCGTTGTGATTAGGCCAAGTCCATTTTTACCCACGAAAATAGCTAAGCATCTTCTTAAATAAGTGCTCTACTGTTACTCAACTTCCGTCCGTGAGCCAAAATGCTGTTATGCTCTGAATTCTTTGTACAAAACAATGATCGGAATCATCACTCTCATTCCTATAATGATAACATGGTGATTGGATTTTTAAGAAACAAACCGTGTAATCATCATCAAAAGAGCTAAACACAAAAGTTTCAAAGGGAGTTATAGTCCACGCGGTTTTGAGGAAAGTGGAAACTCCATTTTTTTTTTTCATAATCATTTCGCACCGAAAAGTGTTGGTTTAGCATCAATTTCTCATAATACACGGCGAGATATTTGTAATAGAACGACAAGCAATAGTTTGAAAGGACTCTAACCTCTAAACTTCATAATAGAGAGGCAGATTGCTGCCAGTTGAGTTAACGTTTGCCATTAGAGTCCTAATTTTTAAAGTATAGAGTAGATAATGATTAGAAGAAGATAAACATCGAAAACAAAGGGTTCAAAAGATACGCGCAATAAAATTATGCCGATACAACAATATAATATGGGAGAAATTTGAGTCACATAGGTCTCAACTCCATGCATGCATGTAAATAATTATTTTCTCCACAATGCCTATTTAGAAACCCATTATCATCGGTACTCTCCCCATATTTCCACCTTTTCCATTTTTTGTACTTATATTTCTTTGTTTCTTTCATATTTATTCTCTGGAATAATTTCTCCCCCCAACGTACATAAGTCACTGTAGAACCAGGTGAAATCTTCTCTTCCACCTCTTGTATATCTCGGAAATGTAATTGTATTTCATAATATTTTATAATATCTCTTAGCGCTTCAAAAAGCTACGAGGTAATACTCAAGAACTGCACTCCATTTTTCATTTTAGAGTATCTGAACGTATGAGAAAATGAATAAATAAACATGGAACTTCAAGATATAAGCATGAAAATATATATATATCAAGTCTCTCACGCCGCCGCTCATTCTTAGATGGCGTTTGATAAATAAGTTTGATTAGCTTATAATTCTAAATGCGTGCTAAACTGGTGATTGTTAGTTATGAGGAGTAATAAGAGATATTGAATATGTAATAGTAAAACTACTTAATTACACATTTGAATGGAAGTCTAAATAACCTACATTTTCAATTTCATAACCTATCACAAGATTACAATGTTAAATTAGATGGAAATTTCCAACAAAAAATACTGGCATAAGAGAGTCCTCTGAGCCATATATGTAACTGTGGCACCTTGAGCTGCTTTATTTCATCAACCCCTAGTCATTGTTTTTGCTTTTTTTTTTTTTACTAAGTCATACATTCACCTTTATCAATTAATTAACAACTTCACATTTTTAATCAAAATATCTAAATCAAAATTAAAATTCTCAAAATTTTGAAATCTCCAATTCCTTCATTAATCTTTTTTTTCTTTTAATTTTTGAAATTCTCTCCCTATGAAGGTTTGTAATTAGAACAAAAAAGGTTGAAGGCAAAGAAAGGGGGTCAAACTTGCTTTAAGTGAGTGATAGTGAAGTGATTTTACCATTGAACTTTCATTTATAAGCACATTTTTATTATTTATCCTCTGAAATGTACTGCCGAACAAATCAACACCAACTTGAGCGCTGATTTGGACAGAGACCATTTCTATCTATTCATAAGTATTACCAAACACATTGAATAAACCCACCTCTAACCGAATTAGAGATCAGACCTCTTCAATACTAATTTAGTACAAACAAATGCTGTGTTATTGTACATAAGTGCTCTAAATTAAGATTAGGAACCACAAACACAATCACTTGATTCTAGGGCTGAAACGAACAAAACCTTCCATTCTAGAGTTCTGCACCCCTGATTTGTGGGTCACATACGTAAAATACTCTCCCCAAAAATAAATACGGGAGGAGAATACACAAACCATAACATTATACATTCGTCTGTATACGAGTACATTTATCATGCTTAGAAGGGTTGCTAACTCCCTGACCCAATTGCCAGAAACTAATAGTGCTCATCGAGCACCAATACTCAGTACTCATGTCCATACAAGAATATGATTTAAAATAAAAATCTACAACTGAACCGCACACGTGTCTTGATGTGCATGGAAAGAAGCACCGAGTATTGGTGTTCAATTGAGCATTAGAAATTTTTCCAATGACTATATTAGTCCAACAGGAGCCATTAATCATCATCCGGCTCCACAGAAAAATCGGGTTCTTCGGGCTTCTGCAACTTGGGCAAGTCAACAACTTTGACCTTCTGAGCTCCCCTCCTCGTGTTCGTCGCGAATCTCGACGCCAATACCATGACTCCTAGGTTCGATTTCACCTGAGAATTCGCCGGTTCGTCTCTCTCAACCGCGACCGCCTCGTCAAATGCAAATGATTCCAGAGTGCTGAGACCTCTCGCCAACTTCTTTCTCTTGTACCGGCGCCAAGCGGCCTGAATGAAGCACGCGCCCCAAGTCCTCCAGTGATGGGAGTAAAATCGGAAGGTGTGCTGCAGCTTCTTGCTGTGGAGACGCCTGAATTGATTTGCTACGAACTTGAGGTCTTCGGCTTTTAATGCGAACGCTTCCACTTCGACAAGGGCTTTGACGGTTCGGGTTGAAGAAGGTAAATTGATGGTCGATTTTGGGAGCAATGCCCATGCCAGCAGCTCCTCCCCGCAAAAGTCTCCAGGTTTTAATGTAATCGAGTTGAAGAAACCAGTGCGGCCGCCATTGGTAGTAGAGCTCTCCAGTCTCCCTCTGATAATAAAGAGCATCTCCGTTACGGGGTCACCCTCACGGACAATGTAGGTGCCTTCAGTGCATAAGGATGAAACTAAACGTTCGCATATCGCATCAAGAAGTTGATCATCCATTTGTGAGAAGAAGGGGACCTGAGAATTAAAAAGGACCAGACCATAATGTTAATGTACAAGTATATAACTTCACCACAGAAGGGTGAAACAGAGTGACCTATTTGATAGGGTAGGCAACTCTTGATCCAGCCCGTAATGTTGGGTCAGGAAATGCAAACAGTAATATCATAATCATACATGCTTAAAAAGAACTGATGGTTGAAATTGGGGTCCTAACAATGTCAGCAACAAATTGCAGCAAGTAAACAAGTCCCGACAAGAGAGTAGAAATCATACGCGTCGAACAAGGTCTAAGCATAAATGGCGTTGGATATCTCGACGGAGATCGGTCGGTAAGCCATGCAGGATAGATTCTTCATCAACTCCTCGAGTTGCAAGCCATTTATACTGAACAAAGCGCCTAACACGCTGTCTTATATCTTCAGGAAGCTGACGATGCCTCATCCACTCCTCAGTGTCCCTTCGCTTCAGTCTCCATTCCTCAAGTCTCACTGTGATGGACTGAAGGTATGTCTGCATAGAAAGACAAACACAAAAAGCTAATTTTAGAAAATGGAAAGGAGAGAGCCCATGCTTCACGTCTAATCACAACTTTCAGGTTCACGTAAACTTATCTAATCGAAGGTGGAGGGGGTAAATTCCAGATCAAGTGGATAAGGATAGATTTAATAATAAATGAGAGAAAATAAAGGGGGGAAAAGAGAGCATCTTAGTAGTAAATGGCCCAATGCATCTGCACTTACAGTTACTATCTTTATGTTAAATCTCATAAAAGAAAGTATCTTAGGGAATTGGATGCTTGCAAACTGGTATACAGTCAGTTTCTTGCAAAAACACACATACAAATAACTTTCACAAAAAATATGAGGCTCCGTCAAAATTTACTTTATAACAGAATTACAGGTTCAAGTTTAATTAGCAAAATCAAGGGCATAGGTATATCAAACACCTGCATATTCCCAATCAGGTGGGCGAATAAAACAAGACCCAGGATGGCAATGAGTATGGCGAATGATGTCTCCCCAATAAAAGTGCTAGTGTTCAGATTCTGCCCATAAGAACTGAGAAAATAAGAGGCAAAAGTCGGTATCAACATCTTCTCAATGAACTGCGTTGAATAGAAAACTGGAAAAAGAGCACTCATTTCTCATAACATCCATGTGAATCAGCTTATGTAAATAAATAAAAAGTACGGAATGAGCATCAATGTGTAACTAGAAATATTAAAACCTTGAGAAAGTTACTGCTTGCATTGATGAGAATGTAAAAGATAGTATGGATCTTTTTGATGTAATGTCATCTTAACTTCTTTTGTTGCCACCCCCTTGGTGCCCTCGTAATGGTATTTACCCTTTCATTGTTCAAATAGAGAAATATTAAAACCTTATGCCCCATGCTAGGGCAGCTAAAGAGCTTTTAAAACAATGTAGGAGCTACAAACTGATATTTCATTTCCAAGGAGAGAGGTTATAACCATCACACATCCCTCTGGACACGGAAAATCCAGTTAGCATAACAAAGCAGCAAGTATGCCGTTCAAAATCCAGTTTCCATATACTATACATGGACAGAAAATAGTACTTTATATATAGGCTCCAGTATTAAATGTTAGGACCACTGGAATGGAAATATTATAGCCAGGGTAGAGATCCCGTAAAAAAAAAAAAAAAAATAGAAGTATTTTGCACCTTTTCTAAGTATTTTCTCATTAGCACGTTCCATTCATTCAGGACTGAGGAGGCGACTTGGAGAGGGAATAAGGTACCTCTCTTCTCTTTAGCATTTAAACTAGATCATGTTGCCTTGCTTCCTTGTTACCAGTTACTCTCAATAATTAAGCTCTCCACACTACATGGATCATAGATTAGGATTGAGCCACAAGCTAGGGCCTGCACTCAGGATTGGGCTTAGGCTGCTTAAAGCAATACTTATTTAAGAAGTACTAATCTTCTTTTGCATACTCAAACTGCATAAAAATTGTTTGATAGGTGTAATTTTGTACAGTCAAGATTCTGCATATAAACAGACGACAAATACATAACTACCAAGAAACTGCACTGTCCTTGCAGCCCAACAAAAGCCACAACACATGGTCAGAAAAAACCTGGGAAGCACCGACTCTTCCAACCCCCCCCTGGCAGAAGAACCATGACTCTTCCAGTATCCGTTTTTCAAAATTATATATACAAATTCGCCAAGGCCCCTCCGTACCAGCATCTTTTTTCAAGAAATCATACATCAACGAATCCCTGCCCCTGCACCCGCACTCATGCTTCGTAGGAAATAAAAAATAAAAATAAAAAACAGTTATAAGTGAACAGCCCCATATGTCAGCACTAATATTTTTTTTGGGATAACAGGCCCCCGAAGTCATCCTCACTGTGGGCCAGAAACCTGCCAATCCATCGAGACACGACCACTATGCCCCCGCCTCCAAACAATTGGCCTAGGACTTATTTGGAAGGTGGGAGTCAAAGCTGGGACCTTCTCCATTTTATGGTCCAAAGCTCAGTGTCCACTCAAGCAAGCCCCAGGGACTTATATCAGCACTAATATTATAGTTAAATATCATTGTTTGTGAACATAAAAGATGGCAAAAGGATCAATATCACAACGAAGGATGCTAACTTGCAGGAATTATTTGGTATAGCCATGAAACATACCTTAGTTGCTGTAGACCCCACCACAAACAATAGAAATACTTCTTAATGAAGCTTTCCGAGACAACTTTCTTTGACACTGCATTTTCAAATAGTCCAAATTTGAAACGGATCATATCATTACTAGGATCACAACTCTTAAACACATTAGTGTTATTTGCCCAAGCAATGCGGTCATTCTGGTTGAAAGTATCACAGTCTAGATAACTAAGAATGCACTTTACAGGGTGAAGTTCCTTTCTGCAGACTGATTTCCAGCATGACATATACCGATCAACAGAAAGCAAATACCATGCAGCTCCAAGAACCTATAAAAAATGGATTGGAACCATCAATATGCTCAGGTGAAAAAATAAAAGATCCTACCAACACCTTTCATCTTTCTTAGTGATTTGCATATTGGAGAAGGTTTGAGAAGATTATATTTTAGGTGAAAACAAATAATAAGAATAAGAATTACATACATGACTTGCCAACATGTACAACAGTAGATTATATGCAGCACCAGCCCAAGCAGTCTTCGTAACCACTCCAGTTGCTTTTATAATTTGAGAACTTAATGGGAAAATCAGATATAGTCTAGGAACATATTGCAATAGAACAATCAGCGCAAGGGCATTGTTTTTATGATCAGTTCGGGAACTTCTTGTCGCTGGTATAATGAACCATATGACAATCTGCACAATATAGTCTCCATTAAGTTGGACTTCCCCTTCCTCAAAAATGAAACTTTAAGATGCAAACTGAAAGCAACTTTCTAAAAATGAATATGGGCCATAGTAATCATCTCATAGAAGGCAAATGATCAGGAAGAAATAGAGAGGCAATAACTATGTAACTGTAAAATTAAGCAAAACAGGTAAAGGTATGAAATATCTGACCATAATTACCAATTTCTTGTACAAAATTAACAACGAGACTCCCTATTATTATTGAATAATCAATCCACTGGAAGAATGCTAAAATAATGAGGAAAAAACAAGCCACTAAGAGGAAAATTAAAAATTTAAAAGTAAAGAAAGAGACCGGGGGTTAAACCAGCAAGAAGCCAGTGTTTTGTTTGTAGAATGATAACAAGTATCGTTCACTTAGAACAGCCACAAATTACGGCCAGAAAATACTATATTAATAACAGAGTGGTCACTGGGCTCCTTTTTCTATTAACCTCGAGAAATCAATTACAGCGTCCTTCAGATCAAGCGAACAAACGTGAGTATACAGTTACAAAGATTATGCATGTCATCTTGAGAACATCTTAGAACCACCTTATCCTACTAATTCAAAGTAATGCCAAGATAATGGAGGATGAAATTGTAGGAATCATGGCAGGGTTGGATGAAGTACAAAACTTTGTTAGGAGTTTTATAGGATAGATACAACACCCAATTTGTAGTAGGGGAGAAAGGCTTAAGGAAGCTAAGAAACAACTACACCATAAAAAAACTGTAGCGTGCATATTTTAAGATGGATGTCTAGACAGACTAGGAAAGAAAATATTAAAAACTGAAGAGATTTGCCCAAATATAGGGGTAGCTTTGATTGACAACAAAGGTGAGAGAATGTCATATAAGCTAGTCTGGCATTGCCTGACAGAGGCCTACAAGCAGCCTGTGAGGAATATGAGCTGCTTGATGACTTAGGAATTCTAGGGCAAACCATTTAAACTTGGTACAAGTTTAAGAAATGACATTAGTGTCAGGGACATGGATGAGAACATAGCATTGGATAGGAATGAGTGCCACAAGAACATTCACATCAATGACCCAATTTACCTTCCAGTTTAGTTCCATGCAACCAAAAAAAAAACTGGGATTTTTTAGAATTTAATCATTATTTAGTATTATTATGAAAAATTACTGTGCTTTTGGCTAGTTATATTAGAAGCTTACCTAAAGCGAAGTATTTATTAGGACCTTTAATTTCTAGAAGCTAGAATTAGGGTGTTAGGATCTTCTATTTCTAGAAGCTAGAATTAGGGTTTTAGAATCTTCTATTTCTAGAAGCTAGAAAATGGTTTTTACAATGATCTCAAGAAAAGAAGCCTTATATATTATCTTATAACCTTTCTAACGTTCAATAGGAATGGAAATATACTCGATTAGGGTCTATCCCTGGCTCCACACATGCAACCCAATTTCTTTCCCTTCTTCCACTATAGTCGTTCATCATTGAGCCCACTAACATCAGTTCTATCCAGTAAAATCAAAAAATTTGACTGTCATAAGCTCACAGGCACTACCACCTTAGATATCAAGAATGGAAAAACTCATAAAACAGGTAGCTAATACAAAAATAGTACATTACGAAAAATACCTGAGGAAGAGGCAATGTTGCAATCAGATCAATGAAGAAGTCAGACCTAATATACCTTTGGGAGATCTTGTCAGGGTCCATAACAAGTTCCCCCCTCCCAAAAACCCTTGAGCTAGGTGCAATATAAGCTATCCTGAACTTAATAATCACATGCAACAAATAGAAAAAATCAGCAATTGTACGGAAAAAAGTAACAAGAATGCGCAAATTTGAGTCTGCTGTGATGCACAGAGAGCCTGCATCCCCTCCCACACTGGGCATGTAAAAATACAAAGGGTCAACAAAGAGTGCCACCAAACAGAAGACGATGAAAATCCGGTTCCATTTCAATACAATTTCACTACCCGGATCGAGAACTCGCTTGTGCCATGGCCCACGGTCCTCCGGGAGAACCTTGGACTTCCCAAATTTGAGAGTCTCAGGTAATCTATTTTTGCCGAACAATAGCCCGTCGTCAGTTTTCAACAAGGAAGACGAGACCTTGCATCCAGAAGAAGAGTTTTTTTGGATTGATGTGTCAAGCTTTCCCTTTCCCAATGGTATTTCATTAAACTGTTTGCCATCACAATAAAACCTGCAATTCATCAAACCATGAAAGTTGTCAAATAATTCCCAATGGAAAATTTTCATCTCACAGATGAAGAACTCACTTCAACAAGCAATTCATAAGCCTCGAATTGGAAATAAAAAATAAAAAATTGCGGGGGTCCCTAAAAGCTAATAAACTACAATCTTTCTTTTTACCAGCTGTTACACTTTCTCAGATACCAAACAAAGAGAAAAAGAGGAAAAACATAAGAAAAGAAAGCAAAATTTCAGTTACCCACCTCACAGATTTCCCTTTCTTCAACTCCATGCCTAAGTCAAGCCCAAATCACACCTCCACCGGCACAAAGGGATTGGAACCCAGACGGAAATCTTCATTTCATTCTCATCTCCTTGCTACAGCTACACCCAACAACGAAAAGGTAGACTTTAGGGTTTAGAAATGAGGCCTCCAATACGCCACACACACACAAAGAGAGATACAGTGAGAGATGGATCAGGGGATACAAGTGAAGAAGGAATCAACAGATGGGGTTTCGGTTGTGGGTCTGCCGGAATTTTTGTCTTTGGGATGCGATTGGAGCGAGCTAAGCGGGAGGAGACCCGAAAAGTCAAAGAAGGGTTGACTTCAATCAAATAAAGGAGCAGACATAATCTACAAATGGTTGCTTTCTTACAGCCTGCGATCTATTTGGGCTCTCTAATGACTCGGACCGATTTCTCTGGCGGTGAAGGGAGTTGGTGGATTAAGGTGTACGAGACAAGGAAACCTTAAAAAACGATACCAATAATAAAATATAGAACCATATTACAGGTATAAAGAATTTTAAATTAAAATTATTAAAATTATAAAAAATTTATGCGTTAAAAATTTTTGAGATCATAATTTATTATTTATCAAAATACTTTTCATTAAATTTATGCCACTTGAACCTTTTATAATTTTATTGTGAAATTCTTTGAGTACATAAATTTATTGTAAATAATAATATATTTTGTGTTTTCTTAACAAAAAAAAAACATATTTTGCATTAATTGCACATTTTTGTAACGAACTTGCAAATTTGACTTTGATTTTAAATAACGTAATTTGGTAACGTGCTGCAAAAGAACTTTATACTTTTTTTATTTTCTTTCTTTTTGGATAGTGGCAAAATCACTTTTTACACATGTAAATGAGTGAAATTGTATTTGAAAGGGATATAAAAAGAATAATACTCAAAGGGTAATTTCGTAATTTCCTCGGGAAAATTATACATGGATGAGGTTGCTTTTTATCATTGAAATGATTTTAGACAAGTTCAGCCTTTTTTTTTCCTTTTCCATTTTTGTTTTTCAAACATTTCGGCTTTACGTGCATTGTAGTCGAATAATTCTAAGGTACTCATTTTCAAATAATTGGAAATCATGTTTTTCTTCGATGATCTAGATGTTATCAAAATTTTAAACTATGTATCTTCTGGGCATTTTCAACTGAGAAATGATTCAGTTTAGAAGCTTAATTTTACAAATTTCAATTATATATTAAAAAAATTACTCAAAATTATATGAAGAAAAGTTGTTGTGAAATGCATTCAAAAGTATATTAAATTCTACATGGTAACTTTTATTTAAGAATGAGACATGCATACCAAATTCCTAAATTCAAAATGTGTGAATTGAAAGATAATGAAAAAATGTGAGGACTAACGATTCTTCAAATAATTTCGTGATGACTATATGGTATTTTCACTATTTAAATAAAGGTTTAGCACATATTAAATTGCTAAATCCTTTTATATTTTTTTCACCATTTTGAACCTGTAGAGCATTGTTGCCGTCACTTTTCATTTCCCTAGAGAAAATTAGCACCCTATCACATTTTCGAGCCCACGGCTAGATAACATTTCTCGGCCATAAGGGGATAATTAACACTTTAAACTCATGGCTCAACCCATAAAAAAAAACAACACACACTTAAGCCCATTGGCCTAATCTCGTTGAGGGGATTCCCTTTTGGGCCTAGAATTCCCTCGCGTTTTCCTCCTAGTTGATGAAAGGCTTATAACCCCTAGCCTTTGGCTCCACCGTGATGCCCCACGGGCACGTGGCCCCATTATAGGAATTCTCCCATAATTTGAAATGTTAGGCCCAAGGTTTAAAGAGGGTGTGGCGCCTCATCCTCCCCCATTGGAGTCTCCTCTCCACTGTATAAGCAAAAAACCCTAGGATTTTGGGAGGAGAAAACATTTTGGAGCATTGTGACAAGAAAGGAAAAAGAGATAAAAGAGCTAGCAACTCCCTTCTTCCTCAACAATCTTCACCGATTTACTCCCCATGGCAAAGTAAAGGTGAAGACAGCCCTTAGGGAACTCCACCGCTCCATGAACCTATGAACTACATAGGTTTAATTATACTTTGGAGATATATGGGAAACCTTATGGGTCCGGCCCTTAACAGCAATATAAACTTCAATTATTCTTCGGCTGACATGAACAAAGAACTTTTAGCCCATTGGTTCTTTCTTTTCTGGGTCTAAGGCCCTGTTTCTCTTCCTTTCTCCCTGTTTTCACATCTAGGCCTATGGTCAATTCTTCAAATCTATCTCTTACAGATTCTTCAATAAATTTGAGTTTTACCCATTGTTACCCCAATTCAAGATCTTAATCAAAGGTTTTCCTTACCTAAGGTTATCCTTTAGAATAATGTAGACAATGAACCCCCAAAATAAAAATAATGAGTTTGCAGCTCACACCAAAAACCCGCAATAGATGCATATATTGGTAAACTAACTTTCTATAAATAAAAAAAAAAAAAGAGAAAAGGAAGCATGCACTTGGGCGCACATAATATTCGTGCATTCGCCTCCAAAACAATATTATTTTGCTAAAAACATTAAGTGCACACTAAAATATTTTAATAAAATGACATCACTTTGGGGGTATACGCACACAAATTGCGGGTGCCCAAGTGCATTCTCTCTTTTCTAAAAGAATTATATATATACTAGATGAGGTAATTTTCTACAAAACCCTTTTGGCTTAATCAGACTGATTTGCATTTAGGGCGAAAAATGCACCTTAAAGTCGTCGTTAGATGATCCCTGTATACACCGAAAATCCCGCCATTCATTCAAGTTTTAACTTTATTAAATTTATCTGTGGTTAAACTTCCAAAAATGTTTTAGTTTAAAAAATTATAAGTTTAAAAATTTAAATGAATAACTAAAATTTTTAGTATACACGAAATGATCATTCAATGATGAATTACGGATTTTGTTTCTCGCTATAAATGAAAACGAGCTGATAAAAAGAACTTGAAGTGCTCTCAAAATGAAACCCCAAATGGACTCCAATATGAGGATTGCATGGTGGAGATAATCACGCATGGAGATCTGCATAGGGAGATAGCGAAAGTTAAAATAAAAGCATATCAACCTTCAATAAATATATCCACTTTTTTAAAAAATAATTATTTCTGAAAATTGTTATGCGTAATGGGTCCTACTCTCATTTTATATATGAATTTTTTTGAAATAATATTTTTTTGATAAAGATCAGTATTATTCTTATTTAGTGCTTTATATTTCCCATGTAATATATTACTTTAGTTGAATTTTAGTACAACATTAATTTCTGATATTCTTGTCTGCAGTTGTTTAACTGGAATAGTGTTGTAATCATGTTGATTTCATTCCCTAGTGGCCCTAGCAATTGAGGTTTTTCACATTAATTTTTTTACTTGACTTGGGAATATAATTAACCAAGTTATTAAAATCATCACACTTTTGTATTCTTTTTATTAATTTATTTATGTTAAAGCCTGGGGCTTCATGGATCATTCACCTGCTAAAGTAATCCCATAATCTAAATATTAAATAATGAGGCCAGTTATGGTAATTATATAATTTCTAAAGTTGGTGCTCTCCTTGCACAATGCTTACATTTATTTTTATTTTTCTTCATTCTTTGGTACAATAGACTGAGATTTGGACATGAATTTTTATTTATGTGTTTAGCCCCCAACATCTACATCAAACTTGGCTTCATGGTAGATAATTTGTAGGTCATATTTGGATAAAATGAGGAGCCTATTCCATTCTAATCTCACCACGCTTTAAGCCATATTCGACAAGTTGAATAGAATCCGATAAAACTAATTTGGGTATTAGGGATTACAGAATTGCTGAGTATTAGGGTAAACCCAGCCATAATAACCAGTACTCACAAGAAAAATAAAGCTATTAAAAAATGCCTTATTTTTATTCATTATTAAATTTCAGTGTTGTTGTTAGAGGGAGATTTTTGCCGAATCACCATTTTCATCAACTTGAACCCATGAGTGCTCACGTGTGTTGAACGCACCACAAGGTCATCAAACCTCTATAAACAATAATTATTTTCAAAGAAAAATGTAGGTTAGGGTTATAAAGAAAAGACCTATAATGGGAACCTTGAATTTTCTATTAAATGTTGAAAAGTCTAGCATCTCAATGTTCGTGGTTTTCATCCTTCTGGATTAGTGATGGACCACTAATTTATATTTTATAAAGTGGCAATTACAAAATATAATGAATAAAATGAATATATATATATATATATAAAGAAGAGCGAGGCAACGCCAAACCCCAAAGTTCAAGCATGCCCAAGGAATATTTTCTTTTTGAAAAATAAAATAAAAAAGAAGTAATTAAAAATCATTGGGCTCACTGTATATGTAATCGGAGTTCGAACTTTACGATTAATCATCATTAGTTTATTAAATTATTAAGAGTAATACAACAACAAAAGTGGCTAGGTGGTAAGACTTTTGAGATCTTATATGATTATTTGATCCGAATAACTTTTAAAAAGGATCAAATAAATTTTATCAAATACTTTTTTAAAATACCCCCAAAAGAAAATATTTGATAAACATACCCTAACTTTTTAAAATTTTCTTAAAACACCCTCTATTTTTTCAAAATCACACTTTAGAGGTGTGATTTTAGGTCCAACACCTGCTGACACGCACAAAAAAGGATAAATCGCACTCCCGAAATATGATTTTAAAATCGACTTTGTAAAGTGCGATTTCACACCACTCATAATAAGTTATTATAAACATGGAAAATCATTTTTCACATGGAACATGTGGCATCAAGTGGTACAGTGCTTTTGTAAAGGGAATAATGGCGTCAAGTTCAAATTCTCATTACAGTATTTTATATATACTTTTTCTCTATATTAGTTTTCTTTTAAAAACTATAGTAATGTTGAAAGTTATATTAAATTTGTTTTCCATTTCATTAATATCCTTTTTGAAAAAAAAAAAAAAGAATTTTATGATTCTCTTTTTATTTTTGTTAGCTTCATTCATTAATGCTTTTTATTTAACTTATCTTCTTTTAAAAACTATAGTAAATCTTGCATTTGACGAAATATAACGCTGAAAGTTATATTAATTTTTTCCCATTTCATTAACGTCTTCTTCAGGAAAGAAAAAAGAATTTTATTAATATCTTTTTATTTTTCTTAGGTTCATTCATTAACGTTTTTATTTAACTTATTAAAAGGAGAAAATGAAAATTCATTTTTTTCTAACAAATTCGTTAGTTTATTGTTGTTTGCAGGGAAATGGTGGGGTAGGGGCAAACACATCCATTATTTGATTTGGGGTTCAGGCTCACAACAACTTAAAGAAAATGATTGTTTACATCCAGTGTCTTAAGCATGGAATACCTTCAATTAAGATCTTGTGAGTAGGAGTCAATGAAGTAAATGACTTCATGAAAGGAGAGGATTATGTATCGAGAGCTGATAACAGAAAGAAGAAGAAAAAGATGATGAAGAAAAAGGTGCCTTTTGGCTCGGAAAAGGCCGCACCCATAGGGTTTCCTATATATGTAAATGAGAGAATCAGACCTATGTATTTCTGGACACATGAGGATAATTGGAGCATACCTTACTCTGCCATTGATAGTTGTTCTTTGAGGTTTGGTCATGAAATAATGGAAAAGACCTGAGTTTTTCTCTTTTGTTCTCTCCATGTTTAATTGTTTCTTCATAAAACAATCTCACCTTGCAAAATCATAGGGTTTTGCTAATATAGCTGAGGGGAGGATATGGCTATGCCTTTCCCTAGCCTTAGGCCCCAAAAATCTTCCCTAGAGGAGGTAATTGAATGAAAACCCTTAAATAGGATCCACATGTCACTATGACAGCGTGGAAAGCCCAAGGCTCAAGAATGGAAAACTCTCCTCATTAATGAGGAAGATATGGATAAAAACTCATGGACCAGGGATCCCATGAAGGGATTGAACCACACACTTAGAAAAAAGTAAGCTAATGGCCCAAACAAGTGGGCATCCCCTTATAGATTGAGTCATAGGCTCCAAAATGAGATAATTCTACGCTAAATTGGTCAGTGAGAAGCTAAAGGTATGTGTTCTAGGTTAAAAGGTCGATTTCCCCCTCGAGGAGGCTTAAAGTGACTCCAACAAGTGTCTTCATCCTGTTTGATAAAATTAAGAGTAGAGTTTTGAATGCTAAATCCATTACTAAATGATATAGATTGTAATTAGAGATATTGAATATGAATTTTTAAACATGTTTGATTACAATATTTGCACAAGTCTCAATAAAGTACTTTTACTATTTTCCCCTCAATCTTAATGGTCGACCAAAAATAAAATGTAAAAAAAGTGTAAGAAAAAACGTCAAGAGCATAAAGAAAACACCCAAAATCATGGTAAAGATCATAAAGATAACTCAAACTAAAATGTGTAAAATTAAAAGCTAAAAACCTAACTTAAAACTCCAAGAACATGAAGAATATCTATATTTTTTTGGGTAAATTAAATTTATTAATTACCAAAAAAAAAAGCATATTAGAAAGGGCCAAAGCCGCAAACGTACAAGCAATAAATACAACGGCCAATGGCCAACAAGAAAAACTGAGATACATGAAAGTGTCACCTAACTGAAGAATACCTACATTTGCAAAATCAAAAACCAAAAATGCAATTTAAATCCCAAAACACTTGAAGAACAAATCCCAAAGTTATTAAACGTGAAGAATAAGCCCAATCCAAAATCGATAAAATCAAAAACCAGAAACCAAAAAATACAAAAAATTGAACAAAAGAAATCATAAACCCAACCCTCATAACTAGTAATGCAAAAATTGGACAAAACCCCTCGAATCCTAAAATCTCCAAATATGTAAAAATTGGCTATAAAAACCTAAATTTAAACCCCCCAGAACCCCAAATCTACATATATATATATATATATATTGAACAAGTAAATCCTAAATCTAATAAAAATGCCCCCAAATGCTCATAAATTGCTGATCTAGATTTATAAAAAAAGAAGAAGAAAAGAATGGTGGGATTAAAGAGGTGGAGCCATGACGACGGCCAAGGGGTGAATCAGACGTACGAGATATGGATCATGGGTGGGGAGGGGGAGAGATTGGCGGTAATCTGGGGAAGGGAGGGAGAGAGTGAAGAGAGATCGATCCAAGGGAGAAAGAGAAAGTGAGGGTGGCATGTTGTAATTTTTCTAAAAAAATTATCTAATACCCTCTGAGGCAATAAAAACTGAGTACTTTGGAACAAAATAAAAAATAAATTAATTAAGAGTTCATTTAAAACAAACAAACAAGAACCTATGTTTCCTTTATTTTCATATTAGAAATGTAAGAATCAGATCGAAAATGGAATTACCCAAAGTTTTGTGCAACTATCATCGATTTTCCTCTTTAACTAAAAATAATTAAGTGATTGCTGGTTTAAGTAATTTTCTTAAACAAGACACTGTCACATCCTAAACGGCACCGTTTGCATCAGATTCTTCCCGACTCCATTCATTTCAAGGCCTTTGATCTCCAAACTAGGGTCTGTACTAGGCGTGTCTCTGACTTCTGCGTGAATCGAAGGCCTAATAATCCACATATTTAATCTTCAATCTCCTTATCTGGCACCATTACTACCAATCTTCACGGATTTCCTTGTAAGATCTTGCTCTGGAGTGTTGTTTGAATTGTTTCAGTTTCAGCTTTGAAGCTCCATATTGCAGGTTAACCCTAGTAGAGATACACAATGAGACAGAGACAGACTGGGGACAAAGTCAAAGGCCCCAAACTTGTTGCAGGGTTCGAAAAGAGAAAAACCCAGAATTCTTCCTATCCGTTTTCATCATCAAAGATAGTTTTTGCACTTCTTTTGTCATTTCGAGCCGTAAACTCATTGTTGGTGCAGACATATTTCAACCCAGATGAGCATTGGCAGGCCCTTGAAGTTGCGCACCGGATTACTTTCGGGTAATTTAAGAAAATGATGTCGGTCGGGTATCATTTCTTCGTATTTGCTTCTTGTTTGTGGGTTTTTTTTTTTTTTTTTTGAATTGATTAAATGTTTATTTTAAAGGGGGAAAAAAAGTCTTTGGGAAGTGTTAGTAAGAGAGGTGACTGGTTCAAAGACGTGATTAAATGGTACCGTAGATACAATTGTGTTCTTTCACCGTAAGCTTTGTTCAATTTTCAAGTGTCTTTCTTGTAGAATTGCTAAAAGTTTGGATTTTGGTTGATTAAATGACAGGTACGGCCATTTGACATGGGAATGGAAGAAGGGTATTCGTAGTTACTTGCATCCCATTGTGTTTGCTATCCTTTATAAAATTCTCGCGGTCTTGCATCTTGATACCCTATGGATCATGGTAAATTCATATATATGCACTTTGCGCTCTGTTGTGTGTGGCATAAAAATCATGTGTTTTTTAATGGATATTGACATAGATGAGAATGTTGTTATGTCAGGAATCCGTGTGTTTGCACTTGTTATCCTTTACCATAAAGCTGATAAATCTTGGGGATTAATTATATGTAGCAACCATCTCTTTTTTTTTTTTTTTTTTTGTTTGAGCGGGGGGGGGGGGGGGGGGGGGGGGGTGTTGTTAAGGTAAACAAGTGGCCATTCTCACCTGCAGTGCTACAACTGAAGCAAACTGGGGTAAGCTTACCCATTAAATTAATAGAAGTTTAAATTTTTCCATAGTTCATAAGTTTGGTAGATGATGCACTCGTTGATTTGTGTTAGAGAAGTATTCTGAAAAGCGAACGACACATGATGTGGTGGAATATGAACCTCATTCATTATGGCCTTCTTTAATGGCATTTGCTTTTATCTTGTTATTCTGGTTATTATTATTATCACATGATAAAGTCCATCGAATATGGCAACGGGTCTCCTTGACATGATCAAGTCCATACCAAACCACAATTTGTGCTGTCTTTTTTCTTATGATTCATGGAACATGAATGATGTTCAAAACCTTGGTTGCCTTTAAGATTGGTGTTCTTTATTCTGGCCTTTATTGAAATCATGGCACCTGTATAACATATATTCGTGTGTTTCATAGATGAAGGCTCCACGACTGTTGCAATCTATGTTTTCTGCTATTGGGGATTTCTACTTGTACAAACTATCTGATGTTTCATTTGATCATCGTGTTGCACAATGGGCAGTATCCTTTTGTTGTATTCTGTTTACAGATTAATTATTTTGGAATTATATTTTTTTGCTAGTAAGATCCCAATCTGTTGTTCTCAGCATAAGATTACAGTTCTAATGGATGAAGTACTTAACTCTACAGCAGCTCTTTTCGCAGTTGACAAATTGGTTTATGTTTTTTAGTTTTACTCGCACATTATCAAATAGTTTAGAGACTGTTCTTACTGTGGTGGGCCTATATTACTGGCCTTGTATAAGGACTTCTTCCAAGAAAGAGGTTTCAAGAAAGCGGGGACTGATTATTGCAGCATTAGCTTGTGCCATGCGTCCCACCAGTGCTATTATATGGGTGTATGTTGGCCTTCTTGAGCTCTTTGAGACCCATGATAGACTGAGATTTATACTACTTGAGGTGATCCCTGTTGGGTAGGTAGTAGTGCCTCTTGTTAGTTTGGTATTTTAATTATTATCATAACAAACTTTTGCCTCTAAACATAAATCTGGTTTCATTGACTTTGTTTGCCATTTAATTGAATTTTTAGGGGCATGGTGCTTGGACTTACATGTTTATTGGATCGATGGATGTATGGGTCATGGGTCTTTGTTCCTCTCAATTTTCTCCGATTCAATTTTCTTTCCACCGGCGGAGACTATTATGGAACTCACAAGTGGCATTGGTACCTTACTCAGGGATTTCCTGCCATAGTCTTCACATTCTTACCATTTACCGTATCTGGCATCATTCGGTCTAAACATTGGAAGCTTCCTGGCCTCATTGCATGGGTTTTAGGCCTTTACAGTATATTGGGTCACAAAGAATTCAGGTACCTTAGAAATTTCCATAATTTTGCACTCATCTTCAGCTCAAGCATCTCTTTCAAGAGAAAAACTTTTCGATACAGTATCACTACCTCATCAAGTTATGCACCACTATTGGGCATGTGTGTCAATTCATGCATAGGAGTGGTAGATGGGCCTCTGTTGTGGGCCCCACTAAAAAAAATTATATGTCCATTATGCATTTAGCTAACAGTTATTGGAGAGAAGTTATATTCCTTTTTCAAACCCTTGATTCTATGTTGAGAAACTTAATTACCCTCAAATTAAAATCTGAACTTCAGGTTCGTCATGCCTGTGCTTCCACTAGCTTTGATGTTTGCCGGGTATTCGTTATCTCTGATGAAAACCCTAGATTCCTCTGAGAACAAAAGGGAAGGATCCCAAAGCATCCATTCTAAATTCCTTCCAAACAGGCAGTTGGCTGCCATTTTCCTGCTTGCTACCAATGTACCGATGGCCCTATACATGAGTTTGGTTCATCAGGTAAAATTTTCATTAGTTGTATAAAGCCTGCAACTTTTCTTTCTTTTTTCATAGTAATATATCTGTCATGAATTATATATGATTGAAGATTCTGTGACCTAGATTTATGCTATCTCGTGCTAATTAAACTTAACCTCGAACCTTAAGAAACTACCTATCATGAAACTCTCTGTTTCTTCTTTTTCTTTTTTTTTCTTATTTCCTCCCCTTCTGGTTGATGCTATTTACCCACAAATGCCGCACAGAGAGGCACTGAGGATGTAATGAACTATCTCTCGAACGAGGCTTTGAATGGGAAAGCGAAAAACATTCTTTTCCTTATGCCTTGTCATGCCACACCTTACTACTCCAGCCTGCATGCCGACTTACCCATGCGGTTCTTAGACTGCTCCCCTAGGTTTGAGCCTCTGGATTTGCACTTCCATGTTTTTTCTTGCTATTTTTAGATCTATAAATGCATCAGTTTATGCGTCTAATTTTGGCGTTCGGGTGTTTTTGGTTAGCGGAGAGGAAGGAGCCATGGATGAGTCAGACCGGTTCCTGATGGACCCAGTTGGCTTCACGTCAGATTTCGCGTATAATTGGTCTCAACCTAGTCATATTGTATTGTTTGATTCAGAAGAAAGAAAATTGAAGGATTTTCTGATATCTCAAGCTTTTAGAGAGGTATGGTATTGAAATAAGGATCCTCGGAATTTAAAAAGCCATAGATTTAAATTCATGAATTTGTGGATTCGAACAATCCTAATCGTTCATTTCCTGTTTCTTTAGTTTCTCTCTCAACCTTTTCTTTCTTGCAATGAATGGCCAAGATTGTCTAAATTCACAAGTTCATGACTTTTCAAATTCAGAAGATTTGAGTAATTGATTGGATTAATTGATTCATTTGAATTGTCTGTTTTGACTGCTAATAATGTTTGGAGTATTTGATTTCAGGTAAAAAGGTTTTTCCATGCTCACTTCAAGGTTGATCGGGATCTTCAAGCATCAGTGGTTGTGTATGCTTTGACAGGCGAGTGATGTTGGTCTCAATGCAAATCACTAATTTCTGTAAACTTGACATTCCATTTTATTTTCAAAATTAAATTTATTTTATAAAAAAAAGGAAAAAAATTGTTCCTTCTTTTTTGCACTTGCAAGCAGCTATATGTCACTTGACAGGTTGAACCATGTTGAGAATCATTTCTTTTTGGTTTCCACTTTCTTCTGTTTTCCTACATTTCCTCCATTTAGCTTCTGATGCATCAATTCTAGGATAGGAAGCAGACTTCATAGACAGTCCCACAAAACCCAAGAGTTGGTCCAATGATAAACCAGTGGAAACCATCCAATTTGATGCACAAGGATTCACTTCTTGGGGTCCAGACTAGTAAATTTATCCGGTAATCTGGTTCAAGTGGCTAGCAAAGACTAATCGAACCCGAAAACAGCTGCTCCTGCCCAATTTACGAGAATGCCTCTCCAATGGAAAAAGAACCAGCCACGCCAAAGAACAGGTTACATGCCCAGCGTGGGTACCATAAACCTCGAGCTGACAGACCAAGACAGCTTTCCATGTCAAGAGAAGACAACCTAGTCTCACTTGAAACAACACCATTGTAGCAAAGTCCTGTTCTACACAGGTCCACTATACCTTTGTTCTGGTTCTGTAATTGCATCAAACAGATGGATAACACAGCACATGCATAAACCAATAGAAACCCCACAAGCACACCTCTCACCTCATAAGCTCCACAAACAGATCAACACTAAGCCAACACAACACCTTACCTCAAAGGGGGTGACTAAAAGTTTTAGCTGTTTTACCAACAGTAAGCATTTTATTCCCTATGGATGAACCAAAAAGCAAAACGAAACAACATGAATGTACAGAACATTAGGTGTGGAAACAGTTTGAATTGTACACGATTTGAACCACGCGATCATTTCTTCTCCATCACTTGGTGGAACGGTAGTTCACCATGTGCGTGTTCTTTGCGGCGAATAGAACCGTGCGTTGGCCTGCGACAACGTTCAAAACCACTGTGGCTCATTGTTTCTTGAAATGTTCCTTTGAATAAAACAAGTGTTATAATAAATTTTGATGGTGACATCTACAAGCAGATTTCATTATTTGAATTTGTAATTTTCAATGGAAACAGCTTCAGATTCGACCAAATGAGGGTTCAATGCAGCAACACGACACAAATTTTGTTAGAAAAAGAGTGTATCTAACAACCATATTGATCGAAGAATACTCACGCAGACATCCAGGAATCCAACATTCAGACTTATTTGGAAAGTACACACTTCTATTGGGGAAATGATGTTAAAATTAGAAACTTGATTGCAGGTTCGATAAAGTCCACAATATTTTTCTTTCCTAGTAAATATATGTACCTAACAGGAATAAAACCTATAACCCCATTACAAGGGGAGGAAATACCACTAGACCGACGTACGACCATATAAATGCTCAGAGTATCTCAAAACTATTACTATGCTCAATTTCTCTTAATGACCTATTTTATTTTATTTTAGTTTATTATTATTTCTTCCCTGGAGAAAATAGAATTTTCGAAAACTGTACAACATCGCAGAGTGAGCCCCGCAAGGTTTCCCCTTCATGATGGTCACTAATTTCAAGTCATGAAAACAACCTCTTTGCTGAAAAGTCATAAATCAAATAGGAATAATTTCAAGAATCTCCCCTTGCTCTCTCCAGTCCATCATCTCCTCCTCTCCCCACCCCGTACTTTATTCCCAGCTTCCACCCAAAACAGAAACAATTGAACACTGTGAACTGCTTGCAACTTGTCGGCTAAGAGATGTATCGAAGATAATTTCAAGACCATTGTTGTCAAATCACAGAATGGGAAGCGGTTTTTTGACTTGTGAACGGGATTGAATCATGAGTCATGAGGTCTATACTCAGCACAAACAACTTGAACAACGTCCTTTCACCCGTATAACTGATTCAAGTCAGTATAATGGTGAATCAAATTGAATATGAAATAGATTCTAAGGAATTATGTTAAAATCAATAATCACGATCAGTTGGTATGCTATGAACCGAGTCCAGATACATGACTGGTATGCTAGGGAAAGAATAAAAAACATTGCATCCATAAGAATGTAGAGCTAAAATCAATCTGACAGAGATATAAAGAGCCTTGTAATATGGTGATGCCTAGTGCAAGAAGTGATCTTATGCAAAAGCGGGCGTCCACATTTGGTTGTGACACAATTCTGACTAAACAAATTACAATATAAAAAAAAAAAAAAATGGAAGGGACTTTACCCGCAGGAGCGTTTGATGGTTGAGGAACAATCAAGGAAGCATACATGAAAGAGTCGGATCTCAGATAATCCTCAACCTTCTGAACAACTTTCTTGTCACTCTGCTTGATGCGTTGCTGTATTTCTAACCCTAAAATCACAAAATTTCTTCAGCACGACAAATCATCAAAGGGCACTGTATATATATATATGCATCTTCTTATTATCAACCGCATCTATACAAACAATATAGAAAAAGAAAAACAAAGACGAAAAATGAGAGACGAGACGGAAAAAAAAAAAACCGACCTGAGGCTTCCCTAATGAATGGAGCGAACATGAAATGATTTGATTTCAGATAGCTCAAGACTTTCTTAATTAGTCTCCTCTTGTTGGGTCTGCGCTTTTGCGCTCCAAGCACATCCATTTTCCCCATTTCCGACTCCAATCAAAACCAGAAGAAACCATGCAATTCCGAACACGAAACTGCGGATGATCGCAATCTGTAATTCCAGAAACTGCTCCTGCGGATTATCATCGATTACTGTCCGAGTGAGGAGTGAAACAAAGTTATAATCGAACAAATTAGAAGAACAGGGAGCACCGTGGGGAGTGTAGAACCAAGGATTAACCGGAGCAATTCGACGGCAGAACGAAAGGAGGGTGGGGATTGAAGACGATGACGGAAACCATAACAAGTAGGAGATGAAATCGTGGCTCCGCATAACAGGTGGCGCCTGCTGAGGAAGCCACGTTTCGTTGGCACCAAATTCTCCAACGACGCGCTGTCATCGGGTCTGACCCGACCCGACTCAGACAAAATCACCGGTTCAATTATCCTCTTAACTCGGGCGCTAAGCCCTGGTTCAAGCTAGATTGATGCTTTAATGCGGATAAAGGAATGAATTTATAGAATTAGATAATTTTAGTCTTGTGTCGTAAAAGTTGAATCAGGAGAAAAACTAAAAATAGTGAGAAAGCATATGATTAAAATTATTAAAATTTATAACTTTTAAAATTGAGGTATCTCAAATATAAATTATATTTTGAAATCAAGGAAATTATCCTTTTGCTCCTCAGGATTTGGGTTAGGTGTCAGTGTAATCCCTCCCATTTTTTTAAGTGACTGGGACTTATGAAGTTTCTGAAAATGGTCAATTCAGCATGTAGACCTACAAATTCGTCAAATTTAAACAAAAAGATCAAAAGTTCAATGCACACGAAACTTGAAACGGCTAGATTTGAAATTTGATGTCTTTATAGTCAATTGAGTTTAGAGTATATCCTTGTTTAATTAAGTAGTACCTTTCCCCCCAAGTCTCAACAAAAAAAAAGAAAAAATTAATAATAATTCAAATTTAGGTCTTCTTGGATTCATCATTGAATTGCTATATGTTGACTACATGTGACTGTATATTGTTCTCAATCAGTAGAATTTATTCATCGAGCACAACAAGTGTTTGTTAAAATGTCTCAGACAGGGTGTGCAAATTTTCCCGGTCTCCCAAAGTTTTACTATGAAGGATTTGGTAAAAATTGATAAATCAACTATCGAGATGCAAAGCCTGCCAAGATTGATTAGTTCAAAGTTCTCAAAAATAACAACTCAACAAGTCTATAATCACTAAGTTATTTTTGTTTTGTTCGAAGTTTACCGAATTTACCGATTGAACATTCCTCTGGGTTTAGATTAAATGAAGTATATTAATGACAAAGGAAGGATAAAATAATAGATCAGCTATTCTTCGTTGGAGTATAGAACAAATCAACTGGTACACATAGCACAATAATGCAGATGAATTGCAATTAAGCCCAGTTTATTTTTAAGGTTAATTGCAAAGAAATCTTCTTGTCCCTCCATCTGTAGATAGGAAGAAAATGGAGAGGAGTGGGAAAAAATAATCATAATATAGCCATGGACTCGTTAAATTTAACAGAGACTTGGGTCTTCACAAAAAAGGAGAAAAAAAAAAAAAAAAAAAGATTGTTCACAGTGGCTTCTGTTTAGGGACACTGGAAACTGGCTTTAGGCCATGTTTAATTGCAGCTTTCCACACCAGGTCGATTCGGCTCACGTCTATTGCCCCGACTTCGTGGTGAGTCCATCCTTCCAAGACATGAACGACACCCCCTGCATGACAAGCATGCACTACCCCTCTTCCCATTGAGTACTGCTCCACAATACCCAAAAGTGGGAGGAGAAAAAGAAGAATAAGCACACACACAATTAAAATAATAATAATAAAAAAAGTAACAGTAATTACAATTTTTGTTCAATGCAGAGAGTATTAGTTGATAGATCAGCTGCTGCAGTAATGCACGCCCTTTTATGTTTCTTTATTATCATCTGGATTTTAGTGCATCTTATGTTTTAAAACCAACATGCCTCTATCCATGACCTCAAAGCTACAGATGCATTATTAACTTTGAGAACTCAGTATCAGTCTTCTATCACTCGTTACTACTGTCACAGATAAAGCCTAGCTTTGATATATTTCCTTGATGTTATGTTAACTTTTCGCATGTTACTAGGGGAACCTGCAAATTCACCTATAAGAAAAGAGAGGAAAGGATTCTAGGGTAGTAGCTTACCTCACAGGAGCCAAGTCCTTCAACATCATCAGGCAGTTTCATGGCTGCAAGATCACCATAAGTGCAGTCTCGCCTGAAAGGAAGTATAGGGGGAACCACAAATTGATGAAAATGTGTTCCTGCTGGAGCCCAGTTCTGCTCTCTTGGTGTGATCCACTTGCCCACAATCCATGTCTGTCATTAAAACGTAATAACAAATCATACTCAAAATATTATAAACATTTGTTTCGAAATAGATGTTCCTTATCGAGATAATATACTCATATATAGAACAATAAAGACTCGTTAACATCATCGATACATAGACTAGTTAAAATCATCAGTCTGTCTCGAGTAGCATATGCGTATATGTATGCATTGTTTACTCATACCTTGCAGTTTTTGGCTGCTTGATACTTCGTCACTTGGACGAGGTAGCTTTGGTACTCCACTGGCGCCTCCTTCTGTATCTTTTGAAATCTCTCTGTTGAAAGAGTGAGCATCTGCAGCATTCCTTAACGTTGTCAGAATTTGTCAATGCAACATGCACGCCTAACAGCATACAATTTATTTATATTGATACGTAACACAACAACAAATGTTAGTTTCAGTGCTTCCTTTAGGCGTCCCCAAACTAAATATTGAACGACATTTGTTTGAAATGCTGCGTTTTAAACAGATCTCATATCGACAAGAAACTTGGGACAGTTTCATATTTGAAACTACTTATAGCAATTGTCTTGGAGGTTTGTACTTCAATTGGTCTTTTGGCCAGCAAATTAGGTGAATTCAGTGTGATTTAGGTTTACTTAGAATTTTACACAACATAAAACACTTTCTGTAGATGGTACATCATGTGCACAGCCTATACTGTTTTTATTTACATTGGGTGTTCTGATCATATTGCATGCGACATTTTACATGAGATCTACTGAAATAACTCGGTATAAAACCAACAGGCTGAATGACATGAAATACTGATGCAGTGACTTTCCCTATGAACAAGTTACTGCTGCAATAAACAGGTGGGTGGTATGAGACTGACCAGGACTCGAATTCTTCGCTGGCAGAGGTAAAGGGCGATCGCCCTACCGAGCTTGGAAGTGGCTCCGGTCAAGAACGCCTCGGTAACACCTTCAGGGATCTCATTGAGGATGACTGCTGCTGTTAAGGTATTCCCATGTACCACTCTTACTTTCAGATTCGGGTGCTTTTCTACAAAGAGCGTTCCTCCCCCATTTAAGGCCTCATTCTGAATACAATCATCAAAATCAGTAATAATCCATCCCCCACAACAAAATATGTTGTTTTCTCTTAAATTTATATATATACATATATGTTTATCACTGTGTGCTGCATGTAAGTATCTTATTAATCAAATCAAAACTGAAGCTAAAACTGTCAATCTAGTTAGGTTGAGGACCTAGTTTAAGTTAAAGTGGTGAAGCTTCATATTTTCCAAATTAAAGCCTTCTTTTCGTTGGTTTGAGGTCCTAAGATATGCCATGTTAGATCACCAGAAGTCTTAAAAAGTAGAAAATAATCGTCAAAATCTGCAAAAAGCGAAGCACATAAGGTAAGAAAAATATAAATCATACTTTGTTCACAGATTTATTTATTTATTTTAGCCTTTTCTAGGGAGAAAGAGAGGAAAATGATCAGGGATAAAGCTTCAAACATTAACCAGAGAGAATGTTAAAAAAATAATAATACAGACCTTATTCAAAGCAGCAAGGCTGAGTACCTTCACCCCCAGTCTGTCAGCCCTAAGGATGGCCTGCTCTATCTGATTATTGATCCCTTTTCTCGCAAAAGGCAAGAAATACTGCAATTTTTTTTCCAAAAAAAAATAAATTATTGAACTCCATCTCTGAATTTAATTAACGAGAATCAATATATATATATAACGATTCAACCGGTGCTCGATGTGTATTGCATTAGCAAGTACATACATTCTTTAAAAAAATGTCAAGATTCACCAATAAAATAGTAAACGCATCTGCAACTATGTATACGCTGTTGTTAAACGAAGTGCATGTGACTGCAACAATAATATAAATTGGATTTATATTAACTCTACATCCCAACCAAAACCTGATATAGCAGCAACATGGATAGAAGTTAATGAAGTAATTATCTAAATATTAGGATGAATTAACTTGAACACCCATCATTTAAATGTTGCCATGTTGAAACATTTTCTCTGTCACTAGCCTTGTTTCCTCATGGTAACCATTTTATCATTTTTAAATACGTATGAAAAACCAAAACATATAAAAAGTATTTGTGATTTAGCAGGGATATATATATATATATATATATATATATATATATATAGCTAGTTGGTCACTTGTGGAACTAATGAATTGAAGTGAAAGAAGATGCAGACCTGGAAGCCAAATCTGGGGACAGCCCAGGTTTGGTGGAGGCGGCCCCTGAGGATGTAGAAGGAGATGAGGAAGGTCTTGGAGAAAGCCCACATCACCAGCATCACCATGAACGTTACCGGCCACGCCGGAAGCAAAAGCAGTCTCATCCTGAACGGCATAGCCGCGTACGACCGGAACAGGAAGGGCACGTGCATCGCTTGTGATACATCCACCACATGCGCCAGGAACACAAAGTCCGGTATCCTCCCATGCTTCTCTGCCGCATTTGCTAATTTATGTTTATTATCGATACATAAATACACACGCATACAACAAGTTTTAGACCAGTAACATTTTCTATACCCTTCTAGTTATCAGGGGAGAGATGTCACTGAACCACGGGATTGTTGGCCAAGAACATCAGCCCAAGTTTATGAAGCCAAAGATTGTTCTTCACCAATTCATAAAGGGCATGTGGGGCCTACATAGGACTATAAAAGAGGCTAGCTCCACCCATATAATATAATCTAGTAAAATTTGAGTCTCACCAATCATATTAGAGTCTTCATTCAAATAGTTAAAGCTTTATTAAAAATATTAAGTAATAAAAGTTTTAAACTTTGATTGTTTGAATGAACCTCATTCATGGTCAAATGAGGTTCAAATTTTATTAAGTTACAGTATGTGAGTAGAGTTTTTAATCTAACTGCTGATATCCACTCCTTTTTGGCCCCACATGGCGTGCTTATTTATGCTCATAATAACTTTTTTTTTCAATATATTATATATGAAAATATGCTTTGTTTTCAAGCTATGTTTCTGATTTTTTTTTTTTTTACCTGACCACCAGCTTATTATTATTTGCATTTCAAAATATATCACCTGTAATTTTATTTCATATCCTTTGCTATAGAAAGTTATTTTGAGTTTCATAACAATCACACATGATTTAATTAGTAGCCTTTATGAATTATCAGCACATTAAATCTGGATATTATGCAACATCTGACAAAGGTGTAGAACAACAAAAGATCTTTAGGCTTACCAGAATTGGAACTAATCTTCTTGTGAAGGTCCCATGATTTGGGGTTCAATGTGTTTCCCATGGCATCATAAAGAGGCATAAAGAGACAGTAATTGGTGTCCATCTCTGTATGGTGCAGGCTGTGATATCTGCACCCAACCCCCAACCAATTATTAAATGAACATGTGAATATCTCTCAGGAAAAATATACCTATTTTTTTATGCAGTCAGTCATTATAAATATCTTTCATATTTACCAGCCATTTTTATTTATTCATTCATATATTTGTCTATTTATTACTATTATTATTATTATTTTGCTTGGATGTACAGATAATATCTGACAATGCTGTATGGGGGAAATGGAAATTTACTCGGCAGAGGATTAACGGCTCATTTATTGAATACCAGGCCAGGCTACTGAATGAAGGTGAGTTCTCATATCTTTTAAATTTATTTTTTTTGCTCTAATATAAATTTTTTCTCAAGTTTTTTAACCGTTATTGGTTGAGCTTTAAGGGGGTATGTTCCAATTTTAATAACTTGCTTCTCATGAGGCCTAGGGGAGCCTTTCCTGTCAACGACTCATGCTTCCTTCCTCCTCCTTTATTTTAGTGACCGTTCATCGGAATTATAATCACATCCTGCCACCTTTTACAAATTTATCCGTTTTTCGAAGCCTTTATCTAAATCATCAGAGTCAGATTTTGATGTCCTCAATAATCTAGCTCGAGTAGTGCTAGTAGAATTTTTATATTTAATGGTCAAAATTGCTCTTCATGATCTTATGTGGGTCCTATGTGAACTTACGTGCCTTATATATACATATTATACTCTGTCATAGTAATTACTCTTTACTCGTAGTTCTATATGCCGAGTTTGAGAGAAATGAAAGTTAAGGGTACTTACGTGGGAGTGTAGATGAGATATTTAAGGAAGGGAATGGCCTCAAAGATCTGATGAGGAACAACTTCAACATTGGAATGGCCCAAACACCTCAGGAAATCAAACATCAAAACATAGCCATAGATCAAGCTGGCTGATCCATTCCCCATCACGAAAGCCCCCGCCACCGGAATGCTCATCACAGCCGTTAACACTAGATGCTCCAATGGGGTTGCACTCCCCGCTGCACCACCCGATCACAACCCCGAATTAGAGAAACCAGAAAATAACTTTGATGTTTACAGGTCAAAAAATTAAGGTGACAGTGACAGGGACTTGATAGTTCTTACCAGTGAAGGACTGTGGTACCACAGAAGCATGGTGCAGGGAGTGGTAATTGGTAAAAAGATGGTAATTCCTGTGAAAGCATTTATGAACCCAGTAATACAGAGGCTCTGAAACCAATATGTGCAGAGCCACAACTGTGATGACCCCTCTTGTCTCCCACAGTGGAAGATTACTTGATGAGGATGGGAACATGCAGCACCCCATGGCACCAATCATAGCTTGAAGAATTATAAAATTATCCCTGCCAAAGACCAACCCAAAGAAAAAGAAAAAAAAAAAAAAAAACCCATAAACCCATACACACAAATCATCCAAATCTCAAGTTTTAATTTACACAGCAGAGAGTGGAGAGGATGCGTGTGAAACCTACCAGTCCCATTCTCCATCAACTTGCTTGAAATCGATTCCCTGTTGAAGTATACGGCGATTCCGGGTGAGGAAAAGCATGTTGCTGTAGGAATACCAGAGTTGGAAGATTATGCCTCTGAGTGCACATAGAATGAGTAAATGAAGGCACCAACTATCCTTAATTTGGGTCTGCTCATGAATCCATGGATACAAGACTTTGGCCAGTAGAGGTCCATATAGCGAATACTACACAAAAGCAAGGACCCAGTTCATCTAATCAACTTAAAATACAGATTGAGTTATATATATACACACAGAGATACATAGAAGCACATATATGTATTGTACACAGGAAGAGAACTCGGGAGAATATCTGACTCCAGTTCCAATACTGCATAGTTTCAATAAAACATTTGAAGATGAAACCAACTCATATTTTTTTTTATCAATACAGTGCAGTTTTGGAGCATGAACTCAGACAATCCCTCTAATTTGGGATGATAGTCTGTTTTCTGCACGCGCGCACGCGCATGAATATATATTATGTGCATTTTTTTTTTTTGCAAAAATGTTTTCGTACGTACCTTAAAGTTGCCCAAGTTCTTCCATGGCCAAACTGACAAAGGAGCACGACCCATTTTTCCCCAAAAAGAAAAGGGGCTCAATACTTCTAAACTTCCCCTTTTACACTCTTCCTCCACTAGTTTCAGTCTTTTTGGGGTTTTATAGGCAAAGTTCAACACAAAACCCCAAAACAGGAACCTCAAATGAGTGCTCGAGAGAGAGTGAGAGAGAGCCTTTGAATAGAGAGAACGTGGGCGCGGTTTGGCCTCACTGTCTTCTTCTCCTCTGGAGGAAGAGTCAAAAGGGCTACATACCTATATAGATGTAAATGGGTGGTGCACCTAAATGCAGTTATGGGTCACCCATCAGTCCACATCGGTTAGCCTCTGGCTTTGCTGGTCTATAGCTGGTAGTTTGTGTGTGTATGCGAACCACGGAATGGGCGACGGACTCCCCTCCAAACTGGGCCCATTTCCTTGCACTGCCATTGGGACAGCTGGCACCACCACAATTGACTATAGAACTTTATTGGGAGGGAAAATTAATGACTTGAGGTTGGGGGATGGATGGGGCTACTCTCTCTTTTATGCATATGGTTGGTAATTGGTATTGGATGGGCGATACACGGCGAGAGTAATGGGACTCCCTCCCTCGGCTCTGATAATATAAAGAAGAGGGAGATGTGACGATGATCACTCGTAATTTTTTTTTTCCTTTTTTTTTTCATACTTAGCATTTTATTTAACATTTCTGCATCACTAGGGTTGGAGTCCCCCTTTGATCCGTTGAGGTTCGATTCTTTTGGACCACACATTTTTGATTTTCTCTTTTCAAAGGATTAATGATATCTGCTTAGACCCGAAGGGAGCTACCAAATTAATGAAAAATAAATATTTTATTTAACTTTAGTCAAAAATATTAGTTAAAAGGTTGCAAAAATAAATATTTTACTTAATCTTAGCAAAAGAAATTATCCAAAAGGGTACAAGTTTTTTGCTATTCTCTAGACCTCATTTTATAGGACACTCTCATTATAACTTCCTTCATTCTTTCGATGTGGCACAAACTTTTTTTTATTTTACTATTGTAAGATGAAGTGGGAGAATGATAGTGAGAGTGAATATTAGGGGTAAAGAAGGAAGTTTGTTGTTTTGGGAGTCTCACGATGAAAAAACATGAGAATGAGTTGAACTAAGAGATAAATAAATAAAGAGGGAAGCTAATAAAACACAACATAGGGGTGGGTTCACCTTCTTAGCGAGCCTATTAGTTATTGGGCTGGGTTCGGCTAACACTTACATATATAAATAAATTATGTGTGTGTATATATATATATATACACCAACATTTTTTTGGTCAATCAGTTTTTGTGGTTTTTTTTTGACGGCAATCTAAAACTGACCAACCAATGTGGTTTATTGCAGGAAAAAAACTGAGACATAGTCGACCGAGAAAAAAACCAACCAATGCGGTTCAATCTTCGTCGACTTTGCAGTTTTTCGGTTCCGACTTTCACCCCTACTTGGCATCTTATTTAACTTTTCTACATCATTAGGGTTGGAGTCCCACTTTGGTCCATTAAGGTTCGATTCTTTTGGACCACCCATCTTTGATTCTCTTTTCAAAGAATTAATGGTGTCTACTTGGACCCAAAGGGAGCTGCCAAATTTACGTGTAAATATATATAGGTTTATAATAAAAAGGGGAGAAGAAGTAAATAGATGAACTTGTTGCGAGCCTTCATGAGACCACTAAATGTGATTTTGATTGTTGGATTAAAAGTTATAGTCATACTCTACTAGTTACTAAAAATGGGATAGGTAAAGAGAGGATATTATTGTAAGCCCGCACGAGACCACTAAATGTGATTTTGGTTGTTCGATTAAGACTTCTAATCGTACCCTACTAGTTATTATAGTTTAAGTCTCATCTTATTATAAATGAAGCTCCATACATGTCAAAGTTTATGACATTTACTATTGACTTTTTTGTTGTCTAAATTTTTATTCTTTAGATATTTGGTGTGCGATTGTCCTAATTGTATAAAAACTAGTAGTGTCACATATTTTACAAGTTCTTTAAGATCGTATGGTTGGAATTTCCTATTCATGTCTCATGTAAGCTCAAATCCCTTCTTTATCTCTTTTCGTCCCTTTATATATATATATATATATATATGCACACCTTATATGAGCATAAGGTAAGTTGTTTCAAAAATTTCACCTGTTTGAATTGAAAAGGGTTGAAAATATAGGACCTGATAATTTTCATACAATTTAGTGATAAAGTTTCGAGTGAAACAATATCATTTTAGGGAGGAGCCTTCATTCAGAAAATTCAAATTTTTCCTAGCAGAACTTTTATTCCCTGATTTTTTCCTAAATTTATTTTTTTAATTCCAATTCCTAACAGAACAAAATTCCCACCCAAAATTTCCCAAGGGTCATAATTTGTTTTTGTGTTCTTCTGGTATTCTTTTTTGTTTTTTTTTTTGTCTTAATTTCCCAAGGGTCATAATTTCTCAAGGTTGGTTTAAAAGGTTAGGCCAGTTCTTCCCCTATTGTTGGAATCACTGTTTTGAACTCGTGTAGTTCAAACAGTTCGAGAGTCTAAGTTAGCCAAAAACAAAAATTGTTCAAAGCAAATTAATTCGACCCCATAGATGTGAACATCTCCCTATGCATTAAGAATTCGCAAGAATTATTGTAATAGTAGTGTACAAATCCGTCTAAAAATGGGTCGTTTATCCTATGCTTTTAGAGCACCAGACAGAAAGAGAAACCCTTAATTAGTACATAGAAAACGTGAACTGGGTTCCAACAATGTATTCCCACTTTGCGTGGAAAATAGAATGAATATTTTTATGGCTATTTTAATTTTAACTTAAAGGTTCAAAAATCAACAGCCCCTGTAAATATAGGAAGTGCAAACCTTAGGCTCCGTTCGTTTTAAAAAAAAAAAAAATTTCTACATATTTAAGTGTTTAAAATGGTAAAAAAAAAGAAAAAAGGGGTCAATAAAAAATACTTTTAGGATAATAAAAATTTCATTCTTTATTTTATGGTAAACCAGGATTTAGTATTTCCCTTTTTCATTTTCCATCGAAGCAATTGTTTCCCATATTTATTATTACCTCCTTCACACGGTTCCAATCAATAGAGAGGCTTCGTCTTTACGATCTTTAAATACTTTTTTTTGTTAAATAATTTAATTATATTTAAATGATTTTTGGAATAAATTTTAAATCCCAACCTCGTTAGATCAAGTTATGTCCACCTCGTGTTCCCACGTCTATAGGCCAAAGATTTTAGACACACGTGGACTAACCTCTGCCATTAAATAATTTAGGCTTTAAATCTTTTTTTAATTATCAAATAAGAAATTTCAAACATTCGCCATTAGTGAATATAATTTATTTTGAAGGAGTTTATGTAAAATTACACTCGATTTTTGGAGAAACAAAAATGTAAACTTTTTGAAGAAGTCATTTATTATAATTTTTTCAAAAAATTATTTTTCAATTTTCGCAAGTATATTTGCACTTTTCAAAGAATTCTTTGAGCTCTCCAAAGACTAGGCAAATGCCTATTAAAAGGAAAGAAAAAAAAAAAGAAAAGGCAAAAAAAAGCTTCTCAAACGGGCAATAAGGAGCTCAATTTTACTTTTAACTAATTTTCTTGTTCTCCTAAACAAATAATCTTCAGCAGTGTCATCTTTTCTCTTTTTATCTAACGATCTCATTATTAGGCCCCGTTTGGACGGTGACCAGGTTAACAGGCTGAGTGATAGGGTCATTAGTCCAATTCTCAGGCTATCGATTAAACTGTCGAGTCAGTGATATTTACAATATAGACCTTAGTAATTGTAATTATAATTATTTTTTGAAAAGATCTCTGTAAGATAATCAATAAAATAATAAAACTTGTTAAAATAGAATTCCCCACTTTATAGATAGAAAATTTTCTAATTTTATTAAGTTGTTCAAATTGTTTTGCAGAATAATAATAGCAATCATGATATATAGATAAATTATTTTGTTATTATTATGTTTTAAGAAATATTAGATTAATTGAATTTGATACAATTAAACTAAAAAATAAAATTTATAACATAAATTGAAAATAACTATCTTCTTTATTAGTTGAGTGTTAGGTTATAAGTAAACTTGTTCTAAGGAATTTTTATAAAAACTTATCAGCTCCATTGATGTTCTGTGAAAGTGAATAAGTTCAAATTCATTAGGAATATTTTTAGCCCTTTTTATAAAGATCCGGTTTCATCCAAGCCATTATCCGAGTGAAGGCTCAACCTTCTTGGTCAAGTTGCTTTCACCAGGTCAATGTGTATACTGGGTCGATGAAGAGCTCGGGTCAGCCAGTCACCGAATGAACTTGCGGTGCCTGATCTGGCCGAGTCTAATAACGATCAACAATTTATTGTTTTTCTTTATCTTCATCTTATACTGATATTTTGAATGGCACTAAAGCTTCCTAGTAGAAAATTTGTTGAAAATGATTTTTTTTTCCTTTTCATATTGGTAAAAGATAATGAAACCCCTTTATTTTTTGAAAAAGATATTGACACCTCCTATATTTTTTAATCAGACACTCACGCCCAATAAATTTTTTAAAATTTACTTTTTTGCTCATTAAAATGTGATAACTATTAAGAAATGTATTATTTTTGGTTTATAGTTGTAAAATGACTTTACCCTTATTCAATCCTATTTTTCACTAAATAAAATAATGCCTTTATTCTAAAATTTTTGGTCCATAAAAAAAAGAGCATAAAAGATGATAATAACATGATAAATAATATTTTAAAATAATAATAGCATAATATAATTTTTAAATTATTTCTCAACTTGTAATGGTGAAAATCCTAACTTGAAAAATTCAGAAAGTGTCGGTATATATATATATATATATATATTATTTTCATATAGAGGATAAAATGTCGATGTGTTTTAGCTGAATAAAAATGAGCCGTCCAAGATAACGTTTCATAAAGGTGGATAGAAGCCGGTCATACCTAAAGAATAATATCCGACTGCCACGACACAATCACAACCATAAATTGGGTGCCAACCCTGTTGAGTTCAAATGAGTTCTCCTGAATTTTTCGAACAAGCGCCCCATAACTGCTTTACTTTTATGGATGAGTTGTGTATAAATAATAATTCTACGTACATAAAGAATTTTACAATAAAATCATAAAAGCTTATGTAGCATAAATTTAGTGGAGGGTGATTTATAAATTGTAAAATATGCTCTTATAATTTCATATCAAATAAGCTTTTTATAATTTTATTATAAAATTCTCGAGCAGTTTGAAAATGGATTGATCTTTTTATATATATATATACTTGTGATCTTTCAATCTACTCCTATGAATTGATTAAAAAGGATCTACATGGGCCCCATCTTCATGATTTTGCCCTTCGTGCACATCCGATGTGATTTAAAGAAAATAGTCATGGGTTTCTTAAAAAGTAAATGTAATTTTACGCTTAGTAATCACGATCACCATTCACATAGTACTCGAAACAAATACCATATTGAGTTGAAAAGGTGAATACTTGTAAGTGTGGCATACTAAATAAATAATCGTGATTGGTGAATGGAAATCTCCGAAATTTATTTATAGAAAGATATAACTCATTGAACGATAAACATTTGTCACCCATGGTATGGCACTGTTTGGAAAACCAATAATTAAACCACTCAGGGCAGGGTTAAACTATTTCTCAACCTGCCTTTAAAATAAAAAAGCTGTAAACTATTTCTCAACCTGCCTTGGAAATAAAAATGCTGGGACGAGATTATAGTCAACTCCCTTGATAGAACATTAAAAGGAGCCATTAATCATTTCAGTTGAAAGAAAAGAGAGTTGGTTGACTGTCACCCTCATTAAAACAATGCCAAGGGAAGTTCAAAGAGAGCACGCAACCTTTGCATGCATGCATGTTCCTGTGTCTGAGATCTTTAGTTAATTGCATTTGACGACTTTGTTTCTCCAACCAAAGATCTCCAAGCATTGGCTTCCCCCACTTGTCTGAGATCTTTAGTCAGTTGCATCTGACGACTTTGTTCCTCCAACCAAAGATCTCCATGCATTGGCTTCCCCCACTCGTTCAAGACGGTGCCTGGCTTTCGAAAACGATAAACCCTATACGTACAGATCGTATAATAATGAATGAATCTATCAAAATTTTCATATGTTTTGATGATGCCAGGAGTTTTTTCTAATCTAAAGGACGAGGGAAAAAAATATGAGAATATTTTAACAGTTCAAAAATTTTATAATATACTGCTACATTTATATTTGGATAAAAGCAAATCGGATTCAAATATTTCTTATCGATTCTTGTCAAAAACAAGAAGAATTTAAGTGGAAGGTTCATATCTATTTTTTAAATGAGTATGTTTTTATGCTATTTCGTACTTTACAATTCCTTCCTTTGCTTATTGTTTTCCCACGAAAGCCAATGAGAAGAATTATGGAATGGATTACTTCCTACACCTAGACCACGGACAAATGGAAATTTTATTGGTAAGACCTTTTCAATTGTATATAATATTTAAACTCCGACAACTTGAGGAGAAAGGGAAGCATTTACCCATTATAGAGATGGTACGATTTCAACGGTCCAATTTCCAAGGTGAGCTAGTGCCTGAGAAGAGGCATCTTCAAATCGCACAACGACTAACTGACTAGTTCATGATTTCATAATGCATGTCATGTTATCATCGGTTTGTTAGGGTTTAAACAGCTGCTTAAAACATTACATTCTAGGTATTGAATTTGAAATACCTAAACCATAGTTTCTAGTTAGTATATACAGAATATATTTAGAGTTTTTGAGTTAACGGGCTTTATCCTGTAAGATCCGTATGAACTTGTTCATATCTATGTTATATATATTTAAAACATATATAATACGATACAAAATATCCTCAACACGGTTCTCTCATTCCCAAGTTGGAATTTGCCCACGGGTTTCGGTCTATCAATCTTCACCGCTCTCTAAACCTACCCGTAACATTCTTTACCTTTGAAGTTGGAGTCAACAAAACTCCAATTAAAGCTTGAGCTCACGCACGTGGCGATGGATGAGTGGAGGAGACTCGTGATCAAAGTTCCCCAAGATATGGAGAATCAGTTGCAGAAGAGGGATTGACCGGACGGTGGAGATGCACCGCACTTCGGTTACCCAGCCATCTTTCTCACGTGCCCAACTCATCAGAAATGAGAAGAAAGAGCGTGGAATTGGTTGGGGAGCTCGCAGGTGGAATTAGTTCGACAGGAAGGAAGTCAATGTCATGCCAGTACGTGCTTTGTGATTTCGAAAGAATTTAATGTTGTGTTTTTAAAGTTTTAATTATTTGAGAGGATGCTCTTTTAAATATTTTCACAAGTGTTATTAATGGGAAACGAGGAATTGGTTGTTTACCGGGAGCCATCGTTACAGGTTTTTTGGATCGAGTTGGTTCGAGTTTTCATAATTTCAATCACATCTTTACATGTAAAGAGTAATATTTCATGCAGCATAAGTTAAGTAACTACTCCCATCGATCATCCGAGGAATAGACAAGGAATAATTATTCCTTGTTTATTCCTCATATGGTTTATGAGAGTAGGTATTGCTCTTATATTTCATGAAAATATTACTCCTTACATGTTATATTTACATGAAATATGTATCCCATTTGATTGTACGAATCGTAACGTAAATCTCAAAAATCTACTTCTTATACAGCCATACTAAATCTCAATCAAATATGGTAAATCTTATGTCGTAAGACATCGATGTAAGACAATCATGTAGTTTTGATGAAACTTTATATAATTAATTCATTGTTCTGCCATCTTAACCTTGGATTTAATTGGGATTTGATAAGAATTTCAAAAAATTATTCCTACAATTTTATGGATATCAAAAAACTGCACAAGCTCTCTTAGTGCAGCATGATCCGTGTAATAAAATAATAGAACCACAAAATAATTTGTAGGTGTTCGAAGCTTTTTTAATAACATAACATGTGTTGTCATAATTTTTAATAAATAACCTTACTTGCACATGCATTTAGCTTGGGATTATATCTAGTATTAATATTGTATCAATACTAGCAAATTACACTAACTTTTTTTTATATGAATAGTAATTGTTACACTGTCAGTGCATTAAGAAATTATTGCACGTAGCAAAAATTTCTTTAGAAAAAAAGACTTAAATAAGGGTATGGGCTTGAAAATTCCAAAAAGTAGATTAACTCATATGTCCATTTTATTAGTGTCCAAATAATATTATTCTTGTAATTTTTTTTTTCCAAATCTGTTTATTTACATGATGGGCTAAATTTGTAAATGACAATGCCTCGATTAAACCCACTCCAGCCATACACAGTTTCTTTACAAAATGCCATTTTGGAGCCAGTTTATTTCTTTCTGGAATGTTCTTGGGTCTAATTCACGAAATCTAGTATTTCCGCTTGGCATCATATTTTCGAAAATCTTTCCACAATCTCACAATTGACGTTTATTATATAATATTTTTATATTTGGTATAGCTAGTACGATGCTTAGAAATATAACATTATTGTGTACTGTCATGAGAAAATTCCCAATAATACACCTTTATTAAACGATTCATATTGAAGATTAGCGTTGACAAGGGTCACACTAGGCCACTTGGAACTCGCTTATAAAATGACTTAGCCCAGCAGACACAAAATAATTCTGGCCCACTTCAGTTCCGTGACCCATCTTGGTTCGTTCGCAACTAGTCCAGCCCACCCTGTTGTCACTTGTAAGGATTTTTATTCTTTTTTTGAAATTAGAATTTCAATTAAATAATTATTTGTTTATGAGAATACTAAATAAATCAAAGGTAGCAATGATTTTTGGTCCACACTAGCATGCCGCCGCAACCCATGACTCATGTTGCTCCATGAATCACCTGAAATTGAAAAGGTTACGTATTAGTGGCATTGGACAATCCAAGCTACTCCTTCCCTCCACCTCCAGTTTTATTATCTCTACCTTTTTCTTTTTTCGAAATTCACAAATTCAGGTAATCCAGCCCAATTGTCACCTTAGAGTACCAACCAACATGTAGATCTCATTCCAACCCTTCATAACAAGCCTTAACATGTCACATGCCCACCACTACTTCAATGCTTTTCTGGCTTTCAAAAAGCTAACTATCGGCTTTTCTAAATATAAGCTCTAAATTATAGTCTTTTTAGAAAATGGGTCTTTCAACTCTCGTAGCCATGTTTGGCCATGCAGAGAATTGCTTTGAGCTTTTCAGAAATTTCCTAACCTAATTTATATCGAAGTGTTTTCTCAAATAAGCCCCCCAAACAAACCCTGTAGACTTAACCAACTGAACGCAGATCTGAACACAAAGACAATGCCTATTTTAATCCAAGTCTCACAAGCCCAACTCTTCATGCATACCAAGTCGAGTCACGTCACATGCCCACCGATTCCTTAACTACGAAACAAAATTGGAGACCTCTACCCGATTGCCTATGGGATCTGGTCTCCATTTTGCCTGAAATTAGTTATTTCCTGTCATCCCCAGTTTGTACATTAGGCCCCATAAACAGCTGTTTTCCTCACATAATATATAGTTAATTAAAACTAAGCACATTATCCCACCTCATGGTTTTGTTATTGTATCATATATTCTGTACTGTTTATGTATGTTATATCGTGCTCGCCTGGTGGAAAAGGCTAATAAGCCAACCCGTAACAATTTGGCATAAAATAGAAGAAAGTATTCTGACCATTAGATAAAAAAATCAAAACAAGAAAGGATTCTGACCATTAGATAAACAAATCAAAATGTTGAATTTTGAAGTAATTTGTCGTTGCATATTTCCAATGCTTTATCCTTCCTTGCAATCCAAAAAAAAAAAAATAAAATCTCAACACATAAGCACCAGCTTCTAAAATCTCAGCTCATCCTATTACAGATAAAGTTTCATTCTAAATAGGCAAAGTTCACAAATGTTGCCATCTAATATCATAACAAGTAGAATTCTTAAAACAACCTAGAACTTAGCATCTCCTCCTGTGGGCTGCTGCCTCTTAAAAGGCTCACACTAGCTCTTTCTATACATACATACATATATATATATATATATATATATACACACACACAACACACTGCTGCCTCTTAAAAGTCTCACAGTAGCTCTTTCTATATATATATATATATATACATATACACACACACATATACATAGAGAATTCTAATATGAGCACATTCTTATGTGAGCATATGTGAGCACACAATACTTGAGCCAATTTCTAAAAATTCCTCACATACAAATTGAAAGACCATAAAAAATATAGGAGTAGCTTTCAATTATCATATGGTTTGGATATGGATATGGCCATCATTTTCCACATTAAATTATCAAAGAGATATTCGCCATTATAACTTTCATACTTTAAATAATAGGTGTGCACAAGCAATAATTGCATGAAAATTAACAGATCCTTCTGTTTTTTCATGCTCTTTCAGTCCGTATGGGTGGAATCTTCAGAAACATGCTCAAGTGGTGAGTGCTTGCATATTTTCACATAATATTTTGCTCATATGTGTGTGTATAAATACATTCCTGTATGCATCTATATAGTGTAGTTCCAGTGTTTTGATTGTCATAATTATTAGTCTAGTCACTAGCAAAGCACGGGAGGAATGGATGATTACATGCCTGTAATAGCCATGACTGGATTGCAATTCGCCTATGCCGCGCTTGCTCTATCCACAAGAGCTGCTCTTTTACAGGGATTAAGTCCCAGAGTTTTTGTAGTCTACAGACAGGCCATTGCCACGTTATTCATTGCCCCCATAGCCTTCTTCTCAAGGAGGTTCTCTCTCTCTCTCTCTCTCTCTCTCTCATGTATGGTTTTCTCTCTCTCATATGCTTGGTTTTGTTTAGCAGGGGAAAGTCCAGTGGGAGTTCGATGGGACTAAAGAGCTTTTCTCTGATATTTTTGGCCTCTCTTTTTGGGTACATTCCTATACATCTCTTACTCCTTGCTTTGGTTTTTTGAATAAGTTGAGATTTACTTACTGATTTGTCATAGTTTTTTCTTTGGGCCTAATTTAATATTGGGTTGCAGGGTGACCATTAATCAGAATGCATACTATGAGGGCCTGTACTTGGCATCGACATCGACAGCGAGTGCGATGACTAATCTTCTTCCTGCAGTCACCTTCATAATGGCAACCATTGTTGGGTAAAATACCCAAACTTCTACTTCAAAGTGTCTGTCATTATATAATAGTACAATTGTATATATGCGTATTTGTCCATTTGAAGTTTCAAAGCCTTGGAATGCAACCCATGCTCAATTTTTGATCAAGTTTTAAGAGATTGAAACCTTCGGCGGACTGAAAATGGGACATCCCAACAAGAATTCTACAAGACCTGCTAAATTCCAACAAAATCTCGAAAAAAACTATTAGTTTAGCATATGAATGACAAGGAATGAAGTAATATAGTGTGTCAACAAGATCTCAAAAAAACTATGAGTTTAGCATACGAATAACAGGAAATGAAGTAATATAATGTGTCCAAACATTTTGATTGAAATTACTTGATGACCCACATTTTTATGTTGACACGTAAGATTTTTAGGATTTGGTTGGAATTTCGTAGGGATGTGTAGCATTATCCCATCCTTAAGGCAAAGAAATGAAATCATCCACCGTGCTTATCTTGGTAGATGCATAGATTCCTATATTCTCCTCTTTTAATTACAGACTCTTGCAACTATCCCCGGCGTATTTTTTCTCATGTTTAGACTGGAGAAGGTAAGAGACGCAAGCCTGAGAAGTGCTGCGAAGATAGCAGGGACATTGATGTGCATCAGTGGAGCAATTTTCATGGCACTACTCGAAGGCCCGAAGCTACTCAACGCAGAACTCTCATACACGAAATCAGTTTTCGGCTTTGAAGGAGAGAATTGGTTGCTGGGATGTCTATTTCTCTTTACCGGCACCAGCTGCTGGTCAGTTTGGCTCATTTTGCAGGTACGTAAATGACCTTTCGCTTAAAAATCGATTCCATTCCATCTGATTTTATTTTATCGATTTATCGTACCCAACACAACCCTTGAAAATATTTTTCGAAAGAAGGTTATTTTCTCTAAAACAAACGGATTAAAACTCAATCTTCCGAAACAGGTCCCAATTTCGGCATGCTATCCGGACCACCTGTCTTTTACAGCATGGATGTGCTTCTTTTCAACCATACAATCAGCAGCGCTCACATTGTTCCTAGAGAGAGACCCTGGGGCATGGAGTCTACATTCATACTATGAACTTGGGTGTTTTCTATACGCAGTGAGTGATTGATGGTACAATTCAAATTATGGATAAGATTTTTTAAAAAAATTAAGGTTTTTGAATTAAGTTTTACCCTGTCGATCTGAGTGTCTGGGTGTGCAACTCTGCTGAGCAGGGAATAATGGGATCTGGGGTGTTCTTTGTTCAATCATGGTGCATTTCGAAAAGGGGGCCCCTATTCTCTGCAATGTTTAATCCTCTGTGCACAGTTATTGTGACTGTCTTTGCTTGTATATTCCTCGATGAGGAGATCTACACTGGAAGGTAAAACAATGTTAAATTTTATCCATCTAATATATACACACACGCAGTGAAAAATGCTATGAGTGAGCGGTCAAACTTTTCTCAGAAGAGCAAGCTCGTACAACGCCCACATTAGGGAATTCTCTCCCCCACATTATCCTGCTAGCTAGCAAACATTTGCGCCCCACCTGATTATGGATGAGATTTCATCCAAATAATCAAAGTCATGAAAGCTCATTCATAATCAAATGGGGATTTTACCGGCTAGAATGATATGAGAACAATGCTTAATCTAATGATCATCATCTCTTTCTATGCTCTCATGTATTGTGTATGTGTGTGTATAAATAAAATAATAACATATCAACACTTCTTCTTTGCTTCAGCCTAATAGGTGCACTTGCTGTGATCATTGGTTTGTATGTTGTGCTTTGGGGTAAAGCTGGGGAGCTCAAAGAGATGGATCCAAAAACACCAGATGTTCAGAGAGGGGCAATAGAAGTCTTGGTAGATGAATCCCCCAAGAAGCTCAGTTCTCTAAGTGATTTGGAAGAACCATTTCTGTCTACACAATCAGCTAAAGTTGGTGAGAGTTGCTAATTTCATGTACCTACGAATAGGCCAAAATAAGAGCGAGAGGCATATTGATATTCCATTGAGCACATTCGTATAAGTTTACACAAGAGATTGGTCGGGTCTGAGCAGATCTTCAAGGATTACGAAGAAGTTTCAATTTTTTTCCCCCTCAGGGCTGGACAGTAATTATAATGGGGAATTCAACATTTGCACAAGTACATATAACAATTAATTGCAAATCAAATCGCACAAGAAGTTTCTGAACTACTCCCCATTAATTCTTCAAAAAGATGCCAACTGAATGAACTTTATGCAACAGAATTCTGAATAATTGATTTTGTGATCACGGAAGTTATACTTGAACAGCACAAGCTGAATGCAAACAATAAACAGGAGCTATCTCAAGTTCCCTTGCCATACAAAGGTCACATCAAGCAATCAGATAAGTTCAAAGAGGACCTGGGAAAGCTCCATTCTCCCTCTGCTCATTCCACCTATCAATCTACATGAATAAAGGGAAATAAGGAATTAGATAATAAAAGGGTATCACTTCTGGATCAAGCAATCTGCATCGGAGACCGTGATTGGTTGTAGTAAATCTTATGCCATTACTCCCAGAGTATGCAACATCAATATGCAGTCTCAGGGATGCTGATCTAGCAGACTTAAAGGGAACAAGAACTATAATGTTGGCAACATTATGAGATTAGCTTTTGTAGACCTGGAGAAGCCTGGTCTTAATTTCCCTAACCACTCTGAATGAATGCATTAATCATATGCTACTTAACCAAAACAGGAAAAAAAAAAATACAATTTTATATACCGATTCGATCCGAGATCTTGGAATTAGAATAAGATAAGTTAAAATGGGAAAATAAGATGGAATCTATAGTACATAGTTAAAACAACTATGTAAATACTATGACTGGGCATCATATTAGCGAATAAATGTATTTCGGAGCTTAATGTGTGAAAACAATGAGGGATTAGCCAAAGAGTACATCTTAGAAGAATCTTTTGAGTTTTCCAATATCAATAGGTTGATTGTTTCACTGCTGTATCTTCCAAAAAGAAAAAAGATCTCTGAGAGTTGATCCCAGGATCCAAAATAGGATGAATTGAGACGGTATTTTGTAAATACGTAATTATCTTGAATATATTAACCATTTCTTTATTTTTCGATCGCCTGGAAGGTACAAAAGAAACATCGTAATAGATCAACTTTCATGCTCGTTCTTGCTCCAGCATGCCGTTTTTGCTTTAATTGCAGGATTTCACTATTGGGTGGGTAAAATCTTTGGTTGGACATACCCTGAAACTTTAGGTCAAATCCATTTTTGGATCACCTTTTTCAGGGTTAATCTGACCCTCTTTCTGATGCATTTCTTAGGGCTTTCAAGTATGCCACGGCGCATTCCAGATTATCCAGATGCTTAGCAAATACCACTATTTTTGGTTTTGGATCTTCCAAATCATTCCTGCAGGAGATCCAGAACCATTTTTTTCTAAAACATTCAAGCGGGCCTTCACGCTGCACCCTAACACTCACTTTTTTTTTTTTCTGTTGCCTGCCACAATCCTTTGTATGATTACATATTATTGGCAATTTATCAGAACAACAAGATTACACAAAGCATTAACCACTGCAAGAGCTATTATAAATCCAACAACCAGGCCAATTTCCATAGACAACCCATGCCCCACCAAAGAAAAAAAAAACACGTATTTGGTCACATTAGTTTTCTGGACCTGGCTTTTATAGATTTTCTAGATAAAGTAAAAAAAAAAATACGCATGATACTAATGAAAGCTTTTAACTTCACAAAAAGCGGGAGGAATTGCTTTGATTGCGTAGATATAGATGTTGCAAATAGCCTTTTGCTTTCCCAAGTCAATGTCACAGCTTAATACTTGTATAGCTTCGCCCTGCCCATATGGTAATTTGGGCAAATTTTTTTATTAAAAAAAATTAATTTTAATTCAATTTAAAATACATTTTAAAAATATTAAACCATGATGATGCGTTTTTATTAGTAAATACATACGCATTCAACCCAGAAATTACAAGGAATTAACCCTGCACCAGAGACATAGTACACATGTTAATACCATTAGGAGCAAAGCAACTAGTGGAATATTCATCCATGATGTTACAGGGGAAAAGAGTCAAGGGAAAACCAAAAAAAGGTTTTTAAGGATTTCTCATTCAGTTCATGACTCCAACTAAAGAAATAACTACATATGTTCTCTATTAAATGCCTATCAAGAGCACCAATAAGCATACAGCTGAATTATCCATAAAGTTGAAAAATCCTATTCGAGAAAGAAATGAAGCTAAGCCAAAGTCATAATACTCACCCAATCACCTGGGCAAAGAGAGCGATAGTATTTTGCAAATTTGTCACATTCACCAGATTCCTCACCCTTTGCAGCCAAACACCTGCACATTATGGTTAATGGATAAATAAATAAAAAGTTGGCTTTTTAAAAGTATGAAATAGAACAGCGGTGAAAATCTCAAATAATTTTACAATTAGAAATAAGCAAACTCATTTACCAAAAGGTACCTGTGAAACTCAATGTAGCGTGTGAAACAGTGTCTGGTTTGATTTGTTGTAGGAAATCGAAAATCAGCTGGCGCTGTTTTGAGTTCAATCTGGAAGATGAATCAAGAGAACAGCATTAAAATGATCAACAGGGATCATTTCTAATCATCACGAGTGTTTGGTTGTAAGTTGTAATCATCATGAGTGACACAGTATTACATGACCACTTACGAAAGAATATTCTATATCCTTACATATTAAGAGAAAGCAACAGTATATATTAAGTTGGTGATAGAGGTTAAGTTTACTATTTTAAGAATATTATCCAATGTCTAATGCACCTTATACGTGGTAATCCTTCTTCTAAAATTTCACTCTCTCTCTCTCTCTCTGAATTCTAAATTTTAACAATGTTATAGAAAATAATTTTGGGGTCTGTAATGCAATTATAGAGTAAACTGAATAAAACTTAAAAATACTGAGTAATTAAAATCCAAACCTGCACATATCAAATTCCATTATTAAAATCAATTTAATTTTCAGACAGATTATACAAAAATATAACTAACTAAAACCAGAATAAACTCTAATAATGTTATTAATTCAATACCTGACACCAAAACTAAGGGTCCATGACCATTAGTATATTTTCAACTGTCATTTTTGTTCGTCAGCCAATTTTTGCCTATCTATGACAGGCATATGCTTCAGTCAAAGCTTAACTCATCCTACATGATTCTGACCTACATAAAGGCGTGATAAAACCCTAATTTTCTGGTTTCAATTCAATACGCATGTATGCAATGAGGCAATTGATTTCAATAACAGTGCCACCATACTCGAAGATAAACAGAATCGCTAGAAAAATAAACATCAAACTGATTACTTCTGAGTATGTGACCCAAAATTAACAACAAAAGATTGCACAAAACCTAAATTGAATTGGTATAAGCAGCACAGATTGTTTGCATATGCATGAGAGAGATGAGATGAGGGGGAGGAGGAGGGAAGGTTACCTCGGCCATTCGGGACCGGATCGGAGAAACTTGTACAGAGCGAATGAACGAAGAGAGAACTAGGGAGATCGTTTTGTTGGTCCGAAGAAGAAGAAGACTGGAGGATTAGGATCCTCTAAAGTTGTGAAGGGAATGAAGGGTACACTTGAGCCTAGATGATTGCCTCGTGTCCTTTAGCTAAGCTTCACCGTCGATGAAAATTACCTAGAATCCCCTCTATTTTGGCGAATTTAAAATATGTGGAAACAAACATTAACTTTCACTAAAAACATACCTCTTATAAGTATGTTTTGGTTAATAATATGGCAAACATCCTTAACTTTAATTAAGCATGTCCATGGAGAAGAATTTAATGCATGAGTGATTTTGATTAATGAAAGTAAGGTAGTGTTTGATAAATAAGTCTGACCAGCTTCTGATTCTGAATGTATGCTGAATTGGTGTTGGTTAGATAAGAGGTTTAATAAAAGATGCTAAATATGTAATAATAAAACTGTTTGATTACATATCTCAAAGAAAACCTGAATGATTTATATTTTCAATTTTATCCTTATTATTATTTTTATTTATTTATTATTAAGTTATGCATTCAAATTTATCAATTAATTAACAGTTTCATATTTTTAATATCAAAATCTTCAAATCAAATAACTTAATCAAAATTGAAATTCTCAAAATTTTAAAATCTACAAACTTTTCATTAATTTTCTTTTCAAGATTTAGGGGAGTTGATCTTGGCTTAAGTGGGTGAGAGTGGAGTGGTTTTGCCATTACAAGAATTTGAACTTTTGTTTATAAAGACTTTTTTATATATAATTTAACCTCTAAAATATATAGTATTCAGCGTTTAGCGCCAATTTGAGTGTTGATTCGTTTAAAGGTCATTTAGAGCTATTCAGAGGCTTTACCAAATACTTTGAATGAGCCCACATCTAACCTATTGTCATTCAACACCAATTCAATACAAATATATGCCACCTAAATCCTTCATTATTACATTAGGTGCATATAAAATAGCAAAGTTTTGTAAGTTAATTAAGTAACAAGCATACACCAACTGGTAGGGGTGTGCATTCGGCTGTTCAAAAAAATTACTGGCCAAACAAACTTTTCCCGAACTAAATTTGCTTACCCAATTCCCGACCAAACTATACTTTACTTGATGGTTTCCCGATTGGAAAAAACGACTAAAAAATTGAGAACATATCATTTAAGCAAAACATTTCTAATGGCATACAACCTTATACAAAAATCATTTTTAGTTTATATACCTATTACTAGTTCGATAAAACAGGCTATTCGGCTAATTAGATTATCTATAATAAATTTCCGATCCTTTTTTTGATTTCCCAAACTCAACATAAAAGTTTTCGATCCCCGACCATTTTCTCAAATTTACCCGACTGAACTACATGATGGCCAATCAACTACTCTTATTTATATGTTCATGCGCAACAAAATATTCAGATTAATGGTCATTATATCATTTTAGAAGTAATCGTAAAATAAATCTATCCAAAAAGACGACAACTATTTTCTTGGAACAATTAGCGCTTCATTATTGCTCCAAAATATGCCAAATTTGCTTCACAATTAGGGGTGTGCAGAATTCAGGAAATTTCGAATTTTTTGAAAAATTTCCCTATGGTAGAAAAATTCGATTAGAGATTGGAAATAATTTTAGGAAAATTCAGATATTGGAAAATTGGTAGGAAATTTTTTTGAAAATTCGAAATATCTGACTTTTTGCTATTTCTTGAAATTACATGAAAATTTTAAGTTTTTTTATTTGATTTTACATTCTCCCCTTTTATTTTATTTTTCTTAGATATTATGAAAATGTAACTTAGGAAAAAAATTAGGTCAAAAAATTATAGGTGAGTATTTTATTTAGTTAAAAATCAGAATAAAAAATAAAATTCGAGAAACAATCGCGAACTAAAATTTTAGTTGGAAAATTTTTTAATCTCCCAAATGAATACTCCTATTCAGAACTGTATCCCACTCTTAAAGGGGGGAACCTACTCCCAGTTGGAAAGCTGGTCCATCAGAATATCCTATAACCCTCTCCCCTATAAGAAAGTGGGGATCAAGTGGGCCGGCGACGAGTCCATACGTGTCCCATTCCCATTCGTCCAGCTCACTGCACCTCTCTCCCACAAACTATTGTCTCCTCCAAAATCCGAATAATTCAAAAGAAAATAATAATAAATTAAATTAACCGTACACCCACTGTCCATTGTTTAGTGAAATATACAACAATGCTACTCGAGGTGGCAAAGGGGAGCATCATATTTAAATTTAGGGGACGGCTCCTTGCTTGTCAATGATTCTCTCGCTGAATGGCTTGAAAATCTCGTGAATTTATTAATTTTTTTTCTTCTAATTTCAAGATATTTAGATATATATATATATATAACAGTTAATAATTTTTATAATTTTCATCCACTAAATTAATGTCTTACGCATCTTGAACCTATATGAAAATTGATATGAAAATAGATTACTTAGGAATTTTTTAATCCGTTTAATTAAAATTTACAAGTTATTAATGTGTATCTAGTTGTTTGCCAGACAATTGAAGGGCAAGCACTGTTTGGACAAGCAAAGGAGCTCGTTCCTTAAAATCATCCATGTTAAATTTTTGAAGGGCAAGCACCATTTGGACAAGCGGAGGAGCTCGTTTTAGACAATTGAAGGGCAAGCACCGTTTGGACAAGCAGAGGAGCTCGTTCCTTAAACTCACCTATGTTAAATTTTTGTGTTCATCTATTTTTCGTTTTCCTAGTTTGAGTATTACAAATGGGATTGTCTGCATTTATAACAAAAAATGCACATTACAATTTGTCGTTAGATGGCCACTACACGTATGCTAAAAATTATGGCCGCTATCCATTCAAGTTTTAAACTTAACATTTTATAAATTGTAAAGATTTGGAAAGTTAAACTCTCGACACATTTTAAAACTTGAATGGGTGGCTTAAATGTTTTCTGTACATGTGACGGCCATCCAACAATGGACTAACTATAAGGTGCATTCCTCGCATCAAATGCGCAGAGGTGCGAAGAATTTCAACAAACAGTACGAACAAATAAAGAGTAATGTTACGCATCCTTGTTAAAGCCAACTAAATCCAGGAATAAAATTTGTGACAGTACATGAACAACAACTAACGACAACACTATCAAAAGGAAATAATAATTATACTTATAAAGCCAAAACGCACTAAACTCTGCGTTTTCAATCACACTTCCAAGTATCATAAATAGCCCAATATCTTCCTCTATTTGCTCATTCCAAGTTCATCTCTCAGTTTTCACAGTGCCTCCATTGCTCTGCACAAATTACATCTTCCACTTTTCCTCCCATTGATAGTTCTCTCAATCAAAGAACAATGGGCTCTATGAGTTCTATTGCTCTTCTTGCTCTCCTCCTTGCTTCTTCTCTTATCATCGCCTCCGAGGCCCGGGCCACAAGGAAAGACCTGGGCTTGGACCTTGGTGGAGTCGGGGTTGGAGCCGGACTGGGCCTGGGCCTGGGCATAGGCAGCGGTGGCTCTGGGGCCGGCTCGGGAGCTGGCTCTGGCTCCGGCTCGAGGTCAAGCTCGTCATCAAGCTCAGTTTCGGAGTCCGGCTCGACCTCGAATGGCGGGTCCGATGCGGGATCCGAAGCAGGTTCGTATGCCGGGTCCTATGCGGGGTCTCGAGCTGGGTCGGGGGCTGGAGGGAAGCGAGGACGCGGAGGTGGGTCTGGGTCAGGCCAAGGACGGGGTGAAGGATCCAGGTCCGGGTATGGTGAAGGGGGCGGGTACGGGTCAGGCTACGGCCGTGGGGGAGGAGGTTGAAACAACATTTGAAAGTTGGTTCAATAAGCGACAGGAGAAATCTCAGTACAAGCCGATGAAGTAACCTCAACCAGAGTTCTAAGATTGCGTTGTTTTATTAAAAAATTTTAAATAATTAATTTTATTTTCAAGAGTTTTACAAATCAAAACAACGTAATTTTAATAATTGAACCGAAATAATTTTATCAACTCGAGCTGAGATTCTCCGACCTCTTAAATAATTAAGGGGTGGTCAGAGTACTTGCTAGTTTTTGTGTTGCATATGTTGTGTTACTGCTGGTTGTGTTTTTATTCTCTCACAATTTCTAATAATAAAGTTCTGCATTAATAAATAAAAAAAAATCACAATTTGTTCTGTGAACCTTGCATTTTTGTTCCTCTGCTCTTTTTTCCCCAACTTTTTTTTTTTTGCCTAGCATCAACGAATTTATTCAATTGATAACTGAGCTACGGGATTTTGTCACCTCACACCATGTTATTCTCATAATACATATAACTCGTAATAAATAGACCACATATTGGCATTCTTGTCGAATACAAACATTCGACAACGGTCACAACCATTATTATGTAACTATCCACATGCTTACATTAACCATAAGGGGGTAACTCCAAACCCTTTCTCTCGAGTATGCCCATCGGCAAGGGTTTTCACATCGGTACTGCGAGTGTTTTCGCTTCAGTATGGAAGCTTCCCCCTCGCCCTATGCAGTACTCGGATGGCATTTAGAGAACTCCTTTGGGATCTGTAGTGGCCCTAAAAGTTCAGTAATATTATATCAGAATGCACTTGCACAAGCTTAATCTATGTTCTTTGTAGGATAGCCCATCTCGATGGACCTCAACAAGCATTGGAGATCAAATCAAATATAGGATGGGACATACCGTTCATGATTCAGTGGCATTATCTGAGACCGCTGTTAAGAGATTGAATTCACGCTCCAAACTCCAAGATGACTCGTTTCGATTGTTGATACACATGCTGTACTCTTGGAAGTAGCCATTGTAGGTGACTATGTATATAGTTGCTCTGGAAGAAATCAAAATGGAAATAAACATTAATACAAAGCAGAAATAGAATAATACATTGAATCGGTAGAAATTGGCAATCTCAATAAAAGAAAATATAATAGGTTCCAATAGGAATGTCGTTTTCTCTGGCATGAAATGATTGTGCAAGGTCGGTATTACAATTTGACTCAAATTAAAGATGAAGTCGTACAGAACCAAATAGGCAACATCACGTGCATGCGCGCGTGCACACACAGGGGAGTCAGGGAAGCGTCCATTAGGGGAAGCACCCTTCATCTATAGGCCTCTTTCTGAAAATTCCAATCATACAAATTGAAAAAGCATGAAAAAGTATCGCATGCAAGTTTTCTGCTCTTTCACATCTGTGTTAGGGCCAAATTCAAAATTCATGCATACACACATCCAACCTTGCTATTAAAAGAGCTTGGATCCTTGACATTGACTAGCACCAAGGATTTGCACCACATGCTAGGCGACTAGTCGTAGGTCTTACTGTTTAGAATCATACTCAATGCAGCACCCTAAGTCTCTATTTTGGATCAAATAAAACACATTGATACAGTTTTATAGCGTTTTCACCAGGTATGGTGAATTGACCCTGAAACTTCACTTCAATATTAAAAATGAAGGTTTAATTGTCTTCAATAGACAGATTAGTGAGTGGTATCATATAGATGAGAAGTAAGTAGATTCAGGCTCAAAGCCCCAAGTGGGGTGCCTTAATTCCTAAACTAGCTCGCACAGTTGTAATTGCAACCTCACACACGTACAAAAAACTTGTTAGGCATAGGGAGAACCCCACTGACATGGCTTCTATGCAACATCAGAGTAAAAATTTGGCATCTGATAATGTTTTACAGGCAACTAGTCCCACTGTCAACCATGCTTCATCTTTATGCATAAAATTTTTATCAGGTATTAATCAACATTATGCAAAACAGATCTTCTACAACTTCAATAGAAATTGCTATTTTTTTTTCCCCAACAACCAATTTCAGCCAAATTATGATACTGAATTAAGAAGAAAGGAAAGAGAGATGGATTGGTGCCAGGAGGGGAAGAAGACAACTTCAAATAGAGCACATATCGAAAGACTAACCTACAAGTAACTGGTTCGGATGAAGATGCAGAAGCCCTGGCCACCTTCTGAATCATCGCGCAGCTATGCAACAAAATCATATATAAATGTGTTTTAAAAAACAAATATACATCTTTACACTAAAAAAATAAGCATCAGGTTACAGCATGCAATCAATAATGAAACAAAAAAGAGCTACACATCTCGTCACAGGCAGATTCCATGCTTCGAGTTAGACTCAACTAAATGACCTAAACTCTAAAATCTTATGCTGTTTGTTGCCCACTTCGGAGGGTCAGGATATCTTGGAATGAGTGCGACCTGAAGAAGGCGAAGGGTGGGAGGTTTATGGGATGTAGAAGGAAGTGTCAAGTGTAAGAGGAAGAAGACTGAAGTGTGCACAGAAAAGGGATGTAAAGGAAGCAAGAAAAATATGTGACACGTCAAATCCTTTCTTCATTTTTCAGGTAAACCAGTGTAGTTCTCTTGTTCACGGCATAGCCTTAGGTTCACATTTCCCTGATGGTGATGGAACTCAGTGACACTTTGGCTCTTTTATTTTTTTTGGCAAACACTGCTTGAGTGAGGCAATAAAAAATGAACAAGACGTATGAAGGGGTAAGGTAACATGAGGGACCAAGTAATAGAATGAAAAAGAGGAAGAAAGTGGTAAGCTTATAAGCAAATGAGTGGCTTCACATGCAAAAATCAAGCCCAGGCTACAAATAACAGCACTATAGACGGTCAAGCCAACAGCAAAATTTTGCTTGTGTTTTTTTTGGTAAACATTTCAGTCAACTTACAAGGCAAGTTTGAAGAGAGTGAAAAGATGCATTAAAGGGAAATTTTGAACTGAAAGAACAAAGTCTCTTCTCCCTATGTAACCATCCAAAAGGATGAAGACAGTACAGTAGCAGTGCTGGAATTGAATATTGATCGACATATACAGATTCCGTCTACTTTAGAATCAATACAATATGCAGTAAAGTTTCCTATTAAGCTATTTTAACAGCAGTTTTAAAAAGAACTATGTCAGATAAATGAACTGCTTCACCTTTTGACTCCTACAGGGACAGCATTATGAAGGACATGATGGTGAGCAGGATCCCATGCATCAGTTACTGATTCAGGAACAATCGATGCGAGAAAACTAGTTGATCTTCTGATAAGGATAAAAGGAAGAATATTGAAAAAGTCGATCTTTAGCTAAGATAAAAATGAATCAAATTTCTCACATGCAACTTCAGTAAAAATAAAAATAAAAAATAAAAAAATAAAAAAATCTAATACAAGCATCAGAGTTTTAAGAGGTTATTTGGTATAATTCTGTGGATAAGTTCAAACTTAATTCTCACCTTTGATTTGTATTAAAACCCAGGGAGAAAACGTGGGCGGAACCTGAAGAGCTTGTGGCTAAAAGAATATCTGGAAGTTGCACAGATGGACCAAACGACAAAGAAAATATAGTTGATGGGTATGTACCCCTTCGGAAGCTATATGACTGCAAAAGAAAAAAGAGAGGTTCCATACATAGAGCAACATATAGAAATCCATTAGAGAGAATAACACAAATGCTTTACCAATTCTTCTTTAGGGTTTTTTTTCTCCTTTCGCTAAGCAAGATCTAGTTATGGGTCATGACTCGTGAGATAAGGGAGGGAAAAAAAGAAAAAAAAAAACCATGATTCTGCATCACAACACTGGATAAAGAATAGTCCAGACATTTGACAAGTCCACTTACAAGATCTACTGCACTAACTAATACCAACAACAGCACGGAGTAATACCAGACCCCTATCAATCTAATTTACAAGAGTGTTATATAATCCCATGAATGTTAATGTCTAAAATCCAAAACCACACATTTATGTTACCAAAATCTATGATTTAGGTTCATAATGACAGGTATCCTCCTCCATTTCCACCATGCGCAGCATCCATATTTTTGCCTTTGGTAGCCTCCGAAGACGGTCACCATGAGAACAGTAAAACATATAAAGCTCCACTCTGTATGGTTTACCTTAGTTGCATCTGAGACCATATGAACTCTGATTAATGTTCCCTGTTCAGAAGCAGTCGCTATATACATCCCATTAGAAGAAAGGACCATTGCAGCCAAAGGCGAACGATGAGCACGTATCTACAATGGATTATACTTAAGATTTAGCCAAACGAGAAACAAGACTCGAAAATAGACTTTTTTTTTTTTAATTCAAATATATTAAAAAACCAAAGAGAACAATACACAGCTTGCAGACGGCAAGCCCAACAAAAACGCAGAAGTATTACAAAGACAACAGCAAATACAACAAAGGAAACCAAAGCTGTCATACCCCTACTTCGCACCACAATGTGTCACAAAACGTGCAAGGGAAGTAGGGGAAGGCAGCTGCAAAACAAAAGAAAAACACATGCAAACCAAAACACCAGCCAAGCCAACTGCAAGCACCCTGCAGCCAAGGCCAAACACTCACATGCTAACCAAAAATAGACATTTCATATATGACAAATGCATGAATTGGAAGGAGTAGCAAACAAGTAACTACACAAATCTCACATAAAGAAGAAACAATATTCATTCTTTTTAGTCCCTTCATGAAACCTGTCCATGCATGATGCACGTACATCATACCCATTTTCCTTGACGCTTTAAATCAACAATCATTCACTGAACTCACCAAAATTTCATCTTGTTTATGTGCCTTCAAAAGCTATTCGTTTCCACCCAGGACACATGTTGATTTCAGTCGTTTAACTTTTCTTGTTGCAGTAGATCTTATTTAAAGACTAGAACCTGTTATAACTTTGAATATTAACCTAAATACCTAGCTGATTGAGAAAATACAAGTACTTGAAAAAAATAGTCCCTTGTAAGCACATTAAAAAATCAATTTTGTCTACAACCTCCAAAACTTGATTGAATTTTGCATTACATGTAACATCCTTGGGGTTGGGTATGATTCTCAAAGGAGTTCAATTTATACATGTGGCTACACCGCTGAAGGACTACCACCTGGTGGATGCAACATTCTTAGTAAACTGAAGAATAACAAAAGGTGTACAATTCATTTTCATTAACACACTTGACAATGAACATTAAAATTTAATTTCCATATTCAACATCATTGCAGACTCGTAACTCAATAACATAAAACGAAAATTCAGACATTTCCTCACCATGAAACACAATGAAAAAATAGAAGATTCTCATCTTCTTGAACACTACGAAACCAGAGACAAGTACTTCTCAGTTCAGATTAAAACAAATTTTAACAAGGAAATCCTAATTGATAGACATCAAATGAGTAAACTAATAAATTTAAATATTCAGTTATACGGAATATCTGCAGAAAAAAGTTCAATGTCATAACCTCACAATGTGAATGGAGCTCCATAACATTGTACAATAATGCAGAGCCTTCAGTTGCGCTGGCAGGAATAGCCAAACGGCAACCATCTAAACTAGGGGAGAATGCACAAAGTCCTGAGAGAAGAAATATGAAGGACAAGTAAGCATTTATACACAGGCTGTTATTCTAACTACACAAAACTCCTGATTAAAAGCCAACCCACAAGTTTGTTTTAACCATGAAAAATATACTATGACTCAAATATCTTTAAACACACAAATAACTTAGAGAAAACATGCAATATGATATTATTATCATCATCATCATAGAAGAAGAATCTTCGCGCTGGCAAGGTTCTTATATTATTAAAGAAAAAAAGAAAGCAGTACAAAGGCAGAGGTTAAGGTAGCCTCTAAACAGGAAAAAGATGCAGAGAAAAAAAGAATACAAGACTACACCAAAACAAAGCACCTAACCAGTCATAATACGTATTATGATTGTGACTAAGGAGAGTTCTAGAAAAGTCAGAAGAACTCCTATGCTAGCATATTTCTATCTCCATGAGAAGAAATTTGAAATTTGAGGTGCTGATTTAATGGGAAGATAGTAGAAGAACAAAAATAATGTCCAAATGCATGATGTAGAGGAATTCAAGAATGATCCCGAAAACAGTAAATCATATCCCAGAACATAACCATTATTAGGTTCCCATAAAACCTTTGATAGAGCTAAAATGACATGTCATTTTCTCAGTTCACTTGTCCTAACCTTTAAGAGTTGGAAATACAAACTTAAGAAGTCAGCGGTAACTCTAATAAGCTAAGGAAAGAGAAGAAAATCAAAGGCCCATACGCAATAACAAATTATTTTTCTTTGAGTCGTTGTTTGCATAGGGGACACAAAGAACACCATTAAATATATAAATCCCGAGGAAGATTCATGATTGAAAGTACATCTTTGAGGAAAGTATTTTGTTGCTATAAATCGTAAAATCGAAAGCAATTTAATGTTTATTACAAAAATCATTATCAAAATATAACCATGATATGAAATATCATAACCATAGTCTATATCGATCGGAGGTTCCTTCAATTTCATTAATTTTAATCAGATATTATCAGCCAATAAGTCCATATATGGATATATTAACTACTACACTAGTATAATGTTGGATTTCAATGCCACTATGACATTATTAGCCTAGAAAAAATATAGAATGCACATAAAAAACTTGTAAGCCAAAATTTTATCATATAATTTGCTAATTAATTCGAAAGCTAATATAATCACAAACATGAGAAATCTAACCTTAGCTTACCTTTTGAATTGGGCACAGTCTCAATTGTATCAAGGATAGCAAGACTGTTTAAATCATATATGTAAGTCTTCTCTTGCAAAAGGACGACAAGTCTGCATTTACCAAGATCTACATCAATGTCTAAAAGAACGGAAAGGAATTGACATTCTTTGACAGATAGAACAGCAATGTGCATAAGATAAGACATGATTAGCATGTACTTTTCTTACACTTAAGTTTATTTTTCAAAAAATTTAACGAGGCCCAAATAAACAACTTGGACAGGTTAAATTCTTCTGGTTTTGAGTTTTCTGTCATGCCTATTATCACATGAAATGCAAAATTAAACAATAAGCTTTGAGACATTGATATGAATTCCAAAAGGTCAACCACTCAGCCAACATTGAATTGTCTCAAATAGATACATATCCCTACCGAATTGCTAGATCACCAAACATGCCAGAAAATCAAACATCAAATTGTCTTGAATATATTCAAAGAACTACCATTCAGACACAGACAAAGGGAAGGAAAAGACACTTGCATAAACACGAAAAAACATTAGATCCTCCACCTTTTCCTATTTAATCGAACAGCTAGGACTGATGTCAAGAAATTCAGTTCGCGAAGAGCAGTTTGGGTTGTAGTATTGAATAAACATAAGCGGCGTGGCGATAAAGAAGGCTGTTGCAGTCAAATGGAGCCATGAGTACTTCTACAAGAAACTGAGAGAATTAGTTACTATTTCATAATTAAGAAGGTGCTGTGGTAGAAGGAAAAACACCTGTTCACCAGCCCCAACAATGGCAAGAAGACTTGAGCTGAACAGCATTTCAACAATGACAAAAGCCCCAATAACTATCAGGAAGAAAAGCCAAAAGGAGTAAAAGGGGAGGGGGAAGAAGAACAATATTCACTCAAAGACAAATCGAAGATTCTGGTTGGGCATTGCTGAATCCAAATCAAAAAGATAAAACAGAAATTCAAAAACTAGTTCTTCCCAATAGAAATCTGTAAATGAAATGCAGCAAAAAAGTTAGTTTTCAATGGCAGCTCAAATAGAAACTCATCTTTTTTTTTCCCTATGTGACGGGATGCTGATTGTGCACAATAGCAGGTGTACTTGCATCAAGCACTTGTATGAGAAGATGGAAGTGATTACCAAAGGTCAATTCATTTGGTCTTCAACTCAACCAATCAGTCCATACAGCAACCAATTTGGGTGCATAATTCAAGTTCTCATGCTCCAATTCCACGCATACAGACACCTTCTTATTGATTCAATTATCTTGACAAGCCTTATGCCAAATTGTGAAGTTTAATTTCTAAAACTTAATGAATATATCACTCAAGTTGACATCTAATATTCTACAAGTGTAGCTGAAACTTAACAAACTTCAAAATCCAAAAAATTAATAAACATGACGCACGATAGACATGAATTGAACACATATAGTCTGTAGAACTCGACTTACCTCGTTCATAACAGAGTCTCCCTGTACGTGAATCAAATACTTTGAACCCATCATTTGTGCCTATTGCAAAGCAACTGAAAATAGAAAATTTGACCCCAATACTTATTAGTTTCAGTCCAGTTATCAACTTAAAGAAGTTGTTCTTTCGTGCAACAACTAAAGTAAAATTTGATTTCAAGAACAATACTAATATTTAAAAATGGCAATAGCATATCTAAACTCCGCAAGTGGAAGCTGAGAACAACTCCCAGAAAATTTGTGCTAAGTAAAATTCCTTGTTTAACCATTGATCAGTTGCCAGGAAAACAGGGGAAACAAAAAGACGAAAACTTTTTCCCTCTCTTTGGTTACAAGATCATGAAACACTCACCTCCACTAACCCAACAGTCCTACTATGATTATTTTCTTTTGTTTGAACCAATCACCATGAATTACTCACCACACTAACTCAAATATTTCTGTTAGGGCTATACATAAGAAAATATTATCCAACAAAACTGGCTACAACACTACTTAATTGAGGAAAAATTCGAGTTAATTCAGTGAGATCATGTGGAAAAATAATAAGTTTCCCCAGAAAATAGTTTCTAGGTGAAGAACCCAATCAATTCAATGAAAATTTAAGAGGGATTGAAGACTTGGTTGGAAAGTACCTAGTGTCTTGATTGAATGACACGCAGAGGATCGGATAAGAAGATGATGCGGCGGAAGAGGGAGAGGAAGATGCCGAATTCGCCATTTCCGAGAACCCTAGCTTTCAAAACGTTGACTCGTACCGGAGGAGGAATAACGACTCCATTACTCCAAACGTTAAAACTCCAGATGTTAGTTTAAACTTTGGTAAAAGATTGATATCAAACTCCAAATGTTAGTTTAAACCCCATCTGATTGCGATGGGGCTCACGGTGGATCAGAGGGGTGTTTATTTGAGAAATTGGAGAATTGTTTGACCGAATTTTTTTATTTTCATCGTTTTTCAAATTTTTATTTTGATTTTTAACTGAATTATTATATTTCCTGAAATTTTTTGATCAGAATTTTTCGACCGAATTCTCCGAATGAGGAGGATGGAAAGGGAATTAAATGAAAACCTAAAGAAAAAATTTATAATCAGGAAAATTCAGGAAATTTGAGAATTTTCTAATTTTAAAATATTTTCTCGAGTCGATTCCCAAACACCTAATTATTTTTAAAAAATTTCAATCTCCAATCTAATTTTCTGAATTTCCCAACCGTCGGAGAATTTTTTTAAAAATTCGAGAATTCTCGAATTATGCACACCCCTAACGGTGGATGATTATAGGCATAAATATATATTTTAACTATTATTTAAATTTATACTTATTAAATTTATTTAAAATAAAAATTTGTAGTTTGTAAAATAGTAAATATAAAGATTGAATAAATGATCAAGGCATTTTAGTGTACGCATGGCAATCACCGGTCGATGAATTGCATGCTGTATTTTCTACCCTAAAAGCAGAAGAGCCTATTCGGTCTGATTGCACCCTAAAATTTTAAATATGGCTTATTAAATAATTGAATGAAAAATATTGATTTTTATATCTCTAGGGAATGGGTATTTCACGTGAACAATTATTCCATTTTTTTTATGTTATAAATCCGTTCCTGCCATTCAAATGTGTCATCGAGCCTTAACCGAGGGTCCGTGCACGTCTGCGTGAACCCCTTGCTCTTGTACATTTTTGTTACATTGTTTCGAACCAATCACGAAATATTCACAGCTAATTTTCCAAAAAATCTGTGCTAGGAGTTTAATAATTAATCTTGTATTTATAACCACTCCAAAGCACAAAGCTACTGAAATATATGTCCAGGACTCTCAAGATTGGTGGTGGGAAATGGATCATCCATTTCACCCGTAATTTTAGCCATTCATCTCGTTTCCTAAATTAAAAAAAAAATACTTTATTATTATCACACGACAGATGAATTGTTAGAATTACATGTAGAATACATAGTATTCATCCGAAAGTGAAATGTGGTGGTCCATTGAGATAATCCAAATCCAAATAAAGCCATAGCACATGTAGTATTTTAGGGGAGCATGAGGCAGTGAGAGATCCACTTTAAAAGACAGAAGAGGAAAAGAGAAGAAAAGAAAAGGAAGAATGAGATAATAACACATAACATTTCAAGAGTTGAGTTCTTTTGGGAAGGAAAATATGAGAACCAGAGACAATGGAACTACAACAAAAGCTGCAGCCTTTAACAGATCCTCAGTCTCTTTTGAGATCACTCCAATCCTTGACCAGTCTCCACTGTACCTATGCATTACATTTTGCAAAGCAAAGACAAGTAGATTAAAAAAAAAAAAACTCTAAGGGCCCAGCTGATTATAAAAAATAATAATTTTTATATTTACATAAATAAAACTCTTGATACCTGTCTTCTATATTTTCTAAACAACTCAGAAAATCAAGTTTTCCAATATATTGAAGTGAAAAAAAAAAAATTAGATAATTGATGTAGTAAAGCCTGATTTTTTAGGAATGGAAAGAAAGTAAAAATATTATGTTATTTGAGATACTAAATGTGGTTATTTTATTTAATTTACTCAAATCTAAACCGTTTAAATTAGGACTTCGAATGGCTTTCGATTAGTGTAAAATATTTGAAGGAGTTTGTGTTTAATAGTCGGAGATAAATGCAAACGAGAGAAATTGTTTTGGTGGGGGAGGGGAGCAGAAGGTACCCGGCATCGATGAAGCCCAGCGCAATCACTGCCGCCGCGGATTGAGCAAGAACAGATTTGGAAACCTTCAAGGGGAAGATGGGTCCTCGGTTTGTCTTTGAATTTTCTGATGAATCCCTCTTCTTGGCCAGTGGGGTTCTGAATTTTCTCCCATTCCTCTTCAGAAGCAGGAGAGGGCGAGAGCAGTCAGAAGAAACAAAGCTCTTTCCTGTGAACAGCATTCCGATCGCCTTATCCCCTGACTTGCGTTGCATGTGGCTCTCCTTAAGCCTCAAACAAGGGCAATACTGTCATTTGAACAAGTTAATCCGGTGCCAAGTGAAATCTGTCGGTTTATAGTTCGTTCGTAATAATAGCTATTCCATTATGCTTCGATCCCCCTAATGTTAACTAAACCGGATAACATTGAACTTGGTAAAATGAATAAGAGGATTTTCATAATTTTTTAATATAAAAATTAATTTTAGATATTCTTATAATCTAAAACGATAAAGCATTGAATCTTATCTAAAATATTAAACCATTAAACCCTAAAAAAATGAATAAAATAGAATTGAGCATATATTTGCTCTTAGAGTTGAATCATCTCAAAAAGGTCTAAAAATCAATGAAATACAAGAAATTAGATGCAAGTAAATTAATAGTTAAGAACAAATTTTATTTAAAAAATCGAGTAGTATTTTTCTTAAAGGCAAATCATATTCAAAATGACAAAGAAAATAGAAAAAGGAAGGAAAAAAGGAAAAGGAAAAAACTAAATAATAAAAAAATGACTAAATAAGGAAAAAATGAGTGCTTTTCTTTTTCCTTTTTTGTTTTTGTTTTTTTTTTTTGGGGTGAGGTACAATCCTTCTATAAGCTGATAAATGGGTCCAACCGGATGACCCAATCTATTGTACAAGCCTCCACCAAACACTTGATAGAACTAAAAATAGATTAAATAATTCAATCCGCTTATCTTATCCAACGATCAAACGGGGCATGAAAGAATATAATGACTACTCATAAGCAAGTCTGCTCAATTGTAGGATTCTTATTTGACAACAGAAGCTTTCCCTACACCATTTAACTTAATCAAAGGAGTAGATGTCTCTGCCATTGGAGCCAAGATTGCCAAATACCAGGAGGAAAATGCTTAAAAGTTCATAAGGTACTTGGGTTAGCAAGAAGATTATATTTTCCTCATGGAATGATGAAAAATTTTCTCTAAAATAATGAAATTTTGCTCTCTTAATATTTGTTCATAATGTATGAAATGTAAATACATTATGAGCCCATTTAAGTGACGTCCATTAAGTTTTGCTGTAATTCCTATCTTTAATGGTGTGTTTCTATGTTTTGTTGGGTTTTAGACATGAGGTTCTTTAATTTGGGATCGAGCTGTTGACTTCTAGCATGGTTATGATCTATATATAATGCTTACATATATATATATATATAGATTGGAAACATTTAGGTGATCTTTTGGTTGTATTTTGAGTTGGTGAAAAAGTAAAAAAGAAGAAAGAAAGGGGATTGGCTGTATAATAGCGAGGCATTTGCAAACCCCAGAATTGCCCGGATCACCTTCAGCACTCATGCCTACCTCAGGCAACCCTCGCCTTCATCACTCTCTCCTATTTTCAACGAAAGCTTTAAGAAATCCTCAAATCTCTCAGATAGCTGGAATGGAACAAGATTTTATGAATACAAAGGATTTCAGTAAATGACAACCTGTACTCTCATTAATTTATAGTACATTAGCATCCCGTGACTTTACTGTAAAATCCTTCGTGTCCATAACATTGTTCTTAGAACGGGACATCATTTGCGATGCCGTAGCCTCCTTCACCAGTACTCTCTTTGATTGTGAAGCTACCAAGGTCTCTTTCTCTCTCTTTGGATTGTTTTTTAGTTTTTCTCTGATTGGTTCTCCTAAGGTTTTAAATCCTTATTTTCTTGTGGGTTTTCCTTAGAGGCCCCGCTATATAAAATAAAAACAAACATATTACTTTTAGGAGGTGAGCAAGCAAAGATGGACATTAGTCCTAAAAAGTGACAATGTTCATTCATCTTATCGATTATTTAGTGGAAACAATGTGGATAATTTAACTAAACAAGTACGCTAATTTCGTTGTAGTAGTACCTTCCAACTATCCAACCAATGCAAACAAAATTAGCTAATTAATTTGAGTATTTATAGAAAGAGTAACATGATTTTCTCCTAACAAAATCCTATTATTGCCTATCATATATAAAAGTAGCTAATTTGGTCCCTAAATTAACAGATTACCAGATCTGGATGAAAAGCACCATTTGGGAAACCTATCAAGATAGCTTGTGAAGAATCCCTCTATGCGATTCCGAAGTCACTTCGTCTTCTAAATCCAAAGATTCTTGAAAAAATATGCATTGTACGAAATCAAATTTGCCACTTTTAAAAACTCGAGAGGTCAAATGAGTACTTTCAAACCTTAGGAACACAACTATGCGTCGATCCAAACTTTGGGAGACCAAAAGATAACTTCCTCCTGTGAATCAAAATAATTCCAAAAGGCGGCCTGATGGGCAGGCACCTCTAAATCAGAATAATTGCACTGGCCAGAATCTGTCCGAGACCTCACCTATCTAGCTATACAGATTAAATCTAGACGGATGTTTATTCGATTGGTAAGGTTTGAACTTGGAAGAATAATATTAGAAATTTATTTTGGAATGATGTAATAGGTAGTGGGAGATTCACCCAGACAATTGGAAAATATGGTTTTATGGTAAATTGAAATGAAAAACCAGAAATAAATTAGATCATGGTGTATTAATTCCTCATTTATAAAATAAAAAATAAAAAATATTTTCTGCCACTGGAAATAAATGAACGAAAATTTTACTTATAAAATTTATGTGATTTTTTTAAGAATATTTCAATCAAGTAATAATAGGACTATAAAAATTTTATGACGTGAACGCTCTCGTCTGTTTATTTGGGTCTCACTTAGTAATTTCAAAGGAGCTTGGGGACCTCTCCAATAAAACCGCGGTGTTCCCTGACGTTTCAAGAGCGTTGTCACTCCTTCACTCTCCCCAAAACCTCTAAAACCCTAACAATGGCGATGCCCGGGAACGAAGAATCCTCCTCCCTCCAAATTCACAGGTTCCCACAGTCCAAGTACGTAGATGGCGTCCGTTGGCTTCCGCCTCTCTCCGCCTTCGACCGCTTCGCGGCACTCGCTCTTTTCGATCCCGATTCCGGCGCTTCCTCTATCGAAATCTACGCCCTAAACCGCTCGAACCCACAAGACCCTAATCCACAATCCTCATTTTTCTCTCCCTCCAGAATCTCCTCTCTTAAAGTCTCCCAGACTCCCCATAAACCCCTTATTGCCGCCTCCACTTCCGCCGGATCCCTCCATGTCCTATTCGCCGACTCGATCGATGCGACTCTCGAGTCAGAGCTGTCGATTGCTAAATTGCACGAGGGGCCGGTTTCGTGTATTGATATGCAGGGGAGCGGGGGAGAGTGTGTGAGTGTAGGGGAAGATGGGTTTGTGAATTGTGTGAGCATTGGGGATTCGAAGCTGAATTGTCGGCGGGTTTTCGATGGGAATGGTTTGGTGTCTTATAACGCGGTGAAGTGGGCGTCGCCTACGGAGTTCGCAACAGGAGGATTAGGGTTAAGTCTTCAGTGGTGGGATTTGAGAAAGCCCGGTGGTGCGGTTTCTCAGTTCAAGGGTAATTGGTAGGAGGATCTCTCTCTAGTTGCATTGCTCTATTGAGACAACTGTTATGATATACACGAAATGTGTTCTGTGATTATACCATAGGCTGTTATTTGGTTTGCTAAAATTCATGAAAGTGTGATGACAGTCTTTATCTTTTATTTGAATGTAATTTTAGTAATTTGAAAAATATCATGCTTAGATGTTTAAGTTAACTATGTTAGCAACTTGAGTATTGTCTATGTAAGTTAGCAAAAATTTTAGAAGTGTGAATCTTCACCAGAATCTTTGATTCTGCATAGTTTTGCAGCTTATATGGGGTTCGGTCATGTATGTAAAGATGGATCGCAGAAGACTTAGCTGTTTCAATATTCTCTAGGAAGGTATAAATTGCAAAGGTTTTTTTAAAAAAATTTTTTTGGCATCAGTTTTCTGAATATTATGGAATGCTGATTGACACTCAGTCATCAACCAGGGGAAATCAGTTTTTGGCTTGTTTATAGATCAGCTTCCTTTTGTGATGCCCTATCCCCGGGGGAAGTTTAATTACCCACACACTGTTTTTCTATTCCAAACGATGTTAGCTCCAAGTTTTGGTACATTGGCTATGGACTATTTGAGCAAACCAAACATGTGAATGAGAATGAAATGGGAATGACAATTCCATTCCCTTTCCATTCCATTATCGTTCCCATTCCCATCATCCAAATGCAACCCTAGTTCGGGTCTATGTTGTTACAAGTACACTTTAGGCCTACAATCTGAGTTATCCTGCATCGGTATCAAATTGAAACTAAAAAAATCTGGGCCATTTAATGCATAGATATTGGACCTTTGACACATTAAGCTGGTAAAACATTTAAACATCAAATTAGGACAGCCCAAACTCCAACAGAAAAACAGGACAAGCATGAGCCCTTCAGTCGATGGGAGAGACTCCTTTCTACCATATGGTAAAATGATGGCATACTTTCTTTCTCTGGTTGGCTTTTTTTTTTTCTTTTTTTCTTTTTTTGTTTCCCAAGTTTTGATTTAGTACCTATTTATTCCTTATTGTTTGCGAAGTGGGCAATTAGGTCTCTGACACTATGTTTGTGAGACTAGCAGGTAAATTGGTGAGAGGATTTCTCAATATTGCTCTTTCTGTTGTTCTAGTTATTTCTCTTTTATGTTTTCTCTTCAAAGTTGTGTGATGCATACTTTTTGATGTTAAACAATTTTATTTCGAAGTTTTCCTTAACCCCTCTCATATGCAGAATGTTTTGCAGGGCTAAACGTACTAACTCTGGGATTGTTCACTCCATTGATATTCATCCATCACGGAAACACACTTGTCTGGTAAGATTTTCCTGTGCTATGTACTGAGTCCACTCCGCTGGGATTCTTGGGGATTGATTATAGTATCTATTGTATTTAGCATTAGTTCTCTTTCCTGCCATTTCCCCCTCATTTCTCAATTTCTCCCCATCAACGTCTAAAGGTGTATGTGTATTTACCCTTAAAACATCTCCAAAATTCTTCTCCTATAAATGTCTCTGAATGCTAAACAGTGCACCAAAGATCAGATAATAGGAAAATAGGGCCATGATAGGTTTTGGAGGCTCGCTGATATTACTTGCTCAATTGCTGGGGTTACTGATCCAGGGAAAAAGGGAAAAAATAAAAGAAAAAGAAAAATCATTAGGGCTTCAATCCCTTGGGATCATGGTTTTAAATAGCGGGATGTGGCTATAGTAGCCTGGAATTTTGGGCAAGCAGTGCACAACTCACATGTTTTGTGTTTTTGTGTTCATAATCCTATTATATAGGATTTTTAAACTACTCTGAGCCCCATCATTCATCTCATAAGCATGGTTCAATAGGATAATTAAATTTTATGTTAATTTAAATGCATTGTTAATAGGAAAACCTATATATCTCTCAATTTCTACCACTAGAACAGTAAATGTTTGCATAAATAATATGATAAATGAGGATAAACAAACCTTGTACTCATAGTTTCATATAGTTGTTTTCCATTGGATGGCACATCATCACCACTGCACAAAATGATGCACCGGCTCATCATATCCATCTAAATCCTCACTCTCAGTTTGCAATTGACTATCATCTATGTTTGGGATGTTATATTCTCGGGAGCTCTATAGCATTGAATGGCATGTAGAGAAAATGTACTGCTTTTACAAGTTTAACTACAGTTATTGCAGTGGATATTTTCTTGGGTAAGGCCTGGTGAAATATATTAGAGACTTCCCTTCTAATGATTTTTGCCGGACAAAACCCAATAGCACTATGGGCTGTTCCATGGATAAAAGAACATGCTCATGCATCCATTTATTGATTTAGTAAATAAAAGCATGATGGTATAAATCAGCTTTTTATGAGAAGTCTCAGGCTAGGATGCACCGACACCGACACCGGTACGGTGACACGACATGTTAGCGATACGGGACACACAATTTTTAAAAAAATGAACAATTTCGACAGGTTGGTTGACACGTTATTCAGATGATACATTGCTGGAAGCCCCACTAGCACTACTGCTTTCACTTGTTGTATAAGCCATCTAAAAAGAACAAAAATAAAATAAAATCAGCAAACAAAACACAAATTAGAGGCAGCAACCATCAGTACCAAAAACAAGAATTTAGGGTTAGAGGAGGGAGAGGGAGAGTGATTGATAGAGAAAGAGAGTTCCTCATGGCAGCAGCCCCACAAGAACTGACTGGAATAGCTTCTCGTGGTCGCCAGAAAGAGATTGAGGGAGAGAGAGTCTTCAGAACCGCAGCCCCACAAGAACTGACCGGAATAGGAGAGATTGAGAGGGGAAGATTGTTCCTCATGGTCGCAGCCCCACAAGAATAGCTAGAGAGAGAGGGAGGGAGGGAGTAACCTGTGCTGGTCGCCGGAGTGTTGGTCGGGAATGGGATCTAGGTTTAGGGAGGTGCGGCCAGCGGGTGGGGGGCAGGGAAGAAGACTGCGCTCGGGAAAGTGAAAAGGGTTGGGGGGGGGGGGGGGGAGAAAAAGAAAGAAAAAAAAGATCTGAAAAAAAACGTGTCATACCTTTTTTTGGGGGGACATGCGTGTCAGTCGGCTGTCCCCATTGTTGACCATGTTGGACGCGTTGACCACGTGTCCCGGACGTGTCGGGCGCGTGTCGGCGTCGGGAGAGTGTCGGACTCCGGTATGTAGCCCATTTTAGAGTGTCGGTGCTTCATAGGTCCCAGGATTGTCATAGTAGTTATTCAGTATGACCTTAAGGGATTACTGTCTGGCAGCCATGCCCATATACTATTTTCCAGATGGTAAGAAAGCAAGCTTTCTGAATTAAATCCTTAGTAAGCACATTGAATTTAAAGCTTCTTTAACCTCCTAACATCATTAGTATTCAAGCAATTAAGGAATTGATTCTGCAATGCATAAGAGCTAGCAAAATATCTGCACACATTATACTATCTTTAATTGTGACATTGCTTTGTTATTTAACTGGGTGCGAAATTGGAGCTTCTGTCTTGTATGAGTTTCATGCCAGTCCTCTAATTTCCTTAGTATGAAGTTTCATGCCAGTCCTCTAATTTCCTTAGTATGAAGGCAGGAGGCTCTTTGGGTACTGTATTTGCTTGGGATCTAAGGGCTCAACAGCAGCCAATTATCTTATCTGGAGTGGGTATGCATGAAGCCGGAACACATTCACCAATAGAAAGCCAGGTATGGGAGGTCCAATATGACCCTTATGTGCAGTCTTCAAATACGGTTAACTTCTCATCCTCTCGGATGTTACCTGTTATGGTCTGCTCAGAAGATGGGATTCTTGCTGTTGTTGAACAAGGTATGAATTTCTGTTCATTGAATGGCTAAAATCCAAATGATTTCCCTACCCCCTCCCTCCCTTTGAACTCTAGAAGCCATGTTTGGTTCGTGAAATAGAATATAGAATGGGAATGAAATAATTATTCCTTAGGAATATAATATTGTAAGAAATAGCTACTCGCAAGGGCTATGAATGGGTAGATATTCTGGATTGGGCAGGAAGCTCTTAAGGGAAATAAACAAGGTAATAGTTATATCGTAGTCATAGGTGTGGAATGGAATAGCTATAACCTTGAACCAATTATGACATTAATATTTGTATTTTATTCCCAAATGCATTGCAGGTGAGGAACCCGTGGAGCTGTTAGCAGAACCCTGTGCAGTCAATAGCTTTGACATCGATAGACAAAACCCTTCTGTAAGTGGGAATTGTACTTGGGCTACATTTGGTATGACGAAACGAAAAGAATAGACTTTATAAGACGAGTAATTCTCATGGAATGTCTCAATCCATTGTTATTCCTATCATAGTTCAAGGAAACGAAACATGAGAATAAGCATCCCTTCCCTCCATTCCATTTTATTTGATTCTATTGTGCCAAACATAGCCCTAATATTCTCCTTGAATTTGTTGCGGTAAATGTGGAAGCTTAACTCATTTAAGACCTCTCTTTTATGCAGGACGTAATATGTAGTTTGGAGTGGGAGGCTATTGCCATTTTGACCCGGCCATAGTGTCAAACAAACAAATGGAGGATGACTTTGGGACTCCATTACCATGTTTATATGATATTATTTCTCTACGGTGACAGTATTTTCCAACGGTTGCTCTCAAGCGCAGCAGAAGCAATCATTGCCCACAATGATAAAGAGAGTTGTTCCATTTGTGTTGCAGAAATATGTGCTTGAACTTCACTATGTATTCATCAGAACATTTTAGATTCTAAGTATGCATCTCAGAATTATTGTGATCTTACAATTGAGATGCATGGAGAATGTGTTGTTTTCCTTTGAACTTCTTTACTACATTGTTACCTGCTCTAGGAGTTTGCTAGGAGTTTGCTTCTTTTTTTTCCTTTTTCCCCCCTTTGGCGTTTCACGTAAGTTCCGAGTTAAACTTTTTTGGGAAGTTGTTCTTTAAGTATGCTTCGGCATATTTGGGATTTTCAAAAAGTTTGTTTCGAACTTCTCAAAGATTCATTGAATGCTGATGTTGAAGAGAGCTTTTCTAAGCTCACAAAGCTAATTCTGAGGCACAGTCTGGATATCTTCTGAAAAAGCCCAGACTGATTTTCTGTTAAGTCAAGCTTTCTGAGGTTTTTGATTTTGCGCCGAGCACCCCCTCCCCCCCCCCCGCCAACTTTTGCTAAAATGCATTTTAATGGATAAGTTCGATGACTATCCTCCCTCTCTTCCATGAATGATTGATCATTCGGTTATTATTCTCGTTCTTTATTTTTTCATTCTTATTATTATTTCTTATAATTTATTTTCTGTCGTCCAAATGCAATCTTAATTTATCTGAGTGACACGTTTGGGACTTACTTTCAGTGGTGCAACCTGGCTCGAACTTTGTAAGTGATTGGTTATACGAACCAATTCAATTTATGTTCATTCAAATATTTTTATTTCAACTCTTTAACCTTAGGATATGTAGTGTCACATTTCGTTCATCGTAATAAATTACTCTATCATATTAGAGCTTCGCATATACAAGTGGGTATAACGTTACAAATGTGGGGTTCGCGCTCAGTGCAACCTGGCACGAACTTTGTAAGTGATTGGTTATACGAACCAATTCAATTTATGTTCATTCAAATATTTTTATTTCAACTCTTTAACCTTAGGATATGTAGTGTCACATTTCGTTCATCGTAATAAATTACTCTATCATATTAGAGCTTTGCATATACAAGTGGGTATAACGTTACAAATGTGGGGTTCGCGCTCAAGATTTTGATGGATGGGATTATCTTTTTTAAAATGAATATTATTATTCTTATTCATTTTAATCTATGGGTGATGTGGCAGTTCACCAAATTACCTACATGATTAAAATTAATTTACATTCGGAGATGTGAAGAAGTAGACAAAGGGGGAGAATTTTAAATGAGAAGTTTATACATAAAAATTAGTTGTTACGAACGTTATTCTTTTTTTATTTTTTATTTTATTTTTTTGATCCAGCTTTCGTGTATATATATATAACTTTAAAATAATTCAAAAATACTTGGTTTTTTCCCCACTTTATTTTCCAATTGCTGCTTCATACCCCTTCGACGGCGGCGGCTGACAGTCCCATCGGAAAAGACGATTCCGGTGTCGGCGACGCCGCCGAATTAGGGTTTTCTTCATGATTTGTGGTCGCGAATCTCTCCCTCTTCTCTCTTTGAACTTATGACTCTACCTACTGTTCTTCGTCAGTTGAAACGGTAACTCGGCTTCTCCTTTCCATCTCTCTAGTTATGAAGTTGTTGCCGTTTTTGAGAGGATCCAAATGAAGAACATGTGAATGTGTAATATTGAATTCAGTCCAATTTTCTGGATTTTGGGTAGGGCTCGTGGCTCTGAATATTGAAATCTCGGATGAATTATCCTCCTAGTTGTTGTTTTTTTCTTTTTTGTGCTCAACCTAATTTATTCTGATTGCGAGTGGTTACTGTGAATAAATGTGATTTTTTATTTTATTTTCTCTGTTGATTATGCATTTGATCTCTGTGTCATCGATTTTAATTGCATTCCTGAGTTTAATCCTTACTTTTTTGTATTTTTTGTACTTTTTAAAATATTGGAAATTTAGGATCCGATCTTTTGATCCAATGATATGAACTCTCTATAGCTTCTAGAAATAAATGAAATTGAATTTGACAACATTGGTAATTAGTAGTTTGATGGTTCGTGCGAATGTATCTATTTTTTTTTTCCTTTTTTTGGTAAATAGGAATGTATCTAGTCTAGCTTGGGAAGTACCAATGAAACTCTGATGAAGAGGGATTCTTGTGTGAACGTTAATTTCTAGCAGAATAGCTGGAGAAAGAGATTGACTAGACCGGAATTCTTATAAATGGTTACTGATTTAGATGGGCAGTAGCTCTTTGATGAACTTTTCATCTTCTTGAGGACTTGGGGTGTGAATGGAAATAGGATGGGAATGAGAATGCTGATTTCCATTATAATGCTTGATAACATAAAAGGTAATGGAAATGTCATTCCTTTGGAATGGCCACCCTCGTAAGAGGAATTCAGCATTCCATTCCTATTTCTATTCCTTTGTCATTCCATATCCATTCACACCATTCAAACGTAACCTTAGTTTTTGTGATTTGCTTCATGTGTCAACAATATTATGAACCCAAAGTAAACAAAACTAGTTGCTTGATATGCAGATATCTCGAACGGTGTTTTTGAGTTGATCATCAAAAACACTGCACATAAATAGCCTTTAGAGAGGTGCGTTTTTGTCTTGTCCATATGTTTACCTCTCATGTCGCAGTTTCAGTTAGCTTTCCCACTCGCCGGGATAGAACTCCTAAGTACTTTAAATGCAGGAAGGCTAGGGAAAAGAAAAGGACAAACGATGGTGATGGCTCCAGGTTCCAATTCATTTTCCAAGGAGATGGCCGTCAGAAGAAGGATTGCTAGCATGTAAGGATTGATAAAACAATTTACAACTTGAAAAGCACATTACCTTAATGATCAGAGTATGCTGACCAGTTTTCCACCCTCTGGACAAGGATGAATTTGAGATGCTTAATAAACAATAAATTTTAGGATGTTGTAGATTTGTTTAGGAAGAAGGGAGGGAAGTAAATTACTTTATTAGATTAGTACCATATTATGCATGGATGTGTATGCTCTGACTTAATCTCATTCCATTCTGATACAAGTGACGAGCTTACTGTTATCTGGAAGACATACTTGCATAAATGCTTAGTAGTGATGGTAGGCAACATTCCCAATAGGAACTAGACCAATTTAATAAGGCAGTAAGGAAAGATAGAAATATGGGCAATTGTTTCTTCTCAAAAGACATCCTATGGATGTTTGAGGAGTTAGCCAGTATGAGGAGAAGGTTAAATGCTCTTTTCTAAAGAAACACAGGAAGCTGAGGGTATCGTTGAAGATGTACAGTGCACATTGCTTCTGCATCCTTTAGTATAATATTTATTCATTAAAAAAATTATAATGGAAAACTGTAATACTGGCCAGTTCACTGTTTAACTGTTGTTTAATAGAACTGGACTTCAGGATTTTGTGAAGAGATCTATGTTCAATATTGTTAGTTTGATGTTCGTTAAATTAGGTTGCTCAAAAATGTATTATCCACTTGGCTTAGCTTTTCTTTTGTGAAAGTGATTACAGCTAAACAATCAAGAGAGTCTTTTTGAAGTGCAGAAATCTATAAATATTTTTATCTTGTTTGGCTAAAAGTTTCAAAACTTGGTGAAGCAAGTTCATCAAAACTGTCTGTATGCCTGCCAAGGGACTTCAGTCTAATGGCATCTCTTCCTGTTGTAAGTGGAAGGGTCTACAGGTTCCAGGTTCAAAAACTATCAGGTGCGTGTGAATTTACCAATAAGAAAAAGGTTAAAATCTGTTAGATGTAGTCAAATGACCAAAAAGTACATGTGAAGAGGAGAGAAAGAAGAAAAACTTAAATTCTGGCAAAAATTATGGGCAATTATGGCAAGAAGAAAATAAAAACAAATCCTCGAATTTCTGGAGAAACATTCTAGTTTTCCAACAAAAATTCTGGGGAAAACATCAAAGTTTTCAGAGCAAGAACACCCGTAAATTCCCGGGTGTTAGTAACAAGAAGAAAAGGAGGACGAAGAAAGAAAATATGGGTCAGAAGGAGAAGTTACACGGATGGATTTTGAATTTGGCTTCAATTAGGAGGTTCTTTGGGTAATTGGGAAAATTCATTTGTGGGACGAGTTAATGAGAGAGTTTGTTCCTGTGGAGGTAGCCTTGACCGCTTTTGGATTTTCTGATCGTTTTGTTTTTCTTATTCCATATTTCAAATATATGTATAATATTTGGAACTTGATACTGCATTTTGTTCTATGCGCTTCATATGTGAAACATAACAATCAAGTAAGATAATTATTGAATTTTATTTCGTAGTAACTAGTAAGCTTATAATTCTTTTACCACTCTAGAAAATACTGTTACCTGCATGGTTAGTGCTCAGAACTCTTGCCTCTTCACTGATTTGTGTTTGCAGATTCAATAAAAGAGAGGAAGATTTTCAATCCTTGAAAGAATATAATGACTACTTGGAGGAAGTTGAGGACATGAGTGAGTTTGCTTAATTTTATTTTACCCAACATTCCAGTTGTAGGATTGTTATTTGACATCCCTGCAGCATTTAACTTGATCGAAGGAATAGATGTCCCTACTATTGAATCCAAGATTGCCAAATACCAGGAGGAAAATGCTGACCAGATAATGATTGCAAAAGCTCGGAAGGTACTTGGGTTGCAAGAAGATTATTTTTTCCTCATAAGATAATGAAATTTCGCTCAAAAATAATGAAGTTTTGCTCTCTTAATATTTGTTCATAATGTATCAATTGTTAGTACTCTTCTTCTTGTTTAATTATTAATTATCATCACTCTGTTCAAATAGGCTGAAGAATACGCGGCAGCTCTTGCAGCAAGCAAAGGACATCCTATGCAGACTGATGCTGATGAGGTGAGAAGAAATTATATTTTTTTGATTTTATTGGTTATTACTGATGTTCATCAAGCTTTGCTATAAGTCGTCTTCTTTCCTGTGTAATTCTGATATTTTGTTGGGTTTGAGATATGAAGTAATTTAATTTGGGATTGAGGGGTTGACTTTGCATGGGTATACTTTTTTGCACATTAGATAATTTGTCAGCGAGGATGTGAATTCTATAGGAAAGCAAAGATGTTCAGAAATTTTGATGTTTCATAGTAATCATTGTGGTTGTTTATCGGCTCTTGTTTCATATCATTTCTTAAATCTCATTACTCATCGTTGTGGATCATCTTATTTACTTCTCACTTGAGTTGAGAAATTTACTTTGAATTGTAGGAACAAAAGGGAAAAATTAACATGGTTGTCATTAGTTTGTTACAGATCTTGATGCCTTCAAATTCTCTTCTTATTAAACCCGTCAATAGTTAACAGGAAAATGGCATCCTACACCTTTTCTTGTATGGAAGGCCACATCTCTTTTATGTATAGCATTTCCAACACTTACTTGACCGTCAAGTTTCTACCCCACCACCAGTTGGCAAGGGAGGGAGTAGCCCAACATAATGGCGCTTCAAGCACCAAAAAACCTAGTCCCGACTGGATGTGGAACTCTCAACACTCCCTCTCACGTGCATCCACAACCTGGAGCCTGCGCAGGCACAACACAAAGATACAAATTGGTCATCCTTGAGCCAAACAACCCCAAGCCACCATCGGGCTAAAGACAACCGGGCTCTAATACCATGTCGAGTTTCCATGGTTACTTCTAGCTCCAAAATACCTAGTCCCAACCCCATACAGGACTCTCAACATTGATCATATGCATGAAAGAGAAAACTCATTGTTTTTGCTTGTATTGCTCGTTGCATCAGCGTCCATAATTCTCATAAACTATCGCATCCTTCTTAATGACTTCAATGTATTATAGATTCTCGACTGTAATTTTTGGTTGTTCCTCATCTGTACAAGGCCGCCAGTCAGAGCTCTCAGGGAGGATTTGGTGTTGGCGCACACGGACATTATGCACCAGCTGTTGCCGGGGGCGCTCTTGCTCAGCCGCGACCAGCACAACCCATGCCGCTTGGAGGTGGATTTGACATGCTAGGAGGATACGGTGTCGATGATGAGGAAATGGTGAAACTTCGTGCAGAGAGAGGTGGGAGGGCCGGAGGATGGAGCAGTGAATTCAGTAAGAAGCGTGCGCTAGAGGATGCCTTCCGAAGCATCTGGGTTTGATTTCACACTGAATACTTCTGTCGCTAGGTAGCACCATCTGTCCTGTCTCTAGGATGGCACCAAATCTGCCAAGATTCTGAAGATCGAGTTGAACTTTATGGCTGTTCTTGAGCTAGAAAGGTTTTTAACGCAACGTTTATGTAGGATTCGATTCTTGAAGCCATTCATTTTAGGTTTATCCAGTTCCAGTGTGTCAGATTGGAGTTGGCTGTTCAACCATGAGTGTTATTTCCATTATGAAAAATGGAATTGAGGTAACATAAGCTCCTAATACAGATGTTTTCTGCCTTTTTCCCTGTGAGAATTCTAGATTTTACTCGTGATTTCCTCGGATATGCTGTGTCAAGCAACGTACATCAATAGAGTTAGTAGTTGTCTCACTGAGAAAGACAGAATGAGGATTTACCCATCACATAATCTGGTCACTGTCAAGTGCTCCGTCCAATCTGATGAGTGCATCAGATACAATCAATTTTTTTTTTTAAAAAAAGGGAAACAATGAAGGAAGGGTTACACTTTTGGTCCCTCAAGTGTGAGGATAGCGCTTTATTTAGTCTGTTAAGCTTAAAAGTGATATGATTTGCGCTACTGTGGGTAAACCAGAGTAATTATGTCTTTAACGCGTTGCCCAGGATACAAAGGCTGAAAGTTTAAATGATTATTTGATTACTCAACAAAGAATCGAATGGAACTCACTATACACATACTATACCCAAAAAACTCAAGAACATCAAGAACATAAAACTTCTCTTATGGATGAGAGAAAACAAATGAAAGAAAAAGAAAAGAAGAAATGAGAGGTGTGTCTCTCCCTCCCAAGGATTGCCCTTATATAAATTGCAATAAAAAAATTAATAAATAAAAAAGACCATCGGATGGTCAAGGTAAGTTAAGGCTAACGTTTTTTTTCAAAAAATTCAATTAATTTATTCAATGAATCCATTGCAGAAGCAATCCGTTGGAGAAGAAAAAAAAATATAACGTCAACACTTTTTAATTCTAATTATATCCTCAAAAGTAAAAAGAGAAAAGAATGGTGTGAGAGTAAAATAATATTTTTAACTTATAAATTATGCTCTCTTCCATCAAAATCTGTTAATTGCGAGTTTAATGAATGAGAGAAAGGGAGGGATATGGAAAGAAATGAGAGAATGGAAACCCTCAACTTTCCTTCTAGCTTTATTCATCCAAATGTGAGACAATCCGAAGAGCAGAAAAAAATTTTCATGAAACTTTTATAATATCCAATTTGCCTTGCGAATAACTTGTTGGTTTTGAGGCCTTATAACTAGGTTTCTTTACCCTCCTTTTCTTTCCAACTCCCAATCAAGACCGAAGGATCTCCTTTAAATATTTCTCATAAACTCCCAATCAACGATAAAAGAAAACGTAATCCATTTTTCTTTTCTCCTCACCTTAATAATATTATCACTCATTTTTTTTTCTCTTAATAGGAGAGGGAAAAAACTCTCGAACAACTAAAAGTTAAACTCTCTCACTTTCCTTTTTAACCAAATTGCCCACTCTGCAAACAAATTAAAACTTGCGAGGCAAGGGAAAAAGGTTAATTTCATCAACAAAGAGAGACATTTTATCATATCTCATACCTCATATTAAATATATGGAATAGAAAGTTGGATACACCAAATTTATTATTATCTTTTTTTTTTTGTGCCTAATTTGACATACATTTTGTCAGCTGAATAAAAATGCGTGGAACAAGTGTTGTAGGAGGCAAGGGTGATTTAGTCGCGGCGCGAGAGAGAGAGAGAGAGAGAGGAGGCGAAGATTTGGAGTTCTCCTCCTTCCCTGCGGAAAGGGGGACTGAAGTTTCATCAGGTTGGAAATCTGAACTTGTCCTTGTGATTTGTATCTTCATACTTAATCTATGGTTCGTGATTAGTATTTCAGTGAAATTCGATCGGTTCGAGCGATTTTCATTATCATGTATCGTCATCTTCTTGATGGGCTGATTTGCGGAAATTGATTATAATTGCTGATTGAATCTTTAACCTGCTATCGTTTTCTATCACTCCTAAACATAGAATCCGTTTCCAGTATTTTCATCGTTTAGGGTTATGTTAGTTTTGGAGGAAAATTGCTTTATTTTTTTTGGTAAATAAAATTGTTTTAACTAGTGTTCCTTATTCTAATAAAAGAAGCTCTGTTTAGTTATATATATATATATTCCAATTTTCGAAAAAGTTCGGGTTTAGTGCATCATGATACAGTTCATTTCAATGTACTCATTCATTCCAACTACTTGGAGGATCGTGTTTCTACAGTTTCCTAATATGCTAAAATTAATGCTAGTTGGAAACATTGTTTTCCAAATTCACTTGTAAAATATTATCCTTCATTATGAAATCGCGTGTAGAAGTGGAAATTTTGTTTTCTATAACTAAACTGGCTGAAATTTTGTGTATCCGAACTTGTTTGTTGATATGTTTGTTCCAACAGGCACAGGATATGCATTCTTTCGTTTCTTATATGCTCTTTTAACTGATCATTAGTGAAAAATCAGTTAGTCATTTTGATTTTTTAATATCCCTTTCAGGGGGAGCCAACATTAAACGTGGTTCACACGGAAATCTTGTTCACGTTCAAATATGGTATGTATTTTTTTCCAGTCAACCTAATTCGAGATTTGTCACTCATGGGACTTTGTGTCATCTATAAATATACAATGCCTGCATTGTTAAAATGTTGAAGTAGAGACTGGCATGTGCAAAGTCCACGTTTGGTCTGCTGGTTATTCAAATAAGTTTTAAAATAATGAACAATCAGCAGTTATAGTTACTAAATTTGACTTTCAATTCTAAACCAGATATGTCGTTAATTTCTTCGCATTGGAAAGCTCCTTTTGTTGCTATTTCTTAGTAGGAAAATTGGGTTTTCTTTTACTTGCAACTGATTTTCAAGCCTAAAGTGCCTGTTTCTGCAATTCAAGGGTTTCTCAAACATGGGCTGAAACATCTGCTAGGCAACATCTGCAGAAAAGGAGTGGGGCAGTAACAATTTGGGTCAACATTTGGATAACTGATTACTTGTCATAAGCACAGAGGATGGTCCTATCCTATACAGATAATGTTAGTCGAAAATATTTCCTGGTTTAATAGCAAGAGGTGGACTCACACAGAAATCCTTCCAGAGCTTTCATTAATTTTGCATCTTCTTACATGCAAATCCATGCGTCTCGGTCTGACATAATGATCACTCCAACTGTTTCTTGTCAGTGTTTCGTTGGGAACAATTTTTATTAATTTCAAGTAGCAACTCCATGTAGCTTTCCTATTGAAAAGGATACATATAATGTGAAAGCAACGTCATGTAATTTCAGGTATATGTGTCATGCTTCTCAGAAAAGATTTGAGTATGATACTGTCATTTGACTTGTGATGATTTTAGGATCTCTACATTGTCTGTTCACAGAAGCAGCTCTTAGCCATTCACATTTCATCTGTTTTGATTTAATTCTGTAGTTAATTCTTCCATTGTATATTTATGCAGGCTATGTTTGTCCGCGTGAAGCATAATAAGACAACCTACTTTTTGCAATGTGATGCAACTGAAACAATTCTAGAAATTAAGAGGAAATTATGTGCCCTTATTGATCGACCAGCAGGGCATCAGCGTTTATTCCTCATGGGTACCAAGGATCTATATGATGGTAGTGGGGAATTACTAGAGGATTCAAAGACATTGGCTGATCAGAAGGTATCTGTCCTATGTTTAATCTGATAGCCGATGTCCTTTGTTGATGACATTCAGGATATATGCAGCTATGAATTGTTCTAACCATAAGAAAATAGTTGAGTCTTGGAAACATGTAATCATCTTACTATAACCCCTTTACTTTTCAGGTTGAAAATGATGCTGTCTTGGCGTTAACATTGAGGCAAGGTACTGTTTTTATCATCCGCTGGCTAATATAGAGCTCAGTTTAGGGCTTTCATAGGAGACGTGTGATGCTTGCAGCAGCTAAGTGGTGTTTGGTTACAGAGAGATGGGCATCCCCAAATTAGTATTTTCCATACCTACTGTTTGAGAAGATAATTTTTACGCCTTTTAGTTCGCGTCTCATCACTGCAGCTTCAGCAGGACTGTAGGCCATATTACTTCAATCCTTAGTCATAACACATTCTCCTTTGAGCCTCCTTTCTCTATAATAAACTCTTCTCTTGTAACCCCAAAGGATTAGTTTTGTCCATAAGTTAGGTGCACAGAAAAGTTCACAGAACAGACAAACTGAGGTGTGTATGGCCCACACTTCGTGTCAATGCACATTATCTGTGCACCTAGCGCTGCTCAAATTTTGTTTTCTTGTGTTTTTTCCTCCCTGAAACTGCATATTTTGATTCCGCTAACCCTGACAACTGCTTCTTTCTTCCAGATGATAATGAATTTGAGGAGATCAACATTGTCCGGCCAACTGATTATTGATCTGAACCTTGCTCCGGATAGCTTGGCGTTTGCATCGGCTCAGCTCTACGTCTGGTTGGTTGTAATTGCCATCTAGTTACCCTTCCTTTGATGCTTTCTTGAGCTGAGGAGGATGATGTTCTAACCTTCTCACAGTCTTTTCATGTATTCCTCGACACTCAATTATCCAATGTTCGATGAGGGCTAGTGATATGATATCTGGATCCTCTACAATAATAAAGGTGCAATTATTCATCCCAAAAAAAGTGATTTCGAACAAATTTCACTACTCACATATGATAAATGATATCCACCTGTGCATGTGAGGTTTATCCCTACATGAACGGTGAGATTTGTTCGGGATTCTTTTTCAGGAATAGTATTACTCTATTTTTAATCTCGGCCATCCATTGTGTCTAGGCCACATAAAAATAAAATTAAAAACATCGAGTGAGAAGCAATGACTTTAAAAAATTAAGAAATAGTGGGAGTGGTACGATGGCCGGCAATATCTTTTGAATTTCGGCAAATTCTCTTTGCCTGATGACATCGATACTAACATTATTTTATTATACATATCGGTGTCAGTAAACTAGACAATTAATGGTATTTTTTTAAGTTTAATTTGGTTAAGGTTCTTCTATTTTGATTCGAGCACACGTAATGGAGCCGTAGACAGTCAAGTGAAATCGAATCCACGAACTAATTTGATCTATGGACAGCACCGTTGTGGTAAAGGGACCTCGATATGGTTCTATTCTGTTCATCGTATCGAAGGTTATGTTTGAAGGAAAGAAAACATGGATGAAAATATTCAATCGGTGTTATGTTAATTTCTCTGATGGGCTGGGGTGGGGCTGGGATTTGATGTGTGCTAGGGCTTAAGTAACATTACTTGAGCTGGTTTGAGTTGCAATGGCAATGTTAGGACCCGAAGAACATTAGTTGAGCTGATTTCAGTTGCAGTGACTTGTTTCTATTTCTTTCTTCTCTCATTTCTCCTATTTGGAGATCTGCATGTCCAAGCAAGATAGTAAAACTAAATTATTTGTCTTGAGGAGCAGGTGGAGCTCTACTACCATACGATGGTTGGGATTTGACTCTCTACTTCATCTTCGATAGAATGTCACGCATTTTGAATATAATTTCAGTTTTTCACGAATGATTATATGGTAATATTAAAGGAAAATACTCATTTTCATATTTTAAATTTCTTTTTTTTCTTGAGTTACGATGATGATGGATTGAGATGTAATAACGAGAGGTCATTATTTATTTCGTAGTGTTTTATGTTACTACGCTAGAGTAAATGAAAGGTTCATTAAATCTTGAAAAGTTCAAAAACCTTTTCAAGAAATCTAAATTTGCGTATAGAAATCTAAAATTAACTTTTAATTGAAAGATTGATTTTATATACATTTTAAAAAGTCAAAAACAGTTCATATGAAGCTCTTTAAACAGGACCCAAATACAGCCCACGAGAACATGACAGCCAAACATACAAAGTGGGTTTGGCCATAGAGGTCTTGTATGTTATCATACGCACTCCCCTTTCTTGTCCTGAGCCACCCCCACCCCTCGAGAGCGAGCGAGAGCCAAACCCCACCTCTCTCGTTCTCTCTCTCTCTCTCTCTCTCTCTCTCGTTATTCAAACGGTCCCTACAACATTGCAATTTGTTGTTGTGATTGCAATATGACCGTTAACGCGCATCTTCCTTCACTGTAACCCACAGCCCCCAAATGCCTCCCTACTCCCCTCTTTCCTCTTTTCCATTGCCTGACCTGTTTGAATTTGGGCTTTTCTGCATGAAATTACAATACCCATTTGGATTTGCGCCCTGTAACCCTCAAATTTGCTGTCATTCAGATCCGGGTCTCTGTAAAGATGTAATCTTTTCATTTCCTCTTCTTCCCTTTTTCAATTTCTTTGCTTTTTCTGTGGTGTAGCATCTAACTTTTTCTGTTGCATTTATGGCAGATTTGTATCAGAGAAAGGGATCTTCTTTTTGAGCAGTGGGTGCCGTTCCATTGAATGGGTGGGATAGGTAAAATTTTTTAAATCGCTTGGGTTGCAATGGGGGAATCTATCAATGTGGGTTAATTTGCACATTGTGAATGGATGTGCGTCATAAGAACAACAATGGAGTCTACACTCGTAGAGGCCAAACGAGGGAAGTTAATTCCAGGTACAGGTCCCCTACGCCTTCTACTCCTAGGCGTTTTCCCTCTCCAAAGATCACAAGAACACCAAGTACACCCACGTTATCACTTCCAAAAAGATCCCAATCAGCCGAAAGGAAGCAACGTTCGGCCCCGAGGAGTCCATCCACGCCAGTCCAAGACTCATGTATTGATGGGCATGTGTCATCCAGAAGGTTAAGCACGGGGCGGATCCCGGAGGGTTTATGGCCTTCTACAATGCGAAGTCTTAGTGTTTCTTTCCAGTCTGATGCGATCTCTATACCAATTAGTAAGGGAGACAAACCCGATGCCAATAGTGACCGTACTTTGAAGCCATCTTCTAATGTTAGGCATAAGCCAGCCAAAAACCCCGGGGGTCCCCGGAAGCCTACGCCGGAGAGGAAGAGGAGTCCTCTTAAAGGTAAGACTGCATCTGATCAATCGGAGAATTCTAAGCCTGTTGAGGTTCTGAATCTGCGGTTGGTGGATCAACATCGATGGCCTAGCAGAATAGGTGGGAAGGCACCATCCAGCTTATTAACTAGAAGTGTGGGTCTCTCTGATAGACCCATTAAAACTTCAAAATTGCCATCTTCAGCGATTGGGGTCCCCTCACCTCGGAGGACACCTATGTCCGACTGTATGAGTAAGCACTTGCAAAAATCATGTACTGATGCTGATAATAATCCTTTACCGGTCTCAAGACCGAACAGTATTATATCTTCCAGTACGAAAGAGAGAATGGCATTAACATCTGAAAGAGTATCGCGGCCTCCTTCCCCGAGTAAGGCCTCAGTGGTACCGGGGTCTCTTTCAAGAGGCATGGTTAGTCCATTAAGAACAAGGCCATCTACTCCTGCACTTCCTAGAGGTGTCAGTCCTTCCCGGGTAAGGCCATCTAGCCCATCTCGCCAATCCACCAGTTCAACATCTGTTCTCAGTTATATTGCTGATCCAAGAAAAGGAAGGAAGGGTGTGAATCACATAGAAGATGCTCATCAGCTGAAGGTGCTGTACAATAGATATCTGCAATGGCGATTTGCCAAATCCCAGGCAGAAGGTGTGCTTTATGTACAGAAAGTTGTAGCTGAGGTTGGTGTTTCCATTTATGAAAATGAAGTTTATTGTTGAACATTTCAGGGACCGAGTTTATCATGTGACTCAGCTACCTTATTGTTAGTTCTTCTCGTATTGCAGCTCTATCAACAATCTCATAGATTTAGTGACTGTTTGTGCTTAAATACCATGTTGCATATTGCCTTGATGGCCTTTTCAGATGAACAAATTGCTAGCTAAGTGAAATCTTTTACTTGTTATTTGGTTTGCAAGATACAACCCTCACTTTGCCCTCCTCGGCTTGTAGCTTTGCTTTAGATGCTACTTGGTGAATAACATATATAGTTCTAGAGGTATTCTAATAGATATGGAACTAGTACATATTCCATTATTTTTCTTTCTTTACTTTTTTTTTTTTGTTGGGGGAGGGGGGGGGGGGGGGGGGGGTGGTACATAGTCCATGATAATGATTGAAACAAATATGAACTGTGATGCACAGAACTTAAGTACTGTTATTGTTTCGTAATTATGTTTTATCTATTTTGGATAACTAGAATTTGGGTCTATAGACTAGCAGTACATCTTACACTACTTTGTCTTTTGTTGCTGTCAACACATGCGTCAACTTCACCGATATCGCAATTGGCTCTTCAATTTCATTAATTGGTTCAATGCTTGATTTGAGGTTGCAGAAAAAATTGTGCAATGTATGGAGCACTCTTCTGACACTCTGGGATTCAGTAACAAACAGACGGATCACCCTTGAACGGCTGAGGCTAAAGCTGAAGCTTGATATAGTTCTGAAGGAACAAGTAATCTCCTTTCTTAACACGACTATGGTTTTAAGTTTAAGATCACTGTCATGTTGTTAATTTTCTGAACACATTAGATTGGTTTTAAGTTTAGAGCTGAAATCCTGGTGTAAGGAATTGCATGCATGTGTTTCCACTGCTAATACTCCCCCTCCCCCCCCCCCCCCCCCCCCCCCCCCCCTCCCACCCCCCGCTGTTTCTTCCAACGCACAGACCCCAATCACGGGTTGATTGTGAAATGCAGAGAAATCATATGTAAACTTGAATGGAAATTCAGCCGCATCTTTTGTGAAACCCAATATTGCACAGACTATCTAGCTTGGGAAGCGAGCACTCACGGTAATCCCATGCAATATTATGGTTTTGATTAGAGGTAGCAATTGGGCAGGTTGGGTCGAATATGGGTGGGTCAAATGCCAGTCGCAGGTCAACACGGGTGTGTCAAGATTATTTTACAAGTCCGATCAAGTTATATAACACCCAGGGTTGACGGGTCAATAGCTCATTTTCATGGGAAAACTTTTTTTTTCTTTTAGTATTTTCATAAACAATCAATATTTTGTAAAAGCTCTCATTCAAAATATAAAAAAGATTAAAAGTCTTGACTAGAAATGAAAATTAAATAGGTTGAGCGGGTTGCAGATCGGTCAAGACGGGTAATGGGTAAATGGTAGGTCAAGATTATTTTGCAGGTCGGGTTGGATTGGGTTATACAACATGTGGTTGATGGATCAAGGGTTGCTGGCTCTAGTTTCGTTATAGTGCAATATTATTTTCTTTCCCCTCTTTAACGGCATGAATACGCATGCCATTCTTGGATGATGCTTTGATAGTTCAAAAAATTCCAGGTTCTTGGTTGAAGTCATTATAAGCATTCAGTGATATTAAAAAGTGTCTACACTTCACTCTTTTTTTGCCCTTTCACTGTCGCCATGTCCTGTTATCTTGTACAATTATATATGATGTTAATTTGAGTGGCTTTGCATTCTAAATTCTCTTATGACAATGATTATTTAGATAATGTACCTAGATGATTGGGCTTTGATTGAAAGGGACCACTCCAGTTCTTTGTGTGGGGCTATTGAAGATTTACAAGCAAGTACACTCCGCCTTCCAGTTACTGCAGGGGCGAGGGTATGTGAATAAATAACAGTGACTCTTATGTTGAAAGAAAAAATTATTCGAAAATATTATGATATGTATAGTTTTTCAGGTAGATGTCGAAACTCTGAAGATTTCTGTTTGCTCAGCTGTTGATGTGATGCAGGCAATAGGATCTACGATATGTTCTTTACTTCCAAGGGTGAGATTTTGATTCGATTTGTGGTTTGTGCAGACCTTTATTTTAGAATTGTTAATATAAAAGATCATTTACATTACATGCTGTTCACCTTTTATTGATCTAAGACTATAGGACAGTTCCATTTACATTACATGCTGTTCACCTTTTATTGATCTAAGACTATAGGACAGTGTGTTGGCATCACGTTCTATAAGTTATAGGGCAGTTGTCTTAATAATTTTTGAAATCAAATAAAATTAACCAGTGAGTTGTGGAAGGCTATCATATACTGGCACTCTAAAATGACTCACGTGCTAGTGTCCAAAACTCTTCCGACACTGACACGCTCCCGACACGTCCTAGGACATGCAGTCAATGGCTCTGACATGGTCAACAAATCTGACACGCATGCAGCGTGCTCATGACTCAGTGATCCAACACATTTTTTCTTTTTCCTTCCTCTTTCTTTTCCCTGTGCTCTAAATCAAATCCAACGCTTTTCTGCAAAACTCAATCTTCACAGTGGCCGCGATCTTCTCCCTCCACTGCTGATTCTTTTTTATTTTGTGATTATATATATATATATATATATATACACAAACATAAAGTGGAAAAGAGTATTATACACACACAAGCACACATATACCAAGAATGCATTGGTCATTGTGTCAAAATTGTTCATTTTTTGAAGAATCATGTGTCACGTGTTGTTAGCTTGTCGTGTCGCCGTACCGGTGTCAGTGTTGGTGCATCCTTGGTAGAAGGTTGTATGGTAGGATATCATTTAGTCACCACCACTAATGATGTTGGTGGAAATACAAATTCTCATTCTACTATTTGATGATATAGAAGCAACTGGAATGGTTATTCCCTTGCAAGAGTCATTCCCTTATATGGGGGAATGACGGTGCCATTCCTACTTCCATTCTCTTGTCATTCCATCCCATTCTTATAATCCAAACACAATCGTAATTCTTTATGTTTTGCAGGTGGAGGGGACGAACTATGCAGTCTCTGAACTTGCTGACCTAGCTGCCCGAGGAGGAGCATTACTTGATGAGTGCGAAGCTGTACTGGCTTCAACAGCAGCTATTCAGGTCAGTTCCTCCCTAATGTACTCAGCACAAGAAGCATTTCCATTCCTTTGGACCTTTTGTTCGAGTTCCCTGGAATTGATTAAATTCACTATACTGATCATTAATTATTACATTTCGAGGTCTGCGAAAACGCCCCACGAACTATACCTTGCAGGTGAAAGAAAAATCGGGTCACAGTCGCGTATGTCATTTATTGAATTGTCAGGTTCGTTATTTGCAGGTAGAGGAAGAAAGCATTAGGACTCATGTCGCACAAGTTGAAGCAAGCTTTCAAGTAGGGTTCTATGTCTATGGCCAGTTGCTAAGCTAATTACTTTAACTTCATCAACAATTGAAGCAAGCTTTCTGGGAGGGATCTTTGTCTATGATCGAGTTGCTGAGCTAATTATTTAACGTCCGCCGACGAAAACGAAGGGCGTGTAAATTTATAGTTTTTTGGGTCTAGCTTGGTGGGAAATCATCCTTTTATTAGTTTTGCATTCCATTTATTCCCTTGTACATTTATTACTATTTTAGCTTTCGTATGAATCGACGTACAGCAGTAGAGTTAGTAGTTAGTATTAACGGAAATGGCGATTTTAACACTACTACGAGATCTATCAGCTGCCATGACACGAACACGAGATCGTCTCTTTAAGGGGAGTTTGTTGCAGCCATCGAAAAAGTTTTCAAGAGGAAAGATAGACCAGTTGTACCCACAAAAATGTACTAGCAGGTATCATCTCCCACTTCGATTTTTGTAGGATGTGTCGTTTGCTTCGGCATCTATTTTTCATGCTTTCTAGTAACGTTGTTACGGAAAAAAGCTAGTGGTGACAATTGAACGGTTTCGGTCAGCCGCCAGTTTACCTCGTAAGTATTACTTTTGTTTCATCTACTATAGCAATAATAGTCAAATTCTTTATGCTTATACTAAAAATGCACTTTTCAAGCATTACCACAAATTAAGACCGCCACCGAAACGTACCATGAGAGCCTATTCTACAATCGATATTGCACCATAAGGCGCAGAAAAATGATTCTACTTGAAACCCGTTTTCATAGATAATAAATAAATAACAATTTATTCTAATTTCATGCCCGTACGTTCTTAAAAAAGTAGGTTTCAAATAAAAATAATTTCTCAATTGATAAAAGCGTCATAAAAACGTTGTTATGATCATTTACACCACGAACAATGCTGCGTAAATAAATGATTTTATAATAAAATTATAAAGGTATATATGATACTAATTCATAAGAATATGTTTTATTATTTATTAAAATACTTCCGATAATTAATTTAGAATTCATTTGGCTTAGGCTCGATCAAAATAAAAGATCCGGTTCAAATTTCAATTTGGGTTCCAATCAACCTCGAACTTATTTAAAACTTAACCCATTTTTATTTTAAACAATTAATCGGGCTTTGGATCAGGCTCAGCCTAGGTGACGCTCTCATGGAACCTCAACGCACGCTATTGCAGAAGTAAAAACGAAAAACTCTATCTCATAAAATTAAAAAAAGAAAACACTATTAAAACGTGCCAATAAATAAATAAATAAGAAACTCTCTCTGTGGAACTCTGTCACTACTCTCTCGCGCTCTCTCTCTCTAGAACTCTATTCCTTCCTCTTTCTCGTTTAGGGTTCCGGCGAATCAGGGAAGCCGATTTCCAGTGATTTTCCGGCTATTGGGCGGCGGCCATTGTTTTCGATCTGCGCGTGAGAGGGACCATGCCGGCTGATCAGACGGTGTTGAGCTTGAGACCAGGTCGGTGGTGTTGGTGGGGCCCGCCGCGGAACCAGACTCCTTGGGCAGGTGGATCTTCCTGTTCTGCGTCCCTATGGCGGTGCACCTCGTTCTTTCTCTATCAAGGTGGGAGGTTCTCTATTTGGATCTACGGTTTTTGTTCGCTCTTCTCAACATTTTTTGTTCATCGTTTTATTATGTCAAATTCTGATTGTGTGTAGGATTTTCATTTTTTTCTTTTTATTTTTCATATGTGGATTCTGCCATTCATCTACTTGTTTTTCCCTTTAATAGTTTATGGAAGATGTTGGGAATGTCGATCTATAAATGCAGCTTTAGGGTTTATTTATTTATTTATTTACTTTTTGCTATATAAATTGAAAGGTACATGTTTGTTATTTGAACTGGATTCTTTGCGTGAATGGATACGTTATGTGGCCTTTATTTTCCCTGAACCTCAGATCAAGCGTTGATGGGAAATTTGATTTTCACAAATTCTCTTGTTATAATTCACCTTTCTTGTGCTTCTTTAAGGACCATCTACTGTACTGCAGATAACTTTTTGTGTCCTAATGTATATTATGGTGTTCAAATTTATGGAGTATGAAGAATAAGTAATGTGCTAATTTAAGGAAAGAATAGAATACTGATAATAGTGAGCTTTCACTTCAATGAACTCTTGTTACCTGAAGGTGGTTCTCTTTCATTTTTTTAGAGTGGTTTTATAGTCTTCCTAGAAGAATGGCGGCTTGTGAGGACCAACAACATAAAACATGTATTTCCAACTTTTTCCCAACCTGAGAAATATTCCCCGATTCCTGACTCAAGTATTCTCTGAATTTTCTCGATCAGGCAAACTTTCTAACCGAAAATGTCCATTTAGAAATTATAGTAGACTAATGTCTACACCCTCACCTTATTTATTTTTTTTAATATATCTCATGTATGGCAAGGAAAATTGAATAAAAGTAGGATAATGAGAAAAAAGAAATGAGAAGAAGTGAGTAAAAAATGACAAAAGCTTTGAAGAAAAATGTATACACAATAGTAATCGGGAAAATTTGGGAATTTCGAACACAATGTCAAGTATTTTAAAAAGCGATAGGTGGACCTAGGTGCCTGGCCTACCACCTAGCACCTAGACGGTTAGGCGACCTAGGTGGGTTCTTTGTATTTTTTATTGTTAATAGTAGTTCTATACAATTATTTAGATAAATTCATAATTGTTATTGAAGTAACATAATAAAACACAACAAAATTAACCAAGTATTATCTTTTCACAGGTTACATGAATAATGTTCTTTGAAATATGCCTCGTTGCAACACAAATTTACACTTGTAATTTTTATTTTTTTTTATTGTAAATAACAGGTTTTATTGCTTTAAAAAAATAAAACAAAAAATTAAATATCTCTAGGCACCATATCCACCTAAGAATCCTCCTAGTTGGTTGTGCCTTTAACTGATTAACAGCATTGACAGCTTGGAGCACCGGAAGCGAGGCATTTCGTGACCACCAGCATCTAGGCACGTCAGAGGCAGCCATTTAGACTACTTTTTAGAACACTGACGATGATCTTTTTTGCCGACCGATTTCCCCAACCCCAAACTAAACAAAAGTCCAACCAAATTTTTCGAATCTCCTGACTATTGGGATATATTTTTGGAAATATAGGTTTCCCTGAATTCTGCACCCCCTCATGTGTGAGAATGTCTTCAATTATGTAGATTATCCTGGAAACTTCAAGGCTATAGAGCAGTCATATTTGGGCACTCAGATGGCCTTTAAGATACTTAGTGTTGTTTTTGTAGCATTTATTGTGGTATCTGTCAGTAGTCTATGTGGTTGTCTATTGTATATTCCATGTTCCCTTCCAACCTGAAATGATTAATCCCAACCTTCTAGATCTCCTCCCTACTTACTACCAACCTTGTTCTTTCGGGGGAACTCTCGGTCTTCATTCACACGGGAATCCATCTACTTCTGCCCCTCTGAAGGAGAAGAAGGTCCATTTTAACAAAGGTTCTCCTCATTGTGGAGGATAGGCTTACTAAGGAATATTGCATTGGTGCATACTTATTCGGCAAGTTGAGCGAAATGCGGCAAAAGGAAAGAAAATCCATGGGCCGACCCCATTGTCTCCACCCCGTAGGAACTACGAGATCACCCCAAGGACGCCTTCGGTATCCAGGGGTCACGGACCGACCATAGAACCTGTTCAATAAGTGGAACGCATTAGCTGTCCGCTCTCCTATTTTTAGTTCTTTGGTTTCTTATATGTTCAGATCCTAAATGGTCTGTTTAATGTTTGTATGTATAGACTGGGGACTTGCGGTTTGAGGGTTGTGAGCGTGTTCGGTACACCCGAGTCTAGCTATTACAATCCAGGGAGGTAATAATTTTATTCTATCCCTATATCCCAGTTTGTTTTCTAAATTGGGTTACGTTTGCATGATTAATGGAAAATATGTTTTTTTAAACTCATTGTTGTGTGTGTGTATATACATACACATACACGTACACATACGCATACCATGGTTTTAAATAGCGGTCACGGCCGCCGTCGTGTAACGGTCGCGGGTGTAACGGGACGCGGGCGTATCGGGAGTTTTGTAACGGGACGCGGGTGTAACGGACGTGAATTATGAGACGTGGCGCACGACAATTGTTTTTTGACATTTTAAGTTTATAAAAATGTTATAAATGATTTTAAAACTATTTTGACCCACTTTATTTATCAAGTAAATACTGGTACATATGACTTTTGGAATCAAACAAGGTTCTTACATTAGAGAAAATAGGTCTTAGAATAGAACTTCGGTTGCCGTCGCGAGCGTTGCGGCCGCGAATCGGACTCAATCCGCTAAAGCGGACCGTAGCGGTATCGGGACGCGCCGATACCGCTACGAAGCGGCCGCTACGGTGTGTAGCGGCCGCTTTGTAAAGCCATGACGCATACACATACGCATACACATAAGCATACACATACACATACGCATACTCATAAATCGTAGCGGCCGCTTTTTAAAGCCATGACGCATACACATACGCATACACATAAGCATACACATACACATACGCATACTCATAAATACACATATGTACACATACATATTGTGTGTGTATGTGTATGCGTATATATGTATATGGTTATGTGTATGCGTATGCGTATGTGTATGTGTATGTCTATATATGTATATGGTTATGTGTATGCGTATGCGTATGTGTATGTGTATGTCTATATATTTATTTACTATTATTAGTTTTTATGATGACCTCTTAGCTGCAGCTTTATTTTATGGGAAAATATGAATATATCAATTTTTACTTTATTCTTTAATGCAAAAATTTGAGTTATATCCTAATTTAATTTCTTATCTTTGATGTTACATTATATGCCTAGCCATACTATGGAAAAAAAAATATTGTATTTCATTTTTTATATTTTTGTTATGTCCCGTTTTCTTTTTACTGCATATTGTACTCCTTGTCTACCTTTTGTATAGTTTGGGGAAAGCTAGCTTAGATTTAGAAAAGGCTAGTAAGGTTTGGGCATGCGCAACAGAGACCTATGAATGCATGAATTAGAAAGCGAGGTGATTGATCTATGATGGGTTTGGAATTCTAGGGGTAGACCACCGAAACTTGAATGTAAGTTGTAAGAGATGGGATGGGTGTTATGCATGTGGATGCGGTGGCCTTAAATAGTAGTGTGTGGACACATAAAAGTTGTGTAAACGAAACCTGATCTAACTTTTTTGTTTTGGTTCCAAGTAGCCAACCCTAAGCACTTGGAATTGAAGCTTATTTTTCATTGCTGTTATTTACCTCCTGTATAGATTTTTTCTTTGTGATTTTTACTCGAAGATCAGTGCATTGTGACTTTGTTTCTTTGGGTGGTGAAAGCAGTTATTCCACAGTTAAAATGATTTTCTTTTCTCAAGATTTACTTACTGCTTTTACTGTTCGTTTCTGGGCAGATGGTTTACATGAACAATAATATCACGTCACTGATGTCAATTACTTAGTTCCTTAGGACCAATACTGCTTTAGCCATCAATAAGGTTTTCAATTTTTCTTTAATGGCATTTGCATTTTAATTTTCCATGATGTTGTTTATTTTTCCTTAGCCTGTTGACGTTCCCGAGGCTATCTTGAAGATCAAACAAGAGGTTGAAGCTGAAGTTTTTGGGGCTGACCTTGATTGGGTTCGTGGAGACAGCCGTGTGAGTTTTTACACAACTTTATAGCTACCATGGTCTTCTCTGTGTTGGATGAACTCTATTCATTCCTGGGCCTGCAATCTGATAATAATCTTTTTGGTCTTGGATTTCTGGTTGACTAATGATTCATGTCTCTTTCCTTGTCATGTTTCTCATGAAGCAGAACACCCATGATTCGTGTCACCTATTTTTTTTTTTTTTTATTAGTTCTGTTTTCTTCTTACGTGAGAAACGGTCGCATCTGATGTGAGTGTAGTTTAAAAGCGCAAGGTGCACTGGAATGACAAGGGTCCATATATATATATATAAATTTTAACTGCCAATTTATAATCAACATTTATGCACGTAAGTTCTGTTGCTTTGGACATTAGTCATGATGGGAAGGGGTACGTAGTGATCAGACTTCCGTATTTTAGAATTATCTTCATGATTGAGATTTAGAAACTAGACGCCGAACCAAGAATATCCTTATATACATTTCCAAAAACCTTCAGCAAAAGTGAGAATTTAATAATGTTATAGATTTCTGTACTTTGGGTTCATTATATTTAGGTTTATGATAACCCTGTAGTTATTTCTTTTAAAACATATTGTGTAATATTGTCTTGATTTAGTTTAACAGTTCTCTTTGTTTATAGTTTCCAAGTCAAAATCAGAGTCATTATTCCGAACCAGACAATCGTGACTGGCGTGGTCGTTCTGCATTGTTGCCAATGGAGGAGAGATCTTGGGAATCTATTCAAGAGAATTGGGAGTATGCTGGCCGATTCGACTCTAAAAATCAAGATGCAAATCAATTTAATCACCAAGACCAACTCAGCTCTCAGTTTGCAAGGACTCAAATATGTTCTATCCAAGGGGTAATTTATATCTATCTACTTCAGTTGTGTTCTATACTTATATGCATTGCTTATAGCTGTTGTAATTTATATATATCAACTTCAGCTGCCATCTGCCGCAATTTTTATTTTTATTTTTATTTTCCCTGAGAAGCAAAGAATATAATAGAAAAGGGTAGAAGAGTACAAGCAGCGAGGAGAAGAAATCCTCTGTGGGCAGAAGCCAAAAATTACAACAAAAAAAAAAGAAAAAAGAAGATGAATTACATTCAACCTCTGTGAGTAGACCCAAGATTGACTCCTTTTGAGAAGCCCCAAGCTACCACTATTTTAAAATTTGATTACTGTGTTAATTGGTGGCTGGTTGGTAGCTTTCGGTGGTGTTCAATGCCCAACTGTAACAATTTCTGATAGCAGAGGGAAACCCATAATTTGGCTAGCTTGAGCACTAGCAACCCCTTTAGTCACTTGAAAACCTGTAAATCCAGTAAAGGTGGCTCAGCAACCATAAAAACACATTGTAGTTGAGTTAATAATTGTAGTGGTCTCATGTGATGCATTTGATACCGTGGATTCAGTCATTAAAGGATTTATCAGGATCTTATGTTTTCCTGAGGCTTATAAGTTGAGCAATACACACAGATGAAAAGTATTTATGGTTTGAGAGTCACTTGGTTTCAATGTAGCCTATGGCTTCCTTGGTTTTCTTTTGTTTTTTCCCCCTTGTTGAAAATCAGAGTATCCCCAGTTTAATTATTTGAAAGTTCTAAAGAGTTTGACTAGATACCCGTTATTCGGAAGCTGTCCATGCTCTTAGATCCAAATTATTCAGATACAGTGACTACTTCAACTTTTCACATTTCGAATTGTAATTTGAAGAATTTCAAGATTGTGGCCATATAACTGTGCAAGGGTATACAACATGTATGCATATCAAACGTTAGGGAATAAACTCTGTTTGATCGGATCAATGTTTAGTGTAATTTGTTTTGGTTATACTGTATTATGGTGTTTTTTTTATGCGAACTTCTGCTTGTTTATGCGTAACTGCTGTTAATAATTCTAATTCGTGCTTTATTCATTGAACCAGGGGGGTCCTGCATCTACTCTAATCAAGGCCAAAGTACCATGGTCGGTTCAGAGTTGCAATCTCTCAGAGAAGGACCATGTCTTGAAGACAGTGAAAGGGTAATTCATATTGATCTGTGTATTGGAATTCCCATAATTTCTTTTTGAGATGCTTGATGTGATTATTGTGGTGGATTCTCTATTTCATAACTACCTAAGCTGTATATATATTTTTCTCCTTCCAATTGTTTATTTATGGAGGGAGTGGAGATTTTTTTTATTTGAGGACATACTTATGCCTCGTGATTTAGGTATTGGTCCCAAGGGTGTTTATCAAATTTTCTTCAACTACCCTTTCCAGGAAGAAGTTTTGTGGTCTTTGAATGGAACATCTTTAAAATTTTCCTCTCTTTTCCTTCCTGCCATTGTCATTCAAAAACAAAATGTGTACTTTGGAAATCTTTCAAAAGGTTTTCCTGCGTTAACTTTCCCTGAAAACAAAGACAACTGACGATTTTTTATGTTCCTGAAAACTTCAGTACTAGAACTCTCGAAGTCTGATGGCACTATTTTTGGTTTAGATGGTCATTATTAATTAGTTACCTTGTTTCAAGGGAACCTCACAGTGAATTGTTTCTGTAGCCTAGCTTGCATGAAAGAGTTGCAGTGGCAATGTATTGTGGAAGTCTTTGAGTATTAATATATTTTGCATTATGTATACGATCAGTTTTAATGGGTGTTAGGTTTTGTTTCCTACTTAGTTTGGGTAAGTTATTGCTCTGAGCAGCTGGATTTTTGGTTCAGCATTCAGTTTATCTATGGTTTTTTCCTTCTTTTTTCCCCTTGTTGTCCGTACATTATTTTACTTTCCAAAGTCAACTCAGTATGGATGAATGTGAAACAAGCAGGAGTTCTTACTTGCCTTATGTTGAACAATCCGCCATTTGTTGTGCAGGATACTGAACAAGCTGACCCCAGAGAAGTTTGATATTCTGAAGGGTCAGCTGATTCTGGGATCACAACTGCTGATATTTTAAAGGTTTGTTGTTTTACCTGCTTTTATTGCCTGTACCTAGGGCAGTTTCCTGTGACTTAATGCATGTGCCCTTGAAACTCATATTTGTCTTGTGATGCAGGGCGTTATCTCACTAATATTTGAGAAGGCTGTGTTGGAACCCACGTTTTGCTTTATGTATGCTCTCTTGGGTTCTGATCTCAATGAAAAGCTCCCTCCTTTCGCAACAGATGAACCTGGTGGGAAAGAAATCACATTTAAACAAGTCCTCTTGAATATCTGTCAGGAGGAATTTGAAGGTTCTGACAATCTATGGGCTGAAATAAGGGAGATGACGGCATCTGAGCAAGAGTTGGAGCGTAGAGATAAGGAAAGAATTGTCAAACTTCACACTCTTGGAAATATTCGTCTTATTGGGGAGCTTCTGAAGCAGAAGATGGTTCCTGAAAAGATTGTCCACCACATTGTGCATGTTTTATAGGGTCTCCCTCTATTCATAGCTTCATCATTTTTTAGGCTACACTATGATGGAATGAATTCGGAGGGAATAGAATTGGCATTTCATTGTGACTGTAGGAATTCTCATTCCTATGGTTCAGCTCTGTTTAATTGATGATGGGAATGACGATAAAATGGGGCACTCCCATGAAAACCACTTGTCCGTTAAAGTCCTTTCCATCCGACATCATTCCAGTTCCAAAACATGCCATTAGTTTCCTTGTGTATTTAATGTACACATTTCCCCGACTAACTTTTGATTCCTTGTGTATCTAATGTCTGCATTTCCCTGACTAACTTTTGATTTGTAACAGGGGCTTTTGGGAAATGATAGTAAGGCTTGTCCTGAGGAGGAAAATGTGGAGGCAATATGTCAATTTTTCAGCACTATTGGTAAGCAACTTGATGAGAGCCCCAAGTCACTGGCGTATTAACGATATGTACTTCACCCGGCCCAAGGGCCTGGACGTCAAACTCCCAATTGGCCCCACTAGTGAGGTTCATGATTCGTGATATTCTTGATCTGCGTGCTAATAGCTGGGTCCCTAGGCGTGAAGAGGTAGAATTTGAATACTGTCAACAGGTCTTATGATGTGATGCTGCTTATTTCTCACAATCTTGTTTTTACCTTGAACAAATTACAGGTGAAGGCCAAAACCATAAGCGAAATCCACTCAGAGGCTGAAAAGAATCTAGGTCTGCGTCCAGGCACCACCGCTAGCATTAGAAATAATCACGTTGTTTCTGGTGCTCAAGGGAGTATTGGCCCTGGGGGCTTCCCTATCACCCGACCTGGCTCCAGGGGAATGATGCCAGGGGTGCCTGGGCCCAGGAAGATGCCTGGGTTGCCCGGAATTGATACTGACTACTGGGAGGTGGTCAGGAACCGATCAATGCCGAAGGCCAATGGGTTGGGTATTCAGCCACTTTTAACTGGCTGGCCAGCGTCATTGACCTGTAAACTGTTACCTCAGGGTATTAGTGGTGGCTCTAGTGCCCTGTTGGAAGGCACTGGCCCTCCTCTCTCTCAAACCTCTATTCCAGTTAAGCCTGTCCTGGCAGCATCTACGGCCCCAGTTGCTGATAAACCTCAAGCTCCAACACTGAAATTGAACCTAGAAGTACTTAAGAGGAAAACTATTTCCCTCCTGGAGGAATATTTTGGAATCCTAATTCTGGGTGAAGCCTTACAGTGTGTGGTGGAACTGGATTCCCCAGCATACCATCCTGAGTTTGTGAAGGAAGCCATTTCCCTTGCATTGGACAAAAGTCCATGCGTTGGCCCAGTTGGGAAACTTCTGGAATTCTTGTTTACCAAGAAAGTACTTACTGCTAGGGACATGGGAACTGGATGTCTACTCTATGGCTCGATGATGGATGATATTGGGATTGACCTTCCAAAGGCACCCAACAATTTTGGGGAGGTCATGGGAAAGTTGATCTCAGCTAGGGCGCTTGACTTTGTTGTGCTGAAGGAGGTCCTGAAGAAGATAGAGGAGAACATGTTTCAGAAAGCTACATTTGATGCTGTGATGAGAACCGTTGGTTCTAGTCCTGCGCAAGCATTGTTGGATTCACGTTTTCCAGATATTGATGCCTGCCGGAGCCTTCTTTTGTAAGCACATTCTCTTTTTCTTTTTTTCCTTTTTTTTGGCATCACATGAGTAGTTCCATTCATTCGGTAACGTCATAAATTTGACCGTTTCTATGGCCCATGGGTTAGTTAACCTCCCCTTGATGCGGTCAATATGTATTAGAGTGCAAAGGTGAAGCACAAAACAGGAGGTAATTTTTTTTAGTTGTAGCATAGTTAGAGGAGGCGCATTCAATGCTGAAACGAGATGAGTCGAGTGAGTACGATGATTCGGAGTATTTAGGCCAAGATACCAAATGTGTTTATTAAGGAAAGATGCTGTGGATTTTGCATTTTGATATGAAAGGCCCCTTTTGGGGATCACCCGTTTTGTATTTCATGAGTTTCTTTTAGGATAAGTTTTGTTGTTCTTACATTTCATGTGATCTTACATTTCATGACAGTTATAGAAGAAGTTTTGTTGAAGTGATTGGTTCGTATAATTCTATTTATGTTTCAACGCCGCGGCCTTTGGCATTGTTACTGCGTCCAGGCAATATATGGTTATGTTTTATTTATGATAATAGTTATTTAATTTTGCTCTATTCTTAAAGAATAATTATTATAGGGCATATTACCATCCTATGGGGCCCATACGGGGGAACAATATGAGTTGAAAGAGCACAAAAGAATTATGAGTGTTATTTCATTTTTACACAATTCTAAACCCAAATCAGATCACTGTCATTCAAATTTGTTATGATTTTTTGCTGTTTGGATGAAAGGCATGTGTTAACATAAAATTTGTAAGAATTAATGGGTCATAATATTTTTTTGATGCTCTTTCAATCCATATGGGGAAAATTTTCATATGTAGACTGAGGCAGTGTGTCTAAAGGAGTATTTGTTTGTTTTGAATGGGGTGGTTTGTAGCGTATTTAGATATGCTAGATATGCTCTTATTAGGTCTAAATAAATTGGACCCAAAATAGATTTGTTTTCTTATTTATTATTATTTTTTTTTACCCTTGTTGATTTCAGATTTTCCATTTTTTCACCCTTTTTTTTTTGACGTCAAAGCAACAAAATGATGTATTTAATTTATTGAAAAAATTACAATTATTCATACAAGTTATTGAAAAATAAAATAGCATTAAACTAGGGGCAAAATAAAAAATTACAGTTTATTCAAATGATTCATCAAATTGGTTAATTTATAGTATTTAGATTCATTTTTAGTATTTAGGTCTGAACATTTAATTTTATCAAACATTACCTAAGTTGGGTGCATTGCAATTTTATACTCCTTTTTCCTATAATTATAATCTCATTTGGTTCATGTTAGAGTTTTTAATCCAATAAGGATACCTTTCTTCTTATGATTTGGAAAGGGTTTTTCCTTGGTCCATTTATATTCATTATCAATTATGCTCACGGCTCACATAAATAGTCCATTCTTTTTTTAATCTATTCATCATCCTTTGTAATGGTATCTCTTATATATTCCATTCTTATCAATCATCTAACCGAACATTCTTATTACTTTTTCTCGTCATTTTCTCCTGACACTTTCCAATAAGTTTATATGGATGTGAAAAAAGTAATAATACCCATATATCCTCTACTTTGAAAATGCTGATGTGACAAATTATGAGTAATTTTTTTAGAATAACAAATAGTTAGAATTAACGGAAAAATTAACTTTTATAAGTCCATTGAAACCACATAAGATTATGTGCTGATTTTTAGACTATAAGAAGGTTTTCAATAACTAGGTCAAATCACAGAGAAATTAAATGTAATTTTTTCTAAAATTAATCCAATGTCATAATGCTAAGGATATTATTCAAAGGTCAAGAATCAAAAGAAAGATATTTAAACCGTTATAGCTATTTAAAAATTTTCACTTATGAGCAATTAAATTTTACTAATTCTAAAGATATCTAAAGTTATTATTTGACGAGCACTATTCAAGTAAACGACACCTCTAAAGATATTTAAAGTTACTGTTTGCCAAGTATCCTTTAAAAAAATCATGACTAAAGATATTTGAACAATCGTAGGAGCTCATTTCATTGGACGAGCCTATTTTAATCAAATGAAAAGTGAGAAGGACGAAAAAGAAAGAAACGAGAACATTTTATATTCTCTGGTCACCGTGGGGATACTCTCGTCACATTTTCGTCCCCTCTCTCTGCCTCTTTTCTTTCCCTTTCCGCCCATAGCAATGGCATCGACCAGTGCCCTCACTGCTAGTAGGGTTTCGAGCTTGTGTGGATTAGATGACTGGAGAAGGCCTTCAACCTCGTCACTTTCCCTGAGCAAACTGTTTCGACTCGTATTATTATTTTATTTTTTTGTCTGTCCTTCGTTGTTTACTTTGTGTTCTATGGTTTTAATCTCATATTTAGGGCCTTGATTTTTATTTTTTTTTTTTTCATGCGGGTGTTTCAAATCAAATGGGCACTTGTGAAGCGTGAGTATGTATTAGAATTATTTTGTTTGTGCTGTTTGCTGTGCAGACAATTTGGGGATTTCATAATTTGTTTATGTGGTGGCACTGATGGGTTTGTGGGCATTGGGAAGGGCTTATTTTGGCGAGCAAAGCTTCATGGTATATTCGTAAGATTTGGCGCGTTGTTTTTTGGGCTGTTTCGATGTGCTTTTATGGCTCTGAAAAAGATAAATTTCATTGGTTAAAATTTTGAAAGCAACCCAATAGAGCCTTGATAAAAAGCTAAATTCCCCTCCTTCAGCCCAGGAGAAACAGGGAAAAATGATTTGTTATACTATCCAATAAGTCATAGGAAGACGTCGTCAAAAATGGGTGCAACCAGTATAAATGAAAGACAAAATAAATGAGCAGGTTAGTTTGCCTCTTGAAAAATGACTTTGTATGCCCGCATCACAGCTATTCCTTGCCTTAAAGAAAGTGATCCATGTGACAGTAACGTTGTGGAATTCGCCTTTTCCAAGATGTCGTAAATTGTAATCCACCAGGTTGATGGTTGCGATGCAGAATTATGTTTGAGCAGGCAAATATTGATCTGGATGGGATCCTCTACACCTCTGTAAGGTAGGGTGTCCAATATGTCTGTTTAAACCATATACTTTTCAGGATTGTAAATTTATCGCTTTACAAGATAAATGGCTCTCCTCCAACCCTTGCAAATTAGAGAGCTTTTACATAACATAGTTTATTTTACCTTGTTGAGCATATAGTTGTATGATAGAGAGTCAGTGTATGATGGCATGGAGAGTATGGAGAGAGTTACTTTTGGTACATTGATGATTGTAAAGGATAGTTATTTTACCATGTAAGCATATAGTTGTGTGATAGAAAGTGGACTAAGGATGGTGTGACTCAGCAGAGTTACTTTTACATATTACTATTTCTATAACCTGTAGCTGTTCGTAATTCTTTTTTAATGTAACAAGCAGTAAATTGAAAACTCCTCTTTTATATCTTACAGGTAAACTAATTCCAAACACAAATCATGTTGGTATACAGGATTTATTTTGGCGTGGGGGTTGTAAGATTGGTCAGGCACGGCGATCTCTTTGTGTTGATGGTCTATTTGGGGGGGAAAAGGATAATAATGATAATAGTGGCGATGGGTCCTCAAAGGTTGACAATTTATTTTTCTCTTGTAGCCATAAGTAACGATTAGAATTATCAGACAACTATTTTCTGCTTTGTTATTATACTCTTATGTGTTCTGGTTCTTTATTCTTCTTTCCGCTGCTTTTATGGGCTAGGATGATCTTGTTTAATCCATCTGAAATTGCTAAAAGGATCAGGCTTTAGTGTAACTGCTACTTCCCTTACAAATCATTTAATTTAGTATTCTATTAGAACATGTTATAAAGACTGGAAACCAGTTGTGATTTGCAATAAAACACTACTTGTGGTCAGATGCATTAGATAGATATCAAAGTACTGGACATAGCTGTTTCATACGTTAATTGAGATGGGTATTGCAATATTGGATTTGGATATTAAGTTTTCTACTGAAAAATGTGTGGAGGCCATGATTGTCACAGAGGATCAATTTGCAATATGGACGTCTACAAGTTCCATAAATTGTATTGGGATGATGAGAAGCCCTTTGTGCAGGATATAAATTGTGTACAGTCCAGGGATTATCTAATGAGGAAAAAAATTCAAATATTATCATGATGTTGTTTTTCAAGATATTAACATTTCCCGAAAAACAATCAAAGCAATGTGGAGCAGTTGGTGAATTGTAAATACTTGACAAGCGGCCTTCTGATTTAATTACTGGAACAAAGAGCCCTGAATCATAAATGATGTCTGTCTTGGATTTTAGTTAATACCGATAGGACATTATTTTATAGTCCTTGCATTGAGCTAGTCGATGTTCAACTTGTGTGAAATATTATTTGGTTTACTAGCATGGCTCACATCAATGTCAAGCTGCAATATCTTGCATGCAAGACTGCATCACATGCTATATTTCCAGTCAAGGCCACTTAAGAGTCTGTATATTCATGCATAGCTTGTGGAAGTCAACTGCTGCCATAATATTTCTTTATTCTTCGTATTTACTGTGAAATGATGAACCCCTGCACTAGGCACCTATGTTCATTTATGCTGTTTGAACCTGTGCTTGTGTGAACAATTGCTTCTCTTTTTTTATTTTTTATAAATAGTTTTATTGTGAGACATTTTAGTGAGACTAGTCGATTGTAGGCAGGAATAATGGGAAACATGCAAAACTTGTTTGAGACTGTAAAAAAGGCGCAGATGGTTGTCCAGGTTGAAGCAGTGCGGGTACAAAAAGAACTTGCTTTGTATGTGCCATATCTTAATTCTCTTGGCATAATTTATGTTCTTTTGTTTGTGCATAAATTCTTAGTTTTATTTTGTTTTGTTCTCCAGAGCCGAATTTGACGGTTATTGTGAAGGTGAACTGATAAAGGTAGATTCTTTGTTGATTTGCTCCAATCACAATTCGTAATCAATTAGTTGAGGTTGGTCCAGTTTTCCTAATGTGTAAACTGTCTGCCAAAATGTAATGTATTATGCCAATATTATTTTTCTTGCCTTATTGAAAGTATAGCTCTCATCTTTCTGATAAGCTCATACAGTATTAAAGGTGAAATCATCACCGAAGATGGTAGGTAACCATTAAACAGGGCTTACTTTTTGCAAAAGAAATAATAAATATGCAGAAAATAAAATAGGGTGCCCCGTTCAATATCACAAGCACTCATTTATGGTGAAAATAAAATTAAATGAAAATAAAATAGAATAAAACAGCAGAAACAAACGTGATCAACTCTTTGCAAACATCTGGCTGTTGCATTCATCTTGAGATAATCTACATTAAATGATGGAAGAAGAACAAGATAGAGCCCCATTCAACGTTGCAAGCTCTCATTTATACTTTTATCATGACTTTGCAAGCATTTTAACCAGAATGTTTCTAGGTTATGTTAACCGGGAACCAACAACTTTTGCGCACAGAGATCACCGAGGCTGCAATGGAGTTGGGACCAGAGGTGAGTACACTCTGTTCAGAAGGTTATATGTTATTTTCTCTTCTAAACTAATTGTAAATTATATTCTTCTATTGTAATGCTTGGTCAATACTTTCCCTAGGATTATCTCTTTTTCTTTTTCTTTTTTTTTCCTTTCATCATTAGTTAAGAATGGCCAAGGAGGCAATCATCCAGTTTTGGTACATTGATACATTTTGGGGAAGAGATCTAATGTTGACTTTATTTCTGAAAATATGCATTAGTAGGCACAGAAGATTTAATATTGCAGGTTATCAATTGTATAAGATGTTTCTGTTCTTAATTTGCTTAGTGCTTTCGCCTGGGAAAATAAATGTTGCTGCACCAGACATTGAATATTGATTAGATGCTCGCTTTTAGTGGTTGGCAATTGCATGATAATTCTGTGCGGTCTATGGCACTGCCAGCATTGCCCCTGATCCTAACTTTTGCCTGTTCTTTCTGGCAGTGTGAATTAATAAGTTTTTTGTAATTTCAGCTTTTACTGCGGGCTACTCCTGAACTTTTAACTGTTATACTGCAATGATACAAGCTTGAGCTGAACTTGCATTGATCAACATACTATAATCTTGGATGAAGTACCCTTTAATTTTATTAAATTATTTTTTAAATATTTTTTACTTTTTTGTGTACTTATACACACTGGCAATTAGGTGTGACTACATAGAAGAATCCTCGATGATTAAAAAATAAAAAGAAAAGAAAAGAAGCCAAAAGATATGAATATGCCCACAGATACTCGAATAACTCTATAATCCCTACAAAACCCTTCCAAATCCTGAGCGTGTGTTAGAACATGGGTTGAGGACAATGGAGTAGTTATTTGAACATTTCGGTAAAATTACTCGATTGCCCTCTATTCATGTGTTCCCACGTTAGCTTTTCTGGGATCTGATTGGTACCTGGTAGGGATGCATAGCATTACGCTAGAGAACATGCCAACTTTTAGTAATAAACAAGTGCTTTCGACATCTCTGGTGCTTTCTGATGGTATAATTTGCTTTCGACTTACGGTTATTACTTGATGCAGAAGCTCTCGCTTATGGTTACTGAAGCATACAAGGATGCACACCAGAAGAGTGTACAAGTGAGTATCTCCCTCAGTTAAATGTCTTAGCCAAACAAGAAGGGATGAAGTGCCCTTTTTCTGTTCTTTTTGTCCAATCTGAAATTTTCTTTTCTTTGCTTTCTGGAATTTGATCAGGCCATGAAAGAGAGAATGAGCGATCTTGCTCAAAGCTTAGGGATGCCACCAGGCCTTGGTGAAGGAGCAGAGCAGTAATATTTCAGACTGTTGTGTATGAAAGGTGAGCTTCAGTTTTGTGTAAATTTGGGCAGATTCTGTATTTGTACACTATCATGAATTACTATCTTGTTAATCTCGATCGTGCTTAAGATACAAAGAACAACATTTGAACAAGGTGAGCTGAACTCCGGAACCCGAATGCACACATCTTAGATTTTTATTCGGTTTAAGTGGTTAGTGCGAGTTATTTGGGTTCGGACGTCTGGTTTTGAGAAACTTCGACAGGAAAGAAGAGGGAAGTGGGTGAATACATTTAAAGAAGAGTGAGCTTAAGCATCAACACATGGTAAAATATTTTAGGGCTATTGATGAGTGCATCACATTATGTAATGCTTGTTCTTTGTAATGCTGTGTTTTGTATGAGGTCTCCCTTTTTACTGTCTTATCACAATAAATAATTATTGTTTATTCCTTTTACCCCAATTTTGAAATCTCCGTTTGTCCCTAAATAAGTTTTTATACATGTTCAAAATTTATATAAAACTAGATTTGAGAAGTAGATTACACTGCTTACCAAATTATTTCATTGAATTTATCATAATCAAATAACCACTATATTATATAATAATTTCAAAAGAAAAATCAGGAGCGTAAACAAAAGCTAAAAGCTAAACATATTCAGCATGGGGAGTCTTGGATCAAAGAGGTTAGATGGATGAATCTTATGATCATCAGATCCCGTGTTATATGACTTTGAAAATTTTATTTACAAGTGAATGTAGTCTAGTTGAGCTATTTTTACAAAATGAAAAAAAAAAAAAAAAAAAAAGGGACATGAAACATGTAACATGTAGGGGCTCTAAAGGGCCCATATGCCAACCCATGAGCTATCCTCACCCGTACATGCTACTTTTAATATATATATATATCATAATTAGATTATATTTAATAAAGTTCATAAATTTAAATTAATATATTATAATTCGATGATGTTAATAAAGTCCATGAATTTAAAATGATGTGTAAATAATTTGTGAGCATCTTACATCTAAAAAATTTCACAAAAATGGAGGCGTGACACACGTCACTGTATGTGTGCTCTAAATTTTGAAACAAATCGTATAGATGCGATGCCATATGTCTTTTAATAACTATTTGTTAGTGAATGTAGATAAGTAATATAAGAAGATAAATATTGAAAAAATAAATAAATATGATTGATAAGTGAATGATACATGTCATACTGGCATAAAGTATGACACATGTTACTTTTAAAGAGTTGATGTGTCAGTCAGCGGGCCCTCCTTCCCTTTACATATAGCTATTTATAGATAAAAATATTCACAGACATGGGGTGTGACATGTCATTGTGTACGAGCTTTATATTTTAGAACAAAAATTATAATCTAAATGATATCTATGAATATTCAATTTAGGTGTCTTAAATTGAAGATCGAAGAAAAATGAATCCAACCATATATAAGTAGATTATATATGATGCCATATGTCATTAAAAAATTATTTATTAGTCGAACATGCATTTTAAGTTGATGCATCAGCCTTTTTTAGTGGACACGTTTTTTTGCTGATGTGTCAACTTAGGACTGCCCCTCTATGTAATTAGACTTTGAAGTGTATAAAGTGGCATAGAAACGAGTGGAGGACAAGCACTAAAATGGTAGACATTGAAACTCATTCCTAAAATCTTGTTTGGAATAAGGGTTTTGTTCATCATAACTTGATGGCATGAAAATTACCTAAATTTGAAATGATTTATGAATTTGTAAATTTAGATAATTTTAATAATTTTTTTTTATCTCTAATTTTTTTCTATAGCTTTCTAAAGTGAATGGCTAGAATACTGTACTTGCATAAATTCAGAGCTTCACAAATTCAAAGACTCATATCATAGCCCAAAAGGAAAACAATGGGGCCACAATTGTTATCACCCTTAAAGTTTAGGGGCCAAAATGAATAGCAGCCAATGTATACAAAGAGTCTTAAAATATTATAAAGATAAGTCTTCTTAAAATATTATATCATAAATTAATCTTATGTCTATAATTATATAATCAAGAGTTGACTGATATTCAACTCGTGACCCTCAACTTGTGCACATATGATAACATAATTCAATCGATTCATCAAATATTTTTGATGTGCTTTTAATCCGCTCAACTTTGATTTGAAATTTATGTTGATCCATATTTGACCTATTTACCTTGACATGTGACTTATATTTGACCCATCCAAAACTTATAATTCCTAATAAAATAGAAATAAATAAAAATATGACTCACACTTGCTTTGATCGGCACAGATCGGACGGCTGAGATCCCCTAACAGTCAACAATCAATCCCCGCCGTCCGTCTGGGGGTGCCCGGGGCGCCAAAACCCCGTCCGACGGAAAACCCAAATGTTAAAAACCCCAAATCAAAACCCAAAGATAAAATTCCCAAATCGAGACAAAATCATACAACAGAAAGAGAAAGAAGAGAGGAGAAGAGAAGCGAATCGAAATCTCACTCTTAATCATCGCTCAGAGCTTCGCCTTCGATCTCTGGACTGAAGCGCGATGTCGAGCATGCAGCTTCAGAACACGGTGAAGGAAGCCCTACAAGCTCTGTACCACCACCCCGACGATTCCGTCCGCATGCAAGCCGATCGCTGGCTCCAGGATTTTCAACGGACCATCGACGCTTGGCAGGTGCTACATCGTCTCCTTTTTCGCACTCTCCGCTCGTTTATTGATCTGCGGTTTAGTTGTAGAATCATCCATCCATATGAAGAATTGGGTGGAGTTTGAAATTCGTGATTCGGTGGTTTGTCATTACTCTTGTTTATGGTGACATATTGGATGGCGTTTCTAATAGTTTCTCGCGGAATTGGATTGTTTGGTTTTTGGTTTTGACATGAGCTTGTGTTTTACTAGGGAGGCGACAGGTAGGAGCTTAGGTTATGCATTGGATTTCTCGCACTGTTTAGTTTGAAGTTTGCAAATGGAATTATAGGGTTTCTTTGCACGGTTACTTTGTATGGTATTGTTATGTTATTCCTTTTGTTTTTGGAGATGTATTCGATGAGGTTTTGAATATTTTATTGTCGAATTGGATTGCTGTATAATACTAGGGAGGGGATGGTAGAAGCTTAAATTATGCAATCACCGTTTACTTAGTTAATATGATGGGCAATAGTTGAATTTTAGGTTTAATCTTTTTTTTTTTTTTTGGGGGGTTTTGGGGAGGGGGGGGGGGGGGGGGGAGGAGGGCGTGGTGATCATGTTTCTAGAGGAAATTAGCTTTCATTTGGTTGCTGGAGGAAATGAAGAAAAAGGAAAATAAAAATTTAAATCCTTTGATCTTTTCTGGTGGCCAACACACATACACAACATATATACGCACCTTCCTTATTGTTTGCTAGCAAGATGATGAAGGGACAAGAAACTGGAAATTTGAAAATTATGTTGTGTGGATGTGAAGACGGAGGAAGGGTTAGAGAATGAGCATGAGAGAATTGGAGAGACCAACGGCTGGAGTGATGGTATTTGTATGTACTAGTGTTATATAACAACTCTACCAAAATAACATGCAAATAGGTTTACTAGGGTTTCTACAACCAGGATGGTTGACCAGAACTGAACAGAAGCTGCCCGTTCACCCAGGCTGCTCAACCAGGGGTATTCTGCGTCCTCAAATGCGCCAAACACTGTTCTGACATGTTGCATGTTAATTCTTTTCTGAAGTAGTGAAAAACTCTCAGCTTCAATTTACCAGAGGTTTGGGCAATGAACAACTAGTTTTCTACTTCCATTCATGATTTCATTTTCAAATGTAAAGTTTTCCAATTAGCTTGATTTTTGGAATATTGGAAAACATTTAAAATATGCTTTTACATTTTCTAATTTTTTTTTTTTTACCATCCATCTAAAAAGCAAGGTCTTTTACTTAATTGAAATGATTAACTTGAATAAACTCAATCATAGTGTTATAAATCCTACCTTTTGGGACTGGAAAATGGATTCAGTTTCTGTAACTAAACGGGCCCAGAGTTTTTCCTTTTTCTTGCATTGAATTAGTGGAGTCTTTTGGCACTGAGACTGTTTACTTGCAAATTATTAAACTAGTTAATATCTTGGGACCTGTTTAATTATGGAAAACATTTTCTATCTTCCATTTCCAAGATTATATGCTTGAATTCACGTGGTCATGCTGGTAACACCAGGAATGAGAATGAGAATGCAAATGCTGATTCATTTCTTTGGTAATATTAAAAGATAATGTAATGGCCATTCCTTAATTCCTATCCCATTCCTTTGTCATTTGCATTCTATTCCCATCCAAATGCAACTTTAGAGATAAGTTACATGAAAAGAAACATAGTTTGAGAACCTTATTCATCTTATTCCAATTTATGCAATTAAACTTTTAACTTATAAGCTTATGTGGAATCCCTAACTATATAGGCCCTTGATTTTCAAACTGAAGACATACTTTGATACTCTTAGTGATATGATTACACTAAGGTGGAGCAATTGTATATTTTGTGAGTGTAGCATCTATCTGGAGCGCTACTTGTAACGTGTCTATCTGGAAACCGAACACAAAAGGGGCGAGCACCTGAGTATTTTACAAATATTTGGTTCTCTGCACATCAGTGTCTCATAGTGATGGACTGCTTTTATTTTATTGAGACAGACGTACCACTAGTCTGCAAGATAATAGGTTCTCTTTGCAGACTATGTACTGAATCTGCTATTAATGCAGTTTAATAGAAAATCTAGTAAACTCTTGAGTGGGCATTATCAAAAATTTATTTGTCATATTCATTGTGATATGGGTAATTGCCCCTGTTTGTTGTGCTTTCGGATTTTTTTTCAATTATAAATATCTGAATGGCATCATATGCTGTAGTGGACTCATTTGAAGCTCATACAAGTGCTTTCTTCTGCTTTCCTCTCTGTTTGAGTGAGTTTTTATTTTTTCCTCTCTTGACCTTAGAATAGTATTGTGTTTTTTTAGATCCTTTGATGATTTATGTTTCATTTAGGTCTCTGATGATTTGCTTCATGATGCCAGTAGCAATCTGGAAACCTCAATTTTTTGTTCTCAAACACTCAGAAGCAAGGTAAAACATTTGGTGGCATTGGTATCTTGGCTTCTTTCGAATATTCACAATGCAAAAATATTATCTTGCTTACGTGTTATTTGCTTCTTTTGAATCACTTTTGATTCATAGGTGCAAAGGGATTTTGAAGAACTGCCTTCTGAAGCTTTCCGCCCATTACGGGATTCTCTAAATGTGAGTGAATATTTTATATGGTTGTATGACTAGAAGAAGTTTGTGTTTTTGTATTTAGGCACCACATAAGAAAAAATTAAATTACTTCTCAGATAAAGGCTCTTTTCGTATATACTAGTTATAGACAACAATTCCCTGGCATTTGCTTAACTGGAAATAGGAAGTAGTGATAAACAGTACTGTGTCCAATCTAATGACTGAAAAATGTTAATAAATCTGGCCAAGCATGTGCAATTATTTAATTACCAAAGTAATTCCTCAGTTTTGCGTATATTATGTAATACCCAAAAACTTTAAGGGCCTGTTGTGCAAATACGATTTACTAATTAATTATCCTTTTCACGTATTATTCTAGGATAAGGATAGTGTGTGTTTGTGTGTGAACATGTGTCACTTTTTGGGTGGCATGAGAGCTTTTGGTTGAGATTGTTACATGTGGGGTGGGATTGTCTCCTTGATTTGACACATACGTGCTTATCAATTGTGATGGGACACATACGTGTCTATCTTATTTTTTCTCTCTCTTGTGTTCCCCTATAAAAGGGGCACAACAGTCCCTTGGGACAGCACCAGACCAGAGGAAAACAGAAACAAAAAAAAAAAAAAAAAAAACCCTAGGAGTAGTCAAGGAGAAGCAAGAAGGAGCATCCTACTCTCAACCTTGAGGTAGTTTCACTTTCCCTTTTGTCTTCTGTTTTGGCATTTATTTGTAGTGCTGCTTGTGTGTGATACTTCACACACTTTTGAAATGGGAAGGAAGTGATTGTTGGACCATCTGCAAAAGGGGGAGTTGCTGGAAAGTTTTTACCAATTCTGAAAGTGATGTTTTCAAGCTTTAGCTACTGTTTAAAGTTTTAAATCTGGGTTTGAGAAGCTTAAACACTGCTGGGAGTTTTTAAAACTATCATTTCTAGGTCTAGGATTGGAATGATGAATCTGTCCTGCTGCTGTGTGGGCAAAATGAAACCGTTTTGCCTCTGTTTTGACGATAAGGTGGCTGGAAAGTTTTTTCAACTCAAGAAATAATGTTTGATGTGCTAACCATGGTTTAAAGCCACCAAATCTGGGAGAAAAGGGTTTTTAGCACTGCTGGGGTTTCTTCCCTCAAAAGCAATCATTTTAAAGTATGAATTTCGAAAGGGTAGAACTGTTTAGCTAACTAATTGTTGTTTGAAAGAAAACAGCTCTAAACCAATAAGATTTAAGCTGCAGGGATGCAGTGGCAGGACTAAGCCACTGCTGTTTTGTTAAAACAAGTCGTCTTTCCCTTGTGTTGGACAAAAATGACCTTGATGGTAAGTCTTGAGCTAAGGACAACACAGTGGCAGCCTCAAGTCATTGCTGTTTTGGGAAACAGAGTCGTTTTACCCTGCCTAACCGCTATTTGCGGCAAAACAGCCCCAGAAGCTCTAGGTTCAAGTTGAGATTTACAGCCCAATTACTCAAACTTTGCCTTTTCTAAACATCCTTGATTTTCTATAAATAATTATTTATCTTTAAAGATAGAACACCTAAAGATCTATTCTTGGTTCTTTTAAATTGGAGATGTTCAACAAATCTTCCTTTCCTAGTGTTGTTGTCTTGGTGGCCACTCCTTTGTGGCTAATTTCTTTGTGAGTTTGTATTGTTTGGATCTATTTGTCTCTATCATCGCAAGGATGTTTGTTGTTGATATTACTTGTTGTTTGATCCTTTGAAATCATTGTGGATTTATTGTTGTATGTGCCAATTACAAAAATGAACGGCCGCTTATGTGGAAACTGTTTGAGGCCCGTACTTGGCGAAAGAAGCACACCTACGCCTTAGGAGGCCGTTTGTGGATCCACTAGACATTGTGAGTGTTGACTATGGCTTGGGTCCTAAGAGTGAGCAGAATAGTTTTTAGTCTTTCGAAATTACGATAGTTCCACTTGGCTCGATAGTTGGATATGTGTTGCTTTTGAGTAACGCACTTGCTTGCTAATGCTTTGTTGAGACCGTTGTCTAATTATTTGAGTTGTTATATCATTTGTTTGGATATGACCTGGTAGGGTTTGCTTGTTTGGCCTACTAAGTATTTTTCACTCAGTCCTTGTATTGTTTGGTACCTAGCAGGACTAATCTTTAAAGGAGAGTTGGAAACAAGTGTTCAGTTTGAGGGCAAAAGCGTGGCTTATGCTTAGATGGGCCAATCGTCTAACAACTTATTTAAGCTTTGGGTGGTCGTTAAGGGATGATGTGTTCATAGTAGAATAGTGTGTTTGTACGATCCTGTGAAAGGGGAGAGGTGGGCTTTCTAATAATAGTAAAAGCTAAATGATGGGATGTTTAACTCAACTTATTATTACTCTTGTGGTAATTCTGTAGTCTTCGACACTCGTTGTTTCCGTCAATCATTGGAAGGACAGGGTGTCACATACTAGCTATCTATCTTCTTCTCAAAGCATCTATTAGGTTAACATCTTCTTCTCAATTATTTTACTGGTACATTTATTCTCCGATTCTATCTTTGCTTGGAGCCCCTCCATTTTTTGTTATATTTTTCGTTTCATGTGAGAATCTCTCGTCCTATTTTTTTTTATTTTTATTTTATACATATGGGATATGGGAAAAGTTGGATAGTCGAAGTTGAGTGCAAAAGCACCGAGAAAAATAAGTAACTAAGTGGCTTAAAAATGAATAAAAGCCCAATTTATTTTCATTTTTTTATTATAAAAAATTCAAAAGTGAGTTTAATGCCTGTGCTTCTATATATCTTTCATTTGGTTCGTCAAAAGGAAAAAAAAAAAAAAAAACTACTTCTGAAGATGGAATGACTTAGACATCCTTACCTTTAAAGATAAGAAAAGGACTGCATGGGTTGGGAGAAAAGCAGTGTATGCACAATTTTATGTAGAGCTAAATATGATATATGATTCTTACAAATTTGCAAAATGGGTGGGATGACGAGACCTCTACTGTGGTGACTTATGGGAACTTGTGGTAGTTTATCGTTTAGGTGCCTCATTCCCTTTCCCCAACATAGGATGGGTTGGCGGAGTTGTATCTTTGCCCCATCTTTTTCATCTGTCTATGCTTCATTAAACTACTAATTCTCGTTTTATATGATATAGGGGTTCACTATGTTGGAACTTCCATTTCTTCCAAAACCTCCTTGATTTGGAGGCTGTGGAGTTGGTCTCGTTGCTTATGATCTTAGGATCATTTCATCCTTGGAGAAGAATTCTAGGAGTTTGATTTTTAAATTGTTCAGGTGCTTTTCCAAGTAGATCTTTCTTCGCCTATTTCATGTGTGTGCGCCTAGGTCTAACCCTTCCCCAGTTTTTAACCGTATCTAGAAGTCTAAGTTGTCATCCAAAGTTATGGCCTTTGCTTGCTTGATAGCCCTTAATTGAGTTAAAACGAACAATATATTGTACGCTCAGCAGAGACCTTGTAAGTGCGCATTTCTTCAGATATATATGTGATGTGCTCTAGTAGTGCTGAGACTAACCTGCACTTGTTTGTACATTGTTCTCTAGCTTGGGATTTGTGGTGTTGGTTGTTTACTCTCAGTGGTGAGAATTGTGTGTGCCCAGGTTTTACTGCTCCTTTCCTTGCAACGTATACTGTGGAAAAAGGGAAAGAAGATTCTTTTGACGGTTTCTGCACATGCTATTTTTTGGGTTGCGTACTTAGAGAAAGACATTATGATCTTCAATGATCATGTATGCAGTGGTGTGGGGGAAGTGTGTGTGTGTTTTTTTTTCTTGGGGGAAGTGTGTTTTTAATGCTAGTTTATGGGCTTTCTCTACGGGACGAGGAGTGCTTCATTCTGAGTGAACCTGGATTGGAGTGAACCTGGACTGGAGGACCCTAGTTGTTCAAGGCATACGGTACGATAAGGCGCAAAGGACTCCTGGAGTCGTGGCATGAGGCGTGCTATACAGAAAATATAAATATATCCATTTTAATCAAATATTTAACAAGTAAGCAAATTAAAAGACAACTAAAAGGACCAAACACACATACAAATACATGATGCAAAAGTAACCCCTTGCCTCATGCTAGGAGGTGCAACTTACATATGAAGATTCACATCGGCAATCTGATGTAATGTCTTGTGTTGGTTTTCAGTAGCAGATTCCAAACTCGGGCAACTAACACTTTGCATGTGGCTTTGAATGCAGACCTTATTGAAAAAATTCCACAATGGTCCTGCCAAAGTTAGAACACAGGTATTATCTGAGAGCATCTTTGCACAGTTACACAGTTTGATCTGTAGTTTTACTTTCTAAGGAAGTTTCTTGGAGCTGTCAATCTCTGGTTTGTAGATTAGCATAGCAGTGGCTGCATTGGCTGTGTATGTCCCTGCAGAAGATTGGGGAGATGGGGGGATTGTGGCTTGGCTAAAGGATGAGATGAATTCACATCCAGAATTTGTAAAAAGTTATTTGGAGCTGCTGACAGTCTTGCCTGAGGTAAATATCTGCACGCTTTGTATAACTCATTTCTTGATTTCGTTGCATTTGTTCAGAACATCGTTTTAAATTGTGGCTGCCATGGTCGTGAGTGTAATGGGGTCTACATAACGGGAATCGGGCATAATAGATGTGAAATTTTTCACAGGGTGCTTAGTTGTTTTTTTTGCCTTTTTAAGTTTATAGACGTATTATAAATTGTTTAAAAAATTACACGTAACACATAGATTAAAGTGAGGAAGTTAATTATCAAACAATTGGAAAAATAAAGTAATGTGATGCAAAATATTGATTATGTGAATGAAATCGTGTTAAATGCCTCATTATGTAGTTGATCTAAATGATTACATATAACGCATGAATTAAAGTTTGAATATTAATTTTAATTTTTTTTAAAAAATATCGGGATGCTAAATATTGATTATGTAGATGAAATCGTGATAATTATCTCACTATACAATGTATCTAAACAATTACATGGAACTCATAAATTAACATAAGTAATTAATTATAAAAATAATTAAAATTAAATTAGTGGAATGCTAAATATTACTTACGTAGGTAAATATTGGCCTATTCAAAATTTGAAACTTTGAAAGGGTGTGAAATCGTAAACAATCGACTTTTGATAAAGCTTGCAACAATCGTTACGTTCGTTATGACTGTTATAGTTATGAACTTAAAATGGTCTGGTATATTGAGCTGTAACAGTATTGCAACTTCCGTGATTCCATATCAGTTGCGATACCATTACATAATCGAGCTGTAAGGGACGTGAAATTTTTGCATGGTGCACTCATTTTTTTTGCCATTTTAAGTTTATAAACCTATTATATATGATTTTTAAACGATTAAACGTAACATGTAAATTAAAGTAAGGAAATTAATTTAATTTTTTTTAAAAATAAAATAATGAGATGCAAAATATTGATTATGTAGATGAAATTGCGATAAATACCTCATTATGTAGTGGATCTAAACAAGGACGTATAACTCATAAATTAAAGTAATGAGATTAATTATAAATAAAATTAAAACCAAACTAATGGGCTGATAAATGTTGATTATGTGGACGAAATCATGATAGTTACTTCATTGTGTAGTGAATCTAGACAGTGACATGTAACCCATAAACTAAAGTAAGGAAATTAACTATAAAAAATTAAATAAAAAATCAACTAATGGGATATGCTAAATATTGATTATTTAGCTAAATAATGGTGAGTTCAAAATTTAAAGCATTGAGGGGGTGTGAAATCGCAATCCACTTGATTCTTGAAATTTGCTTTTCTCAACAAAAAAAAGAAAAAAAAAAGAAACAAGAAGAGTCGTGATGGTATTATGGTTGTGATTTTGAGAAGGTCTGATATATCAGGCCATAATGGTTGTTACGCCTGGTTTTTAAAACCATGGTCTAAAGAGTGATTTAAAAAAATATTTAGACCTTGAACTAATTGCAATTGTTGGGAAAGAGTGTTTGATATGAAGATGTTGAGAAAGAATGAGAGCGTTGCACAGCTCTTACAGAAAGATATGTGAGTGCTAAATATTTGATATTGCTTGTATTCACCTTCAATTTACTTGGAATCATAATTATTAAATCTAGTTGGATGTTGACCCAGACAAAAGGCCCTGGCACTGGTTCAACTGTAAGACCACTGGATGAATTATCAGGTTGATCACATTGTATTATGAATGTCATATTTTTCGAAAAATAATTCATTAAAATGATCGAAGAGACTAATAAAATATAATTTAAATAAGCGTAGCATCTAAGATATAATAAAATTTTTTAAGTTCAATAAAAAGTTTAAATTTTTGTAACAAAATAAAATTAAGAGATGAGAATTTTATTTTGAGTTGTGATATATGTTGAATTAAATTAAATTAAAATTAGTTAAAATCGATCAAATTCTAATATAATATAAGAGATATTATTAAAAAATTATAGGATACTGTTATTATTTTAAAAAGAAGGATTATTTTAATTGTTATTAAATCTGATATTATAAGGATCAACCCATGGTTGATGATTTGTTATTCTTTAAGGTGAAGTTAATGGAATATTATCCGCCTCTCGTGCATGTGTACTATTATCGAAACATGTCATGCATAGACTATCATACTTATCTAAGAAGCAATGACAATTTCTGGGTCAGAGTTGCGTCCTAGTGAAAATCGTGTTATACCATTTTCCCTGCTTCGATACACTGGGACATGCCTCCAACACAGTTTTTAATTTTTTCAGTTTTTTGTTGCTGTTTTTCTCCCTTCTATTTCTCTTAATCTTCTGGGGCAAGATAGGTCATTCTTAGGGCTATAAATTGGTAGGATGTTTTATTACACATAATTTGTATATATTATTTTATCATATATTTATGTATTTAAAATGTACATTATTAAGTGTGTCCCAACGTGTCAAAAGTCATTATTTTTTAGGATTTACTTGTTACTGAGTCACTTGTTGCGTATCGCATGCTACGTATCTGTGCTAAGTTGCCTATTATATGACATATATTATATTTTTTATAAAAGTTAAACTATTTTTATTGATTTTTCACCAATATTTTAATTAAATATTTCATAGTTATAATTTTTTATTGATAACATAATTCTTTTAAAAAACTATTCTCAATTGGTTAAGTAGTTGGTTAAATATAGCTTTTTTTTTTTTTTGGGGTGCATAACATATAACTTCATTGGACTTGTTGGTTAGTTATGTTCATATAATTCCATCAGCTTCCGTGGTTTGTTATGTTTTTTTCATTGAGATGCTCAGGTTTGGATCTTATTGCTTTCATTCCATACATTTTTGAAAAAAATTTACAATGGACAGTTTTGGCTCAGGTGAGTGCCTGGGTCTCCAGGTCATGGGTTAATCTGCCTTGCCAGGCAGGTTTCACCGGTTCAATGAGCAGACCGGATCTATGAGGGATCCGGAATGTTTCATGGTTAGGGTAGGCAGGTTTCTGGATTGATCCATGGGGGCAGGCTGAGTCTGATGACACTACCTGGAATGCTCATTGAATTTGAGTTGTGACTAGGATGGAAAACCAGGAAGCTTTTTCTGAGGAGAAGAAAACTTGCTGGAATATTTTATGCAGCAAAAGAAAATAATAATGTGCCTTTATTTAGAGTGGTCAGTGTATATATATTTTATTAGGGAGTACTAGGGATGCCTGATTTACAAGGATTACAAAAAGCAATTATATGATGTAGACTTGTGGCTAAATTGTTCTGATAACATGGTGTGTATGGATAATTTTTGCTAATTATTTCTTAATGTCTTGCTACTTTTAATTATATTTACTCATTTTGTCATCTCGATCAGGAAGTACTCAACTACAAGATAGCTGCTCGTCCAGAAAGACGCCGCCAATTTGAAAAAGAACTAGTTTCAGTTATGGAGGTTGCTCTTAATATTTTGACTGCTTGCTTGAATGTTATTGAACTCAAGGAACAGGTGGGAGACTTCTTCCTCAGTTTACTAGTGTCTCTGGGCCTTTTTGTTTCATATTTATTTTGATAATCTCATTTTGGTTTTTTTAGTTGGCTGCTGTACTTGTAAACCTTTTTTTTTTTTTTGGGGGGGGGGGGGGGTTATTACTTTGACAAAAGTGTTTAATTGAAGCTCCGGGTTGTTTTCTGTGTAATTGAAGATATTAGTCTTTTTCATTGTACATCCATTCACAAATCTACATCATTTGTAGTGTGAATCTTAATTCAATAAAACATGGGTTTTCATTTTTGCCGGGCATTGATCCAGTTGTGGTCCCTTTTGTTGTTTGAGGGCGTGATGTCTTTACATTTTGAAAATCCTAAAGTAAAAATAGCATTTGAATATGCGTGACCTCTTTAGGTATAATGACTGCATACTGGATAGTTTTTCTTGACTCGGGGGATTTATTGGTTTCGATTTTTTTTTGGAATATCTTTAGAACATTTTTACTCATAATGAAATGCTTCAAAATATGGGAAGATTATTATATTTGAGTTAAATGCTTAAAAAGTTCCTGATTTCCTGGAGTTCTATCCTTTTCTGACTTCTAAATTCTGAGCACTTGAGGATCAGAGGTTCTTACTTTATCTCATGTTCTCTAAAATTTGAGCTTTGAGAAGAGCCGCATTTTGTGTACATTTAGAAGGCCACATGATTTATTTGTTTTAGATTCTTTGAGGAACCATTTATTTTTAAAGGCCATTGTAAATTCTTCCCCTTGGAAAGGGCCCATATAAAATACAGTAGTTCCTCAGACAAAGAAAGAAGAAAAGTTCCAGTAAGAGACGGAGGTTAAAGTTGTCAACTATTGGTGCAGGAGTGATTTGAAATAGGGAATTCTAAAAGAGTTCACATGAATGACCTGAGCCTAATAATTTATCTCCAACCTTTGTTAAATGATTATCTTTGTTTGCTTCATGAAGTTCTGGAGCTTTGTAATCCTTTCTTGTTTGTTCCATTGTTATCTGTGTATTTAGAAGTGGAACTAGTGGTGAGTTATCGATAATCTTCTGCCCTTTAATTGCTAACCAGCTTATACTGTTGATTTAAAATTTTGTTATTTATTTATTTTTTCAATATTTGGATGATGAACTATTATGAAATGTTCTTGCTCTGTTGAAACATTTTTTCATTTTTAATCTATTATGTTATGAGGCGGAGTTAATTTTTTCAACATAGTGTGCTTATGTTGAGCAATACTCTACTCAGCCTTTTAATTTTTTATACTTATTTTACAGGTGCTTGAAGCATTTGCTTCTTGGCTTCGACTGAGGCATGTGTATGTATTTCCCATTAAGTTGCCTTGCCTTAAGTTGTCTTCGTTAAGTTCCTTCTGATTTTCAGGGCAGTAGTTGGGTTTACAGTACCATAGATTGAGGTTTTTTTTGAAATGTTATTCATTGGTGCAATATAGAGGATATCTGTCATGGAATGCATTTCTTTGTTACTTTCATTTATCATATGCTCATCTTTTAGCAATTTTTAGCAAATTATTATTACTTTTGGATCAACAAAGAAGATTTTAATATAGGATTATATATGGCATGGAGGAGGATTCCTTATATACATGTCTGCGGTTGGATTCCTCAAAGTTTTTGTGAGCAACTGTTTGCTTTACCCTATTTTGAATGAATTTCTTGTCCTTCTATAGATGACTATTGACTTGAGCCTGTATCACAGGAGCATTCATTTTCTCTATCGTGGATGTTCCCATATTTGACTTCTGCAAGGTTTCGTCTGTCCAGAACAGCTTTCATTTGTATGAATGAATCGTTTGAATCTGAACAATTCGGTTCATTTTGCTGATCATGCAATTCAACTTTTTTTTGCTGACCCTGCTGTTTTCTTGGCTTGAAATTTTCCATGAAGGTGTGCTTTTAGAATAAATCAAAATTAAAGGAATCTGGGCTATTGAAGACATGCAAATTCTGAACAAATTTGATAAAAAATAAACATTTTTACATGTTGAAGACATGTATATGCATGATGAAGCTATAAGAATGTTTGTTAATTCGTCCACTTGATATGGGTCTTGAAGCTTTACAAAACAGTATAATGTGTAACTGTGCCTTGTGGACTTAAGTGATGAGTATTGCATGCTTAAAGCATATTTATGAAATAAGTATGTTGTGAAATGATGGATGAATACATTGGCGGGAATACTAGTGAGAACAGAACAAGGGATAGGAAACTTAGCACTGGAGTCACTTGATTTCAGTAGAGTCGTGACAGGACAATAGTCTGAAGGGAGGACTTGGATGGATATGATCTGACGTAGCTATAGATGGTGTCAAAGAGGTGATGTAATTTTGTAGCTGGGCCAGGATATTGGGTATTAGCAAGAAATATTGGGCATTAGCAAGAAATATTGTCTGGGAATCCATTCGTTGCCTTATATATTTGTGTTGAATGTCTTACTTGGGATAATTACTTAGGTACATCATCAAAACAAAGCTTGTGCATTTTGTGACAATATCTATAAGACATAACTGTATGGAATATCATCTAGACTATATGTTTATTTCTAGTTTCTGTTTTCCATCTTGCTAACTCTGCATATCTCTATGGCCCCTGTTAATGAGAAATGAATTTGGGCTCGCTAGTGTTGTCAAATTTTCTGTTGGTAGCCGTCAACTTTCTCGCTGTGCCTTTCTTGTTTGTTTTTAATGATCGAGAGAAGATGGGATGTAGGTGTCTTGAACTTATAGGATCTTTGTTGTTTTCAGGATTCCTGCATCTGTACTTGCTTCTCATCCTTTGGTGCTTACAGCTTTGTCTGGATTGAATTCTGAGTTACTTTCAGAGGCATCTGTAAATGGTAATTTGTTGTTACGCTAATGTTACCGATGTTAATGTAGCTAAACTTTTATGCTGATTCTATTTACTTTTGCTTTGTAGTAACATTGCATACTGTTGCTTTAAAGGTGAAGCCTTTAATTTTTTTTCTTTATATTTTGCAATATTTAATGCTTCTTGTCATAGAAAAACAATCAAAGCTTGACTGTTGATTGCTGTTGAGTGAGAAATCAACGGGAAAAAAAAATGATGTAACAATCCGAGGTCAGTATCGTGCGTTGCTGATACAGGGTATTGAATTCTTGGAAGATAGCATGCCTTTTAACATAGTGAAGTTGGTAAGGGTCAGTTCAACTTGAAATTTTTTACTAGGTCATCTAGATGACTCAGAGAATCTTGAATGATCATCAAGTAATTTGATCTGTAATTTTTTTTAATCAGTAAAAGAAGCTTTATTGAGAAGTGAATGTACACTTTTTTTTTTTTTTTTGGAAGAGGGGGAGGAGTTGGTGAGCAGGGAGGGTTGGAAATACTCTTCAAAAGAAAAAAAAATAAAGACCACTAATTCTAGAAAATTACAAGCAGGAAGCTGACAATCTTTTTGAATATCTCTAGAACTATCCTGTTGGGAAAAGCCCAAGCATCAACCCAAAAGGAAGAGACGAAGATCACAATTCCGATTTGCCATTTCCTCAAAAACATTTTACCATTGCTTTCAAGGCAACTGATGTGATGGAAAGACAGGGCTGCAGGAAATAATAGAGAAATAGCGAAGAAGCAGAATGATATTGAAGTAGGTACAAGGATAGATGAGTTTTTAGGGTTTGGAACCCAAAAGAGAACTCCAATATTTATGAACAATTTTGGGAAAACGGAAACTATAGCCTCCTAGGGAGGTTTATATGATATGTTAAAACAAAAATCCTAAAATCCTATCCCTTGATCTTTTATAAAAGTTTTAACTCTCAACTCTTTATTATGTTAAAAATAGGCACATGCTGGTCATGTGACTGCTTGAGACATAATTTGATAACCTATTAAGCTTTTATTCTTAAACAGCTCAAGCCTGACTCAATACTGGGTCTTCTTGTTGATTTTTCTTGCATCAGTTCTCCCCAAGTTGGAAGAGTTTGTGTTATATTTCTCACGGTTAATTGTTTTCCGAAATAGAGCTTTTCATCTTTTCTTTCAATAAGGTCCATCATGGTAGAGATGTAGGAAGAAGCATTCTTAATAATCTTCATCTAACTTTATAAAGAATCGGCTTTGGTAAATATTTAGCAAACGGAACCTCAAAGTGCTGCCTCTTAATCGTTGGATCAACATTAATTTTGCTTCTTTGTGCTGTTTTTGCTCTAATTCATGTACTAGAAAAGCTTCCCAGATATGATCATGCATATATTCTTTTATATATGATGGATCATGTATTTCCTGTTCAAGGTCAAGGACGTCTCTTTTGCAAAAGTCATCTCTACATAGGTTGAAAGTTTAATATCATCTAAATCATCTCTTTGTGAACTTGTATCAAATAACTTGAAGGTATTCCAAACATGAATAGGCTGGCTATGACTGAACATATAGAATTTTTCATGAAACAATTGATGCATACTCTCTTTTTCTATCCATTTTCGACTATAAGGCGATTATTCTCACTCACTTATTCTGGTCTAGACCAACATCATAGATTGGGGAAGAATTCCAATCTACGAAACCATCTTCTTCATCGGAATAGACATTATAGATTGGAGCGTAATTCCCATATACCGAGCTATCTTTTTCAACTTTCTCACCTTCCAAACTACCTTTTGGTATGTTTCAAGGGTAGTGGTTGCCTTCTGGAATCACTATATGGGTTTGCACATGTTCTTGTTGCTGCATCACTTGGACAACTCGCGACAAATCTTCAGTCATACGCTTCGTCTAAGCCAACTCTATCAGTTGTGCTTGTTATGCTCTTTGTCCACGTCTTCTTCTGTGACACCCCATCTCTCCGATGATTGAGGGAAACAACGGGGGTTAATAACTACATGACTACCTTTCGAGATTAATAATAAGTTGAGTCAGACATCCTATTTTTTAAGATTTGACTGTCATTACAAAGTCCACTCGTACCCTTTCACAGGATCGTAGAGTCGGTGAAACTACAAACACACTATATTACAACACATGCCTCTTCCGTGGACGACCACCCAAAGCTTAACAGAGTTGCTAGGCGTTTAACTCGTTTAAGCGTAAGCCTCGCTTTGTTCCTTAGGCTAAGCACTCGCACCGGGTTCCCCCTTAGAGATTATTCCTGGTAGGGACCAAACAACAAGGAGTGAGTGATAAAGAAACACTCAGTAGGTCAGACAAGCAAATCCTACCAGGTTATATCCGAACAAGAGATATAACAATTCAATAATTAAGATAACGGTCTCAACAAATCAATACAAACCCAACTACCGAACCAAGTGGCCTCATCGAAGTTTCGAACGACTAGAAATTGTTCCGCTCACTTATTAGGATCTGAGCCACAGTCCCCCCTTATAATGTCTAGTGGATCCACAGACGGCCTCCTCAGGCATAGATGTGCTTCTTTCGCCAAGTACAGGCCTCAACAGTTTCTGCATAAGCGGTCGTTCATCTTGGTAGTTGGCACACACAACAATAACTCCACAATGGTTTTAAAGGATCAAACAACAAACAAATATACTTACGATGATAGAAACAAGTAGAGCCAAAAAATACAACTCATGGAGAGGTTAGCCACCAAGGAGACAACAACAACATTAGGAAAGGAAAACATGTTGAACATCTCCAGCTTAAAAGTACCAAAAATTGGTCTTTAGGTGTTTTATTATAAAAAGAAAATAAACAACTCTTTGTAGAAAATCATGGATGTTTTGAAAACAGCAACTTTGAGTCATTGAGTTAAAAATCTTAGCTTGAAGCCACAATTTCTAGGGCTGTTTTGCCGCAAACAGGGCAAAACGGCTCTGCTTTATCAAACAGCAAAGGCTTGGGGCCGCTGCTGTGCTTTTCTATCTTAAGGTTTACTATCAGGGCTGTTTTGGTCCAATACTAGGACAAGATGACTGGTTTGTAGCAAAACAGCAGCGGGTTAATATTGCCACTGCATTCCTGCAGCTTAACTCTTATTGGTTTAGGACTGTTTTTGCCCCAGACAACAAATAGGTTAGCAAAATTCTTGTGAGATTCGTACTTTAAAACAGTTGATTTTGAGAAAAGTAAACCCAGCAGTGCTGGAAATCCCTCTTTTCCAGATTCTGGTGGTTTAAAACAAGGTTAACACTATTTCTGGAGTTGATAAAGCTTTCCAGCCACCTTATCGTCAAAACAGTGACAAAAGGGTTCGGTTTTGCCTACGCAGCAGCTGGCCAGATTTGTCATTCCGAGCCTAGTTCTTGAAATGACAGTTTTAAAAACTTCCAGCAGGATTTAAGCCCCAAAACCCAAGATTTAAAGCTTTAAACAGTAGCTAAAGCATGAAAACCTCACTTTCAGAATAGTAAAAACTTTCCAGCAACTTCCCCTTTTTGGAGATGATCCAACAATTACTTCCTTTCCATTTTAATAGTGAAAGAAGTATTACACAGGCAGCACCACAGATAAAAGTCAAAATAGAAAGAAAAAGGGAAAGTGACACTACCTTAATCTTGGAATTATGATGTTCCCTTCTCCTCCTTAGATTTCTCTTAAGACTCCTTGTCTCTCTCTCCCTCTCTGGTTTTTTTTTTCTCCTCCAGCTCTGGTGCTGTCTCTAGGGGCTGCTGTGCCCTTTTATAGGCAGCAAAAGAAAGAGAGAGAAAGAGATAGACACATATGTGTCCCATCACAATTGATGAGCACGTATGTGTCCCATCAAAGGGACACCTCACCCCCCCCCCACATGCATCAACCCTAACCACAAATTCTCTTGGGTCCCCTATGAGTGACACATGCCCCCTACCACACACACTATCCTTATCTCAAGATATTCAATGAAAAAATAATTAATTATAAATAAATATTTGCAAAACAGTCCCTGGAGTTTCTGGGCATTACATCTTCTGCCTTGAACAGCTATTAAATAAATCAAATGCAAGAAATGTTTTTTTTTTCTTCTAAAATTGTGAATAGTGTTCGTGAACAGTGTTTCGCTTGAACAGTGTTTTTTGGGTAGAACTGGCGAAGATTGATCGGCTCTGGTACCAATTGATGCCCCCAGCGGGTTGGGGGCCGCGGGGGGCGGGCGGGGGGGGGGGGGGGGGAGGGAGGGGTGCAAACGCAAGCAGAAGCAAATAATAGATAAACAGGAAAGAAATAGAATGAAATTGAAGTACGAACGAGGATAAATGAGGTTTTAGGGTTTGGAATCCAAGAGAGAACTTCATTGCAATTGTATTTCTGAATAATTATGGGAAAATTAAATACAATAGCCTCACAGGAGGTATATATAATAAGTTTAAGGAAATCCTTAAATCCTATGCCTTAATCCCTCATCAATGTTTTAAATCTCAGTCTTCTATTATTTTTAAAATACTGATTATTTAAAACATAATTTAATGAGCTATTGGGCAGTGATTCTTAGATGGCCAAAGCCCGACTCAATATTAGGTCTTCTGCTGATTTTTCCTGCATCACTAATGCTTAATATCAGATATAGCTCCATTCCCAAAGCTATATTCTTTTCTTTTTTCTTTTTCAAACCTGCAGAAAGTATTTGTCGAAGCCCACTGACCAGTTTAGGGAATATCGACATTTCCCCAAAGAGCCCAAATAAGTGATTATGATGCTCCTACAAATGGGAACACTGTAGAAACAGTTGATCGTCAGACTCTAAATCCCTGAACCACTTTGGTTACACATTTGTGCGAGCATTATTATTATTAATTTCTGGTCGGTAGAGATAGAATACATTACAGGGCTCCAAGGGGATGGCCACGTAAGAGACATAGTATCACAAAGCATGGATCTCAATCAGTTCTAGGGTGTCTAGAGTATTATCAGAATTACAAGAAATGACCCAATCTTTGAGGTTAAAAAGGCAGATATCTTTAAAATGTTGGAAGGAGCATTCTTTGCGTTCAAAGACCCTAGTATTTCTCTCCCCCCAAGGGTCCAAAGAATACTTAAGAGGTTCTTGCTTCAGCAACTTACTCCTTTTCTTCTGAGATTTTGGCCCAGCCCAAGCTGTTGGCTCCTGGTCAATGCTCCTTGCAAGATTCAAAATTTTCCTGACCCTAGTGCATTGAAGTAGGATGTAATTCACTCTTTTGCCTTCTGGTTTGCAAAAGGGCATATATTGACAAGGCAATGTCCTTTCTTCTGCAAGTTACTCATGGTTAAGATTCTTCCCCAAGAAGCTTCCCTCGCAAAGAAGGAAATGTTAGTGCGAATTTCCAGATCATAGACCAAAGCTGAACATCTAAAATCTGTACACGGTTGTTGTTATTCAAGCCGTTAGCTCTGTCAATGCTCCTTGCAGTAGCCCATTGAATGCTGATGATGGACATAGTGAAATCTCAATTTTTCCAAGTGCAATGAAGTAGGATGTGGTGCACTGTTTCAGCCTCTGGTGTGCAAATGTGGACATCCTTTCTTCAGTAAGTTATCCATGGTTAAGAATCTTACCAACAAGCTTCTCACCCAAAGAAGGAAGTTTTAGAGGGTGCACCTGATTTCCAGTTCCTTGAGCAAGGCTGGACATGTGAGTTGAGCACTATTGTTGTTGCTATTCAAGTCTTTGTAGCAGTCCTTCACTCTATAAGCAAAGAATTGCTTAAGTTCCAGCGAACCTTGCCTTCAAGATGCGTGTTGCTTAAATTCTTCTAATTACCAGTAAAGTTTACTGGTATTTTTTTTATATTATTTATTAAATAAAGAAATAAGCTTAGAATTACTGAATGATACACAAAGATGGCCTAAATATCTCCTATGGTTCGTGGCTAAATTTTTTATTTTTTTCACAAGCTTTTAATCCTTGGAAGGAGTTTCCAGTTTGCTCATTTTGGCGATCTGGGTACGCGATTCCTTAAATTTTATGTTATTTAACGCTGAGAGAGAGAAGCATAAAATTCTTGGAATTGGATCCTTTATACCATGGTGGGATCTTGGAGGTTTCAACCTTGAGGACGAGGTTTACTTAAGAGGGATGGATTGTCACGTACCTAATATTAGGATTTCTTATTATTTTTCATTTATTTCAATGTTTGATATTATCTAGTGAGATTTTGAATGTGGTTGGGCTGTTTTAGGAGTTATGGTCAATGGAGAGGAGTGGTGATACAGGTAGTTTCTATTTATGATTTTATATATACGTCTCCATGCTTCTTATTTAATAGCAATCTGGAAATTTATCAAAAGTGCTAGCTTGCTAACTTGTATGGAGGTCTGGTCCTTAATTTGAATGGAGCTTTTCAGCATCCCCCCTCCCCCTTTAGGGTGGGGTTTTTCTTCTATTTCTACTTTATTTTTAGTTTTAAAGTGTGACCATAACATTTGGTATCAGAATCCGGCATTCCTATATATATATATATATAGCCAGCCATTCTTAGGTCCCCACCTCTGCCTCTATAGATATATGTATGGGTGTGCATGTAATCTTCAGAGTTGTTAAATACGTGGCATGCTTGTCATCTATTCCATGTTTGACGGATATTGCTCTCATAATTAAGGCATGCTATATTTCTTATGTTCTCGCTTCCCTTTTTGCGCACCTTTGCAGTTATTTCTGAATTGATACACTACACAGCATCTGGAGGCTCAGCTGATGTTTCTGCGCAGATGCCCTTGATTCAGGTTATTGTGCCTCATGTTATGAGCCTCAAGGCGCAGCTTAGAGATCCATCAAAGGTATTTAGCCTTACTAGAATTTTTAATGTTTAGCTGACTTGACTGCCACCTCTTATGAATTTGAATATTGTGTTGCTGTAATGAAATTCTAATTGTGCACTGTTGGTTCTTGTGGTAATTTTACAATATTCTAATCACTACAATTGTGTTATAAAATATGCTAGAGCTGCATATAGAAAACCAGCTAGCAATTGCTTTAACAATATTTATTGTTTTACTTTGGATTTATTTTTTGCTTACAGGATGAGGAAGATGTGAAGGCCATTGCTCGTTTATTTGCTGACATGGGTGATTCTTATGTTAACTTGATTGCAACCGGTATATATTTATATTTATACATTGAGATTGACTGTTTTTCTTTCTTCCAGCTTGGTACCTCTTAGCCTTATTTTATCCTTCTTTTTGAGTGGCATTTGACATGAAATGTTCTCATCCTGGTTTATATTTTCTATCCATCAGGTTCGGATGAATCAATGTTGATAGTGCATGCGATGTTGGAGGTTGCAGCACATCCAGAATCCGATATTGCATCAATGACATTTAATTTCTGGCACAATCTCCAGGTTAATTTGACTAGAAGGTGATTCCTTTTGGTGTTCTGGTCACACTATTGGATTTTGTCCAATAAAAATTTCTAAACATATCACTTCTAATTTCCCAGGGGTGCCTACGGATCATTTGGTAATGAAGCATCCATTGAAGCCGAGAGAAATCGAAGGCTGCAAATTTTCTGCTCCTCATATGAATCACTTGTCTCTCTGGTGAATCTTCTTGGTTGTATTTAAATGTTATTTTGTTTCATTATATGTAGTTTGTGATATTGCGATTCCCAGTTCTCTGTTTCTGGGAAACCAATTAGATGATTGGATAATTCTAATGTGGATTTTCCCCTGTTGCTGATAAAATTCACAACTACTCGTTTAAACTGTTTAGGGAATTTCGTATTACTCAATAACTTGGAAAGATTATTTACCTTACCATTACTCTATTGCACGAGAGAGGATGCATGCCCCATGTGAAGAGGAGATCATGCATTTACCTTGTTTCTGTTTTATGTAACTTCTGTATGTGAGGGTTTGTGTTGAATGTGCTTGGTAGTTTTACTCTAATGAGCTGTATGCTTATATATGTTGCATCTCATATGTATCATGATTAAATTCATTTGGCCTGTTATTAGGATCATTGTTAGGACGGACTTTATATTTTTAAACTCAATTAGTATATCTATCTTCCTGATGTTTCATGGTGTAATAATATAATCCTCAACTTCTGCTAATGATTACCCTTGTCAGGTTAGCTTCCGTGTCCAGTATCCTGAAGATTATAAAAATCTGTCGAAGGAGGACAGGAAAGATTTTAAACAAACTAGATATGGTAATTTTTAACTTTTCAGTGGGAGTTAGATTCTTTATTGCAACAAACTAATCCTCAATTATGTTTGTGTAGCAGTTACATGGATGTTGCTTTGTTGGTTTCTTTAGTTGTTCATTATTCATGCAATCATAGCAGGTGATAAAAGTGCATTAATGAAGTTGTTTTCATTAAAGAAAATTCTCATGGGAATACCATTTATTGTAGAATGTTTCATTGCTTCTAGCTTAAGCCTTGTATGGTTGAGTTGACCATTGTTTTTGCTTTGTCAAAGTACTTGACCAGCAGAGTAATTTTTTATTTTGCCATGCTTTTCATTATCTCCTTTACAATGCTAAGCTTGAGAATTATTTTTTTATTTGAAGGTCCTCATATTATGAAGTCTTCTTTATCACTTATGATGAATCCTTGTGAAACCTGGCACCTAGTACTTCTATAGCTAATGGAATCTGTGATGTTGTTCAGCTGTTGCAGATGTCTTAGTTGATGCAGCAGTTGTCTTAGGTGGTGAGGCAACTCTAAAAATACTTTACATGAAACTTGTTGAGGTGTGTAACAATCCTCTATTATGTTGGAAATATGTATTCTTCATTCTTTCTGGAAACAAATTGCAGGCGATGAAGCTATAATGAAATTAGATTTTGGAGAACTATTATTAGAATTTTAAAGATATGGTGGGGATTGCCTGCTCTGTGCTTTACGTGGCCTAGACAGCTGTGGGGGCTTTGTTTTCCAAATTGAACTGACCCTGAGGTAGTTTGTGTAAATTTAAAAGATCAGAGCCCTAGAATCATACTGTAGCTATGTAATCCAATGTTCTATAAGCTGACCTGAAATAATTTCCATGTCATATGATGTTTGTATAGTCGTCTCATTTGCTAAACATGTTCTTGGTTATGGTTTTTTGCTTTGCCCGTCCATAGAGACGTGGGAAAACATAGAAATTCGAAACTTCTAGAGGATTACCTCTCACTTGGTGTGGGTTGAGAAGAAATGGTGGCTGCCATGGCTTAATGGTTTTAGTTCAGTTTCTTTGCTTGGGTCCTCTTGGTAGCCAAATGGAATGTTTTTGGTTTATTTATGTTAAATTCTTTTGTATTTATCTTTTATAATATATACATATCAGGCTGTAGCTTACTGTGGAAGTGATGGACATGGAGGTTGGCATCCATCTGAAGCTGCTTTATTCTGTATCCGGGCTGTTTCAGCTCATGTATCCACTGTGGAAGCTGAAGTAATGCCTCAGGTTTGAATGCCTCTCACTTTCTTCTGTATTTCGTGACTTATTCTTATAAAGGAAGTACATAGGATGGAAGCTGTTTTGCCACTTCATATAATGGCCATGATGTGTTTTTTCAATAGCATATTGCTCTTTGCAGAATGGCATAATTTTGCAGAAAACAATGTCTTCTTTTATTCTAATTTAGCTGACATTTGTTTGAGTAGTTATATTATGTGTTTTTAATCCTCTCTCTCTTGTTCATATTGGGAAATATGTGAGGTTGTGTTAAAGATAAACGCTTCTTCATTAAGCATCGTTTCCTTGCCAGGTTATGCAATTGCTTCCAAAACTTCCTCATCAACCTCAACTTCTTCAGACAGGTAATATATGATATGCATCTGGTTTTCCTAAAAGCCTAAGCTGTCAGGTTGTTTGCTGACAATGTCTATCAAGCCTCAGCACTTGCCCTCAAGTGCTGTCTAGTCACACATGGAGAGCAAACAAATGCTTCTTAACACCCATTAAGAGTCTTGGTGTTAGGCTAAGGTCAAGGGTTCAAATCTTTGTTGTATGTGTGTATTTACCATTAAGAAAAAGCAGAATAATAACATCTGCTATGATAATAACCGCAGGCAGTTGGAACTCATTCTAGGATCTCCTGGCAAGCTCGGCTTTGATACCATGTTAAGCAGCCATATTACCTAAAATTTTGAGCTGCTAGGTTGTAGGGCTGACAATGCATTCGAAGCCTTGACAATATTGTGTCATTAGCAACCATGTTACGTTAAATCCTGAGATGTTATGTTGTGGGCTCAAAGTGTATAATCTACCCTTGACAATATTGTCTTTATAAGCAACCAGGTTACCTAGAAGCTTGGCTCACAATATACATGTCACAATGTATAGTCTACCCTTGAAAATATTGCCTTCATAAGCAACCAGGTTACCTAAAAGCTTTGCTCACAATATACATATCAAGCTTTAACAGTACTGTCTTCGTAAGAAACTGCATGAAATAAACTTGTAAGCTGTTAGATTGTGGGATCACAATGTATATTAAGCCTTGACATCAGTTTCTTATTTTAAGAGTCTTATTCTTTTGCTTAGTATAGAAAGGAATCGTATTTTTTAGACTTTGTTGGTGGCAAGTTTTTGAGCTCTGATAGTCTGAAACCAGTTACAGCTGCCCTGGAAGACAAATGCTTTGATGCAGTTATCTAAAGAGATACTGGAAAAAGCTTAGAAAGGAAATGCTATTATTGGTTTCATGATACTAAAATGTTTGGATTTGTAGTTTTTGATTATTATTTTCTTCTTTGTGGGCGTTTTTCCAGTTTGTTTAACAATTGGAGCATATTCGAAAGTGGCTTGATACTGCAGCTAGTGGATACTCAAACTTGCCTTCAGTTATAGATATTCTTCTGAGTGGCATGCGTGCATCTGAAGAGTCTGCTGCTGCTGCTGCTGTGGCATTTAGGCATATCTGTGATGGTATAAAATTATTTCCAACTCTGTAACTTTTTTTAGCTTTTCTTGTCTCTTTCGTATAGAAGCGCCAAGAATGTCCTGTTCTTTGATTCATGTCACTTTATGATGATTAAACTTTGTATTCTACATGCACTATATTTGAGGGTATGTTATGTTTTAAAACTGAAGGGCCCCCTTAGGGGTATTTTTTTTTGTGAGCAGCTAATTAGAATCATATTTTACTTTGGGCAACTTGGCCACTTGGAAACTAAGGGTAAAGCCTTAAGCGGATCAACGTTTTCCAACTAGACTAGATTAGGGTTTGCGCAGGTTAAGCTTGGGCATTTTAACAGTTTTATTGTGAACGCCCTTGCTCATAACTGCTCCCATCATGTTGGGGCTTGTGCACAGACACATGAAATTTATTGGCTGTATGTCTATGTTGTTCAACTCCAGCTTGGCCTTCTAATTTGCTGGTCCCAACATGTTACATACATATCAATGTCATCCTGTAGTGATTCCTTGAAATTATCTGCAAGTGGGTCTTCAGAGTGGCTTACAGAATTACTAAATAGCGATTAAAATTTAAAAGATCACGAAAATATCACTGTTGGGACTGTGCGGGTTGCCCCAACTGTACGGCAGACTACTGGAGAAGGGCCGAAGAGTCACTGGCTGCTAAAGGGACAGCCAGCTCTTGCTGGAGTCATAGTGATTGCTGCAGGTCACTGGAAGATCCACAGTGGCCAGTGGCAGGTGCAGAAGACCCTAGGAGAGTTGCACTCATCAATACATAGAGTCCAATAAGCATATCTTGAGTTGCTATGGAAATGGGATCATCTGTAGGTGGAGGCAGGAGATTCATATGAGAAAACATAAGCAAACGGGCCTCCGCTTGAGCTTCCAACAATAAGGGCACATGTACAGCCATTTGATCCCCATCAAAATCTGCATTGAAGCCCTTAGCAGCAAGACTGGAGTAAGAGAGTGGAGTGGTCGCTCACCTTGGGAAGAGATGGTCCTAGGGCCAGTGGCTGGAGAAGTACTCTCTCCTTCTCTGTTAGGGTCTTCTCTTATTATGTTGCTTTAAAATAGTAAGACTACAAAAATATATGTCAGGGTTATCTAGGTTAACCCTTAACCGTCATAACAATTATATTGTGAAGACTAATCTACCATTACTCATGACATTTCATATTTAATGGGATTTAAAAATTGTCTTGCACGATGTCACAAACTAGTTGGGTGCAAAGTTGTCAAGATGCGAAGGTGAGCCGAGGTGGAGGGAGGGAGCCTAGACGCCTTGGCGATAAGGCGCTTGATTAGGCGTCCAAGGTGTGAGCAAGAGAAATATTAAGGATTTAATCTAGGATATATAAGCCATAAAGAAAGAACAATATTCTATATTAGTTCAAACACCAAACCATCATCCAAATTCCACACTTAAGTTAATAATACATTCAAACCCAGGTAGCAAGCACAAAAAATTGATACATTACAGAAAAAATAATGAAAGTTGAGGGAGAAGTACTTGTAAAATTGTTTAGGAGTCGATGGGAAACTTGGCGGAGACTTGAAGTTTTCGACTGGACTTGTCAGAAAACTTGATTTTCTGTCACCTATTGTCACTGGATTGAATGAGAGTGAGGGGTCAGCACTGAAGGTTATGGTTACAGGGGAGATCGTGAATGTGGGGGATGGGGAATTGGGAATGAGGGGTCTGTGAGGGGTTTTTATGTTTTATTTTACCAGAAACCACCATAGGCCTAGTGATTTCCTTTTGGAATTATTTGTGTGGATCTTTTTGGTTCCGCGACAGTCAATTTTAGCATTCCTGAATAAACAAACAATTAAAGTAAAAAAAGCGAAAACTAAAGTACACCCAGATAGGAATTAGGACATGAGCACCTTTAACCCTTCAAAATTATAAATCAACACCAAGAGTATACTCGACTTGAATCCATGAAATACAAATTATATGTACCATCTGAGAAAAATGTTATTTGCTCCGGATAAATGTGTTATGTTCCAACTAAGTGTTCGTAAGAAGCATACCCTTCCACGATCTGGAACAACCTGCGAATTGAGTAATTTTTGTTTGTTGTCCATGTGCACTTAGATGGCCCGTAAAAGAAAGTAATGCTAAAGCTCCTCTTCTTAAGCTGCAGCTAACATTTTAAAGTCTGCTCTCTTGAGCTCTCCATTTCGGCCTTAAATGTCCGCGTCCTCTTACAAACCCTTCTATTTATGTACTTAGATATTTTTCATGTCATGAACAAGGTATTGCTCATCCTTACTTTACTACCTTGGCTATATTATGAAAACTTGGTTTTGCATTCAAATTTGGAGTAGCGTACATAATTTATAATTGCTATAGATTGCAGGAAAAAGCTTTGTGGATATTTGGATGGTCTTTTCCACATATATCAAATAGCAGTTGGTGGTGAGAGTGACTTCAAAATTTCTGGGGAAGATTCATTGCATCTGGTTGAAGCCTTAAGGTATTCTTGTTTTAGAAGTTTTTGACGTGTCCTGTGCCATGCCTCCTGCGAAATACATCAATTTTTGTGTTTGATTAAATCTAAACCTCTTTTTTGCAGCGTTGTTATTTCAGAACTTCCCCCAGACCATGCCAAGAAAGCCCTGGAAGCATTGTGCTTGCCACTTGTTACACCTTTAGAGGTACTTCCATTTCCAGAGGTTCCATTATATTAAATTTCTGTTACGTGATGGTAAGTACTGTTTTTATATTGCAAAATAAAAATAAAAATCAGGAGGTTATAAATCAAGGTCCCTGTAATACTAGATAAGAAAGCTGCTCGGGAGCTTACAGTTCATATTGACCGGCTGGGAAATATGTTCAGGTGAGTAGTTTTATATTCATGTCTATTTATAAGCGTTATTATTAATAATTATAACACTGTAATTATTTCTAGATATGTAAAGCACCCAGAAGCTGTGGCAGATGCAATTCAAAGGCTCTGGCCAGTTGTCAAAGCGATTTTTGATCAGTAAGGATCTGTAAAAATATTATTAATAGCAATGAGTCTTCTACAAAATTATCTATATTTTAAATTTTCCCCTTCGTTGTCTCATCAGTCGTGCTTGGGATATACGAACAATGGAATCTCTCTGCCGAGCTTGCAAATATGCTGTGAGTTTGCTGAGCTGCGACCTTTTCATATAAGCAGATGCATTGATGTATTAAGTCATTTCTAGCAACATTTTAATATTATGATCTTATGTATTTAGTTGAGCTGCTTGAGGGACTGTTATATCATGTGTTATTTTCAAGCTTAGAGTGCCCTCTTTTTCTCCATTGTGATATAACTTCTTGATGCTTTTGGTCTCTGCATGGCTTGTCCTGGCGCAATAGTTTATGATTATTTTCCATTTGCTACTTGCTTATAATCATGTGGATTTTTAAGGCTCAACTTTTTTTGACCAATGTTTGTGTTTCATTGAAGCATTCAGACCTCCTTTGCACCATGAAACTCATTATACTATCTTCCTCTTGTGTGCTTTTGATAGTTTTGAGATGCACCTTAGCTTCCATTTCCGATACTTGATCTAAAAGCTAATGTCATGTTTGGTTATTGGTAATAGAGATTCCATTCCATCCTATTCCTGTGGAATAACTATTACTTCGTTTAGCTCACTTTAGAGCTTGCAACCATTGTTGTCAAATTGTGAATTGTATTATCAATAGGTTGATTGTTTCGCTCCTGTATCTTCCAAAAGGAAAAAAGATCTCTGAGAGTTGTTTCCTGGATCCGAAAGAGAGTACTTGGGTTCTCCCAATAACTAAAAAGTGTATCATGCCTGAATCTAACTGGGGTTCGCGGTGGTGGAGGAACTGGATCGGAAAAAAGAGGGATTCTAGTTGTAAGATATCTAATGAAACCGTCGCTGGAATTGAGATCTCAAATCGAATTGTAAAGTTTAACAGCCAACTAAAATGCCAATTTGAAAGCTGAATATGAGAATAAACCTAAGTAATCTATATCTAAAACACAGAAAATCATTTTGTAGTGAACAATCCCCGTTAAAGAGTGATGGTGAGAGGGGGAGATAAAAAAAGGAAAAGAGAGTATGAAAAGTTAATTACACCTTTCCTTTCTACTTGTTTGTCATCAACCTAACACCCCCATTCCCTTCTAATTCTTGTTATGTATTTAGGCTTTATCTCAGTAAATTAGTGGGCTAAAATTAGTAAACTAGCTAAATTTGCAAACAGTTGCAACTTTTGAAAATCCAGCATTTTGGACACAATGTAAAGCATAATTTAACAGACCCAGATGAAAAAATAAAGGCTTTCCCCCCCAGATTTGCACGAACAATGAATCGTACTAAATTGTCAATGAATCACATGATTCATGGTAAAAAACGTTTCATGCTTACAATACGAATCGTTTTAGGGCCAGGTGAATTGAATTGAAATCAAACAAGTCCATTGACTATGCTCACAACCCAATTATGATCACCTATTCCCCTCAGGGCATTTAGGAAAACTATTCTTTATTTATTCTACTCATTGTCCACAACAATAGCTATCCTGGTCTGTTACACTAGTGTTTTAGAGAAATAGCTACTATTTGCATATTATATTTCTATGGAATAGCTATTCCATTTCATGGACCAAATATGCTGTAAGAGTCGGTGAGTGTGGGGGTTAATTTCTTGCATTGTGATTTTTTGGGTTTTGAGTTCATCTTTTATTTAGTTTTTTTTTTGCACCTTCAAATTTTAATTTGTTTGCTTTTTAAGCGAGGGTTACACATGGGGGGATGTTTTATCCCACAACCTAATCTTCTAATACTATTTTGAGCCATGGTTTTTGGGACTCAGTAGTTTTATTGATGACAATTTTTATTAGTCAACTTTGTTTGAATTCAGAATATCCATTCTCCTGCTCTTTGAAGTCTGCGCATAAGTGTTCCTAGCTGCTGAATTTTTCTTTTTCTTTTTCCTTCTTGGTGTCAAGGTAAGAACTTCTGGAAGATTCATGGGAATTACAATTGGTGCAATGCTAGAGGAGATTCAAGGCCTCTATCAACAACATCACCAGCCTTGCTTCCTTTATCTTTCTAGTGAAGTTATAAAGGTTATTGGGCCATTTCTTTAAAGAGGATCAATTTCATATTATTTTATTGGGTCAAAAATTTCATGGATCTTGTATTGCAGATATTTGGGTCTGATCCTTCTTGTGCAAACTACTTAAAAAATTTGATAGAAGCGCTCTTTAGCCAAACTACATGCCTACTTACAAAAATTCAGGTATGGTTTCAGTGACATTCTGGTTGCCTTTCTTTCTGCCAGTTTACCTGTATCAATGTTTGATGTTTCATTTTGTATGGCCTCTGTTCTACAGGATTTCACTGCCAGGCCAGACATAGCAGATGATTGCTTTTTGTTGGCATCAAGGTGCATTCGATATTGTCCGCATTTGTTTATTACGTCTAATGCGTTTCCAGCACTGGTAGACTGCTCTATGATCGGGGTTACAGTAATGCACAGGTATGACCTCTATCTCTAATGTGTTTTTACACTGTAAGTGATGCTTGTGCACTTTAGTCTTTTATTTGAAGGAACTGAGGGCTGTTTTGTTGCTTCAACATTTTCTATGCTTGTCTTTATTCGAGTTATGGTCCTAGCGGTGGCACCTACAAACATAGGCTTGATTTATGTGTTTTTACTAGGCTTTAAGAGGTGCCAGGAAAGGGAGACTGGATAGGTTGAAGGGTAGTTTTGTGCTGCACTTAGTGTTCAGCAAGATATTCTGTAGGTAGAATTAGGTTTTAGAACAGATAAAAATGTTAGAAAGATATGAGCATAAATCGTGGAGTCCCAATGACCTGATGGGATATATTTATAATGAAAATAGGGTACACAGAATAATAGGATGGGCATACCCGCACTAGAACATAATAATAATAATACATTATGCTAACATCCCCCCTCAAGGTGGAGCATATATATATATATATATATATATCTACCTTACCCTACTTGTTACAAATAAATTTGACTAATGTACCCAGTAGAGGTTTTGTGAGAACATCTGCCAGCTGATCACCTGTGCGAACATGAGCAAGGGAAACAACGCCACGCGATACTTCATTACGAATAAAATGACATTCAATCTTGATGTGTTTCGTCCGCTCATGGAAGACAGGATTAGTAGCAATATGAATAGTAGATTTAGTGTGACTTCATAATCATGATGGTTGAGTGAAGGTGAAACCTAACTCAGTCATGAACTGTCAAAGCCTCAGTGTCTCAGTAGTGACCATGGGTATCGCGCGATACTCTACCTCAGCACTACTGCAAGCGATAACATTCTGTTTCTTACTTTTGCAAGAAACAAGAGAACCTCCAACAAACACAACATATCTGGTAGTAGAACTTCTATCATGAGGGCAACTAACTCAATCTGCATCAGAATAAACATCAATAACCGATTGATTATGATTGGTGAATTCCAAACCCTTCCCTGGGTTTCCCTGTAAGTATTGAAGTATGCGAACGACAGCCTCCCAATGAGGCTTGCGTGGTTGGGCTATGAACTGACTCACCATGCTAATAGCAAAGGCAATATCCGGACATGTCATCGTTTTAAAATAGTTCAACTTGCCAACTAACCTTCTATCCCACACTAAATGATCAAACGAAGCCCTTGTCTTGAAGTAATTTAACACCCACCTCCATATGACTCAATAGTTTTAGCTTGAATCATGACAGACTTTGTAAGAATATCTAGAACATATTTCCGCTAAAAAAAGAATATGCTCCTCATTTTCTGAGACACCTCAATGCCTAGAAAATTGCGCAAGCTGCTCATATCTTTAGTCTCAAAACCATTGTGAAAAAATTGTTTGAGACTACTAATGCCCCAGAGTCGTCACCTGTGATAATAATATCATCAGCATAGACAATAAAAAATATAGAAGTAGAAACATTCTTATGAAAGAAGATTGCATGATTCTTCTGGGACTGAGCTAATCCAAACTCACGGATGACATAACTAAATTAGCCAAACCACACATGAGGTGGCTGCTTAAGTCCATATAACGACTTGCACAAATGACAGACCATCCCTCCTTGCGCAGAATAGCTTAGGAGGCTGTTCTATATAAACCTCCTCGTCAAGGTCATCCTATAAGAATTGAATTCTTGACATCCAGTTGATGAAAAGGCCAAGAATGCTGAGTGGCAAGGGAAATGAACAAAGCAAATTGACGCTATCTTGGCGAAAGGAAAGTTTCAAAATAGTTAAGGCCATATGTTTGGGTATATCCTTTGGCCACCAACTGTGCCTTCAGCTGAGCCAAAGTCCCATCAGGGTTGACTTTAGCCGCATAAACCCATTGGCATCCAATAGCCTGCTTCCCACTGGCAAGAGTAACTAAGTCCCAAGTGCGATTAGATTGTAAAGCGCACATTTCCTCATCCAGCGCAGCTTTCCAACCTGCATCTGCCAAAGCCATAAAAATATCATGAGGAACTGAATACCTGTCAATGTGAGAAACAAAAACTTGTAGGGAAGCAAATAACCCCTATAGGAGGCGGAATACAAAGAATGATCTCGGCAGTTGTGATAACCTTTCTTAACAACAATATACTAATTTGGAGTAGCGCTCAGATCAGATCTTGAAGGGATAGGCTTAGTAGAGGCAGGATAGATAAAAGTCATGCAGGAAAAGTCATCTACACAAATTACATAATTGCGAAAACCTGAAACAGAAGAAATTGGAGAAGGTCCCCAAACATCGAAATGAACTAACTAGAAAGGATTTGATGCTCATTTATTCACTCGAGAAAACAAAGGAATACAACTATGTTTAGCAAACTGACACGTCTGACACTAAATAGACTCAATAGATTTAAGATTGGGCACAGGATCTTCAGGTGTGGGAGGGAAGGATGCCCAAGGCGACAATGTATATCCAAGGGTGTACGATCAGGAACAATACTAGTCAAAGTACGTCTACTATCTAGTACATAAAGACCACCAATGAACCGACCTCTACTAATAATCCTCTTCAAACAACAATCCTATAAAAGACAACAATCATGGTAGAAAGTCATAATAAAGTCCAAATCTCGACTAAGGCGATGCATAGATAGTAAATTAAAGTTTATGCCATGAACAAATAAAATATATTCAAGACTTATATCTGGTGTAGGACAAGCCATGCCCTTGCCACCGCAATACTGGTATCAATACAACCAGTAGAATAATTAGAGAGAATACCACGTAAACTTGTCATATGATCACCTGCGCCAGAATCAATTACCCATGAAGTGGGTGTGGCTACCGTGGGACCTGAGGATCGGACTGAACAAAGGCAGCCTAAGTAGTGGTACCTTGCATCGCCTGAAAATCCAGAACTTTATCGTACTCTGCAGTGGAAAAAGTAACTGTCTTCTCCTTAGAAGCAGCAGCGGCGGTGGCAGCAGGTGTCGAACTAGTACTCGGGTCTACCATGTAGCTTATAACTCGAACTACGAGTGTGACCCTTAATTCCGCAGTAGTTACAAGTGCATGTCTCGTGACCACTATCAGAACCACGACCAACAAAAGGGCCACGGCCACCAACAGGGCCATGGCTCCCGCCAGTCCCGCAGCCTCCATGGCCTTATATATAGGCAGCAAAGGCTGCAAACTGCTCACCACTGGAAGAAGCTGTCAAACTGGTCTCATACTTGCTGGCTGCTCATTGAACTCAACGATAACTCTTGCCAAGAGAAGAAACTCGGTTGTCTGCCAGAATCTGAGATCGAGTAGCATCAAAATCTGCTACCAAGCCCACCAGAAAGCTAATAACCAACATCTGATTTTGCTGCTCGTGGAATTTCTCTGCACACTCATTGTGAAGCATAGTTGTCAACCCGTGACCCGACTTGTGACTCGAATTCTTATTTTTCCGATTCATGGCTCGACTCGACTCGTGACTCGTAAGAGCTTTTAACACAAGGGAAAATAAATTAATAATACTAATTATATTCTTAAAGTTGAACATTATAGTTTTCTTCCCTTTTTAGCTTTTTGCTTGATGATTTATGGAATTTAGATTTCAGAAAATTAAGGACCCATGCATATATTCTTACTTGAATTAATACCCAAGTCAAACTTAAGCTGTTTATGGCGTTAATTGTAGAAGATGGAAAAAGAAAAGCATAAAACAGAAAGTAGATAGGGAGAGAGAGGGGGGCTTAATATTTCCACAGTGTACAACACAACACCATCAATTATAAAATAATATTTGGTCATCTACTTTTTGGAAAACTTAATGTACCTGTACCTTTTACTTTAGTGTATTGACTATTCTTTGTTCCCTTCGTCTATCTCCTCTCTTTTCTTCTTCTTTCTTTCCTTTCTTCACCTCACATTGGCCAAGATCCACAGAGCCGATCTAACAAATTTCACTGAAATTTGAGTCGAAGTTGCTGGATCGCAGATGCACCTTCGATTTATTTTAGGGTTTTGTGTTGTTTCCCTATTGAGGTACGAAGATGACTCTTTTAAAGCCCTAAAGGTTAGGCTTTCCAAACCTTTTATTTTTGAAACTTTAAATTTTGATGTCCTTTACCAAGAATAAAAGATTTGGTTTTCTTAAAAATAGTCCCCCCAAAAGACGATTCAAATTCTGAATTTTTTGAATTTTTTTTTTCTTAAATTTGACTCATTCTTTCCCTAGTCGAGTTGAGTTGCACTTGACTCGGACAAGTCAAGGTACAACTCACTCGAGTTTGCTAGTGAGAACGAGTCATCATCACGAGTCGGCACGTTTTTGTCAAACTCAGAATGGCTCATGAGTTGACTCATCTGAGCCGTCTGAGTTTGAAAACTATGATGTGAAGGGCATCATTCGAGTGAACTCATTCGGATGACGTCTTAAACTCAGTCCAATACTTAGAGAGCGATCATCTGGGTTGAGTAACCTTCAACATATTTCTTATAACATCATATAATAGAGATAAGTCATTAATAGTGGAAAACATATCATCAAGAAGATCAAAAAATTCCCTAATTGTCTCAGTATTAGCAAGCATAGTCTGTATAGACACATCCATTGAATTAAGAAGTTGATTGTAAATGCAACAATTAGTCCTATACCAAGAAGAGTAAATGGGAGAACGCTCATCTGGTGGAGGATCAGTGAGATGTTGGCCAAGATTTTGACCACGCTACAAAACAAGTAGAGTGACCTTTGAGGGATTTCTCACCCAGCCGTGGCAATGAAATAACCTCAGCAACCCAGAAGGTTGAACAACACCATTAGCAGCTTGCCATGCATCTACCGAACGTGGAGGAGTCATTATGGAGGAATTCGAAACATCTTTTGTCATGATGCCCAGTTTATCGGGATAGAGAAAACGGAGTTCAAACGCGTTGAACCCTAACTCGTTAGAAAGTCCCCTTCTTGCAAGAGCGGAAACAGCTACTGATCATCAAAACAACGTCGAATGGAATCAAAAACCATTATAGTGGGGAGTACTTGGATGTGGCAGGGCACAATTTAAACATTCAGCGGTATCCCTAAAGAGGGTGGTTTGGCCTGACTAGAGGAGAGAGAAGTTGGTGGAGGAGGAAGATTCGGGCTGGCTGATCAGCGGGAAGAGGACAGAGGGGCGCGACAACTGCATGCGGAAGTTAGGGCTGCGCCCCTAGCTAGCTGATTCGGGAGAGAGAAGGGGAAGGCTAGGGTTTTCTGGTGCGGCTAGGGTTTTTTTGCGATTTGGATTTTGGGAGGCTAGGGTTTCTTTAATCCATGCTCTGATATCATGTTAGAATGATATGAGCATAAAACGTGGAGTTCCAATGACCCGACGGGATACATTTGTAATGAAAATAGAGTACACAGAATAATAGGGTGGGCATACCCACACTAGAACATAATAATAACCGCTACGCTACGCTAACAAAAAAAAAAGGCCTATCTTTTATGATTTGATACGCACCATCTGCCCCAATTCTTAACCTTTTTCGGATAATTATCTAATGCATTATTGAAGCTTTTATACATGCAACTCCGGCTAGGAGGCTTGTGCTGAGTTTGTTCTGTGGTTACATTTGATAGTTCAGTTCTTGCTCTGTACTATTGCATCTCTTATGCGTTACAGCTAATATAAAATAGCGACTCGTATGTCCTAATGCTTGTTGTACCTTGTTGAAGCTTGGTTCGACTACTTCCACATCTGGGATGAGCAGTTCCTAGTTCATATTCTCCTGCATATTTTGCTTTAAATACAGACGATGCAAATCTTCTTTGCTTTTATCCAGACCATGCAAACCTTCAATACTTTATCATTATTGATTTATTGCCGTCTTTGAGAAAGCATGCAGAAGATTTTTAATTCGTAATTTTCATTGGCGCCACCAACCCCCACTAAAAGCCCCTTTCCCCAAGGAAATGGGCTTTTTGAACATTTTCTGCTTCCTATATAATCAAGAATCTCTTTATTTGGTTAATTTTCATACAACATTCCCAACGAATTGGTGACATTATTTTCCTTTTTTCATTTATCTCTGTCTTCAGAAAATTTACTTATGTGCAGGGAGGCCTCCAATTCCATATTGACCTTCTTGACAGATATCTTTGATCTAACAAGCTCTAGCCATGGAGAACAGTACATATCGATTAGGGATAACGTGATTATCCCACGGGGCTCCAGTCTAATGCGGATTTTGGTCGCCTCATTAACAGGCGCACTTCCAAGTTCCCGAATCGAAACGGTAAGAGTCATTTTCGGTTCTTTTTCATTATCTACATGCTTACATTCCCATTTTGCGTATATTGTAGTTAATCAAGGGAAAAGGATTATACTGTCTAGGTGCTACCAACCTCGAAAACTATAAGACTTCACGTCCAAATCCGAGAGGCAAATGAAAAGAACGTGAAAAAATATCAAGTCAATTTTAATTAGATTTGATGGTGTGGGATACCCTACTTAAATACTAGAATGTAAGGAACTCTAAGCTGTTAAACGATGACTTAATTTGCTATGCTTTGATGACCGTGTTGTTGCGCCAAATTATATGAAAAAATATGCGGCCATGCACAGTATTTCAAGATCTTTTCTCCTGTATGGTTGAAAAATCTGAGATGATGTAGTTTCAGTCAGTAATAACACCTAAATAGGCTCTAATGGATAATATACTCTAGTCGATTAATCAAAGTGTATATATCACTTCAAATACTTTATTTCCTTAGGTAACAGTATGCTCTGCTCGCGCTAACTCGAGCGTACGGAATGAAAGCATTGGAATGGGCCAGGGAGCAGTATTATGCTCATTCCATCCTCGGCTGTGACAGAAATGGAGCGGTCTAAATTTTTGCAAGCATTGTCGGAAGTGGCATCTGGGGCCGATGTGAATTCTCTTATGTCTCTTATTGAAGACTTGGCAGATGTTTGCCGTCGTAATCGAACCGTTCAAGAGATTGTTCAAGGAGCTCTGAGGCCGCTCGAGTTGAATTTCGTCCCTGTATCATCATAGCAAGGAATTCACACACATGGGCCATTTTTACAAGGCCTTCACCATTTTGATTAGACCATACTTGGGTGTTATTCTTCTCGAGTTTGTATTTTGTTTGGAATGTTTGCGTTGCGAATGTATTTCGAGGTCGTTGCGAAGAGGGAAGAAAGAGATGTAATTTTATGATAAGGTAGGGAACATTGAGGGGGTTCAAATGTGTTGGGATTATATTTATTTTGGGGTGTAATTTAATTGTGAAGTCACAAATTTTTTTATTTTCTTTTTGCTAGGATTGTGAAGTATAGTGTAGTGTAGGGTGCAATCTGTGTGGAATATACTTGTTCCTGGCGTGGATGTATTTGTCAAAATGATATTTATTTAAAGTTATTTGTTTATTTTTGTTCTTTCTGGAAATTCCTTTTTTTTTTTAGGAATTTTGATAAATGCGTGCTGCTTGAAAATATTTTATTGGAAATACTACAGTGGACTATGAGGACGCATTGCTCCTGACGTATCCCCATCTAGAATTATTTTTTTGAATAATTTTAATGGAAATGTGAGATAACTTGCGACTATGTGCTGGTGAAAAATGCCCAATTAAAGCTGACTGATCTAACACGATGTAGGAAAATAAATAATGAAACAAGCTAAAAGGAGGAAAAAGACTAAATTATTAAATCATTAAAAATAGTGTACCAAGTCCCAGGAATATTGATTCATTTAGGTTGATTCAATTCGATGAGCTAAAAAAAAATTCACTAAGATCCTTACCTTTAAGAAAAAGATATTGAAATCTTTTTTATTTAAAAAAAATTATTTCAAATTAATTATTTTGTCCATCACAAGTTGCTGAATGGTGGAAAAAAAATTTTGTGGAATAAAATTGTTATCATGGTTTCTACCCTTTTTTTTAGGGCTTAACTTTGTTACAGCATGATTAGAAAAAGGAAAATAAAATTTAAAATTTCTTTGTTTTAGGTCTTGTATATATATATATATTTTCAAATATCATAAAGTATGGCTTGTACTTAACTTATATACAGTTATACGCAACTGTTTTTTTATGAAGTAAAAAACTGGTTAAATAAGGTTCTTGTTTTATTCTGTAAAAAATCTTGATTGGATAAGGATACATGATAAACGCATTTTGATAGTTATTACCTTTTAATGCATTTACGGAATAAATGTGAAAAGTTATTACCTTTTACCCAAAAAAATTAAAAGTAAATTCCGCAGAGATATTTCCAGAGGATTTGATTCAGTTGAAGGGGTAAATGTCCATAACTCCATTTATTATATTGAAACAAAAATGTAATAAATTAAAGCAAAAAGCGCTTTTCTGTTTATTTTTATTAGGAAAATCTTCATTTCATGATATGTAATAAGTGTGGTCATAAGTGGCTGCATAATTACGAATAAAGAAATAAAAGAAAATTAAAATTTAAGACATTCAAATGAAGTTTTTCGTAATTGGACTTCTCATGCGTTCAAAATAAGAAACGCATGCTACGAAAATAATAATTTCTTTCGTCTTTCCGCATGAACAAGAAAACAAAATAAAAAGTAACTTTTTAAAATGATTAATGACTTGACATTAGAAAGCCTAGTCTGACAAATAAATCCAAATGAAGCCTATTTTGGGAAAAAAAAATTGAAAATTAAACCTTATTTGGATAGACTGCATTTAATGTAGAGGCGCGTAGCACCGTAATTGTAGCAGAAGGCTCGCAGCCTTTTAAATAGATGAGTGAAGGGTGCAAGTGTTTGTGCACGCTAAAGAAATCTTTTCATTTGGGTTGGTATTTGAAAGAACTCTAACCAATGGCTTCAAGAATCATCGTGCTCCTTTCCGCAACCTTGTTCCTCAACCTTATTGGCAAAGGTATGCGTAAAATAATCGCTCCATATTTATATTATCATTGTTATTTTCATTACTATGAGTGAACTAGAGTCGGACTTAATCCAATTGTGTATGATATTCTTATTTTAAATAGACATCATTTTCACTGAGAAATCAAATGCACATAAAGCTTAGATAAAGGATATATTCACCTTCGAACATTAGTGACTCCTTATTAGGGGTGTGAATAGTTTTTGATAATCGAGACTCAGGCACCGGCTGAACTACAGAAGTTCTAGTCTGCCGAACTAACCTCCATCTGATGGTTTACATTAAAAAAAGAAAGTGTAGGTTTCTATTGTTATAGACTATAGTCATTATCTTTTTGCATGAATGCAAAGGGACATGCCGGTGCACCCTAGCAGACGTGAAGGTGTTCCAAGCTCCGGTGGTGGGCGACGGCATAAAAGGCGGGCAGCCAGAATGGTGGGTTTCGATCCTCAATGGTTGCGGCTGCACTCAGACCAACCTCAGGTTCTCCTGCCCCGGTTTCGCCTCCGCCGTCGTAAAAATGGGCCCTTCCAAGATCTCAGTCGCTGGAGATGCGTGCCTTGTCGATAGCGGCGGTCCGGTGGCCGGACAAAGCTCCATCAACTTCAAGTATGCCGCCAGCAAGGAAGTCCCCTTCACGCCCCTTTCATCCCAAGTCACATGCTAGTTCGGATCTTTATATGTGGTGTAATGTGCGTGGAATCTAATAAAAAGAGGTTTTTGAATGTTTGTGGGAAGCTAAAATTAGCTAGGCAGTATAGAAATACTTACTACTCGATGAATAATAAATTTATAAATATGAAACGATCGTAGTTATTTCTATTTATATTGAATGGTTAAGATTTTTTAATTGCATAAATTTGCGCCTTCACAAATTCTAAAGATCCGGTTAAAAATTTAACTGGCAAAAATATTGACCGCATAATACACAGCCCTCCCATCTGAAAATTGTAAATATAGGAACCAAGGACTGAAAAAAATCTGAGAACTTGTTAATTTACATGCAATTTGATGCGGCAGTAGGATATAAACTAAATTGGTCAAAATTCAAAATTCAAAAATCTTTCCCCACTTTGCTTATGGCCTTTTACATCATCAGAGAGAGAGAGAGAGAGAGAGAGAGAGAGAGAATTAACGCAATAAATCAAGAGCTTTCAAAAGCGAAAAATATTTAAAGTAAAAAGAAAATATGAGTCCAAACTCACACAATTAGCCCCCAAAACAATGTAATTTTACTAAAACAAGTGTCATGAATATAAGTCATTTTTGGCAAAACTTTTTCTCATATGTAGAAGACCCACATGATCAGGTCCGTTTTAAGTGGGCTTCGATCCTCTCAAGTTTACATCCGTCAGGTTTTCTGTCAACTCCTTTTTATACTCAAGCTTCATGAACTTTTCAATAATTTTAACCACAAGAATCAAAAAAAACTTATGAAAATACATAAGTATGTCAATTTTCATGATATTTGAAAATGAATTACCTATTCATCCTAAGCATCGAGATTTAGAAGAACTATAGTTTTTTTAAAAAATATTATAAACTATTCAGAATTTTTAATACTTGCGATGAACGGGTTATTCATTTTCAAATCTCATGAAAATTGACATACTTATGTATTTGTGTATATATTTTCTATCCATGTAGTTAAAATTATTGGGAAGTAAATGAAAATTGAGTACTAGAAGAACTTGACGGTTGTGAACTTGACAGAATCCAAGTCCGTGCTTCCCTTCTTCTTTCAAATTATTCATTTTGACCCCTCTCAGTTGTTGATTTCGGTGGACCCTTACTATCCATTTTCGGTCCAAAAGTTAAAAGGGGATGTCGAACTAAAATGACCTAACCATCGAGAGTCTCAAATATTTTTGCCTACAAAAATTGGACCATAATTTCAATGCATATAATCTCAATGTTGTACTGCAATCACAATGCATATACGAAAGTGTTTGAGAACCTAAAAATCTCATTATTATTGTCACATCTATTAAAATCATCTTTGTATGATATTTAAATTTGTCTCCCCTAAATTTAGAAATGAAAATGAGATTCAAAAACAAAACCAAACGAGCCCTAACATCCCACCGATGTTTAGAAAATGGGATGAAAACACCCCTTATATCTCCTCTTAGTTCCAATTTCAGTACACAATCTCTTTGCCAATAAATGTTGTGAATAATACTTCAAACTAACGCAATATGGAAGTGTCTGCAACAACCCCAAATTTCCTATATATATATGTGTGTGTGTGTGTGTTATGGAACTATGTATCCCACCATAATGCCCGATTTATCTCACTTACCAGTGACAATCTTAGGAAAATCACTTCAATACGCCGCTTTTGCTTTTTTCATAAAAATTCAGTAGTAGCATTCAAATTTTAACGGAAATATATATATATATATTTGTAATAAAACTAACAAAGTAATCACGTAGTTATTATTGTTTAGCAAATTTGTTCGGTTACTCCAAGGCATGGCAAACCAGGAAGTCAACATCATTTGTGAATATAACTCTAAACCTCAAGGAAAGATTCAGAGTTAGTAACGATGTGTTCAGCATGAGGATCACAGGTCGTCAAACGTGTGTTGTCATTCCAGTTGCCCTCATATTCATGTTTGACACAAGACCCAATAAGGTATTATCTCATTAGTTGTACAAGCATAATGTACCATCCAAGAACCAAGCACCTAACAACTGATTATGCAATAAAAAGAGGATGATGGACCATAATCTATGACCTCAAGGGCTCGACCTCAAATCCCACAATCCTTGTCCGCGTCTGTTTGTGCATTCCTGTGAAACTTGACTCTGAATGTTAAATAGTTATGAATGAAGTGCTTCTCGTTCTTACCCAGCTGTTATCAATAACGAAAGCTCATATAGCTTCGAAATTTACAGATTTTGGTAAGTTTCAACACATATTGTAATGACTAGCTGCTTACTCCAACATAATAGGTCCCTGAGACCAGCATGAAAACCTATGTTGATGCACTGTTTGGTCCCTGATCTTGCCTTTGCATGCGCTCAATATGCTTAGGATATGATATAACCGGCTAAAGTGGTGAAGGAAAAGGAATCAGGAATGCATATTTAGGTTGGAAATGCAAAAGCTGACCCATACATGTTCAGCCGATACTCATCATCTATCTTTTCCTTGAACTTCTTTGCAGTTTTCAGATCAAGAGTTGTGCGACATAAAATATGGCACGTTTGTGGTTCTTGCATTTTAAACTGCAACAAATAGCTTGGTGCATCATATCCTCCAGGTAGACAAACATTAGGAAGGAAAATAATAGCCTGGATCACACCGAAAAAAGCATCTATAAAGAGATCCCGAAAGCTTGAGATTGAGACTGCCAAGGAATACCATTGAATGGGAGAAAAACAGCCCAAACCACAGCTCTATGCCTAGCACTAACCAATATTGTAATGATTTAATCTGATTCCCATCCTCTTTGAAGCATTAGTAGCATACCATCACCCATATAATTTACAAAAAATCTATTACAATCGCCCAATGTTTTGCCAGCAAGCTTCCAACCCAAATCATTCCAAGCAAGAGAAACTGATATGTTGTGATTTGTGAAGGAAGTTTCGATCTATTACAATTGCCCGATGCAGCTCAATGGTGAGGTTGGGATCAGTATGGACCGTGGGCATGGATTGGTGGGCCCAACAGCTCTCACCCAATCCTGGGAATGCAATGAGATAATCAACAGAAGCGTTCAAATATCATTAATCGAGCTGGGGACTAGTGGAGAAAATAAAACTTAGAAGCAACCAATTACGGTGCATGGATAAGAATAAACAATCCACTCAAAGCAAGTAGGCTTAATGCTAGAAAAAATAATCCAATACTGATTTATAAACTCATATTAGTTAAGCAGTCACAACCCTAACTTCCATCCACTTTTATCAGGATGAATGTTAACAAGGCAAAAAAAAAAAAAAATGTTAACATGTTGAATAACATAATTTTTTGTTTCTCAAGCTCCAATACTCCTATTTCATATTAGTTTTCCCCTCCTTTTTATGGAGTAAAAAACAGTTAAATAAGGTTCTTGTTTTATTCTGTAAAAAATCTTGATTGGATGAGGATACATGAGAAACGCATTTTGATAGTTATTACCTTTTAATGCATTTATGGAATAAATATGAAAAGTTATTACCTTTTACCCAAAAAAAATTAAAAATAAATTCCGGAGAGATATTTCCAGAGGATTTGATTCAGTCGAAGGGATAAATGTCCATAACTCCATTTATTATATTGCCACGAAAAAGTAATAAATTAAAGCAAAAAGCGCTTTTCTGTTTATTTTTATGAGGAAATAAGTGGCTACGTAATTACGAATAATAAAATAAAATTTAAGACTTTCAAATGAAGTTTTCCATAATCGGATTTCTCTGCATTCACGAAGTAATGCATGCCACAAGAATAAATAATTTCTTTCATCTTCGCCCGTAAACAAGAAAATTCAAATGAAATATTTAGTACTTGGACTTCTGGGAGCGAGAAATGCATGCAACAAGAAAATCTTCTGACATGAACAAGAAACAAAATAAAATGATTAATGACTTAACATTAGAGAATCTAGTCCGACAAATATATCCAAATGAAGTCTATTTGGGGAAAGAAACTGAAAATTAAACCTTATTTGGATAGACTGCATTTAATGCAGAGGCGTGTAGCACAGTAATTGTAGCAGAAGGCTCATAGCCTTTTAAATAGATGAGTGAAGGGTTCAAATATTTGTGCACACTAAAGAACTCTAACCTGTGGCTTCAGGAATCATCGTCTTCCTTTCCGCAATCTTGTTCCTCAACCTTATCGGCACAGGTATGCGTAATATGACCGCTCCGTGTCTATATTATCATTGTTATTTTCATTAATATGAGTGAACTAGAGTCGGACTTAATCTGGTTGTGTATGACATTCTTATTTTAAATGAACATTATTTTCACATATAAATAAAAAGTATATTCACTTTCAAATATTAGTGACTCCTTATCTCATGAAAGAATTGAAAAGTTGTGGTTTCAAAATTTCGTGTGTAGTTTTAAATAATCGAAAACTCCGGCACTGGCCGGACTAAATGAGTTCCAATTCATCAGATTCTAACTGAACTGGTTTGACCCTTTAAACTAACATTCATGATAGGTGCATGCATATTTAACATTAAAAAAAGAAAGTGTAAGTTTCTATTATTATAGACTATAGTCATTATCCACTTTGATGGCGTCTTCTTTCTTTTGCATAGCAGACGTGAAGGTGTTCCAAGCTCCGCTGGTGGGGGATGGCATGAACGGCGGGCAGCCAGAATGGGGGGTTTCGATCCGCAATGGCTGCGGCTGCACTCAGACCAACCTCAAGCTCTCCTGCCCCGGTTTCGCCTCCGCCGTCGTAAAAATGGGCCCTTCCAAGATCTCAGTCACCGGAGATACGTGCATTGTCGAGCGGCGGTCCGGTGGCCGGACAAAGATCCATCAACTTCAAGTATGCCGCCAGCAAGGAAGTCCCCTTCACGCCCCTTTCTTCCCAAGTCACATGCTAGTTCGGATCTTTATATGTGGTGTAATGTGCATGGAATCTAATAAAAAGAGGTTTTTACATGTTTGTGGGAAGCTAAAATTAGCTAATGTGTTTAGAAATTTGTGCTAAATGATATGGATAACCTGAATTTAAGAAAGTAATAAATTTATAAATTTGAATGATTTTAGCTATTATTATTATTTTTTATATTTCTAGTTTCTCTCCGTGCCTTTTTTATATTGAATAGCTAGAATTATCTAGTTCCATAAATCTATGCCTTGACAAATTCTAAAGTTCGATTGATTGAAAATTTAACCAGTAAAAATACAGATCGGATAATACCCATTATTCCCATTCTAAAAATTGTAAATGCAAGTTTTAAGGACTATGTATATATATATATATAAGCTCGCAAATTTCCATGCAATTTGGTGAGAGGCCATCTAAATGGCTCAAAATTTAAAATTTAAAAATATTTTATAATTTTAATTATGACCTCATACATCACCAAATTGTATGAAAATTAGCAAGTCCTCCATTTATTTACTTATTTTTGATATCCTTTCCACCCGTATGGGTTCAATACCTTTTTCATGTATAACGAGGCTGAAATTTTATACTCCTTATTCCAAAACATAATCCTACTCGCTTATATATATAGAGGTAAATTCCCGCTCGCATATTTTAGTAGTTTAAAAACCAAAAATCAAGACCTTTGAAAAAGGAAAAATATTTGAGCGGAATAGAGAATAAGAATTCGAACTCACACAATTCACTTCCAAAACAACATAGTTTTACTATAAAAGATGCCATGAATAAGAACCATATTTAGCAAAACTTCACCTCATATTTAAAAGACCCCAATGATCTAAGCCAATGTTAAGTTGATCCGTTCTTTCAAATTATTTATTTTGATCCCTCTACTTTGTTCATTTCAATGGAAACACTCCTCTGGTCCATTTTCGGTTCTTTCAAATTATTTATTTTGACCCCTCTACTTTGTTCATTTCAATGGAAACACTCCTCTGGTCCATTTTCGGTCCGAAACTTACCAAAAGTTAACAGATAATGTCAAACTAAAATGACCCAAACCCTAGGAGTCTCAAATATTTTTCCCTATAAAAAGTTACATTATAATTTCACAATGTAAGTTATATTATAATTTCACAATGTTGTACGGTAAACTCAATGCATATACAATTCTCAAAGTCTCATTATTACTGTCATACCTATTAAAATTGTCTTTGCATGCTATTTAAATTTGTCAGAGTTAAAATCATTAAATTTAGAAATGAAAATAAGAAACGAAACCAAAATCAAAAGAACCCTAACATCACACCGATGATTAGAAAATGGGATGAACACAACATTGACACGCAGAGGAGACAAATATCAGAACTCTTAACTTTACCCCTCAAATCTCCACACTTGCTTCCAATTTCAGTCCACAATCTTCTTTGTCAATAAAAGTTGTAAATAACACTTAAAACTAACGCAATACGGAAGTGGCAGCAACAACCTCAAATTTCCTGTATAAAAAATAAAAAAAAATGTCACTGAACTGTCAGCATCGACTAATCGATTTTAACGGATGAGTAGATGAGCCTTGTGAACCAGAAGCAAGCATAGAATCCGATTGTCCCGGTGACCACGAAGAACGTATATGAAGCGATCAGCATGTACCCAAAGTACAAAATCCCAGACACTAGCTTTGTGATCTCAAGCTTCGTGAAGAAGTAGAAAGCAGCGTAGAGGAAGAGGTAAAAAGCTGAAGAACCCGAGGTCAGGTATGATCTCCACCACCAATGATAGTCCTCGCTGCACAGCTGGAAGTAGCACAGCACGATTGTGATCTCAGCACAAGTGATGATTAAAATGATGAACACGATGAAGAGGAACCCAAATATGTAATAGAACTGATGCAGCCAAATCGAGGTTAGGATAAAGAAGAGCTCAATAAAGACGGCCCCAAATGGGAGTATCCCTCCGATTAGTATGGAGAAGACCGGGCTCATGTACCATGCCTGCTCCGGAATCTGCCTAGGGATCTTATTAGTCTTCACAGGCTCCTCCATCGCAGGCTTCTTAAACCCTACAAAACTACCCACAAACACAAGAGGGACTGAGATGCCAAACCATAAGAATACGAGAGCAAACATTGTTCCAAAGGGCACTGCCCCTGAGGACTTCTCGCCCCAAATTAGGGCGTTTAGGATGAAGAAAACGGCGAAGACAGTCCCAGGGAACAAACAAGCTGTTTTAAGAGTGGTTTTCTTCCATTCTGTTCCCTTGAACATTTTGTAGAGACGGGCCGAGGCGTATCCAGCAAAAAGGCCCATCACAGCCCAAAGTAAGAGCATTGCCGTCATTAAACCGCCCCTGTTTGAAGGGGAAAGGAACCCAAGGACTGCAAAGACCATTGTGAGAAGAATCATCCCAAAAAATTGGACACCTGTCCCGGCATACACACAGAGTAGATCAGAATTCACTGGGGGCCTGAAAACATCCCCATGGACTAATTTCCAACCAGTCTCCTCTTGGGCTTCCTCTTGAGTTTCTAATTGGTTGTACTTGGAGATATCCCTATAAAGTGTACGCAACATAATCATAGCCACCATCCCGGAGAGGAAGAGAACAATCATCAAAGAATTAACAATTGAAAACCAGTGAATCTGATCGTCAGCCATCATGAGATATGTATCCCATCGTGATGCCCACTTTATCTCACTTGCCTGCAACAATCACAGGAAAAAGCACTTCAGTATGCCTCATAATATTTGTAGGGGCTGCTTTGACTTTTTTCACAAAACTTCAGTAGTAGTATTCATATCTGAACGGCAAATAAAGATATTTTTGTAATAAAAATAAACAAAGTAACCAACGAGTTATTATTGTTCAGCAAATTTGTTCAGTTACTGCAAGGCATGGTGCCTCACCTGGAATTCAACATCATATGTGAATATAATTTCCTTCCCGTCTTCGACCTCTTGGGGAGTTTCGGAGTTAGTGACAGTGCGTTTAGCATGAGGATCACAGGTTGTCAAACGTGTCTTGTTATTCCAGTTGCCCTCGTATTCATGCTTAACACTGGACCCAATAAAATATTATCGAATTATTACAAAAGCATAAAGTACCAATGGAAAACCAAGGCACTATCAAATTGATTATGCGATAAAAACAGGATGATGGACCATAATCTATGACCTGAATGGTTTGACCTCAAATCCCACAATCCTTGCCACATCTGTTTGTGCATCCTTGTGAAACTTGACTGTAAATGTCAGATGGTTGTGAATGAAGTGCTTCTCATTCTTACCCTGCTGCAATCAATAACGAAAGCTCATATGTTTTAGAAACTTTAGAGATTTTGGTAACTTTCAACGCATATTGTAATGACTAGCTGCTTACTCCAGCATAATGCCCCCTGAGGCCAACATGAAAACCATATTGATACACGGTAGGTCCCTGATCTTGCCTTTGTATGGGCACAACAAGAGGAAGATTATCCAAAATCCTGTTGCATGCAACATAATATGTTTAGGATATGATATAACCAGCTAAAGCGTCGAAAGAAAAGGAATCGCGAATACATATTTAGGTTAGCCCAAGAATTGGAAATGCAAAATTTGAGCCATACATGTTCACCCGATACTCATCATCTATCTTTTCCTTGAACTTCTTTGTAGTTTTTGGATTAAGAGTTGTACGACACACAATATTGCACATTTGAGGTTCTCGCATTTTAAACTGCCACAAATAGGTTGAATAAGTAACCCAATAATAAATGAATGAGCCTAGAGGTGATGATTATATAGATATTCACTGACCACATAAGGAGAGTTTTCAATACGATCACCACGAAGAACTTCCCCGAGATTTTCTGCACTATCAACTATTGAGTCTGGGCGACAATAAGGAAGGGAATAGTAGGAGTAAGGAAGCTGTGTTTTTATAGAGGCAAGTTTATTCACCTTGACTTTCAACAGATCACCCTGTACAGAATAGACATACATTATAAACAAGATAAACAGTCAATTATCAATATATTTATACAATCTTATGGTATCTCAGGGATTAGGTAAGCAAAATAACAATCTCAAATAAATCACAATAATAATATTTTGAAAAATAATTTATTGTTTCGGGCATCATATCCTCCAGGAAGACAAACATTTTAGGAAGGAAAATAATGGCCTGGATCACACAGAAAAAAGCATCTATAAAGAGATCCAGAAAGCTTGAGATTGAGACTGCCAAGGAATACCATTGAATGGGAGAAAAAGAGAAGTTACAATCAGCCCAAAGCACATCTCTTTGCCTAACATCAACAAATATTGTAATGATTTAATCTGATTCCCATCTTCTTTGAAGCCATATTAGCATCCCCTATCATACCATCACCCATATAATTTACAAAAAAAAAAAAAATCTATTACAATTGCCCAATGTTTTACCAGCAAGATTCCAACCCAAATAATTCCAAGCGAGAGAAACTGATATATTGCGATTTGTTAAGCAAGTTCCAATTAAACCTCTAACAGCTTCAATTAAGACAAACAATATCAGCAGATCTGAATATGCAGGGAGAAAACAGGAAAAAAAAAAAAAAAGAAAGAAGAAAAAAGGTGGGTAAAAGAAGAGGGCCTGAACTGCAATTCCAAGTAAAAACAGTCCATGGTGTAAATTTTTTCAGTGATCCCTCAAGTAAGCTGAGAGAAATTCCCCGCACAGAATGCAATAAATGTGACTCAGGAAATATACTCTGGAGTAAAACAAACACATCTATGTAGCTTGGTCGCCTAATTATCAATTTTGTAAAGGATTTCTTTGTCCTTGGACAGAAGCTAAGGAAGGCGTTAGCCCCAAGGTTCCACATTTAATAATTGTTCTTTTCACTAGGTATGTGCTAGAATTCATAAACCTTGGAGGACTATTTTTCAGGTGTTTACAGAATTTTCAGCTAGTACCTTTCCTAGAAAATAAGAAAAATCAGATTCCTTAGTAAATCGAACTTGTTTTAGTTTGCATGATCTAGCTTGTTTAGCAGGCATCCACTTAATATTGTCAAGAGAAAAGGTTAAACACCAACCTTCTTTAATAGTACATTAAACTTATAAAAACCTTTTATGCAGTCCGCTGTTCCTGTGGCAGGCACCAAGAGGAACCATTTTTTTTTTTTAATTATCAAAACTACATCATTTTGGATGGTACCATACACAATTAATAACAATGAAGCTACATAAAGCGCAATACCCAGCTGTAGTCAAACCCTAAAAACCCAGATGGAGAGCAAGGTAAAAAACCTTCCGTTAACTGGATAACAAGCCAAAGCTAATGCCCAGAAAATTAACACGAAAACTCCCACAAAAAAACCCATCACATGCAAGGTCAAAGGAGAATCTGGGCATGGCGTAAATCATGAAAACGATCCTCCACAAGTTCTCAAGTTAACAGGGAAGATGTAAAACCAAGCAATTTTTCACTAAAGCTCGAAAAGGAAGGAAACATATCTAATTTCAGATAGCGAATACTGCTATCTAATTTCAGAGAGCGACTAATGCAAGGACATATCAAAGATCTGACCCACTACTAATTAGAGAGCACCTCAATCTAGGTCAACCCACGAAATCATGAAGATCCAACAACACAAGGCACAAAGGACCACACAGAGAGACGCATAAAGGACTCACCTTTTGGAAGTCCTGGGGAGCAACGCCGGGGAGATAGAAGGAATGAGAAGCATCGACCAAGAGCAGAAGGAGGAGCACACAGATCCATAGCTCAGAGGCCCGAGCTTCTCGAATCGCCATAGATCCTCTGAAATCTCCCTCTCCCTCTCCCTCTCTCTCTCTCGGAGAATACTGAGAAGGAGCCGAGCTGGGGTACACGGGTGTCGGGTATATGTAGGCCTTTCTTAAGCCGTTCATCGTTTTTCTCTCGAAGGTGATGTGCGGTGGAGATTGATTGATCAACCGAGCAACCGTGGTCCCTATTTCACTGTGTTAGACTTTTACTACTTTCATTATTCTTCGAAAAGACAATCGTTTACTTTTCTTTTTAATTTTTAACAGTGGCCAATATTTTATATTATATTTTCGGATGCATGGAATTTTTTCAAGACATTTGGCAATTTTGAATTTTTCCAATATTGTAGGTTCCTTTTTTTTTTTTGAGTATCTTCATGCATCTTAAATATACTAGGCTTTTAAAAGCGCATATAGATTAATTTACCTTTCCGGGTTGGACGGAGAATGAATTTTTGAAAAACGGAATGAACTAGGTCTCAAATCATCTCATTATAAATGATTATAAGTTTTACTAGATCTAAAGCTTGCGTAATGGATAAATTATTTAATTATCAGTAAGTGATGAGAAAAGATTATGTATAGTATGTAAATAATATGTTAGCGTATCTATGACTGAAAATATTCATAAAAATTAGGATGTGACATGTGTCACTCTATGAATACTTTAAATTTTATAACAAAAATCAAGAGTTTAGACGGAAATGAAAAATATTATGTGTAAGTCTTAAATTGAAGAGCACATAAAATAAATTTGATAATATATAATTAGATTCGATGCGATGCCATGTGACCATGGAAAAACTATTTATAAGTGATGGTTGATAGGCATTGGAAAAAGGATAAAAGTATTGGAGGGAGAGTTTAAATAAGATTCTTTAAGTGAATGACACATGTCAAAATTAAATTAGTCTAGAATATAATAAGTGATCCTATCGTTACCGCAACTCCACCCTTCCGTTACTATATATATAGTGGTAAAATTTCTTGATAAGTTTAACATAAATGATTATAGTGATAAATTTTGATTTGAAAGAAAGAAGAATTCTAACTTGAAAAGCATAGTAGATAAGCATTAAAAGTAAATAACCCTGATAAATAAGTGTTAGAAGATAATAAACATATTTAAATATTAATGCAGAAGTTGATAAATCTTAAATGAATGGCATGTGACACTTTATAAGTGCTTTAAATTTTGGAACAAAGTATCGAAACAAGGTAAGTATCGGGATATTCTTTAAGCAAATGGAATGTGTCAAAATAATATAACATAGAATAAGACACGAGACAAAAATAAATCCGACATGTACCCCTTGTAACTCTTACTAGCGACGGACAAGGTTTCGACAACATTGATTAAGGAACAGTTTCAAATTCTCAGGGTGCAAAAAGAAATTGGAAACACTTTAAATTCAAGAAACATTTAAGGACGAAAAATGATGATAGATCCAATGGAACTGTGTCCCCCTAGCAGATTTCTATAGCGTCATCATAGAGATATAGGTGGTAAATACATGTATTAGAGGCACATTTTTATTTTTTAAAAAAATATTTATTAAAAACTTTTGAGGAAATTAATAATTAAAACGTACTTTTATCATATAAAACGATTATTTTATGAGTGCACCACTAAAATTACATACCGATGCTATATTTATGAGTGCTACTTATCAACATAAAAGCAAATGACTTCACTTCTTTTGACTTATGATGATTAATCCGAGTTTAGGTTCTCATTTAGTATAAGTGAATTATCAACATAAAAGCAAATGACTTCACTTCTTTTGGCTTATGATGATTAATCCGAGTTTAGGTTTTCATTTGGTATAAGTGAATCACTTTACATGAATGTAAACTTTTAAAAAATTTCATTTTAGTGTTGATTCTTACTTAAGATATACGCATGTATATTCGCTCAAAGAAAACCTAAAAACAGCAATGGGTACGTAACAACGAAGCTAAATCTGTCGCCGTTGATTCTTACTAGTGATGGACGAGGTTTCGACAACTTTACTAACAACGGAAGTGTCTCTTATTATGAAAGATTAATACTCTTTTCCCTGTCCAAAAATAAAAATAAATAAATAAAGAACTTAACCAAACAAGTGAAGGATACTCAAACAACTTGCGACAATTCATTCTACTCTTTAAAGCCCTTCCCCATTCATAAGCCTTGGAGAACAAACATCATACAGAGTCCCTTCACCACAAGATTCATAACAAGGGTGCATCCTGGCATATTCCTCTCATTTTCTTCTCCAACTACCTTAAGTTATTCATAAAACTTAGGTCATCCTGCCCAAAGGACCCCATTGGGATTTTTCTTTCATTATTCCTTGAAATATTTTGTCGGCCGAAATCGGTTTTCATTTGAATCTCGCGAATTAGGATGAGTTGCTCAGAACCCATTCTACAAGAGTCGCGACGCCAAAACCTGTCGCAGCGTGTTTCTTGTCATTCCAGACAGGGCCAGCCATGTCAATATGCATCCATTCGACCTTCTCATCAACAAACTGCAGAAAGGAAGATTCAGAATTGTGAAATCAGAATTCATAGGCTGATTCCATATCTGAAGGCCACAAAATTTCAATTTCGAATATCGGGCACGTCAAAGAGGAAACAAATATGCTTGCAAAAAAGGCCAAGGTCTTAAAGCAAGGCCCAGAAATAAAATGATTAAGAGTCTGTTTGGATGATGTTTGCATATTTTTATGCAGCAAATCAGACAACCCTTTAAAACTATCCTTCGATCGTTCTCAAATTTAGTCCCTTCAGAAAATGAGTGGCGTACATGAACTAGATCGTGGTATATTTAACATTATACCTGCTTCAAGAACAGGGCTGCATTAATGGCTCCACCTTGGCGTCCACCGGTGTTGACCATATCGGCTACTCCCGATTTCATCGACTCCCAGTAACTCTCTTCCAATGGCATCCTCCAGAACTTCTCGCCAGTGACCTCTGCAGCATCGAGTACCTCCTTTGCCAGGTTATCACTAGGCGTGAACATCCCTATTTACCAAAAATGGGAAAAGGAATATCGGTTAGGTGCCTCAGAACCTCCTATAAAGAGCCAGAATAAAATTAACGATTAATCAAATTTCTAAAATGCAATGAATTATTGTCGAAAATAAGGATGCAACACAACCAAAGAATATTAAAACTGGTTGTATAGCCCTCCTTTCCCTCATCTCTCTCACTTTCTTCTCCCTGTTTTCTTTCTACCAGGCAAGGGAACAGATCGAACGAGATAAAGCGGGTGGTGTCAATTTTTAAATCTCAGTTATGAAATGAACTTTTATATATGTAAATACCAGCAATTGAGGGTCCAAGAGCGATTATGCAAGCCCCAGTTAGCGTTGCCAGATCAACAACCTGAGGAACATGTAGACATAAAGTTAGCATAAAAAGTCCAAACTGAACATCTAAGGGGCTGTGCAGCTAATACATTTCTGAAGATATTTTTCTTCAAATATAAAACATGATAAGGCACATTACACACTCTCTCTCTCTCTCTCTAGATAATAAATAAATTCAACTTATTGACCACATGCAAGAATAAATCAGAGACTGATACATATCATGCATGCAACAAACTTTGATGAACATTTTTTAGGGTTTCAAAGGGATTGGATGTTGTCGTCTCTCCAGCCCAAGGAATGACTTCCTGGTGAACTTGCCAATGTTCACACAACTTCCACCTTAGAATGTCCAATTTCCAGATATTTTTCTCACTTACATTGCATGCGGATTTATTACTTATTACTCCTCAAGGTACCCAAAAAGAAAGGCTCAAAGAGGCACGTACACAGTACAAAGTCATAACTATCGCAAAAATATATCAGGCCGCACCTTTTCTACACCTTGGTTACAAGCATACACCAAAGCATCTGCAAGTGTAAGTCTGCCTTCGGCATCAGTGTTGTTAACCTGCAATAAATATTAAAACAAAAAGCAGGTAATCTCCGAATGTACCCAAAAACAATCAAGCTCTTCTAGATATCCATTTCATTATTGCCATATTGGTGGAGAACAAACCACCTATTGAAGATGTTAATGGTGTCCATTAACCATTTAAGATTTTAAGGGGAAGAATTGTAAATATGATTTTGCTATTTTATTTTATTATTTTAGGATAATTTTTATTCAGCCATTATCTTATACGTCAGGGTATCAAGTTAGGAAACTAGACTTTGGATCTATTTAGAATTCTAGATCTAAATCACACCCTCCAAGTGATTCTAGCCTATAGAAGGCCCCGACTGCACAGGGTTTTCAGACTTTGAAATTAAATTGTTTAAGTTCGACGTCGTCCTGCATCAATTGTCTTAGAGCATATTCTAATCCAGCATGGCTGTCAATGTTAACCAACAGGGTTCGGAATTACCACAAAACAAGCTCCTGTTTACAGCATAAAAATGGTCGAAAGAGCCAAAATTTGAGTACATCAGCCATGCAAAAATTCAGGAACACAGCAAGTTCAGCAAATTATTTACATTATACACCAAAAGAAACATAGCAGTGATAACTAAAATAATTTCGAAGGATCCATAATGTAAATAATTTCAAAGGATCCCAGTTTCCAGTCTGTGTGCAAGTGCTTCTAGAACAAATATAGGTGGAAGGATCAATTCTGCAATGCACATACAATTTACCTCGATTGTCTTCCCATTGGAAGCTGTGACAATGTCCCCTGGCCTCATGCCTGTTCCACTTATCATGTTCTCACAAGCCGCAACGATGAAATGAACCTGGGGATACATATAAGGATAATTATCTAATTTATGTGAGATCTCATCCCTGTCTAACCATCTGTTGCTAATTTGAACTTAAAGACAAATAAAGATGCCATCAACATATCATTACAGTTTTTGTTATGATAATTGTCTAATGCAGAAAATAGTAAATAAAGATAAATAGAAAACAGAAACAATACACAGATTTACATGATTCAGCATAAGCCTACATCCACCAGCCAAGAAGTGCAGAAATGCACAATGCAAACAGAGATTCAGATGATGATCTCACATTTAGTCCCCTAATACACACTCATACTTTATCTGGAAAATTGCACTTTAAAGGAAACTCACTAGGGATCCCATGCCAACACTGGACCCTAAGGGAGGGGAGGAGGGGGGCAAGATGATGCTGATACGAATGATGAAATGATGACAATGATGAGAGACTACGGAAGATGGAAGGGAAAGGATGACACAAAGGTTCAATTCAGTTACCTCTCTCTCTCTCTCTCTCTCTCTCTCTCTCTCCCCCACTATGTGCTTACTTTTATTTTTTACAAATTTTTCAGTTGAAATTAGCAAGACAATTATTTCCATTTGGGAAATTTGGCCTGATTCCCATATTCCATTTAAATGATTCACAATAACCTTGAATGTGAAAAAAGAAAACATCTATATGATCACCAACGATGCATTGAAAAAATGAACAAACGCTACAGAGGCACGAATAAGAGCCATTTACCCACCTCTACTCCGGGAGGTTTAATTTGAGAAATTGCTTTTGCAGCACCAAAAACTGCAGCTGAACCTCCCATATCAAATTTCATGAGCTCAATTGAACAACCAGGTCCTGTCTTGATGTTGTAGCCACCACTACAAACAGTGAAGAAAACGTTCAAGCACTCTAATGGGAAAACCAAATGCTGATCATTCTATCCCCCAAACAAATAAGAGAAATAGAAACATACCATGAAAAAGAGAGCAAGTCATCAAGAACATAATTATATTAAAATAAAATAAAAAATTCAGTAACAAACCATAACTACCATCTCCGACATCACTCTGTAGTTTCCCAAAAAATAAGAGCATCAAAACCTCCAGAACTCCTATAGTCTATAGATAGCTTCGCTTTGGACATGTAATCACCTGTCGAATGTCAGTCCTTTTCCAACCAGTCCCAACTTCATTTTAACAGGTCCACCCGGAGGTTTATAACACAGATGGATAAAATGAGGAGGATTTGCAGAAGCAGCAGCAACACCCAGATAAGAACCCATTTTCAACACTTTGCATTGTTCTACATCCAAAATTTTTGCAGTAAGAACATCGCTATACATTGAAGCAATCATTGAAGCCTCCTCTGCTAATACTCCTGAAAGAAAGTGTTGCCACTCCAGGTCAATTACAAGAAAATATCAATCCGACAAGAATCACCAACAATTGGAACGAAAGGTGAAAATTAAAATTTATGTTCTATAATTGATTAGCAACAGATGCATCATAACACAATACATATGCGCACAAGAATGCGCATGAGAAATTAGAAGCAAGAGGAAATAAGATAAAGATAAAAAGGGAAAGGACCATCTCCACGAACCAGGGGTAAGTACATTGGCAGGTGCATTTACTAGCTCTTTTCCAAGTATTACTCCAGAACAAACACCTTGAGTATACTTCAGCTTCTCTTCAAGTTCAGGTCCAGTTCCAAGCCCAAGGATATCCACGGACGCCAGTGTTGGCTTCTTTGTCTCAGACTTAAACCTGTTGTCTTCAAATATTCCAAGCACAGTTCCTACCACGAAGCAAATTCACAAGTTCAAGTCAATATTTCACTACAAATACAAAGTAGAAGTCCCGATCAGATTTGAAGGAAAGGGGATAATTTATAACATGGTGTCTGTGTTATTAATTCCTTGGCGTAGTGCTTTTTCTCCTATGCTTAGAATCCAATCCAACGGTGATTCTTCGTGAAAATGAGGATTCTTGGGAGATAGGAAGATAGAAAAATATACATTTCAATTACCAAAAAGAAAAAAAGAAAAATATACATTTCAATTCGATTACATTCTACTTGATTGAATTCCAAATTGATACAAATTATCCATTCAATACCAGAAGCTATGGCAGAGGCAGTAGCAAGCTTGGAATCATCGGATAACTCGTCAGAAGATGCAAGTGAAATAGCAACAGTAGTAGCTTGTGAAGCTTTTGCTGCAGCTGCCAGAGCCTCACCAAGACCTTTGTAAGTCGCAGGAGATGGGGGAGACTGTCCAAGGCCAATTAAGGCAACCCTTTTCGAGGCAAGTCCTGGAACCCTAAGGGCTGTTGACTGCCCAACTTTTCCAGTGAAATCCTCCTCAGTAGATGCTTCCACCAAGAGACCACCCAACAGAGAGTCTATCTTATTCAAACTGGAGTTCTCAAACTTAGATTTTGCATCCTTGGTCATGTCCTTCTCTGTAGCGCCAACTGCAAGTATGTCTCCTCCCCATTCCACCAGATCAATCTCTTTTGCCGCAAAATGGATCTTTCAGTTGTTTCCGCACATACATAGCACATATCTCAGTATCAAGTGGAGTGACCAAAAAATTCACCATAAACAGAAAATCATTGATTTGCAGAATTTAGACGGTCCAGCGTCACGATAAAGATTATGTAAGTTGGTCAAATTGAAATCCAATTAAAAGAAAAAACTTATTATTTAAGAATGCAGCTCATCTTGATCAATCAACATGTAAATATCTGGAATATTCACAAACACACAGCACACGTTACAGTCCTCAATAAACAAAAATTCGTTGATTTTCATAATAGAGAGTCTAGCGTCACCATAAAGATTACAAAAGTGGGTCAGCTAGAAAAACTATAGCTCGACCGACAAAAAACTTATTATTTACAGAGTCCAGCCCGTATTGATCAATCAACATGTAAATATGAGGAAATTGCCACACTAAGATTTAAAAATATTTCCAAACTGAGAAAAGATGTAAGATCCGGATAAGCCAAAACTAATCACGGCCAAACTATAACCTAGAGCATCGAAATAGGACCACAAAAATGACAAATTTTCTAAAAAAATAAGAAATCAGATAATGGTTTCTCTGTGCAAGTAGCGACAATGGTTGCAGAAGTGATCAACCACAAAACACCTTATCACTAGCTCGATGAAGCTCATATTGATTGATCAATATCTAGCTATCGGCCGCGCCGAGGCGGGGGATGGGATCCTTGAAAAACCAAACCCAATCACCACAAAACTATAACCTAGAGCATCAGCAAGGATCAAGAAAGCTACGAATCTGCTAACAATAAGAAATCTAATAAATCATAGTTTCACCAAAGAAAGGTCGAGGAACCTTTGGGGGATCAAGTTTAGCAGGTTCAGTGAGGCCGAGAGTGGTCCGAACAGCGCCTTGAGCCATGCGAATCCCTCGACGCGAGCGAGCTCGCCCACAATGCAAAGTGGGAGAAGAAAGACGCAACCGAGTCGCGACGAAGATCAACAAGGAAGGAGTCAGCAAAGAGGAATAAAGTGACGCGACAATGGCGGTATTTCTCGGCTCCACGTGTCCCTTGTTTCTATTTTTAGTGAAACTACCATGAAACCAAAAAGTGACTTCGCTCACGGGTGTTGTGGGTGGTTCCCACATACTCATGGGTTTGGCTGTCCAGTGGGCCCTTTCTCCCGGCTCTCCCTGCAGCACCGTCCGATTGTTAAAAGGCGACTGTTGCCCCTATCAATATTCAATCCAAAAAAATCTCGACCATTAGATGATCGGGTGAGTTATCGACGAATCAAATGTGAACGAAGAGTTAATATATACACATCAATGGCAAATTAAAATTATACAGCGAATGAGTTAAATTAGGTTACCAGTTCAAGGATTCATCTTATTAATATCATTTTACTTTTTTTTATAATATTTTTCATGAATCTATCAACAGTTAGCAAAAACTCTAATTTTAAATTAAAAAGAAAAAAGAAAAAATCAACAGTAAAAATAATAAAATTAGATGAGATGAATAAATTACTGACTCATTAGCATGCGTGAGTCAAATTATATTATGGGCCGGAACGAAGCAAGTTGGCCCTTGAGCAAGTCAACAGGCAGCGAATTGAGGTTGGCTCCTGCCATAATTTTAGAATCCTAGTTCTTCGTGAATTATATCTCACTACTGATCAAGGGCGGGACGTGGGGAGGGCCTGGTCCCTGGCCCTTTCGGGGGGAGGCCCCTTCGCCCACTTACCAAAGCAACACATAAAAGGCCCAAAGCCATTCTCAATGACGGTGAGATACACAAGGACCTATTTGTGTCCATATTTTGTGTTCGTTCTGTGAATTTTTGTGGACATTTTCTTCATGCATCTTGTTTTGAGTCAAGCTCGTACTCCAAATCGGTATTAGGTGTTAAGAATAATTTGTATACTATTATATATGTTCTAAATTTATATTACATAAACGTGAATCGGGTTATATGGATTTTATGAGTTAAAGCCCATTAACACTAACAATCCTACATATATTCTAGATACACTAGCCGAAGGCAACGATTTATATATTCTAAACTCGATACTTAGGATGTAATACTTTAAACAACGCTTAAACCTTAACATTAGGAATGGGAGGAGAAGAGTTTCAACATAAAATAGACTTCACGTGGCATCTGTTCTTGGTTCCCTAATTTCATAACTACTTTTGTTTTTATTACTAGCAATGGCAAAAATCTTACTGCTTTATAGAATGCAATTAAGGTCTATGTTAAAGGCTTATAATAAGGGTAAGGTTTATCCTTATAAGCACAAAAGCTTAGATTTTCTGACCAATAGGACTATTTTCCTGTAGTAGACTTCATTTTCAACCTTATTAAATTATATTTTGTTCAAAAATAATCATGAACTTTTCACCTTTTTTTTTTGATAGGTAACTTACTCTTAACCCTCCTTGTAGTTTGATGGAGTTACAATATGGCTTGAAAATAAGTATTTTATTTCCCTATATATTCATCGAAGTTGCAACAATTAAAATTTTCAAACCATAAGGGGGCTACTCAATCAAACCAAGTGCAATTTTTCCTTTTTTGATTTAAATTCTGAACATTTAATTTTCTTATTCCTAACTTGAACTTATACACTCAAACTTCCATCTATTTTTCTTAACTAACAAGGAATGAAGCAGAGATAATAAAGCATGCAATAACCTTATAATGTATTTAGGAGTATTAGAGCTTGATAAAAATTAAATTCTACATCCATCCTAATAAAAATGGATGGAAATTAGGTTAGGATTTGAAATTGCTTCGCTAATATAAGTGCGGGTCAGAAAACAGAAAATTAAAAGTTTAGAATTCAATAAAAAATGGTGGAAATATAAGATTATTTTTACCATTAGACCAAAATATTACTCAAACTAGACTTTCTTTTAGTGGATTATTTACGTAATTGAAAAAAATAATTTTACGACAGTTTAATTTATCATATTTATTTACAAATAATAAACATATATTATATTTATAAATTAAAAATTAGTCTTCCTTTTTCCTTTTTGGCTACAGAACTAGTCTCCTTTTTGAACCTTTGGAAGAAACTTTTTTTTTTTTTGAAAATAATTTTAGAAATTAAAATGAAGTTTACAATATTATTTTAAAAAAGATATTGTAGTTTAGGAGAGACCGAGACAAATATTTTAATTTCAGTAAAATAATTACTGTTGATTAATATTCGTTTATCTTGAGAATTATAGTGGTGCAAATCAATTTCAAAAGGCCAATATAATTTAATTCAAATATATTCTCTGCACCATATTAGTTTTTTCCTCTTTGATATGAATAAGAAAATAAAATAAAAGGGAATCATTTAAAAAAGATTAGTGACCAAAGCTACAAGAAAAAAAAGGGACCGTTACTCCAATTTTTTGTCGGTGGCCAATAATTATACGTATTAAACACAAATATAAATACTATTAGAAAGGGACTACTGTGTAAAAGAAGTTATTTTTCGTCAATCAAATTCTAAAACTTTAAAATATTTAAAATACTCTTATTTTCTTTTAAATATTCCAACATCCCGTTAAAACTAATAGATATAATTGTAGATCAAATATTTTATACAAGTTATTTTCTCAACTGTCTCCACACATTTTTCTGTACTCCTTTTATTTTTATCTCTTTTAAAATGTACTTTCTTTTAATTTTTTTCTATGTAGTCTTCTATATTAAAATAAATTTATACAAAATATTATATTAATAATAATAATAAAAAAAAGCATAGTCACGAAAGCCGATGCGACGTCGCATTGTGAATCTGGTGTGTGAACCCTTTCCGGAAAACGTAGTTTGAGAATAAGTTTGACCACCTGGCGGGGCATATTTCGCGGCCAATAGAACAGTGAAACATGGCCCAATGGGATCTAACCTAATAATTTGATGGAATTTATTTTGAGAGGAAAAAAAAGTCATTAAAATGGGTACTACATACTACCGCATCTAATGAAAATTAATTTTCTTTATTCCCAGTTTTTAGAAAATGATTAAAAAAGAATCATTTTAGATATTGATATTTACGTAGATTAGTTATTGACGTCTAATGAAAATTAATTTTCCTCATTCCCGAATTTTAGAAAATCATTAATAAAAAAAAGAACATCTTTCTAGATACTGATATAACCCTTCTGTGGTTTTTTGTCAATATTTATGTACATTAATTATTTGAAAATTAATATTTAAATACCTTGTCGACAGAAAAGATATTCATCCGCTGCAATAGATATTAAAAAAGAGAGCAATTAATTAATGAGGGAATGAGATCGTCTCACATCCGCAATTACACAGTTCCACGGAGGAGTCTTAATTGATTATTAAAGCTCCATAAATAGATAAATTCTGCAGAGGTTTAACAGTATATAACATAAGAAAAGAAAAATCAAACGTTTCTTTTGTATGAGCTTTGAAACTTCTCCCATGGCTTCAAGGATCATCTTCCTCTTCACAGTCATGTTTCTCAGTCTCGTGGGCAAAGGTACGTGCATGGCATCAAAAGAACAAACTTTGAGTCTCTTGTTCTTGTAATTACTGTGAGTGAAAAGAGGTTCTGTGGTTAAAAGCTCAAAATATATATATTTTTCTCATAGATTTTCATAAATGATTCATCGGAACTGCAGAAAATTAAACCTTTCTTTAGTATTAGTGTTGAAGCTGCTCCAACTCATTTTATTATTCTCACTGTTACTACGTAAATGAGTTCGCATGACCACATTGTTCCGAGCTCGAAACTCTGAATACAGATTTGGATTCTCTATACTATTTCGAGAGAGATTTATTACTCAAAAATGACTCGTTTTGATAAATGATTTGGTAATCGTATCGTTATATCTAATCTATAAGGTGATTGTGTATGACAAACATAAATGCAGGGATGTGCGGATCAGGAGTGGGCTTGGGAGATTTGATAGTGAGCCAAGATGCAGCAGGGAAGGGATCGAGCGGACAGCCGCAATGGAAGGTCAGCATCTACAACAGCAGCCCATGCAATCAGAAGGACGTCACTCTTTTGTGTCCCGGTTTCGAGGCCCTCCCCGGAAAACCCGAACCCTCCGTCGTCTCGGTCTCTGGGGATGAATGCCTCATCGATAACCGCAACCCGATTCTCGCAGCAAATTCCTTCAACTTCACCTACGTTTCCAGCAACAAAGTCACGTTCTTTCCCATTTTCTCCACCCTTGCTTGCTAACTCGGCCTCTTGTTTCAGAAGGGGGTTTGCTCTTTTGGGTACAAGTTGATGAGCATCATTGGGCATCTTATCTTTGTTCTCAGTTTTGCTTTGAACTGCTTGTAGTTCCTTCTTGATCAATAAAGTCAATAAATTTCATCTTAAACAGTATGGTTGCTCCTTTCGTTGTGCCAATAATTTTTAATATCTCATAGTTAAATCAAGTTAGCTTATGAACAAATTGGTGGGTCACGAGTTGAAGTTGTTGTCGACTCTGGACAGAATTATATTAAAATTCCAATAATGTCTAAGCGAATATATTTGGTTTCATGGGCCTCACTCCAAGTGACTTGAAGCTTCACCGCATTCTCTTAAATTAAATTATAAGCCTCATTTAGTTGCCTCGCTCCAAACAACCAAGCAATTAGAGTGCTTAATGCCTGTAATAGGGTCATATCATTTTAAAAGCTTAATTATCTTAAATGTGATTTATATTATTAAACAACAGCGGGGCGTTACTTATAAAAGTTTGCTGCTCAATATATAATGAGTATTTTGTTTTCTTTCTTTTGAAACTTTTAAAAAGACTTTGGAGCCTAGAAGAGACAAAGAGGCAAATATTTTTTTTTGGGTAAATTAAAGAAATAAAGCGATTTCCCGAAAAAAAAAAATGAGACAAATATTTTAGTTTCAATAAAATCCTTGCAATTAACTAGTTTTTGTTTCCCTTGAGAATTAACTGCAAAAGAAAAAAACAATTCGATTTATATATGTATTCTCTCCACCCTATTAGTTTTTCATCTTTTACATGAATAAGAAAATAAAATAAAAGGCAATCATCTAAAGAGAATAATGGGATGTACACTCATGGCTTTAAAAAGCGGCCGTTACAGTTATAATGGTATCAGTGTGTCCCAATACCGTTACACCCCGCTTTAGCAGTTTGAGTACGATTGACGGCCACGACAACCGCTACGGCCAGATTAAAGAGGAAAAAAGGCCGCTACAGTTATAACGGTATCAGTGTGTCCCAATACCGTTACACCCCGCTTTAGCAGTTTGAGTACGATTGACGGCCATGACAACCGCTACGGCCAGATTAAAGAGGAAAAAAGGCCGCTACAGTTATAACGGTATCAGTGTGTCCCAATACCGTTACACCCCGCTTTAGCAGTTTGAGTACGATTGACGGCCACGACAACCGCTACGGCCAGATTAAAGAGGAAAAAAAAATTGGCAAACCTTAATAAGATGATGTACATTGGAGGAGAGATATTTTTACATGTGGTTTTTGTATTTCATTTTTTATTTTTTATTAACAAAATAAGATGATGTATAGTGGAGGAGAGACATTATTACATGTGGGTTTTGGATAATTTTTTTTATTAACAAAATAAGATGATGTAAAGTGGATGAGAGATATTAATACATGTGGTTTGATTATTTTATTTTCTATTTTTTATTAAAAAAAAAGTGATGTAAAGTGGGGGGGGGGGGGGAATATTTTCCTCTAGCTACTTGTTCAAGTGAACCAAATGTCGACTTCTTTGACTTTATTTTGCCAATGAGATGGACAGATGATACTCATGTTCAAGCTACAAATGATAATGTGGATGATGAAATTGATCAACCGGCGCATCATTCAATGTGGTGGGGATGAATTACCACCACATAACATTTATTGTGATTGCAAAAACTTGTTAAAATTTATGTGATTTTCATTTATGATAATATGTATTAAAAACTTTATTGTTGTAGTGGTACAAATCAAGATATATGTAGGTTTTATGTTTAACAGCACACTTAAATTTATCTAAAATCTAAAAGTCATGTGTAGCAGTGCTTGTTTGATAAATAAGGTGAGTCAAAATAGTCTAAAAATCATTTATAACATTTTTACAAACTTAAAATATGAAAAAAAAAAATAATTGTCGTGTGTCGTGCCTCATAATTCACGTTCGTTACGCCCACGTCCTGTTACAAAACTCTCACTACGCTAGCGTCCCGTTACACTCGCGACCGTTACACGACGGCGGCCGCGACCGCTATTTAAAACCATATGTATACTACAAGAAGAACACCCACTATTAGCCAGTATTGTGAAAATGCATTTTGAAAAATTTAAGGGGAAAACTAATATGCAGCAGTGGCACATAAGTGAGGTGTAACCGTTGCCTTGTGATGCTTAAAAAAAAAAAAAGAGAAGACTTAAAATGACGTCGTTTTGGATTTTATTTTATTTTTTCTCTTTTTTTTTGTGTGTGCTGCAACAGCTGTGCCAAAGTTAAGCCCTAAGTTTAAACACTAGACCTAATTTATGGGGAAAAAAAAAAGTCAAATGTTGGGAAATGGGATCTAATCTAGTAACGAGATTTGGACGGAATCTAGAGGGAGGAAAAAAATATAGCATTAAAATAGGTACTATATATTGGCATATCTAATGAAAATTAATTTTCTTTATTAACTTTTCACAATCTTCCTGATTTTTGGAAAATCATTATTGTAGATACTGAATACCCCTTTTGTTATGTTCCTTAATATTTATGAGCAATTAATGCGTTATCGGCAGAAGAGATATTCATCCATTACCATGAATATTAAAACGTTGACGAATTAATTAATTAATGAGATAATATCGCATAAGGAGTCTCAGAGGCTCATTAAAGCCCTATAAATAGATGAATTCTGCGAAGAGTCAAAATTATATAGCGTAAGAAAACAAAATCAAACCTTTCATTTGTATGAGCTTTGAAACTTCTCCAATGGCTTCAAGAATCATCTTCCTCTTCACAGTCATGTTTCTTATTCTCATGGGCAAAGGTATATATGTATGCATAGCAGAGAAAAGAATAAACTCTTAGTCTCGTTTTATTATTATTGCGAGTGAGAGATTCTGGTTAAAAACTCAAAATGTTTTTTTTTTTCCAAATATTTATGACTCAAGCATATTTTAATATTTGGGGTTGACATGTTCCTTCTCCTACGTAAAGGAACCCATAGAACCACATTGTTTCGAGCTCGAAGCTCTGAATCCACACCATTTTTTAGAGAGATTTATTACCATTACTATTATAGCTCTGGAGATTTTGATAAATAATTTTAAGGAATCTGCATTTGTTTTTTCTTGTTTTCATCAAAACCTCATGGTTTCGGGAACTCTAATGGTATGTCCAATACGTATGACACATGCATGCAGGGATTTGTGGATATGGAGTGGGAGATTTGAAGGTGAGCCAAGAAGCAGCAGGGAAGGGATCGAACGGACAGCCGCAGTGGAAGGTGAGCATCTACAACAGCAGCCCATGCAGTCAGATGGACGTCACTCTGTCGTGCCCCGGCTTCGACTCCCTCCCCGTAAAACCCGACCCCTCCGTCGTCTCCGTCTCCGGGGGTAAGTGCCTCCTCGACAACACCAACCCCATCTACGCAAGAGAGACCTTCAACTTCACCTACGTCTCCAGCAACAAGGTCCCACTCGCTCCCATTTCCTCCTCCATTGCTTGCTCTTAGGTCTTCCTGGGCACGAGAGTTGATGGGCGAAGTCTATGTGGCGTCCCTTGGTAGGAGGGTCTTGTTTTCGCTTTAGGTCAATAAGTTTCATCTTAAACAGTCTGGTTGCTCCAGGCTAGGCCATTGGAGATACTGTGAAATAATATGGAACATGGGGATCATATCCTTATGCTTTGATCATACCCTGTGCCCTCTATTCTGAAGGACTTTGTAAATCAACCAGGTCCAGATTTTTTGGACAAACAACACCCAGAGTAAGTTCAGGATTATTACATAAATTATAACAGCGTTTTAGTTTTTTGCAAATTAAACCACTCGAGTCTCCGGCACTTAATAGATCGTTTAGGGACCGGATCCATTGCAGATTTGTATTAATTCAAAAAGGGCATCTATTTGTATAGTATGCCTGACTTAAATTTATATTATGCTTTAAGCTTTATAACAAGAGAAAAGAGAATACATGAGCTCCCTTGCATTTAGTGCTCGAAATCTACCCTACATTTCACAATTGAATGGTCATCATGTGCACACTAAAATATTGTGATCATCTGTTTGAGTTTTAAACTTTACCATTCTACAAACTATAATATTTTGAAAAGTTTTAATTCAGATAAATTTGGTAATTATAAAACTTAAATAAATTGTTAAGATATTTTTGTATACACATGACAACCACAGGTGAGGGTCTTAGCGTTTGCATGGCCAACCACCGCTGCAAACTGAATGAAAATGTCAAACCAAGTAGCTATATTAACGCAAATTTTCCATAAATTGGATAAATTCTGCACACTGCTATCCACAATCAAATTCAAAATGCCCAAAGTAACATTGGCAGAATGAAATTCACAAAAGCCAAAACAAACAGCAAAGAGCCATTCAGTTTGATCACAACTTATGAGACAGACAGCGAACTATGAAATTCAATCCATTAGAGGCTATAGCACCTTTGTTTTCATCAAATCATAGATAGTATCAACACGTCTCTCTTTCGCTTCTTTAGAATGTCAAAGCAGGTTTTGTCTTGAGCACCAAATTGCACCTTAGACCATCAGGCGACCGAAAAAGAACATAACCTGGACATCTTCCAAACACCTGTTCCATGGACTGTTTGGCAAATCATAAGATTCGAAGATGGCATCTGCAAGTATTTTACATAATTAGTGACTTATTAGCTAAATAACATAGCATCATAAAGAATTCTGATTATACCACAGTCAACTGTGACCCTTCACATGAACTCCATGGACCATATTGGATCGAATAAACTTATAATCTGACAGTGAACATGAAATTGACATAGAAGCAGAAATTCGAAAAACCAATCTTAATACTGAATTAATGGCATGAATCCAACCAAAACAAGCCTTAACTCATTATTATGGACTGTCTGTAACCATTTGAAATAAAATACTCAAACTTTTGTACTTGTATATTTTTCCTAGTTTACCCTTTGAATAGATAACAGAGCACAAACATGATCAATATTCATTCGTACATAGGTGTGCATGATATATCCATTTTAGTTCAAGTGGAAATTTAAAATTTAAAAAAAAATGATAATCAAAAGAAACTACTAAATAACTTAGTAAAATTGATATGACTGCTACGAATGGTCTAATACTACCATCTCTAGATGGAATAAGATTCTCTTCGAGAGAAAATATATATGGACGTTAATACATAATGTCAATGCAAACGGGTTATAAAGCACAACAAAATGAAAAATATGAAACATACCCCAGTAGTCCTCCGCCTTGCCATGTCCTAGGTGTCACTGTTAGGTTGATCAGTGCACCTTGCCTCATGACCAAAGTATGTACAGCACAGCCCTCATTAGTTTCTAATTCAGAATTCAGCCTTAATGACAAATTATCTCCAGATTCCACGTTGCCAAATCTTACAATCTGGTCTCCAAGCTGCAAACCGCCCTCTGCAGCTGGAGATTCCTCTGATATCTCATCAACCATAGCAAAGGGTATGCTGGTAATGATATCCATGTCCACAGCACTTAGGGCATCTCTAGGAAGAATATTGGACGAAGATACACCGGCACCAGAGGGGAATGAGATTTGATCCTCACTTTTATCTGTCATATCTCAAGCACAAAGACCAAAAAAATAGGAAAAAAAAAAAAAACAGAAACAGAAAGAATATGTAATAAAAAGGGAAATTAGTTCATGGCAAAATATTTCATCTAGTCAAGTCTTAGTGAAAGAATATAAGGCGCATTCAGGAATGAAAGCAAACATTACTCGTTTCTTGTTAGGAATAAATCTACAATGGTAAGTAATATCAGCCAAGAGACCCTTCTGACCATCCAAGCATATGGGACACCACTATGGGGACAATAGATGACCCAACAGACCACAAGCTTATGCTCCTGGAGCATCTCTTTGAGATAAATGAGACATGCCTTGCAAAGGCAAAAATTGAGGAGAACCAATGACAAGGACAGATCTAATATGCCGGTTCTGGGCACAGGTAAGAGTAACTGGCCTTGTTTCTAGAGTTTTGGCTACTAAGGTTGAGCGGCCTATTGAAGATAGGGTTTAGCATGTTTAGCTAGGTTGTTGACGCTTTCCTCTAGGGTTTAGGAAGATTGAAATGCAAATCAAAGAGCGAAAAACATTGATAAAATCCTCCACAAGAAATGTGGACAGTCCCACAAACATTAAACGAATGCAGCAATCAGCAGGAGAAACCATTAAAAGTTCAGTCATTCTGTCGTGATCTGTTGCAAAATTATGTTTGACATTTTCCAGCATTAGGATACACCTAATTAATGACTACTCAGCAGCAGCAGCTCACAAAGTTCGAGCAAGAAACATACATACATAAATTAACATATTCTTACAATTTATCTTGACCAAATTAAGAAAAGTAAAACCTCAACAACCAACCTGAATCTTTTACTGCTGGTGATCTGGAACCAAGCCTTACTGAATGTAGAACTTGTATATTTTCATTTATTCTCTCTGTTATAATCTTATAGTCATTCCGCAGCTCTGCAGTAGGAATAAATGAACCAATAAACTAGCAATGGTGTAAAAACATAATTAAATTCCATCCAAACATTACACAATACATTATACTAGTGGCAGCAACAGAAGTATTTAATGCAATGTAGCTTCGTCTTACCGATTTTGTCACTTTATAATGTATGATAAAAGTAAGTTCAGAAGTGCCACATGGCAATAGAGTGCACATAAACACTGGGAAAAGCTATTCACTCTCCCCTCGTTTCCACTCCCACTCCACCTTACTTTTCAGCATAAATGAGCCTACTTCAGTGCCACCGTATTATTTTTTTTCATAGAAATGGGAAATTTCATTAACACTGAAAAGTAAGATTCAAGGATGGACAAAAGTAGCATCGTTACTCGATGGCAGCAGCATATTTTCTTAATCTTATAGAATACATAACTAGAAGTCCTTCAATCCGCCAATTACACATGAAATGAAATTCACCCCCAAAACTGCGAACAGTTCAAACATCCTACCAGCAAGGCGGTGCCGATCTGCTCGAACCACCGGGATGTCGATATCAGACCGAGGGAATCCCTACCAAGCACAACCAAAGCAACAGGATCCATTCATTTTACCTTATCATGTTGAACTTCCAAAAAACAAAGGAAAAAAAAATCTTATTTTATCACCATCAAGGAACAAAATGATTAGTTATTAGGATTGCAGACTGGAATACGCAGCATTCGCTGAAAATGGAGATGATAAAAAATCCCTGTTCAGTTAAAAAGAACACTAGGAAAAGAGAAATCGATTTGTACGAGGAGTGGAGAGAGAAGTTGCCTCGGAGTCGACGAGGTTGCCGGAGATTCCAGGGCCACCGGGGCGGCAGAGACGATCGATGATGGCGTTGATGTCGGCTTCGATGACAGTCCTCTTCTCTATCAGAGACTTGGTCTCCGCTTTCAGGTTCGTCGCCACCATGTTTGCTAGGGTTTTGTCCGCGGAGCGTTCCGGCGGTTTTCACATGGACTCTCGAAGGCGTCAGAAGACGCAGGAGCCAAATTTTACCGAGTGAAGATAGTTCATATCCGATGCCATGTAATTTGAGAAATACGACCTCTTGGGCCTGGTTATAACACCCGGACCGGCCCAGTGGGTCGACCTGTTGATCCGACTCCTAATTCGGTTCGGCTCATTTATAAACTTAATTTGTATATTGATCTAGATAAATTTACTTGACCCGATGGATTGACTCATGAATCGGGGTCCGATCCGATTGAAACTTAGTCCTTATAAAAAGGGTCAAAAATCTTTTAAAGTATATTTGATGAGTTTTGGACTCATTCAATTACATAAAATTCCAATATCCTTAACTAATGGAGTTTTATAGAGACTTATTAAAATATGTTTACTTATAATCTAATACTCAACTAATTAAGAATATTATTATTTTAAACATATGCGAAGAATATTTAATTAAAATAATGGTTACTAGATAATAAATATATATATATTAATTAAAAAAAGTTAATATACATTATAAAATAAGTATAATAACATACCTTAAATTAAGGCAAGTAATATTTTATTATCCTCTTAGAAAATAATAAATCAATGAGTTTGAGAAAATTTTATCATATCATATTTTTTAAAAATTAAAATAATATTATTATTGAAATTTAACCATAATTCCATAGTATTTTGATAATATCTCTCATGTTATATTGAAATTTTATTTTTTGATTTAATAGTATCAATTTCAATTAATCTAATATGTTTAGAAATGTAATACCAAAATAATTCATTTTTTCATTGTTTATTATTTTGCAAAGCAATTTAAACAACTTAATAAAACTGAAAAGCTTTGCTATTCATTAAGTGGTAAATCTATTTTAATAAGTTTTGCTATTTTGTTGATTATTTTATGGAAATTCTCTTTAAAAATATGTATAATTATAACTATTATGAGTTATAATATAAATGTCATTGACCCAACGATTTAACTAATGACCCGACAGTTGAACCAATGGCAAAATAATTAACCTTTAATACAGTTCATAGAAAAACATGGATAAAGCTTATACAAGAAAATAAAAATAATTATAGTAACTGGACAAACTTATCGACAATTAAAAGAATGAACTTATTTTGTTGGTTAGGAAAAATGGATGGAACTAGATTAAAGTTTGGATAAGGATTGGAACTACTTTGCTAATATGAGTTTAAGTTACAAATCAGAAAATTAAAAGTTTCAAATTTAAATAACAAGGCAATGAAAATTCAGGATTATTTTCACCATTAAGCCTTCTTTTATCAATAAACACACACAAATCATTTGCACCCAAAATTATTTGATTTTGAGAAAAGAAGCATTTTTAACAAAACTACATCATTTTAAGTGTGAACTCACATCAATCGCGTAAGTTTCGACTCATATTCTCTTTTCACAAATTTTATTAGGGCACCCATAATTATGTAATTTTATTTTAAAATTGTGATTAGAACTTTCAAAGAAAAGGCACTTAATAACTCAACCAAATTTTTTTTTTCCAAACATGTGTTTTTAAATATTTTAACTCCTACCATTTCAAAGAATGGAATCGAAGAAAAAAAACACTTAGTAACTTTCTCGTGAAAATGATGAAAAACAACTCTGACCGTTTCCAAAAATGGAACTAAAAGAAGAAAAACAGCATTTAACAACTTTGGTGTGAAAATGAAAAAATCAGAAAGAAAACCAAAAATGTTGCTTTCATTGAGAGTCGAACTCAAGACCTCCCGCTTACTAAACGGGTGCTCTAACCAACTGAGCTATGAAAGCCGTGAGCCTTCGAAAGTTATTTTTATATATAATTATTAATTAAAGATGTAAATTTGACAAAAACCCAAGAAATATACGAATTTTTCCTTAGTTTTTCTTTTTCTTTTATTCTCCCTGAAGAAGGTTACGCCCACAACCATTAATAGGAATGTCAAATCCTGGGTCATTAGTATTTTTAATTGTCACATTTTTTTAAGTGCAACACTAAATGAAAATATGATTTCTTTCAAAAAAAAAAAAAAAGAGGTCTTCAATATTGTTACCAAGCCATTTTCTCATAAAAATTAAACAGCTCTCAATATTTCTTAAATTTCTCAATTAAAATAATTTTGTATTCGTGAGAAGAGTTCCTACATTCTATCATTACAATCACATCATTTTCGTAATAAAATTTAGTACTCCAACATAAATAAGTCCCTACGCCTAAGTCGGGAACTCAAATCATGTTGTAGTACCACAACTTTTCTTCTTCTTCTTTATTTTTTATTTTTTTATTTTTATTTTTTAAAATTTTAGGTTAGGCATAATTTGGTTTTTTTCTTTTTTCTTTTTTTAATCTTTTAAGACCACCGCCAATAGTTCTATTGACGAAATTTGGCGTTTCCGGGGCTGTTGAATTGAAAACAAACAGGGCGAAAAGAAATCCAGAGAGGAGAAAGAAGGAGATGGCGTTGTTAGCATCTAGTACTGCAAGCTTTTCCGGTAAATCGTCTCTCCATCCCTCTCTTTTTTCTGCCATTTTATGGCCCTTCTCCTCCTCTCTCTGTGATGTGTTTGTTCCTTTTCATTTCATACCATGGTGGTGCAGCAAAAGTAACTTGAACAGTCGGGATTATAGTTTCAGAAAATCTAACTCAAAGTCTAATCTTGCTCGAGTGTTTTGGTGTTCCAAGATTTTTTTTTCCCTTTTTATTGTTCAAATTTCTTTTGGGTATTGAGCACTGCTTCCATCATTGCTGTTAAAGTGTTTGCGTAATTGCTCCAATGAGATTTAATGATAAAGGAGCTTCATTGTCAGTACCTCATGTAAAATGGCACTTCCCTTTTGAAGTAAACTACACCCTTGAGCTTTTTAGTTTCTTTTTTCAGTACAACTAATGAAACTAGTGAGATTGTATAATATCTGAGCGTTTTAGGGAAGGTTTTTTTTTTTTTTTTTTTTTCGTTTCTCTTCTGAGCATAGCTTTTTGCATTGTGCATCTTATTTCTTTACTTGGGATTGTTCCTTATCTGATTTCTAAACTTATACCTGGATGCGTTCGTAAGTGTAATTCTTGTTTTGTTTCTTTTCCTGATCTTATTGCTCTGATCAAACTATCCATAATTTGTAACTTTATATTTCTTTGAGATCATGTGGCTATCTTTCTCTTCAAAGCTCTTCATATTTTTCGCATGTTTCTTCTTCCCTTTCTCTTGGCAGAACTATATTGGCTTTGTGAGTTGCTGCTGAGTTGTGAAGTCTCGAGCCTCTACTAATTCACAAACATAGAGCCAAGTTCTGTTTTTTCCCCTGGCCAAGGAGAGGAGTTCTGCTTTTCCTCAAGCCGCAATGTCTCTCCGGAAACCCCCACTCCCTCAGATTCTTCTTAACAATGTCTCCTGCATGAGAAATGCCCAACAAATTCTACGACATGTTAATGTATCCATTCACGATGGTGGCGCCCTCGTTCTAACAGGTACCAATGGCTCTGGGAAATCCACTTTTCTGCGTATGTTAGCTGGGTTTTCTCGTCCATCTGCTGGTCAGATCCTATGGAACGGTCATGACATAACGGAATCAGGGGTCTTCCACCAGTACAAGCTTCAACTCAACTGGCTCTCCCTCAAGGATGCTATCAAAGAAAAGTTCACGGTTTTAGACAATGTGCAGTGGTTTGAGGTTTTAGAAGGGAAGCAAGGGAAGTCCCTTCCTGCTCTGGAGCTGATGGGGCTCGGAAGACTGGCAAAAGATAAGGCAAGGATGCTGTCCATGGGCCAGCGGAAAAGGCTGCAGCTTGCAAGGTTGTTGGCAATTGATCGACCAATTTGGTTACTCGATGAGCCTTCAGTTGCATTGGACGCTGAAGGGGTGAAGTTGCTTGAGTACATTATCAGAGAGCATCGAAAGAAAGGTGGGATTGTGATTGTGGCAACGCATTTGCCGATTGACATCGAGGACGCTATGAACTTGAGGATGGCGCCGAGGTTTCCTAGACGGATGACTTTGGTAGACATGCTTGATCGAAATCTTGAAGTATAATGTTTTTCATCATAGATGCTATGATCTCATTTATCATAAACTCTGCAAGAGTTTTTTCTTTTCCATATGGAGGGCTATTTTCTTTCTATTCTTCTTCTTGGGATGCCCCCTGGCCTGGTTTCAGTTCAATCTTCCTAGTCCATGAGTCAGCCCTGCCTTTTCAAATTGTTAATTTATGAGAGTGCACTTTCAAATGTTTCTTGAATTCTTGGAAGTGTTTAATGTATTTTACACCAGTGATTATAGGCACTCTTACATTTCATTAATAACTTAAGCTTGATAGTGAAATTGCCTGCTACTATGAGCCATACGTTTGGCCTTGCATTTGACCAAGTCCTTTTTATCTTTGCTGAATTGAAATGCTACATAAATAATTTGACAATTATGACTATTTTTGTTATTCATAATTGGTTAAAAATCACATATAGTACCATTTTATGGATATTTAACAATTAGAATTTTTTTTTTTTATAAGTGATACTAATATCAGTGCTCGAGGAGGTTTTAGAACTTTCAACAACAGATCCATCTGCTAAAACAGGTCAACAGCTCATTCTCTACCGGCTGATTAATTCCATTAGTTAACAAAGAAGATTGGTCTTGTGCTCTTGGTGCTTTGCTTGCCAAATTCTTAAAGAAAATTTCTTACACCTTTGAGGAATAAATTATATTTTCCTTCTGTTTCTTCGCATTTGTCATTTACTTTGACAGAACTCTGATTTGGTTGTTGGGCATGGCTCATGTGGTCATATTTGTCAAAGATTTATCATCTTTTCCTCTCTTTGAGGTTGCAGTTATCCTTGTCTGCTGATTTATTTTTCCATCCAAGGTAAATACTCATACTCGACCTCGTTGCCACAAGGAATTGAATCTTTGACCCTGTGCATCTTTATCTGCTGATACTATCAATTTGTTCTTGTCAAGGTTCCGCTGTAAGACCAACTGACAATGGGGGAAGTATCCTGACAGGATTCTTAGAGTGCCAGAATACCTAGTTTCTACTCGATGTGAGCTCTTGACACTAACCTTCACGCACAGGCAGGCACAACGTTGGCCTGCATGCGCATGACAAGGCATAAACAGGCTATTTACCCTTTGTCCAAACACAACCTGTGTCTCCCTTTGGCTTGACACAACTTGGGTCACCCTTAGGCCAAACAAGACCGGGCTCTGATACCATGCCAAGGTTTCATCTGAAACCAATTGGCAATGGGGAAGTAGCCCAATAGGCTATTTCAAGCACAACAATGCTTGATCCCAACCATTTGAGGTTCTTCCAAGAATCCTTCAAATTGCTCGTCCCACGGAATTTCAATGGCTCATTCAAACATAGAACTACTGTTGGTTAATATAAGTGATGATGTATATCAATCATCCAAACTTATTTGGAAGAATAAAACAGGGTTTAAAATTTTACAGTAATTAGGGATGAGGATTTTGTTCTCCACAAACTCCCTGTAAAATAATTCAGTGACCATGCAATTTCCAAATAGGTTCTTATCAGATTTTTCTCTATTTGAGGTATCATAAAGATGCACAAATCATTTTCCTTTCTGTACAGACTCAGAAAGATAGGGGAAGGGCATTCGGTTTCAGGTCGGTGCAAGGTAACTAGTGAGTAATTCCCAGAGAAAGGATGCAAAGCACTGAAATGGCTGCAAAAGAAAGAACCATGTTGATAACATTCAATGAACCGCTCGAACTGTGAGGTGCTTCAGGCACAGGTGCAGGAGGCGATTTGGAGGCATTTTTTACTGGAGGCAGAGGTGGGTCAACCACGTCTGCAACATCTAGCGGACTTGCAGGGGCTTCTGCTGGTGCCCGTGATTCTTGAGCAGCAATAGGTAGCAGTGCACCAGTTTCAGCTGGTAAGATTTTATATCCATTATCATCGTTCATGTCAGAACATGGGCTTCCTGGAACACCAGAGATTGTGATTTGTTAGCTTACCTAATGTAACACCCAAAGCAATGTCGTTTTGTTAAAACAATGTATCTGTTTAACAATACAATGTCGTTTTATTAAAAATGTTCCCTTCCTTTTTGACAAACGACACAGGTTCAAGTGTTGCGCTAGATAAATTCCTAGTGAAGCACACTATCTTCACCAAGCCTTTGTTTTAAACATAAGCTCTCGCTTCAAATAAAATGCATTTCACTGAAGTAGACCACGTTTGATACGCTCGAATGAAATGTATTTGAATGAGTAAAATCATTCCCATTGAAGTCCATTATAATCAAAGATAACTATTAATGAGAATCTACTAGAACTCTGGAATTTTTTTTTTAATCCGTCCCAAGTACCAAACATTGCCTTAATATATATATATATATATTGTCTTCCTTCTCCTGGGGATTTAGAAGGCTAAAATACTTACTGAGGTATGCAGCTGCAGTTCCTGGATACTCAGTTATGATACCATCTACTTGGAATCCCACCCGGTAAGTAGCGATTTCCACCATAGGATCTGAGAAGAGATCAAAAGCTATTGTGGTGAACTCATTCCTTAAAATCCCCACATAAACAGAGATGTTTGCAGCGTGCAATTCCTTGACGACAGTCGTATTGCCTGAAGTGAAGGCATCTGATGTAGTTTTAATGACAGAGGCTCGGGTGATGGTAACTGCATCCGCAAACTTCTTGATTTCCTCTACTGGCTTCTGTGGTGCGTCTTCTACTACCTTTTCAATGTTTAGTACCCTCTTGTATGTTGGGACATCCTTGAACTTGGACAGCACTGAGCTGTCGTCCGATCGGATCAAGACTTGTTGAGTGGACTGTTTGTCAAAGGTGGCATTGCTCAAGGCACTTGCAACTGCATCCGTTATGCTGAGACCTTTGTTTGATGCAAGGTACGCAGCATTCTAATTAAGAATGTTATTTTTTTTAATTAGCATAATTTTTCCATTTGAAATGCAATAATTTGGGAATTGTGAGTTTGGTAGAGAAATCGGGGGTACCTCTATGTTGATCAGTATTCCAGAAATAGGTTTTGTCTTAGCGAAGTCAAGGAATTCCTGGAGGGTCATGAATTTACCCTTATTCTTGTTTGCTGGATTTCTTGGCAAGGCTTGAGCGTTGGGGATAGAACTTGTTAACTGAGCTGAAATGACAAAGATCAGCTGTGAGTTTGACTTATAAGAATTGAACATTTTGACGAAAAGTGATTGGTGTATGTACAGAAATTTGTTCTCATAACATGTAGAATCAATGTACTGGTGAGTGGGCCCCCCCACACACTGTTCTGTACCCATTCCGCACAAATTTCTTTACCCAACCCAAAATTTAAGTGCAGAAACTTATATGTAAACGTAAGAAACTAAAGTTTTTGTAATTTACGCTTCACAGTTTGAATCTCGCTCCATGTGAGATCAAACGAAAATATCCCCTTCTTGTCTTTAATTTCTGGGATCATGGTGGACCGAGCCATGAAAGTAGTTATTGCAGTTGTATCTTCCATGAGATCAGCTGAACTTAAGCAGAAGGGAATTCCATCTTTTGACATTTGGACTGAGCAATCAATTATGTCTGCCCCATCAGCCACAGCTTGCTGGTACGCAAGGTCAGTGCTGGCGGCATAAACCCCACTTGCTCCGTTGCTAGATATGACCAACAAGTCTTCTGCAAACAGAAATATTAAGTAATATTTTCACTGGTTTCAATTTTTGTTTTATTCTTCTGAAAGGAAATAATATCCCTGTCGAGATAAATTTAGGGAAATGTCTCACTTTTGCCGGCCTTGCTATTATTCTTGCTGTGGGCTAAACATCCTGCATCAGAAAGAAACGAGATTAAGAATAATTCATCGCATGCTCTCGATTGATCTGCAAGGGTACTAGAGTAGTCAATTAATTTCACAAGAAAACCTTCCTATCCGGGGTGGGGCGAGCTAAGCCTTGACCGAAAGGGACAAACTCTTTTTAAGGGGAAAAGAATACAGAGGAAACCTAGTACAACAGAAGTCCCTTTTGACCCAGAAGAACAACAGGAAGGGAAAACAGAACAGTAAAACCCAACTCAAAAACCCAAGCAGGCAATCGAAATTTCCGACAGGGGCCAACTGAAGTCAGCCCCTAAAAAGAAAAGTGTTTGTAGTTTTAGGATGGCATCTGAAATGACGTTGTTTTGTTAAAAATAATTTATCCTTTATTTTAACAAAACTACATCGTTTTGGGTGCTACACTAATGCCGAGTGTGGCACATTATATTCACCAAGCCCACAGCTAAAATCCTAGTGTCACAACAAAGGCCACCAAATGCAATCCTTAGTAAAACCAGCACATATTCTGTGTCAAATAGGACATTGTAAGCCAAGTTTTGATTTCCTTTTCCCTTTTATTGTCTATGAGCAGATATGGTGGAATGTAGAGTCTCACCAACAGCGGCTGATGCAGTTGGAGGAAAATCGGTGAGCACGCCATCCACAGAAAACTTGGAATTATCTATGAACTGCAAGTACTCTGCTGTGGGGTCGTAGCTGTAATTGTAACTTGCAGGTTGATCATTTGCAAAGCCATAAGCATGAACTTCGAGCCCAGCCTTGTGAGCGTCTGTTACCAAAGTGGTGGCATCCTCCAAGTACATGCCTTTAGTCACGGGCCATATATATTCTTTTGGGACAAGAATCCCAGATGCATATGACTTGATGGAAGCTAAGTCCTTCAGCAGTGAACTGTAGGGCTTTTTTGTCGTGGGCTCAATTGCATCCGCTCCTTTGAATCGCAAGATAAGCTTCGGTCCCTTTTTGCCCACTTTGCCACTCATGGCCTTCAAGAAGTTGATCTCGGGAGATGAAATATAGCTAATGAACTTCAAAGTTTCTTCCACGTACGCCGCTGGACTGAGTTTATGTGTGTTATAGAACATGTCCATCTGCAAGTGACGCTAAAACCGTTAAGAGAGAGGGAGAGAAGAAGAGAAGGATAGAGGGAGAGGGAGAGGGACCTCAACATTGAGCCAGAATTGGGCGGGCTTCAGTCCGATTACATCTTCCACGGTTGGTATTGGCATCGAATTGTCAAAGAGGCTCGTTCGAGAGAGTATTGGTTGCACCACTACAACGGAAGAGATAACAAAGACGAGATAGTCAATTTTTATACCCCAGTTGAGTCTTCCATGGCATCGTACAAAACAAAGTTTGTTCATTGTATTGTCCTCACTAACTGCTTCATTGAGGCATTCTATTGATTCTTTGATCATATATTTCAGTTTGTTCTACTGCACAAATGTTTATATGTATCCAGAAACCTGGAGCGGCTACTAGAGAGGTGGGAAGGTTGCATTGCATAACAATTCCCTCCCCCTCGAGCCACAAGAGTTGAGGAGCCTTGTGCCCCAAAATCTGCGCCATTTCTTACTGAACAAAAGACTAGGATCAGGAATCGAGAGGCATTGATTGTAGAAGACTCACAAGAGAGGTTGAAGAGGTCGTCAGAGGAGTAGTCCATAGCAAACCATCCATGGAGATTTTCCCCATAAACATTGTAGGTCTTCTCTCCCTTTGGGAAGGTAGCTTGTATCGTCGTGGAGTTCTCCAACCTTATATCCGAGAGACAGAAACCCACACCATCTTTTGATAACTGCAAGTTGCAGTACAAAGTCAAACCAGTGAGGCTATTGGAAGTTGCCGCATCATTTGCCATTTGGCTTCGACTCGGGGAAAAGCCCAGAGAACCCTCCTCTTGCTATTACCAAAGGCTCCCCACCTGCAAGGATGCAAGAAAGTGTAACTGGGTTGTGATTTTTCAGTAAATGGGTAACATTGGTAACCAAGGAAAAGAAAAAGCTGCAGACTGTTCTTCACCACCTGGAAAAAAACATACCATCTAGAGTCTGCCATGCCACTGGAGGTGCCTTTGGAGGTTCCTTCGCAGATTTCTTTGCACAAGTTGAGTGTATCAACAAGGAAAAGAACAACAGGAACCTAATCATTTTCTTCCAGTCCTGAATACATTTCAAACATTAGAATTGACATAGTGAGCCATCAAATGCAACAAAACATAAAACAAAACAGAAGTTCTGAATTCATTATTAGGAAAAGTGCAGGAATACATGCGCAGTAGAAAAATTACGTCAATCTATTGAGACATCACATGCTCCAAGCAAATATTTGCAACGAGGAGTGAATCTGAATTTCAGGATAGCCCATGCAACGCCTTTGTGTTTATGCTATTTGAGAGGGTGTGTTTTTTGTTTTTTTTTTTTTTTTTTACCCTTCAAGGGAAAACTGAAATTGCCATGAAGTTTGTAAGAACATAAAGTCATTGCTTTTAGTTTTTTTTTTCTTTTCTTTTTCCAATTTCAGCTGCCATGGTGAACTACACCGTATGTGCATGATGTTATCTCAGTCACAACCAAGTTACGTAATTATTAGGTTGGGTGCGTACATTCATCAATCGAGTTAAAATATAAAAGCCCAAAGGGAGGGGGGGATTTCATCAAGCATCTCGATCCCATGTTCGAAACATGTTGGCCATTCTTCTTCCTCTAGATCTAGATTCTGATTGCGCATGCCCTCAACCTCAAATTCATGGCTCTTCTCAATGAATCACTCATAGCTGCAATGACAAGTTAATAAAAGAAACTAAACCCAGAAGAAAAGGGGTAAAGGGGGACTTACTTGAATCGTGAAATCAGACATTCCCTGTCAAGTTTCAACAGAGAAGAGAAGGGAAAAAATAAATTTCCCAAGAAACTCTCGAGGGAATGCAATGGAAGAGAGGGGGGGGGGGGGGGGGGGGATGATGGGAAGGGGACGTGTGAATTGTTCTAATTTATTTTTATTCGCTCCCTTTTTTGTTCGGCAATAATGAACTTCCTAATATTAATGGACGGTCCGAGTTACAGACAGTTGAGATGAAAGGCTTGAATTGGGTCTCACCCATTGCTATATTTCTTCCTCTTTTCTAGACGCAGGGGCTTGGTGTTATTTTTGGGTATGGTTGGCGGTTTTTTCAACGGCTTTTTGAAACCCAAAGCTGCTATAATTGGCCATTTGATGCAAATGTATTAGCCCTACAAGTGATGACTATTTTTGATCGAGAGGCATTGAGTGTGGAATTGCAGTTGGTGGATTTCAAATAAACCAATCGGTGATACTCGATTTTCATATAGTTTAGTGATACGTTGGACTCTCGTGCGTAGGGTAGAATGTTCAATAGAATTTAATATACAGCAGATTTTCCTGTATTTTTACCTTATAGATGGAAGAAAGGCCATTGAAAAATAAGGGTGCTTGTTAATGTTTATATGATTTGATAATATGCAAAGATTCATACGTAGGGTTAAAAATATTGTATGGAATACAAAATAACTAGGATTTTTGTATTTTTATCATAAAGATGAAAGATGTACACATTATTAGATCATATGAAAATTGATGAGCACCCTTATTTTTTTGTTCTTTTACAATCTACGTGGTTCAAAACAAAAAAGAGAGGGTAGCTATAAGCTTGCTAGGCGACTAGGAAAAAGTTGCGCATCCTCTATAGCTTGTCCCGATAATTTGTTAAACATAGTTTTTAACCTTGGCAATAATGAATAAGTTAAAATACTCACTGAATGATTTAATTAAATAGTTATGTAACAATTATCTAAAAACCGACCAAAACATTACTGCTTTTAGATCAAATTAAAGTTCAAAAACTTATTTGACCTAATTGGTAAAGTTCATAAGCTTATTTGATTTGTTTTAGCCTAATTTTAGAAGCAACTCGAAACATTATTCAATCATAACCTACCCACCACCCCTTTAAAGTACCGCTACAACGGCACCGCAAACGGCGTTTTGCAGTGTAATTATCTTACAGCTCACGCCAGGGTCAATTGGGAAGGGACTCTACACAGTTAGATCTGAGAGAGAGGGAGAGAGAGAGAGGTGAGGGAGATGTCGGGAAGCTCTCGGCGATCGGGGGCTTGTCTGAGGAGCTGTTTGGTAGCGTTTGCAGTGGTATCGGCTCTGTGCGTGTGTGGGCCTGCTCTTTATTGGAGGTTCAACAAGGGTATAAGGTTGGGAGACAACAGTGCAGCTTCTTCTTGTGCGCCTTGTGTCTGCGATTGCCCTCCTCCTCTCTCCCTCCTTAAGATCGCTCCAGGTATTCTGCGATCCATCCTCCTCGCTCAACTTCTCTCCGGTTGATCTTAACTTCTTTCTTTTTTTTGCAATTGATTCTTATTAGAATTAAGATACCCCTTTTCGAGTAGAGTTAATGGCGATTCATATCCTTTTATTGTTTATCCTATTTCTGAAATTTGATCTGTGTGCGTGTGTGTTGGGTATTGGAATAATGGTGATTTGAATAGGCTAATTCATGTTTCCGGGTTTTTACTAGTGCATTGGTTGCTTCAAATGTCTTTTTGTTTCCTCCCTAACTTATGTGAAAAGAGTTCCTGCACCCCCGGGTGCAAAAGACTTAGTCCAATCTTACCAAAACAAATTCAATTCCTAACTTATGAAACGTTTGATTTCTTTAGACCATGTGGGTGCTCAATAACAACAATTAGAATGGCTGTTAAGAGGGCTGGCCAGGCGCCCTATTGCTGTAAAGTAAAGACGGTTCTTGATGGGGTGCACCAATTGAAAGTTTCTTTCAATGAAAATCAAGAGACTGTCTGCCCGTATTTCAATTCCTTCTTTAGTTAAGATATTATCAAAAAAATTATACGAACTAAAAAAGCCTTCCACGTCATTCCCAATGTGTTTGATGGAGACTATAATTTTAATGGCTGTGTTTTTTATAAAAAGAAAAAATGTTTAACTAAGTTGTATACCAGCGTATCCATATCCTAGATTTTCAAGAGTTTAGATGTATTCGAGTTTTTCGTATCCATATCCCCATATGGTACACTAGATGACAGGATACAAGCCCAAGAAAGGGTGCCACATGACAAATCCTGAATGGTAAGGTGTCTCATGGAAAGGACATGGCAGTATGTGATATTTGTATTAAATGTAAACCATATAAGAAGCCTAGGTGTTCAATGTTGATATTGCATCTTTGGTATAGATGTGCATGCTCCCTGTTTTTGCCACGTCTTTGTTTTGGGTATCGACTCTATGAAATTTATAGTTTAGGACATTGAGTTCACTTTTCTCGGTTACTTTGTATTTAAATGCCTCCTTTCTGAAGTGAATGTTTAATCAGAATTGTCCTTTATATTTATTTCATTTCTTTTTCACCTGTCTTCTTCTTCCAGTTATTACTGTGCTAATGTTGTTTCTTCCCATTCCTCTGCGTAAAGTAATATCATATCATTCTGAGGTGTTCAATATTACTGTACGTTTGCTCATTTTCTTCTCAAATATGTGTGTGCATCTCTCTCTCTCTCTCTCTCTCTCTCTCTCTCATATATATATGTATGCATCTGTTTCTGTATGTAACACTGATTTTTTATTACTGTATTCTAGGGAATTGGCGAGTTAAAATTGTGATCTGACGTGATTGATGTTGTTTCCTTTTGCAGGGTTGGCAAACCTTTCCGTGACAGGTAATTTTTTCCCCTACAAACTTAACGCTGTAAAGATCTTTATATAAATACTTTTTGCTTGTCATGACTGTCTTTATCTTTCTGATGATGAAGTACATTCTAAGAAATGGATACCAAATTGAAAAATCTTCATCGAATTTTCATGCATAATGTGACTAGAATATCTTATGAGTTGTTATACAGCCTGAAGGCCCAAAAATAGCTTGTACTTTTGTCAAATTTTGCTTTTAATCCTGACATTTTATTTGTTGAGTTTCTATAGGTGTTGCGGTGTCTGGCATGGGGCTTATAGCTATCTGTGTCCATTAAACCGTGCCTATCACATGATATTTTGCGTGAGCATGACAGAGTTTGAAAAATATGGCGCGAGCTGCAAAGAAAAGGAGAAGGGAAAAAAGCACTCACTCCTTTCCATCTAAGGAAGTGTTTACATAGGAAACAAAAGATAAATAGTAAGGCAAGGCTATGACAATCAAAACTGTAACTGACTTAAGATGGCGGACTATGATAGTCAACCATCAAGGGATCTGTTTGATCAAAGTCAAATTTGACAATCAACTGCAGAAATTGAGCCACTGCATAGTCTGACTGTTAATGAGATAGTCAACTATGCTGTGCTGAAGCTAATTTCTAGGGATAAACATAATAGAAATACTAGACATCCAGCACGTCAGATATAACAACCATAGTAATGATCTGCAAGAAGGAAAGAACATAACCCATTAACGAAGCCTCTCCTGATATTTTTTCCATTTGTGTCCATGCAAGGGCACATTTGAAATATGTAGCCATATTTATTTTCAGTTCTATATTTAGTTTACGTACACAAACTTTAACAGCACAAACCCACATAACCTCTCCCAAGGGCCTTTGATCCCTGCCCACTACTCTAGTGTCCCTGTCCTATCTTTATTTTAACATGCAAGCACTATCTCTTCCCAGTGCTACACTGTATTTTAATGCAGATTTTGGACCTAGGGCATATCAGTTAAATTTGTCAACTGGCCGTTAGTGAGTTCTTGTCTTTGTTTAGACCTATCAAAAATCAATTGGCATGACCTTTGTGAATTGATCAAGTTACCGTGATTTATGGTGGTGCCTTGTCTGAACCACTTGGGAGATTTGTAATGTAAAAGACTCAAGGAAAATAAAAAATTTAAAAACTCCTACTTCTGTCTCTATTACAAGTCTCTATCACTTCCTCAACGCCATGATTTTTCATTGTTAGTCCAAATTCATATTGTTGGTTTATTATTTTCTTATATGGTGATGATCCTATATGTTAAATCACCTAAATGTGATGATAAATTGTAGACTGTGGAGGGAATGACCAAGAACTGAAGGAGGAGATGGAAAAACAGTTCGTAGATCTTCTGACAGAGGAGCTGAAGCTAAAAGAGACTGTTGCCCAAGAGCATGTACGCCATATGAACATCACCATTTTGGATGCGAGAAGGGTTGCGTCACAGTACCAGACGGAGGGGGAAAAATGCAATGCTGCAACTGAAATTTGTGAGGGAGCCAGGGAGCGTGCACAGGTCTTGCTCATGAAGGAGAGGAAGGTGACTAACTTGTGGGAACGACGTGCCCGACGCCTGGGGTGGGAAGGCGAATAAAAGTTATTCTGTATTCTAAATTGTTGTTCTTCATGTAGTATTTACATCAACAGGCCAAAATACCTGCTTCAGTTTTCATTTCTTTTCTTTTTTTGTTGATTACCTGCTTCAGTTTTCTGGTTCAAGTCAACAAAGACTTGTGTTTCTGTAATATGTAGCCACCTGCGGTTGAATGAAATGTTTTGGATCTGATAGTTGTATGAATTATAATGTATAATTCCCATTGTATGAAGCAATATAAGAGTATTTTTGACCTAGTTATGGACCTAATTTATTTTGGGAAAAAGTTTGAAAGATTACTTGTGGTTTGGGTCATTTTTCAAGAGATGCTCTCTAGTTTAAATTTTATTTATCACACTTTATGTACTTTTATTTTACTTTTAATAGACTCCTTCCATCAATTTACCATTCAATTCTGTTAAGTGAGGTGACAGATGACAAGCTCTTATATTTTCACATCATTATTTTAAATATAAATTATTAAAATTTTGAAAAATACTTGAAAAAGGAAAAAAATTAAGAAAATCTAAAATAAAAAAGTAAAAAACCTTTTACTTATATTTTCAATTGTCATGGATCTAAACATCTATGCCTCAATTAGAAATTCAGAAGGAGAACATTAGAAATTTAGTGTATTTTTTTCAAAATGAAACTTTAATTTTATTATTATATTTACGTGCACGTTCGGAGAAAGAAGTCTCGCCTTTCTTATCTTGTTATTTAAATTTTCTTAATTTTTTCCCATTTTCAAGTATTTTTCAAATTTTAATATTATTTTTAATAATTCATATTTGAAATAATGGTGTGGAAATCTAATGGCTTGTCATGTACCTACTTAACAGATTTGGATGGCAAATGGATGGAAGGAGTTTATTGAAAACAAAATGAAAGTACAAGGGGTGTGATAAATAAAATTTAAACCAAAAGGGATCTCTTAAAAAAATGACTCAAATAACAGGGAGTCTTCTTAAAATTTTCCCTTTTATTTATATAAACTTGGTGTCTTAGCTGCTCCTTTTCTAAACTATTTTTTGTCTGGTTGATGTCTTTGAGGTCAAGCTCATGGGATGGAATGAAATCGAATGTAATGGGATATATTCTTAAAATGCAGAATTGGTTTTTACTGGGATCCCCAGTTTTATTTTTTAATTTTCATAATCACTTAAAAAGAGCTTAAGCATGGGAATACACATCTCTTTTTACCATTTTAGCATGCACATCCATATGTTTTACCATTTCGTTAGAATGGACATAAAATGGTTATTAATGGGGGACCATGAGAAGAATGGACGAGAAATAGACAATGAATAACTGTTATCAATGGTCAAGAGTATAATAGAAATTACTTACCTATATCACCCATAGGCCTCGAAAATAACTATTTCTCACATAATTCTTCCATTGTTCTTGCTATGTCTATGAAATACTTATTCTATTTCATCCCACAAATCAAATGAATGGTTAATTTTTCTTTTATAATCTATCTTATTAGAATTAGAATGGAATGGGGCATTCAAAATCAATGGTGGGGAAAATGTACTAAAAATGAAGTTCTTGCAAAAGCCAAGAATTAAGTAAAAAAATAGTTTTCCTCCGAATCAAATGAAGTAACAGGGATCAATAAACCATATAAACTTCAAGATAATGAATTTCGATTGATTTATAAACATAACCATATCCCCAATAATTCATGAAAATCCATCCCTAAACCAAATGAATATGAATAACCTGAATTTAAAACAGGTTGTAAATTTGAGTTAATCGTTCATTTCTATTGCCTTTAATTTATCTCAATATCCTTTTTTTATCATGCAGGATGGTATAAATTCATGAATTTATATGCCATCAAATTCAAAAGATTCTGATCCGGGCCAAAAGCTGACGTGATGGCCGTGTGGGAGCGAGTGCCTTGGTTGGTAGGGCCCGTGGGCGAGCTCCATGGCCATTGACTTTCTTCTTCAATACAGTCGTTGTAACAGTCGCAAAGGCGTGCTCAAGGGACAACCCCAACGCGGTTTCGGTGCTCATAGAATCTAATCTTACAGCTGTGAGTCTCTGACCCTCTCTCTCACTCCCTCTCCTCTGTCTCCTCTATGTAGCAGTTACACTAAATCTGTAAAGATTTCTCCTTTGAGTTCTGAGCTTTGGCTTTTGGTGATTTGCGTAAAATCTTATTTGAAGCTCCCAAGTTGTGGGTTTTTTGCGCCCCCCCCCCCCCCCCCCCCCTTTGTTTTCTTGAGCTGCTGAAGACTAGAATAGGAGTGCAGATCTGAAGTTAGGATTGAAGCTTTGAAAAGAAAAGGGTATGGATGAGTTTCGCAAAATGGAAGGTTTAATGAACAAGAGGGTGGATAAGAGAGTGTATGAACAAAGCGTGGAGGATGGAAATGGAAGCATGCCACAGCAAAAGAAGCCCAAGTTGCCAGCTTTGGCTAGGTTTGTTTTTTAGTTCTTCATTGATCATCTTGTTGTTACATTTAAAAAAAAGAAAAAAAAAACCAAAGTCAAGAAGCCCAATATGTTGGCCTTAGATTTTTTATTGTAGCTTTATAGGACTCCTTGACCTTCTAATCTGGTTAAGGTCAACTTGTGCTCATGATTGAAGAAATGTGATTTTATTTAGTTTTTCCTTGTTCTTATCTGTGGGATGATCTGAAGACCCATCTTATGCATTTTTTCGCCCGTGGGGTGGCTTGAATTTCAATAACCGGCTAAACTTTACATAATTCAAAGGATGGATAAATTATGGATCTCAATGACCTGTGGGTGCCACGATACTCATTATGTCAATATTTGTAATCTTACTCAAAAACAAAAAATGTTACTCAATTACTTAAGCAAACAGCAAGTGCTGCTTGCTACTGTTAGGGCAGTGTTTGGTTGTAGGAAGGGAATATATTAGAATTTCCAAAGGTAATATATCAAATTGTCCATTCCAAACATGGGAAAGGGAGTGCCACTCTAGTCCAATTTTATTCCGTGTCCGCAAAAAAAAAAAAAAAAAAAAAAGGAACTAAAATGAACATTCCATTTCATTCTCTATTTCAATGCATTCCCTATTTCTTTCCAAAGCTTTTCTCTCCATTTTCCACTTTATCTTGTTTAATTTTTTCAGTATTGATAGTGTCATTGTAGTAAGGTGTCATATAATTCTTGCCTACTTTCATTAGGGAAGGCGATGCCACTGGGAAGAGTAGCTCAATGTTGTTTTGAACTTTATTAATTTAAACATTTTCCCCTTCTCTTAATTTCATCAAGCCCTATAATTGTCACTTTGACTCTCATTCACTCGCTTATTTTGTCCTTTTTTCTTTTGATTTTCTTTGGGACAGAGAGGTTTAAAATAATAGGCCGGTATATAAGCATGTGATTTAATCAAATTTGAAAGCATTACCTCCTGCTTTAGGATATTTATGATTTATTAGTTGGCAGGAGTCTTTTTGCTTCATGCATTACCTGGCCATTTTCACTTGGACTACTTTCAGTTATAAAGCTCTGCATTAGAGGATTGGAAACATTGCTTCTTTACTTATCCTGATGGGGAAGTCAATTTTATGAACACTTCTAATTCTTGCTTTAGTTGTTCTATGCATGATTTTACCAATGTAGTTCCGGAGTTTCTTTCTCTCTCTCTTTTTTTTTTCTTAATTAACAGTTGAGTTTGATTGGAAGGCACATTCAAACATCTCATATTTGTATTTCATGCTTCGGTTTTGATTGTTAAACTTCTCTAGAATTTGATTTAAAATTAAAATTATGTTGGTGTTGCAATGTCTTTAATGTCTATAATGCAATAAAATGATTGTACGCCCTATGTTTTCTGCAGTGTAGTCGTGGAAGCTTTGAAGGTGGATACCTTGCAAAGATTTTGCTCATCTTTGGAGCCTCTTTTACGCAGAATTGTGAGTAATGAGTTTAATTAGAACAGGCTACATGTTATGAAGCAGGGAATCAAGCAAATAATTAACTTTTAAGCTTTACAGGAAGCTCCAATCTGAATTCTTTCATCCATCTTGTTGCCCCTTTCCACATTGATAATGCAAATTTAGTTGTTTGAGAGTGATTACGGGGAGATTATTGTACTCATTTCTTTCAGTAAACAATTGATTACTTTTTTCTAACATCTCTATAATAGAAAGTTACAACTATAAAATTTTCCATATTCATTCTGGTCTGCACTGTGACTGTGTATCTCATGAAAGTCCTCTGGCTCCTCTGGCTCTTGGAGTATTTATTTGACTGTGTTGCTTGAAGTATAACTGAAAATGAGCACCAAAAAAAAAAAAAAAAAAAAAAAAAAAAAAAAAAGAGAAGAAGAAGAAGTTGGCAGAAATTGAAACTCAAACTGACCCATATATATGGAATGGGCTTCCGATTATGGTATTATTTCAGCATGTATCATATTTATGTTCTCTATTTATTACTTTATACTCAGATGAACAAATTGAATGGACTAGAATAATTGTAAGTTTGCATACCATATTAACTTTTTTCTAATGTTTGTTGAAAATGACAGGTTAGCGAAGAAGTAGAGCGTGCTTTAGAAAAGCTAGTTGATGGGAAGCTGGATGGAAGGTGTAATTTCTTGTAGCAACTTATGTTTTTTTTTTTTTTTTTTTTTTCCATAATCTTTGTTAGTGAAATCATGACTTGGTGTGGTATATTTCTGCTATGATTTAAATAAGTTCATAGCTAGTAACTAAATAGAAAAATCAAGGGGAAAAGAAAACGAAACATTCCCAAGGACAGTAGGTCATCAGGTATTAGACTATCTTATTTCTGTTGACATAGCGACTCACAGAGAATTAGTAAATATAATTGAAGCAATGCAAGCACTCATTGTGGAACATATAGTTTGCGTGGTTTGCCAAAACGCTTACATTAACAGATGGGAATAGAATGTAAGTTCCAGTATGAAGCACAGAAGACTAAATGTAGTTTGCTACTTAGTTTTCCAAAATTGCACGCAGTTCTCACCCTCCAGACTACCACAGTTTCTGCCACTAGGTTAATAGAGGAAAGAGTTACACATTGAGGTTGATCACCATGGTACATCATTTCATTGAGACCTCCAATTCACCAACAGAAACAGAATCTGGTTCAAGCCTCATTGTGGTATTTCTACGTTTTGATTTTGAATTAATCTAGTAAGCGTCTAGGATATCATATTCCATAACTAAAAACCTCAATATCTTACTATCAGATTGCTTGACTTTGGGTGTGGCAGTACTTTTTTCATCAACTGATTACAGTTTTACTTACGGCAGGTCTTCACCTCCAAGATTACAAGGACCAGAAGGAAAGACCCTGCAACTTCATTTCAGAACAAGAATGCCACCTCACTTATTCACAGGTGGAAAGGTTGAGGGAGAGCGGGGAGCATCCATTGACATTGTCTTACTAGACCTAGATACAGGAAATGTCGTGCAAAGTGGACCGGAATCTGCAGCCAAACTGAGTGTTGTGGTGCTCAAGGGTGATTTCAATGAAGAGGATAATGATGACTGGACCGCGGAGCTGTTTGAAAGTCATGAAGTAAAGGAGCGTGAGGGGAAAAGGCCACTTCTGACGGGGGATTTGCAGGTGAGCCTTGAACAAGGGGTTGGAACTCTTGGTGATCTCACTTTTACTGATAATTCTAGTTGGATAAGGAGCCGAAAGTTTAGGCTTGGTGTGAAAGTTGCTGCTGGATACTGTGAGGGGATTCGCATACGCGAAGCTAAAACAGAAGGTTTTGCTGTTAAGGATCATAGGGGAGAATGTGAGTTTACTAACCCTGAATACTCGCTTATTTATTTTTAAGAACATCTTTTCATACAAATGTTAGTTGAAGTGAAGGTGTTACCCTAGTGCTAAACTGTAGATATTAATGCGCGTTCTTTCTTCTATTATGAGGGAGCCATAGTGTTAAATTCTTACGTGGAGATTTTAAATGGTGATTTTGGTGTTAGAATCAGCAGAAACAATAATGCATATCTCTATCACACCATAAGCAAACCCACTTTTTCCGTGTCAGAACATGAGCTTGGTGCCATGTCTTGTTATATCCTTTTTGCTCATGTGTATCTCTCTCCTCAAAGGGCCTATTACATAAAACTGAACATTAAGTAATGATAATCTTAAGTGATTGGTTGAATCCCTCTGACTTTTTATTTTTTGTGATTTTGACCATTTCAAGTGATATCGCTCTGGGCTCTATCAGACATGCACAATCTGATGAGTACTAACTGTATTCAATTCTAAGTACTTAGTTGTGTTATCAAACATGCCCTAAGTCTTCCTTAAATTTCCGAGTATGTGAGTAACTTCAACCATGTTTGAGCTTGTCGAGCTGAAACTTGTGTAGTCATCACTCAAACCTAATGGCGTAGGTTCACGAAATTGTACTGAATATGATAGAGTCCCATTGGGTTTACAACTGGGGGAGTACATGGAGCTAGCACACAGCTACTCCTATGTTTTAATTAATATTTTATCAACTCATATTCTGATGTTGTCACCCTGCAGTATACAAGAAACATTACCCGCCTGTGTTACATGATGAGGTTTGGAGATTGGATAGAATAGCAAAGGATGGAGCATTGCATAAGAAGTTGATGAAGGCTGAAATTGTTACTGTTGAAGATTTCCTGAGGCTCTTTGTTAGGGACCAGCAGAGATTAAGAAATGTAAGGGGTTTCCTCTTTGACTATGCTGTCCACTTAATTAGTTGATTGTTATTATTTATTTATTTCCCTTAAACTTTACTTCCTTGGAACCCTGATTTTGAATATTCCTTTCTTTTGTCCTCCTTGTGATTTCACAATGTAGATCCTTGGGAGTGGAATGTCCAATAGGATGTGGGAGAATACAGTTGAGCATGCAAAGACTTGTGTTTTGGGAGGAAAGCTCTATGTCTATTACGCAGATGACGCGCATGGCTCGGGTGCTGTCTTTAGTCATATTTACGAGCTAAGAGGCATAATTGCTGATGGGAACTTTTTCCCTCTGGAATCACTCAGCCACGATCAAAAGGTTAGATAAATTTAAATTCCTGTATATGTAAACTTTGAAATCATAGAATTTTCCTTTTGGGGGTTACATTTCCCTACAACTCTGCGTAGCCATCAGTTATAGTACCAAGCCAGCAAAGCAGCCAAATCTACCTAACTCTATAAGGTGCGACTGTGGCTGAAATTTCCTATACTGGGTAAATTTGGAATAGCTATGGCTGAAATTTTCATGTTTTCTTTTGTTTTTCCTGATTTCATATCATCCAACCAGCCCTTTCTTTCCCTTGATACTGAAGGGGTATCACTGTCATTGGGTGAATTTATGATGGATGGCCAAAGAATCGAACTATGCTGGATCAAATCCAACCAACCATTACTAACTGAAATTTGGTTTATATCTTTCTTTCTCAGTGTACTTTTTTTTTTTTTTTTTTTTTGCATTTTTGTTGACAGTACCTAAAACTTGGTTTACATTTTTCTTGCTCGGTCTGCCTTTTGGGTTTTGGCCTTTAAAATGTTTTCCTATTTATGACATTTTAATTATGTATGCATGATATTTTGAGCTTGAGATGGATGGATAGGGTACGCTGCTTTGGACCAACCACCCTGCGTTTAGATCAGAAATGGTTGAGTGCAGAATCATATGTTTTTTGAGGAAAATAATTGAACTGAGTGCGGACTGTTGGTACTCCTATCCAAACATATTAGGACACAGTTGATATTCAGTTTATTGACCTCATATATATATATATATATACATATATATATATATATATGAACACCGAAGTCTCACTAACGTACTATTGTACATTTTTCCCATGCTTTATAGACTTTCTACTTATGTGCATCTTTATAAGGATTTGCATGTGAATTTCCCTCCATGGGGTTATATTCAGGTGAAGCTCTGATGCCTCCTTGGTAAAATTTACCAAACAAGTAGAAAACAGCAGCTCTTTGAAATGGCTGGGTTCCATTGTTCCCTTGAACAGGTTTCGGTGGATTTACTGGTGAAGAGAGCATACGAGAACTGGGGTCGCGTTGTTGAATATGATGGCACGGTCTTAAACTTTGCAGCGGCTAGGAGTAACAGAGGGACAGAAACATCAGCTGTTGCTGCAGCCGTTGAAAACCATGTAGATGATCAATATTCTATACAATCACAGGAACAGGATCGGTACATCTCTGATCTGAGTTTGCGCTATGAAAATGAAAACACCCAGCAGATCCATCAGTTGATTGAATTCCCATTTATGAGGGCTGATACAACGGATGCGAATGCGATGGTGTCGACTTATCTTTCAGAAGATTGTTATCAACAAAGAGATGAGCATGAAATGGACGACTTTTTCTCCGAGGAAATAATCCGGTCGAGGAGTTCGCAGATGTTGGAGAGCGATGATATGCAGAGACTGCTGAAGACAGTTGGTTTCAGTGCTTTGGGGCATTCCACTGAGGCTTCCTATTATCACAGTGTCCCGTATGAGCCTCCCATGTATGGTCTAATGGCGAAAAAGCAGTGCCAAAGCTCAGGTAAAGCGGTTGTTGGGTGGCTTAAACTGAAAGCTGCACTGAGGTGGGGGATATTCGTTAGGAAGAAGGCTGCTGAAAGAAGAGCTCAACTTATTGAGCTCGACTAAATTCAAATGCCTGACCCTGTTGTTTGATCATCCAGATAGGTTTGATACGATGAAATGAAATCTATTAGAATGGAGGGAATGTGTTTTAAAGGGTAAAATCGGTTGCTGTTTGAACGTTGCATTCCATTATGATTCCCATCATAGCTCAATGACAATGCTGCGCATTCCTTTATGCGAGTGTCGTGATTGCTTGTTCCCTTGATTTAGCTCTTTTTTAAGTTATGATGGGAATGACAATCGGATGGAACATTCAAACGAAGATCACTTTTGCCTTTTTAAAATCCATTTTCATTACCGTTGTACCAAATTGCAAAAATGAAGTAAAAAATCCAAGCTACACAGATGGATTCATAAGCTATAATGATAACAATAATATGTAAGCCTTGTTTTGTGTTTTGTATTTTTTTTCCCCCCTAATGAACATTCTATTCGAGATTACTTTCTGATTCTGTCATTTGGGAACGACGAGGAACACGTACTCGATCAAAAAACCGAAATTTGGGTTCTATTGAATCATGAGCCAGGATTCAATGTCTATAGGGGCCGAAACAACGGATCGAGCTTTGCTCACTTATGGTTTCACGGTTTCTGACCCATCATCCTGGCCATCCATTTCCTAACCATTCACCTGCACCGTTGGATTTAGCAACCAATCTTTGGTGAAAATAGTATCTTCATGACACTCTTGAGGTCATCCCCTTACTTCAAGCCATTGCTTCTGCAGAATCACTTTTAGAGCAGCTCAGAGGATTCTACACTTGCACACAAGCAAATTCTTTAAATTTTGATACTTGGGAGTACACTTGATTCTTTGATTCATGTTCTGTTGTTCCATCTGCTCAAGATAAAAGACCCAATACTCTAAGTTTATTATGATTTACTGATCAGCTGTTATTTGCATTGCTTACAGCAAACTTCTCTTTTTCTTTTTCCTTTTTTGTTTTTTTAATGTTTGGACTTTTCAGAAATTTAATCGTTATAATCAGCCATGTCAATCCATGTCGATTAAATGCATTACCCAACCCGTAATTTCGAGTAAGAGGGAACTCGAAAAAGAAAGAACCTCTTCATGGGGGTGAGTATTTTTACAAAGAAATTGACACATTATGTGTACATAACCTCTCTTGTACAATGGTGACTGTTAATTATACATGAAATCAGCATCAAGGACAGAAACAGGGCTTCCCCACCTCAAAAAATGAAAATGGTCCGCTTGTTCCTTGGGCTCCTCTGAAAAATAAGATTTTATCTGTGTTTCAGATCACTGCCCCTCCAGTGATAAGAAAAGACTCTCATCACCTTAGCCCGAATCTCAAGCACTTGTTGTGCTTGCCCTCTGATATGCTCGGGTTGGAATCGAGGTGTTTCGCGGGTTTTGTAAGGGAGAGTTTCTCCATCGCGTTGATGAACTTCCGCAAGTGCTTGATGAACTCAGGAAAGGTTTCGAGATTGCAATGGCCACCGCCCTTCACCCATAAGGGGTCGTACTTTACCTTGGCAAGCTCCCACAGACGCTTTCCATGAGAGCAATCGACGATCTCGTCATTTGTCCCCTGCAGAAGAGCATAAGATATATGGGATCCAACACAAGCAATGGAAGTGTAAACAGTGATTTACACATCTTCTCTCCTCTCATCACTTTACAAATTCAGGGATATGTAATGATGGTTCAAATGCCCAAGGAATCCAATGTTCCTCATAATGAGTTGAAGGAGAGAATTCTTAAAAGAAAGTTGCATTGTTTTCTCTATCAACAAATCATCCTTGACAATGATGAATACAATAACTATAACAACAGCAGCAATAATAATAGGATTCTCTGAGTTTCACTTTCGGTGAGTTTGGCGCATGTTAATAGCTACTAGTTCTATTCTTATGGAATAACTATTATCTCGTTTGCTCGATACTAGATTTCGGAATGACAATTTCTATTCGGACCTTATTCCAGCCCAATCAAGAATAACTAATCCACCAACAGTACATGGTAGTATCTATTCCATGTCTATTATATTCTTACGGAATGATCATTCCATTCCATGAACCAAACATGTCACAAATCACATGTTTCCGATACGCGAACCATGATACAAACACTACATGTAAAACGAAATATAACTCTTGAAAAAAAAAAAAAAGCATAGAAGATTCACTTACATGTATCACTAGAACTGTACAGCAGACCTGGCGTATTTTATCTATATTCTGCCAAAAAAGCATTGAACGGGGGGTTCTCAATTAGAGCCAAGCAACTAAGAACGCGCGAAAGAAGATTCTAGAAGAAGCATTACCTTAAAAACGTCAAACCATAAGGTCATCTTGACGGGATACAAGACTCGGATGCCTGAGAGGATGGCGCTATGAAGCACAACAGCTCTCAACCTCTTCAGCCGTGAAGCCAAGTGCAGTGTGGGTGCGCTCCCAACAGACTGCCCGTATAAGATCAAATCCTCCTCCTTAATCCCATATTCACTCTTCAAGCAATCGTACACTGCCTCTATGTCGTAGTATACGTTTAACTCGGAAGGCTATCATGATTCAAGCAACCACGAACCTCATTAGGAACCGAAACCTCTAACTTAAACCTCTATCCATATTGCCTTTTCCTCTCCTTTTTTTTTTTTTAACTTATCTCTTTCGCTAATCTGAAAACATACACACATGTACGAGCGGATGGCACGAGCAGAATTCTCTTCTTTTTAAACGAAAACTATCATGAAAAGAGTTGTTTGGCCCTGTAATGGTTGTTGCACAGCCTACATACAAGATTTTGAAAGCTAAATGCAAATGCAAATTCGTATTTATATCCTCACCTTACCAGAGGAAGCTCCATATCCCGAGTAGTCGTAACTGCAGTAAAAGAAAAACATGAACGGTAAGAACAATCAAAAGGACTGGGGCTTTCAAACAGTTTAATACAACACCTGAGTGTGTTCATCATTTGCAATTATGTCCTCACGAGAGATGAATAAAACATTCTTAAAAGCACCAAGTGCATCAAAAACAGCATTTATGCATGTCTCCGTCCTTAAAAAGGAAAAGTGAAACACAAGTGACAACTAGTGATTCAGTTAATGATTTACCCCAAAAGCATCCAATCTTTGGAAATGTCAAGTGGCTATTAGAAAGAATAATTGAACGGATATGAGTTATGCGTAAACCCTGAAAATAAAATAAAATCCCACAAAAATCAGGTCCCCCAAACAACCATTCTAAAACCGACTTTCACAACACGATCGCCTTTTCAGATGCTTAAACTGGCAGCAGGATCAAGGGTGGAGGTACAACTTAGTCATGGTGGGGAATCGGCTACTTCAGCTTTCGACAAACACAGCGAGCAACATTAGAAAAGCATCGAAAAAGACAGACTCCGCCAGTGATTTTCCTAATTTGCAAATATAATCAAATCGCACGAAATGATCTGCTTGTGAGCTTAGTGCAACTGGGGCACTTCATAAACCATGTGAATCTCAATTATTCTAAGGTATTTATAATTCCAGACACTCCAAAGATCCAATTTCAAAAAAATTATGTCGATAAGATATGGACTCAGATCTTCAAAGGAGCTTGATAAATTCCATCACTCTCGTGAACCTTAGATATGGTTCTTGGCTCCACCCCTCATCAGGATACACTACGAAGTTCCCTTCAATAAGGTGAACAAATTTCAGTTAAGGAAAAAAAAAAAAAAAAGCCCAATAACTTGCACAATTCAAGCACATCAAAAGAACTCCTCCGTAGAATAATTATCAAATTAGTATGAGCACGCAAATTCACATAACATAGGAAATTAAAGGAATTAATATATAAATTATCTCAGACCACAACCAACAAAAGAGAAAGCAAGAAGATCTCCCTCAAAAGTTGTTGTCTTAGCATTTACAGCAGAAGCAAGAAAAACATAAGACATCTTCTGTTCGTTACAGCAAAGGATCATCAACCAATCCCCCAAAATACATGAATTCAATCAAAACCAAAACAAACCCAACCAGCTCCCAGATTTCCGACACCCCTCAAAATGACATCATTTCTTTAAATGATTTTAAAAAGACAATCCCTCTTTTTATCCCAACAACGTTATTTGGGCGCATGCGTACGCAATTAGGAACGAGGACACAGCTAAAATCCAATGGCCAATACAAACAATAGACTTGAAGAAAAATCATAGTACCTCATAATATTTACACGAAGATGTGCTCTGAGCTCTATAAAAAGCTCCTGCATCTGCCCCAAATCAGCAGCATTTCCATGGGAGTATAAAACGGTGAATCTTCCAAAAGGGTGTCTCCAAAAAGTGGCCACGATCTTATTGCCACCCTTGGTGTCCAACAAATGGGTCTCCATGTTCTTATCGGCCGTAACCCCTGAGAACTGAAGCCTCCCCTCCTCCGTGTACACATCGTAGGAGGGTGGGTCGGGAGGGTAAAATGCGAGCTTTGCAACAACGCCGGATGTTACATTACCCATGAAAACAAACCCACAAATCAGAATCCACAATAGATCAAATTCAAGCCATGGGGGAAGATTTTCCTGCCGTTTCTCTCTGGTTCTGATTTTCCTGGGAAAATCGGGTGGGTGGAAATGTTGGGTTTTTTTTTTTTTTTTTTTTTTTTCCTTTTTCTTTTCAGAGAAGCCAACTGGGGTGAGGTTGGAATTGAAGGGAGATCCGATCTAAGCGGGAATAAAAACAAAGGAGAATCTAGTCCCTCCCCCAGGTAACATTGATTAATAGAAGGAATTGAAGAACAGTGGAGGGGGAGCAATGTAATGAAACCCGTGAAGCTCCCTATTTTTGATTAACGAATACGAGCCCTTGTTTCACTAAAATGTCGGATTTACCCTTTGTGGCGGCTGTTGACTATATGGACTTTGATAGCTGGTCGGCGTCCATTCGGATCAAGGGCAGTAAATAAAAAGACATAATAAGACAAACAAAAATAGCAACAAAAAAAAAAAAAAAAAGCGCCATGGATTTACCGCAACGCCATGAGCACGATCTGTGCCATTAAAATGAACATTTATGGGTAAGAAATAAAATGATCCAAACACTAGTGAGAGTATGGGGAATTTAATGTGCTAAAAAGATGATCAATCATCAGATTTTATAAATTTTAAAAATTAAGTTGATTATTTTAAAATATAAGATATTAAATTGTTTTTGATACTGGTCTATAGTTGGATTTAATCATAATAAAATCGCGATACTTGAATTACTGCAGTATTTGAATCATTTAAGTCGCACTTTCATTAACAACCATAAGTTTAGAGTTTAGAGGTGAGACGTTCAATTTCAAAATCGTTGAAAACTCTTGTGGCTAAAATAGTAATTTCAATATCTGGGGTGGAGGCGCAGACAAAGGCGAAAAAGGGAAAGGTTGTGTTGGGCAAAAGGACGGCTAGGATTCGGTCAAAGGTTGATGGAATGTCAGGCTGTCAGAGTCAGACATGCTGCACTTCGTTCAGTCGATTGGTAGCTACCAAAATCGGTTCATTCACTGAAACTTCAAACCTTTAATACCCGTCAAATAGGTATTTCATGAAATATACCGTAAATAATAAAAAATATATATAAAAATATTAAAAATATTTTTTTATCATATTATATATATTTTAAATATATGATACATAGATATAAGTTAGGTTATAAGAGTTTTACAGGTCAAAACCCACTGAATCGAAAAAAGCCCTCTATTTCATGAAATATACCACAAATAATAATAAAATATATAAAAAATATTAAAGATATTTTTTATCATATTATATATATTTTAAATATATGATACATAGATATAAGTTAGGTCATAAGAGCTTTACGGGTCAAAACCCATTAACCGAAAAATTCCTAAATATATTCTCTATATACTAGGCTGTATGTAACAGTTTATGTTTTTCAAACTCAATATTTAAGGATGTAATGCTTTAAGCAATCGCTTAAACCCTAATAAAAAATAATTATTTTTATGGTCCATAAGTGAAATAAATAATAATAATTATTACGTTCTTGATCATCGGTAATAGTCATTTCTTATTTATTTCTTACGTATTCTTCCAATGGCTCACGAGAATGGTCGCTCCACTTATACTTTACATTTTTATGGAATACATATTCCATTTCATTTTACAAACCAGATGACTGACTTAATTTTTTAAGTGCAAATTTTTTCAACGCTAGGCTTTCAAACCTTTAATTGGATAAATGGATGACTAATTATCCGAAATATATCAGGCTGTTAGCGTTTAATACTGTTTGAGGTTAGAACAAATACGAGATGCTAAAACCATTATCACCATAATGAATGCACTAATTAGGTTTAAGGGCACATAACGTTTCCTCCCCTACTTGCATGCAATAATAAGGCTTGTTTTTATTTCCTTTGGTTGGTTTCCTCTAAAACGAAGAATTTACTACCCCAACATCTGCTTTTATTTGTGGTTATCAAAAAGACCATGATGCCCCTTATACCCAATTACTGCATTCATTATGGTGACAATGGTTTTAGCATCTCACATTGCATAAAAAGAGTAATATTTACATAAATTATAAGTGAAATGACTATGATAATCCTAGGAATCTTATTTATGCATTATCGCCTCACCTCATGTCATGGTTAAGGCATGAAGGATCGGTGGGGTCTACTACTCTTTTTTCAAAAAATCTGAAGAAAGAACCTTGGATCATCTGTTAACGGCTCAATCCATTACTTCTTCGGAATGCTAAAAAAAAAGGTAGCGTAGATCACTTAGTGCTTGTGCTAAGGTAGTTTACTTGCTTACTTGTTAGAGTAAAGGATGACTTGGTTGCTTTTTTTATATGCCCATACTATTCTTCCATTGTTTCGATAGATCTCGGGATCAATACAATAAAAAAACCTATGAATTAGAGTAGAGCAGTTGACGTTGGATTATTTCGAATTGATCGGAAGAAAGACGAAAACCATAAGGCGAAATAGATAAGGAATAGATATTGCCTAATTTTTGAGGGTGTAATAGATATTCCTTCTCTATTCCTCTTATATAGTTCATAAAAATAGTTGTTTCACTTATAATCTACGTAAATACTATTCTTGACATGTTATATTTTCATGAAATGGGTATTTCATTCTATTTCGCGAATCAAATATAACATTAATGAATTAGACCATAAGCTTAAGAACAATGGCGATCCCAGTAATCTTACTAACCAAGGAGAGCAATTTTAAAGGAATATCAGGAAAAGTGATTCTCAAGTAATACTATATAGATATCTTTTGTACCAAAATAATACCAAAATAGTACGTGACAAAATTAGTGTTGTCCTTTTTCAAGCGCGCAAGATAATGAAACCACAGATGTACAAGGATTTTCTTATGGATATATAGAAGTCATGTTACATAGCTTAGAACAGATAATTGGGAGCTATAGATTTGCAAATTCATCAGGATAGAGAAATGGGGAATCACAGTGAGAAATCATCAACTCGTTTCTCGCAGCTCTTCGATCCTCTCCATCGCCTCTCTCACGTCCCACCTCTTCTCCACATCCTCCTCGCAACAACTCATTCCGATCTTCAACAGCTTCACCATCTCTCCTTCGCACATCCTCCCCATGGACTTGTCGAAAACCTCGGTCGACTCCCCTAAAGCTGCGATCGACGCCACCCACCTCATCAAGTCGGAGTCGTCATCGGTGCCGGCATTGGAGTCTGCTGGCTTCTCCAAGAACGTGGCTGGGACTTCGCCGGTGAGGATCTCGAGGATGAGGATGCCGAGGCTCCATAAGTCAGTCTTCTTCGTGACTCGGCCGAGGCGGCGATACTCGGGGGACTTGTAGGCGACAAGGAGGCGGTGGGCTTGGTCGGGGTTGGTGACGGGGATGAGGGCGTAGTCGTTCAGGATGGGGTCGTAGGAGCGAGTGAGGAGGACGTTCGATGACTTGAGGTGGCCGTGCGGGGTGATGAAGGAGGGCAGCTCTTTGTAGAGGTAGGACAGGCCGCTGGCAACTCCCTTCACGATTCGCAATCGAGTCGGCCAATCTAAGCTTGGGAGCCCTTTAGAATTGTTACCTGCATGCATGTTCGCCATATTTTCAGTTATGACGAACAAAATCAACTTAAATGCAGTGGAGCTCACAACTTTCTCGTCTACTATATAAACTTAGATTCACAAACCACAGTCACCCAATGTAATATATCGTATATACATGTAATCAAATTTTCTCACCCAATATATTACATGGGTGTTCATAACAATGTTCCTGATAATCTTCATGAGCACATATAAAATGTGCACAATGTTAATGAGTAGAGTTGTGCACCATATATCTCATGAGGATAGTTTATATTATAATATATATGTTATAATATATGCTACATAGATATGAATTAGATTGAACAGGTCTTATAGGTTATAACCCATTAACCTAGAAATCATAAATATATTTTATATATATTGCCTAAAAATAACGATTTAGGTATTATAGACTCAATACGAAGTTATAAGACTTTAAGCAATTGCTTAAACTCGTGATGCACTATTTCCACCGGATAGTTTAGAGTTAAGGTGACAGTTTTCACGATGGAATTGTCATCGATATTGGTGTACTCCGACTGATATTTCCATCGATGTCATTACAGGCTGATTTCCTGTGGGGGAAGGAAACTTAGATACATACCATGAAGACGAACAGCCAAGCTGCCGTTGTCCACAAAGTTGGCAATCAACAACTTCTCTTCCTTGCGGTAGTAGTAGGCCACAAGAGGGAGCAAATTGGGGTGGTTAAGCCTCCCCAATCTCCTCATGTGCTCCTGAAACTCCTCCTTGTTCACACCGTTCATCAGCCGGAATCTCTTCACCACCAGCACCGGCCAGCTCATCACCGCCGCCTTGTACGCCGACCCCAGGCTCCCGGCCCCCAGCATCTCCGCTGACGCCCTCAGCAGATCCGCCAGCTCAAACCTCGGTCTTCCTCCACCGCCCCCGCCAACGTCCTCGCTCACGAAGCACAGTTTCCCCGGCTCGCCCTTCTTCCCCACAGCCGCCATTCCAGGGTCCTGGCTTCCGGCGGCCTTCTTCCCCGTGCTCGATGGGGCTGGGGGCGCCTCCACCTGCTGGGGAGGCGTGGACAGTGGCGGCGATCGGCGGCGCAGGGCGATGAATGTTAACGTGCAGATTGCAGCCAGCGCTAAGGCCGTGGCGAAGACCGCGACCACGATTGTTAGAGCGGTGGTTGGTTTCGATTTAGGCGGGGGCGTCGCCTCGGTTTGGGTTTCCGGAGGAGGAGAACAAGGCTTCGGCAATGGCGGCCCGCATAACGCATCGTTACCTGTTTCATGGAAGAGATTAGTCATACATTAGACCGTGATCCGTCTATTGTGAGCTTCTTCGGTTCTGTTTTTATATTTTAACATATGGTATGAGAGCCATATCTTTAGTATTATATTTCTATAGAGATCATGCCAAGCTCCAACGCTATCAAGAAAGTATCTCGAATGTAATCAATCAATGAGGGCTTACCCGTGAACGACGTCTCGCTCAGCTTCGAAAGGCTCTCCGGAACCTGCCCCGTTAACGCATTCGACGAAACATTCACAATCTTCACTTCGGGCAGATCCGGGATCGGTCCCTCGAACTTGTTCTCCTCCAACCTCAATTCCTTGAGCTTGGGCAATTTCCCCAAGGACCCCGGAATGGGCCCTGAGAAATTATTGAACGCCAAATGAAGCTTCTTCAGGCTGTGGCAATCATCGAAAGCGTGCTCCGGGATTACCCCGTTGAACCGATTGTGCGAAAGATAAACCGACTTCAACCCGCGGAGGAGGCCTATTTCCGGGATGGGGCCGCTAAAATTGTTGTTCATTAAACTCAGGGTGATGAGATTGTTCAAGCTCTTGAGGGGCCCCAACCGCACCGGTCCCTCGAGTTCCATATTCTCCAGTTTCAATCCCCACACCTTTGCCGTTCCGGCACATCACGCCGGCCCATGTGCACGTGTCCGTGGCCGCTTTCCACGTGCGGAACACCCCGCGCTTGTCGTCGAACTGGCGCATGAACTCGAGGAGGTGTTGCGCTTCCGGCGGCCCGCCTCCATCAGGTGCTGCGGGGGCAGAAACCGCTAGGATCGCGACGGCCGCAACGATGAGGAGGAGCAGCGGCTGCGGCATGTTCTGCGGGGCCTCCGCAACCGTGATGGGGTCTCCAATTTGGGACGTTTTCCGGTTTGGTGACAGAGAACGCTTTTGTGGGGAATGGAGTTTTTTGATGGCATGGGTGGTAATAGGGAGGTGTGTGTGTGTTTGTGTGAGAGAGAGAGAGAGGGGGGAGGAGAAAGACAGGAGTTGCTAAGAATAGGAATGAGAATCAGACAGTGAGGGAGAGAGAGAGAGAGAGAGAGAGCAAAATGGGGATTGTGCATGTAAATTGACCAAGTCCTTACCCCACGAGCTGTTTACGTGTCTTCCATAACGTGCCTCGGGGTATTTCGGACATTTCCAACTTGGTCTGAAATTTTCGACATTTGAATATTTTGAGACCCTTGAGGTATTTTGGGCTTAGGATTTCTGGGATATTTTTAGCATTTAAATCATGGGAGATTTCATCTTAGGGTAGGGGTAGTTTCGTAAAATAAAAAATCAGCCTGTCCAATTAATCAGATCGTTGATGTTTATTCACTCCAACAACGATGCTATCATAGTAATGATCTTCACAAGAGTGACTTCTCCAAAGCCCATCTTAGATTATTCTGAGATAAATTTTAAATGATGAGCTCATCAAGCAAAATAATCTCATTGGTTAGTCCGGTGGCAAAGTATGTTTTCTATAATTTATTGTTTCTCTTTGATTTATCTGGTTCAAGTGATTCGTGCGGGCTGTTTCTCGAGATGAATTCTCAATTTATATGTATACGCTTCTCCATTGGAAAAGAAAAAATAAGCAAAGCCACAAGAAAGTAACAACTCTTAAAAGCATCTCTACATTCCCTTCACCGTCCTACAACTCTTTTTTGGAAAGCCATTTCAAAACCGTTTCACTAATAAATGGAACGGTCCTAAGAACCAGAGAACAAAGAAGCAATTAAAGTTAGGATTTCCTGCTCATTTATTTTACTATACGGAGAATAAAGATACAGTAAGTTTAGGGTTTACGTGATTTATTTGTTATTTTGGATTTTAGGGAGGAATTATAATCTTTATTTATTTTTCCGTTTAATTATTTTACAAATATTTTATTCTTATCTTTACCTTAACTTTGAAAGCTTTACCCTTGACTCAATAGGTAGGACACACAAACATAATTGCCTTGCCCTAGCGAGTAATGTGTAAAGAATTTATTTACACAAACTGGTGAAATAGGTAAATTGGCTTAAAATTTTTCTTTAGAAAATGGCTGCAAATTTAAATTTAACCAAACTAATAATAGTTAACAACTCACAAGTACTCAAATAATTGAAGCAAAGGGCATCAACACAATAGAAATTTAAATCCATGGTAAAAATATAAGTTTATGTATATTTATATATTGTACTTGCGTGTATATTTATAAATTTGAGCATGTTACATAAATAATGAATAAATGTTTATTACAATACCCTCGGGTAAATGCGTGCAATAAATCATTTACCTTTACCCTAATATTTTAGTTAAATGAGTATAAATTTCTTATCCTTATCCTACCATCTTACTTAAAAGGGTACGAAATTCATATTCTTAACCTAAAATTAAGGTGTAAAGCATGGTAAGACGAGTGAACAAGTATCCCCTTACTCATGGTCACCCCTAATTTTATTGGGTCATTGTCACCCCTAATAAATAACTATTCCCTTTTATTTTCTTTTTGCTGGGAACACAACTATTCCTCGTTCACTTGCAAGCCACAAGGGTCATTCACAATGGAGTGAGTTTGCTAATGCTGCTGGTTTGGCTGTAAAACAAAGAATTTATCAGAGCATTCACAATTTATTTGTCCTAACAAAGAATTTATTATTTGCATTTGATCTATGCTTATCAAACAGACAATGGTACCCCTTACTTAGTCAGTGCATTCTTTGAGACTACCCTGTGGGATCACGTGTGTAAATGCATGACCTCATTGATTAATTAATTAGTTACCTATTTAGTATCCTATTTAATATTTATTATCACGGATGAGTATCTTTTCTGTCGATAAGGTATGTAAATATTAATTGTCAATAATTAATGTAAGTAAAAATTGAGAAATAATGCAAAGGGGGTATTGAGTATCTAAAATGATTAATCCGCTTTAAGGATTTTTCCAAAAATCCTGAAGATTGTGGAAAAAGTTAATAAAGATAATTAATTTTCATCAGAACTAACGATATATAGCAATTGGGCTTCTCTACATTTAGAAAGGGAAATTCACTCTACAATTCGCCCGTGGATACCATTTTGCAAATTACATTGTTTCAAAAAGTTTTATTCCGTATATATTTAGTATGTACAAAACTTAAATAAATAGTCAAGATATCTCCACGTAAATTTTTTTGATATAACATCATTGCATGACGTGAAGGTATCTCAAATTCTCTACAGTTTTGGGGTGCAGTCCATAGTGCAGTTTTACATCTTTTTTTTTTTTTTAATCTTTGATCTTTCTTTTAAATAATTTAAACTGAATGGATAGAAATAACATGCAAAAATACATATGCATGTCAATTTTTATGAGACTTTGAAATACAAAACTTATTCGTCCGAAGGATTGAAAATTCAATATAATTTTTAACCAATAATTTATCAATGCTTAGGATGAATAGGTTATGTATTTTCAAATCTCATGAAAGTTGACATGCCCATGTATTTTTATATGTTATTTCCATTCGTATGGTTCAAATTATTTATAAATTGATCAAAGATTAAAACAATTACAAAGCTCCTCAGGGACCGCACACTTTAGAGGGGATAGAACCCAAATTCAATTAGTGGTAGGGATTATAAATATTTTAGTAGGGCCCACAAAAATGGTTTTATCTGTCATCCCTACCAGCGCGTGTATTAGCACACTATGTCTAACTATCATTGACACATAATTTGATGAGGTGGTAATACTGTAATAGAGAAGTTTTTCTGTAATATACATTCCACAAAAAAAATTATTGGTTTTCTATTCTCTTCATTTACCAAAAAAAAAAAAAGCATAGGTTGTAACATTCTAAGCTAACTTCAAATGAATGACTTAGATCGTATGCGTAAGGACGATTCTAGAAATCATAGTAACTTAAGAGGAGCAATTTTAATTTTAATGGAATGTGGTGACCAATTTTGGGTGGTCGCACATTTACCAATTGCGCAACTAGATTTGTTCCCATTTTCAGTCGTACAATTGGCAATTGCACGACTAATATAAGGCAAAAGTGATCACATAATTGTCAATTGTACGACCAATGTTTGGCACAGGATTGGTTTTTTTTTTGGGGTGGGGGAGAGATGGGTTGATGGAGAGGGGGTCATGCTCCAGTTTGCACCATTCTTTTTTTTCAATGAATTTTTGAAAATTTTGAACTGTATAGATGAAAACAAAATATACCAATTTTTAAGCGATTTGAAATGTAAATCATATTCATCCTAAGCATAGAAAATTTAAGCACTGTTTTTAAGCCTGAATTTTTCCATGTTTTTCGTGAAAATTTCAAAATCAATTGCAACCTTAAAAAATTACTTGAAAATTGAAAAGCATATGTATTTTTATATGTCATTTCCATTTATCTGATTCAATTTGTGAAAAATACATTGAAAAAAGGATGGTGCAAACTATGCCATGGACCCCTTCTCGATCAACCCACCCACTCTCTCACCCTCCCCCAACCCCCACACCAGTTAATTAGCCAAACAATGGTCGCAATTGGCAATTGCCTAACCATTATTTTAATATTTTGGTCAAGCAATTGCCCACTGCATGATCCTTTTTGCCCTATATTAGTTATGAAATTGGTAATTATGCGACCCCCTAAAAATTTATCATGTAATTGCCAATTGTGTGATTGAAACTTATTTTAGAAAACACTTGATTCATACACCTAGTTTGAGATTTTTTTTTAACTATCTTATTTGGGAATTCATAGAAGAATAGATGCACACCCTTGAAACATCATACAAAAAATATGTCTCGTCCAATCCATGTCCAATCCATACGAGTGAAAGAGAATGTCTTGAGGATTTTGGTTAAGAATGTTATCACGAATTTGATCTAAGTTCACCTCTTGTTGGGCCTATCTTCAATAATTTACTTGATCATAAGTTTGATGGTGTATCAACTAGGCCTCATATATTGCATCAATGGGTCTCCTACACTTTCTTTCTTGCCAACGCCTGACTTGGGGTCCGGGTGTTTGGAGCTGGGAGCCACATTTAATCATGGAGGCTGGAGTTTAAGCACATGAAATCTCTGCAAGGAATCTTGAATTAAAGTTGAACAAAGGCTAGGCTTATTGAACTTCTTATTTAATTATTGAGAAAGTGAGTTTCAGTAAAAGATTGTTGATCACAAGGAGTTTCAATCATTACATGTAGCGTAGAACACCTTTTTCCTCAAATAATTTAAAAAAAAAAAAAGGCTTGGGTTGTGACAAAATAGACCTTGTTTTGATACTAATTCAAAGTTTTAACTATTTAGTCTGGCTTAATATATTTCTACGTACTCCATAGGGTTTAAATTAGTCTATTCTTAATGAGAACTGTGTAATCCAAAGCTTAATTTCATTAGCTTAATATCTGCAAGTACTCCCTATTAGAGCCTGCAAACCTCGAGCTCATAAGGTAATCCAACATCACCCGCCATGAAACAATTTTCATCCGTAACCCTTGTTCACCCACCAGCAACCCACCTAATCTGTCTAGGTTAGGAATTTTACGTTCTTTTTGGGTTGAAAATTAGAGGTCTTGCTAAATATTGATTGGTTTATGAAAATATTAAAAGAAACAAAAGTTGTAATGGCAAGAGGGCTTACCCGAGGATGACTTTTACCCTTGTGGCATTTCCTTCCCATGTAAGGGATGAAAAGGTTGTAGGCTCTAAATCTGTTGGGTTGAGAAACAAAGATGAACCCTTTACGTGCCAACCCTACCCTTAACATAATCCGACCTAACCAGCCCTTCACAATGAGTTTTCTTCAAGAAAAGGATTTTGCATTCAAAAGCTCGCATCTTATGTGTGCAAAAATATCAATCTTACAGAGGAATTTTTGTGTGTGATAAGGAAGGTTTCAAAAGAGTAGATGGCTCAAGATAGAGAAAACTTTGACAAAACCAAAAGGGAAGGATGTAGAGCTCGAATGTTTGTTCATGTGAACAAGGAAGGGGCATGGGTCATCAAAAGCTCCGGCGAGCACATGGCAAGGCCCATGAGAAGTTCCATAAATCCCCTAGTTTGTGAGGATCTAAATAATTGTGGCATAGGACCTTACAAAATACCACACCCCATGAATGCCTCGACCAATAGTCTCTCAATTGAAGTCACTCTGAGACAATGCGTCGACCACTAAACATTAGAAAAGAAAACAACGTTGGTGAGGAATGCACATCTGTGGACATCATACTTGCCGTTTAATGATGTGGTTGTATTTGATGCTTGCCTACAAGACCAGTAATTATTTGATACATTTCGCGCCCTTTACGGGTGCGAATCACCATAGACAGCCTAATCTTTCTGGGTGCGCCCTATTGGCAGATGGGAGGGAGGAAACTTTTGTGTGGCTATTCGAATAACTGTTGAAGTGCATGTGGAATAAAGCCTCAGGTGCAATCACAACTGCTCATGGTCCTGCTACTTCTAATGCATCACCGGCTCTGTAGTGGGTACCTTAAGCATTCACGAAGATGGCCACATTAGATGCTTGTAAAATGCCTACAACCCAGGTTTTGCAGAAGATTATAAAAGATTGGCCAAAAAAAATGTAGGACGGTTGAAGATTCAGAACAAGGTTGGGTGACATAGGAGGAGAATTACAACAGGTGTTATGAAGTACCATTTTCTGAGGAACGATCGAATGAAGTTCAGGCCGGGAAATGGTTGGAAAATATGTATGAGAAATGACATCGTTGGCCGAAAGCTTACTCGAGAAACACTTTTCTGGCGGGTACTTTTGCATCCACTTGTTATTAAACATGCTTTGTTCTTGAGGCTCATCACTCGCTTGTTTTGGTTTTTACTTGTTGCAGGCCTGAAATCTAGTCGAGGTGGTGAGAGTGTTGGTGTGTACTTTGATGGGTACGTTAAAAACATGACTTGCTTGCTCGCTGGCGTGATAAAGAAGCAAAAGAGGACGTGGTTACGATGCGAAACCATACATGACTGTGTCTCCCATGGATGCACGTGCAGCAGGAGCCTACAGGAGAGACGCGCTTAAAGTATTTCAATAGGAGTACAAACATGTTTTCCATTGTTGGCATGAAAAAGTGAGAAAGGATGGGGGTGCGGCTGCATATTGTGCTTACTTTGAGCTCAAAAACCAAGTTGTTCGACCCACTGTAGATACGAATCGAAGTACGGATTTGAAGCATACATGTTCGAGGTTTGAAACCGCTGTGCTGCTTCGCAAGCATATCTTGTGCATCCTGAAGCAGAAGCTACTAATGGAATCCATCCCGGAGAAGTACATTCTGCCCAGGTGGACTCTTAGTGCCAGATACAGCACATGTGATGTTGGTGGTCGACTGATGGACTGAACCAAGTGGTTCGATGTTAACCCCTCTTGAGGCTTGGAGATTTCGGGCATCGTTGAACAAGCTGAATGAGAGAGTAGTATGTCGTAGGGACCTCTAAGAGGTCTGCGGAAAGGGCTTGCGAGCAATGCACCAAGAATTGGATGCAATTGACACCACATTACCATCCCAATGGGACGACGTTAGCCACAATGCTTCTTTTGCACCAAGCCCTTAAAAGACTACTCTGTCAAATTTCCTCATTCATGATCTTATAGAACACAAAACAAATGGGGACAGCCTCCAAAAGCATCAAGATTTAGCTTAGGAATACAGGTTGCACATGCCCAAAAACAATGAACGACATGGGAAGCTTGCCTTGGGTCAAGGGTATGCCAATTTGTACCCTCAATTTTTTTATTTTTTTATTTTTTGGTCTGGTTGTGTCATGGAATTTTTACATTTATTTGGTATTTTCTGGGCATGTTTGGATGCTGATAAGATCTCCTTTAGGATGCCAATAAGTGCATGTAAAATTATTTACTTAACACCCTTTCACGCCGAAAATATTAACTTGAAGAATTTAAAGTGATTTTTTAACCGCTAGTTAGCCAAATCACTCCTCGAAAAAGATCACATAGATTTTGTGACATCTGCATTTCAATGTGAAGGATGTATAGGTGAAATTATTTTTACTAACGCCAATTATAAAGCCTAGAGCATTAACAGAAAATTGAACTGCAAGTAGGTGAATGATTACCAAGAACTTTTATATAGAGTTGCTAGGTTTCTTTGAAAAAATTTCCCTTTTTATTACAAAAGAGGCTAAAGCCTGATGAGAAGGGAAAGGGAAATTACTTCACAACTCAATGTAATGAAAGGCTAAACCTTTGATCATTACAATGGAGAGACATCACTATCAGGTAAGCTAATGCTTGGTATCAAGGCTTTTTAAATTTCAACGGTGGGAATATGCTAATATGCTTAACAAACTCGAGTCTAGGATGAGATATAGATAAAAATATCCAACAAATAAATTAAGATGAATTGATGTGTAAAAAATCACAAAAAATAATAATAATAAAGGTAATAGAGAATGGAAAAACGAAACAAAGGCTAGATGCAAGGCTCTCTTACCTAAACATATCAACTTACTTCACATGAAAAATATAGATTTTAGATTCGAGGCCAAACTTCGAAATCCATACAATGAACAACCATTAGGATCATATTATCAATCATCGAGTTAATTTATTAAGCTAAAAGATCACATAATTAGAATCGGAATTATAGTTTTGTTAGCACATACGGAACACAAACTATCTATAATAACATCTGAACAATAAATGAAAATAGGTATTACTTCGAAAGAAAGAAATAAAGAAATGAAAAAAAGGGGAAAAGAAAAAACAGTGCAACACTCGGATAGATTCCACAACCAGTCACGTATAGCCACGTAGAAGCCGGAGACTTTGCGGGTGTGCTGACCTAGTCAACCCCACGCCGGTGATTTTATCACGGTTCTTACCAGTGGGACCCACTGAGTGACCAGTTGGGTCAACTAGAGCAACGGTCCAAATCGACCTACGTCGCCACGTCGGCCCGATCGGGGCGAGGTGTACGGTGTGAGCTGTGGCACCGAAAAATGGCCCACTGGAAAGAGGGGAAAAAAAAAAAGAAAAAAAGAATTGAGCGACCGTAGACCAGCAGCTCAATCTTCTTCTTCCTGTTCTTCCGCCACTCCTTCCTTCAGGTCGTCTCTCGTTCACTTCGATCCCTTTCTGTTCTTCGATCAATCCTCTCCAGCGGATACAACATCCGAATCGCGTGCTCAAACCCTACGGATCGAGGTATCTTTCCATGTAATCCGTGTACTCGACGCTTAGATCGATGATGATATAATGTTTGTATAGTTTCTTCTTATTTGGTTATTTCTTAATTTTCCTCAAGTTTGCGTTTGTGTTTCTTTAGTAAATTGGCGTAGAAATTTTGCAGTTGGGGAGGGGGGGGGCTTGTCTCTGTTTCACGAGTCTTTGTAATGCTAATTTTTTTATTAAAAAAACAAAATTAAACTTGTGTGCTGTTGTGTTTGGGTTAAGAGGATCTAGTTTGGTGCTAATTGGGTGTTTTTTGAGTTCGGGTTTAAAGTGGACTTTGATTTTGCTTAATTTTTGCCATTTTTAGGTGTCTCTTTGCGTCTCATTTGCCGGGAACTGATGTTTCTCTTATGATTTATGCTACATCTGGGAGGATTATTTAAAGTGGGCTTTTTTTTTTTTTCTTGTTGTGTATGAAATGAGGAAATTTGAAGTTTCAAAACTTTCTATTTATTCTTTTTGCTGACTTTTCTTGGTGATCTAATTGAGCATTGCGGTTTGAATGAAAGTTTAGAGTTGAAGAAACGTGATAAGAATTTTTCCGTATGAGATGTGGATCCTTTGATCATTAGTTGCAGTTAAAAGTTCTTTCTTTGTGATGCTAAGAAGAATCTGTGACATAGTTTGTTTTGTATTTCTTTGATGAGCAGATTTGAGATTCAAAACTCGATGCTGATAAAATAGTAAGTATTTAGGATTGAAACTGTCTCGGAAAGATGTTAGAGGGTCCAAAATTTAATGGAATTATTGGCTTAAACAATGAACACAACTACTATGACTTCTCTCAAGGATTTTACCTCAAGCTGGGCGAGGGTTCCAATATGTCCGTTGACAGTTTTGGGAGTCTGCAGACGAGTAATGGTGGAGGCTCCGTTGCAATGTCTGTTGATAATAGCAGTGTTGGGTCAAATGATTCCAACACTCGGATATTAAATCACCAGGGATTGAAGCGTGTTAATAACAACTATACTGTTGCTCAGAGTGTCAATCACCATGGAAAAGTCTCACATGCCCTCAGTGATGATGCATTGGCTCGAGCTCTAATGGACAGCAGCTCCCCTACAGAGGGGCTTGAGAATTTTGATGAATGGACGATTGATTTGAGGAAGCTTAACATGGGAGAGGCTTTTGCTCAAGGGGCCTTTGGGAAGCTCTATAAAGGCACTTACAATGGTGAGGATGTTGCCATAAAGATCTTGGAGAGGCCTGAAAATGATCAAGATCGGGCACAATTAATGGAGCAGCAGTTTCAACAAGAAGTTATGATGCTGGCAACATTGAAGCATCCAAACATTGTTCGATTTCTTGGGGCTTGTCGTAAGCCAATGGTTTGGTGCATTGTGACAGAGTATGCGAAAGGTGGTTCAGTTCGTCAGTTCCTGATGAAGCGACAGAACCGATCAGTACCATTGAAACTGGCAGTGAAACAGGCTTTAGATGTTGCAAGAGGGATGGCATATGTGCATGGACTGGGGTTGATTCATAGAGATTTGAAATCTGACAATCTTTTGATTTCCGCAGACAAATCAATCAAAATTGCTGATTTTGGGGTTGCTCGAATTGAGGTTCAAACTGAAGGAATGACACCAGAGACAGGGACATACCGCTGGATGGCTCCGTAAGCTTTTATTCCATTTTGCTCCATTAATTTTTCTTCTTTTTATTTACCGTGTTCTTTTCCATGTACTGGGTTTGTCAGTGAACTTATTTATGGTTTTTGTGGTTAGTTTTATATATTTTGTTGGATCGGGCTTTGTTTTGATCGATATGTTTCAACATCCTTGTATTTTGTCGTAGTTTGGTATGGTATGCGTAAGTGCAAATTTTAGTGGATTCTATTTTTGAGAAAAATGAACAAATTTATTATGATGAAGAAAAAAATATGTTTAGAGGGCTAGAGATTCTCCAAAGAGAAGAGATGCCAAAATATAGGAAAAAACATATGAACCGTCAAACCAAAGCAACCTTTCAATCCCTACACAAAACAGATAAATGTAACTCTGTGACAGGCCAAGTAGTTAATGGCCATAAACTCATGGTGAAGAAAGGCATTTCTCCCACAATTGCTCATGCCAAGAAACTGGGGTTTACTTCGTTGTAGAAATGAAACACATGGATTTAATTGATAAGTTTGGTAGGCGTTTTCTTTTTTGGGCAATATATTCCAGATTTTATCTTCTTAGACTTTTAGTTCAAGGCACCTTGATGTTGTTGGGAATCGATATCTCCAACCAATATTCCTACCAAATATAAACTGTTCAGTGAAGGAAATATCATTCATGGTTCTGCTATGCCTACTATCATAATAGTGATATTGCATTAGAGTTGTTTTTAGCTGGGTCATTCCAAAGCAAGATATGACACAAACTTTAATTTATTCTTGGCTACGCTTGGGATGTTGTAGCTGTGTTGTGTGTTATCGTGCAAATTTAAGCTATGAGTTATGAGTAGCTGATTTTACTTTAATAACTAGCATGTATACAGATGAATTATGTATTGCATTGAGATGTGGACTTATGTTATGTTTTTTTTAGAAAATTAAATATTCTTTATTTTTAGGAGGGAAATGTTACTCTACCTAACTAACCCAATCATTTTAAAATGGAAGCTTCTATGTGTATCCAGTGGGTCCGATCTTGGCTATACGTGCCTCACTTATTTGCATATGTTGTTGTCACATGCCAGTGTCTTGTTTCATAGCATTCTCATCTGTTATCCTTGGTTTCTTGCTTAACATGTGCTCCTCCAAGTCTCAACCATACACTAAAATCTTTGCCGTTAAAGTATGTATTTCACTATGTTTTCATGGTTCAATTTTGTTGCTTACTGTCTGCAAATTTTTGGTGCGTTATATTTGTTTTTGGTTGTTGGACGACGTGGGCCATTGTTTGGTCTATGTCTGATGTCATTAGTACTGGCAAACCCAAACAAGCTTTGACTTTACAGTTTTGGCTTTTCCTGTGGTTTTATGTATTGGCAAACGGTCACAGTACTTGCATAAGGTAGGTGACATCTGCATAGATTGAAACTTGGGTATCTTCGTGATTTTCAAGTGCCCCTGGAAAGGATTTATTCATGTTTCTGTTGCCTATTTTCACAAACTAAAGTGTGCTGTTGTTGTTTAGGTTATTAGCAGATTATTTTTTGTGCTAGCGACTAGCTGCCTAAAGCTCAACTCTCTGTCCATTAAAAAGAGTGTGTTGTCTACGTATAAGTGATTTTACATTGGTGTATCAATTGCATGTGTTCATGTGGAGTGCTTTAAAACTAAATGTTCTTAGGAATGAAATATGACGAAATAATCATGTTCTGCGATCATTCTTCCATTATATCGTATGGCTAAATGATATGCATAGGATTTGTGATATTGAATATTTTAGCAACAAAACCAAAAGGATATGAGGGAACTTGGGGCCTGTTTTTATGAAGGGAATGCCATTTCCATTCTCTTGTTTGGTTATGCACTTGAGGAGGGTGACCATTCCACTGATAATGATACCTGAGAATTGTGATTCTCATCTCCAATTTTAGCATGACACTGTGACGTCATGACACCGTGTGACTCCCATTGACGTCACATGACGCCGTAAACATTTTTACACAGCATTCGTATAACCTATTTATTAATTTTATATTTATAAAGTTATTTGAAGTTACTTGCATGCTTATTCAATTCCGTTCTATCATTGAGCAAATCAAACATGTGAATGGGAATGAAGTGGGAATGGCAATTCCGTTCCATCCTCATCCCACCATCAAAACGCAACCTTAGAGTACTCCAAAATTATGTTCATCCCTTCCTTTCTTGGGCATGCCTCTTCGTTACCATTTCCATATCCCCAGCCTATTCTACGCATCTTGACATTATTTGTCCATATCCCTTATTCTTTTCCTGAAACCCCTTCGCTTTCATGCTATTGCAGTATTGTTTTCCTTTTGCTTAAAGAGACTCGCTGAAATGCTTATTTGCATTCAACTCTCCAATGCTCTGTTGTTTCTTAATATAGAACTTCTCGATGTTCTGGATCCACAGGGAGATGATCCAGCACAGGCCCTACACACAGAAAGTCGATGTGTACAGCTTTGGAATTGTTCTGTGGGAACTCATCACAGGGAAGCTTCCTTTCCAGAACATGACGGCGGTGCAGGCAGCATTTGCAGTTGTTAACAGGGGAGTACGTCCGGTCATCCCTAATGACTGCTTACCCGTTCTCGGTGAGATCATGAAACGTTGTTGGGATGCCAATTCCGATGTGAGGCCACCCTTCACCGAAGTTGTGGGGATGCTCGAGAATGCAGAGACTGAAATCATGACTACTGTTCGCAAAGCCCGTTTCAGGTGTTGCACACAACCCATGACGGTCGACTGATCTGGAAACATCATTATTGACGAGGCTGTAGAGAAACGAAAGAGGAAAATGCTATGCGTACGCATCGTGTACGGAATGAGTACAGAACACAGTGTGGAGCCCATACACCCATACGTTATTCTGTAACCATTCTGTAAATAATTTTTGTACGCACAGCAAACCCCACAAATTATGTATGGAAAAATCTGAGGGAAAGAAAAAATGAAGCTTAAAGGGTTATTTGTCTTGGCCGTTTGTGTATTTATCAAGCTTAATTTATTTCTTTCTAATAGCCGAAAAAAAAAAGAAAAAAAAAAAGTGAGAAAATGTTGTGACAAGAACAGGTGGTTTCTGACTTTGTATTTGAGGTGGATCTGTTTTACAATTAATTATATGTTCTATGCATGCTGGTATTATAATTGATATTGTTTTGTCTAAGTTTGTTCTCAAAGTCATTCTTCCTTACAGTGCAGGTGCTCGTGTGGTTTAGTTTTCAATTATGCTATTTGAACAAAAAGTTTACATAATGTTGGAAGTTTCAAAAATAATGCTCCTTTATCTTGTAAGCAATTTGTAAATGTTGCGAGTATAAAATATATTCTGAGGCATTCTTTTGATTAATGTTTCACTTTTTCCTCGAAAAATTGGGCCGTTGTTTGTATCGAATTAAGACACCAACCGTTTCACATTTGGATCATCTGAATTAGAAAGTTAAGAATTTATAAAATTAAATAATTCTTGCCACTCATTGTAAAAAGGAAAAAAAAAAACGGATAAAAATCAAATATAAAAATTAATTACTTATCAAAATATTTAAACTATTAAAATTATTTAAAAAAATTTTACTGTTTAAATGATAAATGCGTTAACACAAATTGTTTGAAAATTAATAAGTCTTTCAAAGAAGGGGAGGCCAACAAAGGAATTATCAAGACATCAAGAAGCATAGACCCAAAACAGAGAAATGACGGGGGTAAAAAGTTGCAGAATTAACGAAAATTAGCAAATTTTATTAGAAAAATGAAAGTTATTCCTTGACAGATGAGTACATGACATTACAGAGGATTGAGGAGCCTCGAAGGAAAAATCAGTTAGTATGGTAACCTTCTTGCACCTAATTCAAACATCTCACATTCTTCTGTTGAAGCTAATTGCCATGTACAATTGGGAGAAAATACAGGAACGAAATGGCTCCGAGTCCAAAACTCGTGGAGATGCACTCGCCGAAAGACCCTTGCATCAAATGGCTTAGTTCCTCTTGGAGATGCTAGAGAGCCTGCTTCCGAGGCATACTGCAACTCGATAAACAAACACTAATCTGTGACGAGCATTCCACCCAACAGACTCGTAACCTAATAAAAGGAAATCAATCGAAACACACGTCCTCTGTTAGTTTTCCTTCCTATCAGTTTCAATGGGTTCCTATCCCCCTACACAATACAGAACCAAGTAGTTGGGACAATCCCCTCTCTTCTATAACACGCTATTTTTATGCATCTATTTCACTAGTGAGTTCAACAGAGGCCCCCCGGCACACATCTTCCTTTGCCAATAGGCAGAGGCCTCAACCCTCATCCAAGTACCTATCGAACGATTAAACATGAAAAAGAAAACCTGCGGTTTTTCCCTTGAAGATATTCAAGACCCCCTCCAATGACACGTCCAAGAGATAACTTCAGAAGCCAAGCCCCTCGCAGGTTAATTGGAGGAAACAGGAAAAGAATCTCTCATGTTCCTGAACAACCAACTTGAACCTGTTCCGTTTTCAAACGAAAAGGAACACGGTGAGATCATGGCTCAAAAGTTGCTTCATGCTTGCAAAACAGTAACCCGTTATGTGCAGGCGGAGAATATGTGAAATCTGAGTGAAAACACGCTATGCCTGGAGTCTGGAATAACTAATAAAACTGCTCCATATCAACACAACTACAGTCGGCTAACTCAGGTTTTAACATCCTTGTCAGTAGTACCATGTGCTTCTTTGCCCTGTTCCAACTGAAGCTTTTGGGCAAGGCAATCAGACATTTGATTTACAGACTCATTAGTAATGGCTTGCTGTCTTCCCTTCCTTTCCTGCAGGGCTCTCTCCCTTTCATCATAATAAATGAAATCATCTAAGATACACGTGCGTGCCTCATAGTCCTTGAAAATCTTCAGCATCTCGACACCTTGTTCCAGTTTAACCTGTGCACAAATTTCAGCATCCCAAGACGCCCATCTCCAATTAGTTTTGTCAGTAGTACAAGGATATAGGAAAATGCAAAGAACCAAGAAGAAGTACTTTGTGTAACAAGATCTAAGTGCAACTTTAAACATGTCATACAATCGGAGAAACTTCCACGGCTTTAGAACGCAATTCATGTATTTAAAACAGAATATACAACAGCCCTGTCCAAATGAGCTTTGACAGTAGAAATTACGCCGTTAACTTGCTTGGTGAGGTTTTGCGCACATATGGTCATAGACACCTTAAGAAACATTTAAATCATGGGACCAAGCATTGAGGAAGGCCAAATCAAGAATAAAGAGATGATTATCGTGGTAAACATTTGGAAGTAAAAAAAGGGGCTGAACTGCCTAAAGAAACTTAAGACCCTAAATGGAAGAAATGGCAACTTCCAACAAAGATAACAAGGTCAATACATTCAGGGGCAAAAGCATACCAACAATAGAAAAGACAACAAAGATGGTTTATGAAGAAACTGCAATAAGACCATAAATGAAACTCCTACCTCCTGAGTATCGCGGCTATGGGTAACAGGCTTGTTCTCATTGTTTTCTAGTAATATGTGGCGAAATCGGCTGTTAGGGACATCTTTAATGATATGCCACTTGATTGGAAACCGACCGCTCCACCTATCTTGTTGCCAGTAATCCGCATTATTTTCAAAATCTACAGGTCCAACCATCTCAGCCACCCCGCAGAACTGCGAGCTAGCATTGACCTGGACGAAATTCAATTCAGAGCCAATGAGACCAACTGAAAGGATAAAGGAATGAACAGAGGGTGCTGCAGCAAATAAAAATCAACATAGCTCCAGACACAAACAGAACATGAAGATGAATGCAATAGAACTGTCCAGATTAGGGGGACTAATCAGAATCCTCAACAGTGACCAAGGCTTAACAGCAACAGCCATTTCACAAGCCAAGAAGTCCATTCATCTAGCCAAATAATTTTCTCATATTTCATGGTTCACAAAAAGTGGCCATTTCCTACTCCAATATTGCATAATTCACAGTTTTTTAATTTCTTTTATCTTTATCATTCCACCGAAGCACCTAACAGTCATGTACTATCACCAAAAAGCCATGCAATAAATTCACGCTATAGATTGGTTCTACATATCCATGTATCTATCACAAGTTAGAAAAATATAAAATTTTGTTTTAGAAAAGAAATACCGAAAACAAGAGAAAGACTGGACAGCTGCCTTTAATCTCCTTTGCTTCACTAAATGCAGCATCTAATTTCCCATTTCCGAGTGTTGTGCTGGCCCAAACACCATATTTGATACTCTTGTGGACATTGTCTTCGCTGAAAGACTTGATGATAAAGAATTTGGCATTCTCGTAAGTGGTGAGGAAATCCGGATGGTTGTATGAAGATGTTTCGCTCGTACTAGATGAAAGACCCTTTTCTGCACTGCTCTTAATTTTTGCCTTTGAAGCCCTTGGTCCGCGATTTCGATCGGTGGCAAAATCATGCAAATCAGGAGATACAGAAACTGAACCCCAGTCCCTTTCACGTCTTCCACCTCTTTCAACAATGAACCCGCTCCGCTCATTAGCTCTTGAATGAGATACAGATGCAGTAACAAAGCTTGAGGCTGGATAAGAATCCTCATGCAGGTAGTGATTACTATAAGCAGGCGATATCAACCCAAACCCATGCTGTGGTCTCGGCAGCGGAGAAATCTGCAATGTAATATTTAGTTAGTATTCTAGAAAAGGTATGAAGCAAGCAAAGAAAGTTAAGGATAAGCAAAAGAAGTTAAACTTCAAAAAAGAATAGAAAAGAAGAGGTAACATACTAGCAAGGTCATACGAAATAAAGCACGAACAGCCATTCCACTCGAAGACACATTAATGAAGTGTAAGGCTACTCATGAGACATCAATTATCACACTACTCCAAGCCACATTACAGCCCATCCATAATATACATTAGATATTCTATAAGAATTGGATCAGATGGCACAACCATAAACCTAAGCTTCAGTACAGCAACCTCAATATAACAAAAGAGCACTCTTAAAAAAAAATACTTGTTAAAAGGGCAAAGAAGAAAGTTTTATTCTGATTATGCTTAGAAAACATTGTACCATGCTTAAATCATTGTAAGTTAACGCATATGATTTTCGGTCATAAGCAACAGGAATAAATGGCAGTTAGAAACGCCTTTTCTACACCAGCTCTAAGATAAAGGGAGTCTATGATCAAAAATTGGACCAACAGTTCAAAGAAAGCTAAGAGCTCCTTTGCATTAGGTGGGACAACAGAAAAGTTTAATAGAAATCCACTGTGAAACCGTACTCTGCTATTTAGGTCATATTCTACATAAAGAGCTCCTTGTGATGTGCAATGTGCTGAACTGATAGCATTTATAACAATTTATCAGGACTATAACATGACAAAATTTCTTACTAATGAATTGTAATTAATCTAAATTCTCTACAATACCAGACATTAGACTCCCAAGAACTTGATTGAAAAGATACAAACCTGTTGAACATTGTGTTCATGCGACGGTTGCATGCCAAAAGGTTGGGCATAGGCTCCTGGGGATGGCAATGTAGACATAGACCAATTTGCATTTAATTGACTTGATTGACTTGGCAAAGATTCAACAGATCCAAATTCCCCCTGAAGATTGTAGAAGCCAGCATTTCCAGAAACATCTCCATTAAAAGATCCAAAATGTACAAAATAACCCGATCCTGGCCCAAAAAGCATGCTGTCATTAACAACTTCCTGACCACCACTTTCTGGCACCATCAACTCAGTCTGCATACCGGTGTCTGCCGAAGAAACATTTGGGGCAACAGCAGGAGGAAGAGGATGCGGATAATAAGAAGGGGAAAATGGTAGTTGCTGCGAAGAGTATAACTGGCCATCTAACATCATAGAAGGTAGAGCAGTTGCAACAGGGGAATATTGTCCATAAGCCATTTGGGGGTTAAAGCCGTAATCAGGGTGAAACACAACAGAAGGGTTGTCATTATAGATGACCTAATGAAGGACAAATAAAAAGAAATACCAGTGAGTCATATCCATAAAGAATACATAGCAAGAAGACGGAATGAGATTCTGAGATCCCATATCCTCACCGGCGGTACTATTTGTAAGCTGTCTGCACTGCCATAGTGGGGATATCCATTCCACGTACTAGAGTTGACTTCGTAACCTGAAGCCAAGGCAGAAAAAACATATAAGAGCCTATTTGCAGATGCATAATGTAGTTATCCAAAAGTGACAAAAGCTAAAAATGTACCGCAGCAGTCATCACCTTCATCAACTAAAATTCAATTAGAGTGGATGGATGGTTGGAATTTTAATTTTGACGCATCCAATGCAGGTTAAAATCAAAAGAAAATGAACCTCTAGTGAAGTTACAATCCTCAAATTTTGCAGGTATGAAAGGAAGGATGGTGTTCACATCATAACCAAAACCTAAGATTCCTAAATCCCTAAATTGGTTACAGCAGCAACATAAAAAAAAATAAAAAACCAAACAAATAAAAAACTGACCCTCAGGAATAATTGGATGGCTATGGGCATTAACTGGGTAAACAAAGCCGCTATCTCCACTAGAAACAGAAGGTTTGTGTTTGCTGATGTCATCCCTAGATGTGATGGCTGCACTGGTAGAGGGTCTCGCAGAAATAATCCCTTCCTCTTTGGGCAAAGTTCGCTGTTAATAGATTAAGAATGAAGTCCAATGGAAATCATTTACCTAAGCAAACAAAAATATACAGGAAAACAGAATAGAAGTGCTCTGGAATCCAAACGAAGTACCTGTTCATTCAAGTTATCTGTACCAACAGGTCTCTCACCTGCATTATGCAATAGCAATAAATTCAGGGACTCCAGTAGACTTATGCAAGCACCACATAAGTGAGGAATCCGTACAACAAGAAGTAAAATCACAGAAGCTTATATTCAAGATCCACTTTATCAAAATATTATACATATATGCTTTTTAAAAAGAAAAGTAGTGCCCAAAAATTAAGAATCCTAGCATATTTTAGAAAAATGACTTGAGTTGATTTGAGGGGGAAAATGAAGTCTTGGTTTTAAGGAAAAGAAGATGACGGAAATTTATCCTAATAAATTAAAAGAGATTTTCACCATTGACAGAATAAACAGGCTATAACAAGAAATTAAAACTATACTAAAAGAGGAGATCTATAAAACATTAGAAAAACAGTAATTGATCAAAGGTAAATTAAAACTTTATAAATATAAAAGCAGGCAATAACACTACTAAATGTAAGGCATGGATAATTAAACATAGGAATGGCTCTTAAGAAATGGATTTTAAATAAGTAATATGCAATATATATCATTGGTTTTTCCCTTAAGCACATGCACGTACTGGCACAAGTAAAATTTAGCTAAGTATAATGAGGTAATAAAGCGCATGCAGGAATGGAAAACCAAGCAATTCTGTGATGCCACTTCGCTCAATAAGAGCTGTGTCCCCATATTCAGAAACCTAAAGACCAACCGTTCATTTTCGAAGACCTTTTTTTTTTTTTTTTTTTCATTTTCTTTTGTTTTGATAAAAGAAAGTTTAACATGTAGAAAAGAGAGAGTACCAGGGAAGGATGAGATGCCCTTCTACATAAATTAGAATAGTGAAGACAGACACCAAACAAGGGATACAAACAGACACCAAACAAGGGATAAAAACAAACACCAAACTAGGGATACAATCCAGTATTCCACAAACCCATGAACATGTTCCACTAAAACTGCAAAGCGCTTTCATAATACAAATCTCGTGGTTAAGTATCGATATCAGAATACAAGAGCTTTCCTTTACCAGCCAAATAATCTGCAAAATGGCAAAAGCCTCCAACTCTATGAGGCCTTGGCCATCACAGGCATACTAAATTTTCAGAAAAGCCTTAATCGTCCTTAAGTAAACCCAACATTCTCTGCCCATGGGAAATAACTTGCTCCACAATCTTACAGAAGGCGAACAACACGTGAATGGGAATGAAACAAAAACAACAAAGACAAACACAAGACAGAAACATAAGGAGAAAGATACTTAACCAACCAAAAACAAAAGACTTTAATCTTAGATGGAACATTAATCTTCCAAACATTTTTATAAAAATATTTTTTTTACAAAAAAAAAAGGACCAATGGATTACGTAAAGATGGATGGAACCATCCAAAAACCCTATCCTTCTATCCTCCCTGAAATTGAGGATAGAAGCAAGATCACCAAACTCCGTATAATCAAGATTCTGAAGTGGAAATCCCAAGAAAATGAAACATTATAACATTATGCCCGGTAAATGAATGAGCAATACGAGCTTTATGAAGACTAAACAGCGGTTTCATAATAAATGTGGGCATGCCAATAAATAGGAAAAGTTCACCATCCAAACATCTTCCGAGAAGGAAATCCAGCATCTACTCTGTCTGATAAGAAACAAGTGGGAAAAAAAAAAAAGAAAAAGAAAGAAGGGGAAATCTGAGGTATGAAAATTTGGATCGGATGAATCAAAGTAGTCAAAGGCTTGCATTGCATTAAATCTTGTAAATGACATATGGTTTTGGTCACTTGAAGCCAAGGAGTATTAACTTGTAAGGGAAACTGGCACACTCATTTACAGAGTAAAGCAATACTAAAAAAGTTTCTAAAACTAGTCATTATCTAACTTGAACAGAAGCCGACCTTTATTCCAACAGTTCTTAAATTGCAGGCTCAATACAATAGTTTCCAAGGCTTTGAAGTAGGAGGAGGAAAAAACATGTGGCAGCCAATCATTGCCTACACATGATCTCATTTTATAATGGTGAACATTAGAATCATTCGAAAGTCTAAAGCATGTACGCCTTCATTTTGGGTTGTCCGTTGGGGCCAAAGGTCAAATTGGATGAAGTAAAAAATGTTCCCAGTCGGTGAAGCAGGTATCTCTTCCTTAAAACTTAAAAACACCATCCTAGTCTTCAATGTAAGAAATTTTCATGGCAGAAGAAAATCCACAAATTGGTAAGCCATGAGCACCTTCACTCTAGCCTAATTTGGAGTGAAAGGATAAATTGGATAGAATTGAACAGTTCCCAGTACAATCTTCATTATGTGAAATGAGAAAACTCCTTATGCAGTGTCACTCTTCCTAATTGTGGAATCATTTTAAAAAAGAAAGCCATTATGCAATTAGGAAAGCCATTATGCAATTAGGAACAGCGCATAAAGGGGAACCCCATAAGAAATTGGCATCGTGGTCGAAGAAAATATGCATATTTTAGGAAGGAGCCACAACTTCTCAATCTCAGACTCCCTGAACCCTGATTCAACATTTAAAGAAGAAATGAGACGGACAAAAGGACACGTACACAACAACCCTAGAGATTCAGCTGCTTGTATCATACTGTTTCTGCAATTCCAAATTCATTGAAAACAACACACGACGAAGAGAGAATATAATTCAAACGCTCACCGGTAGAGGCGATTCGATCCTCAGTTCGTTCAACCGCGTCCATGGATCGAAGATCTGAAGGATCGAAGAACGAGAAGAGAGAACGGACAGAGACTGAACGAATAATCAATGAAATGCGAAAAGAGGTAAAAAGGAAAAAGAAAAAAAAACGCATTAAGAAAATTTTAATGTCGTCAGTTATACCTGCGGACCATTATATGTTCGCCACCTCATAAATAAATAAATAAAAATGAAGCACGCGGCGGCCGGGCCGGCCGGCCGATTACTTCTATAAACTCGTTCTCCCGTCTTCTTTTTATTTTCTTTTCCCGGTTTAAGCGGTCTGAGATGCAATCTCACGCGGTTTTTTTCGCCCTTTTCTCTTCTTCTTCTTCTTTATTTTTTTCCTTTCTCTGCTGATTTTGCGGCCACTTTGAAAGAAAGGGCTTTAATGAATTGCTTGGTTTCCGTTATAAAAGTCAATGAAATCATCATTTTCTTGTGGTACATAATTATTCTATTCATATTCTTATTTTCTCGCACCATTCAAGTGTAAATTAAGGTTTACTCTTCCGATCCTAAAGCTCAGTCAAAATGTCACATGAACTCGGAAATAAGACCAAAGTCGCAAACTCAACAGCGGCCACTGAACATAAGAGTTGTGCTCGTTGCAGAACTTAACTCAACATCTGATGACATAAACTAATGACTAAAGTCATGCACCAGTTGTGTTCGCATTCCCAAAGGATCAGTTACCCTCGACCAAAAGGGCCCAGCTAGTTTTAGGGATCTTTTTTCTTTTAAAGATGCTATCGAAACTTAAAGTAATTTGTGTGTGATTTTTTTACAAGGATTGCACTCCGCCTAGTTAACATCGTAACTCTCTAATTGGGCATAAAATTTATTGTTTGAAATTAAGTGCTATGCTTTTCATGTTTGTTAACATTTGATGCATGTTTATATGATAAAATGAAATGGAATAGAGATTAAAGAAGAAAAGAAATTATCATTGGAATCGCTCGTTCCATTTGAGGCAATTATAGATCAAATGTAATAAAGATCAGTACTATCACACACACCCTAAATTACTCAAACTCACGAGTAGTGAGTGAAATATCATTGTTTTTGCACAAAACTATAGTTCTTACCACTTTCGCACAATTTGTGAGCTTTAGGTAATTTATGGCGCAAAGCATAGAATCTTCCTAGAACAAGATCATGTGAGTAAACATTTAGAATGAGAATGTTCATTCACGTTCTCTAATTTTTATTTAACTAAAATTCCAAAAAAACATACACTATTTAAGATCCATTTCGCTCTATGCCCGATTCTCACCGAATCAAATGATTTCTTAGTAGCTAGATATTTTTATAAAGATTTTTGTGTAACTTTAATTTTAAGACAAATATAAAGATTTACCATTGTTTTGGCCACCTTAACAAGACTACAAGCAAAGATGTTTCAGTAAGCGTCCGTCTCGCGGATGGCCACTACCTGAGAAGCATATACACTCTCTTTGGGTCAGGGACTTGTGTCCGACTTATGAAGGACACCGACACGCCCCCGACACGTATACTATTTTTTCTTCCAGCCCTGACACGCCAGGACACGCCTCCTACACCTGGTCCCTAAATATTTGAAAGGGAAAATTCTTCATTTAGTTTCGCTGTTGTTATAATAGGAATCTTTTTTTTTACCCACGATAGTAAAATTTATTTTATGTTTTAAATGCGTTTAAAATTTTCCAAACTTGTGTGCTGGAGATGTTGTCCCAATCTTTTGGTGCCCATAGGATGTACATAATACGGGAAAACCCAAATTTTTTAAAAAAATTTTTGATAATCAAGATATTTAATTAGAGATCGGAATTTTTGCAGGATAATTCGATGTTTGGGAATTGGATCGGAAAAACTCTTGAACATATGGAAAATCCCTAATTTCCATAATTATATATATATATGGTTTACATTTACTCCCTCGCCATCCTCCTCATTATCTCCTCATTAAAGAAACAATATTAGTTTTTTGAGGGGATTAATTTGGTCGGGAAATTTTGAAAAACATTTTAGTTCGGTCGGGAATCATAATTAAAAAAAAATTTGAGAAAAAGTTTAGAAATAATAATTCGGTCAAAAAATTCCTAAATTTTTCAAATGAACACCCCTAGTTGACTGAGGTCGTGGTCAAATCGTGCATGATTTTATTGTGCTTTTTCGGGATTGTAGTCTGTTGGCAATGCTTATACATGCACGTCTCGGGAATCAAGTTGCATACTCTTTGACTAAACCAGCTCGACATAATCATTTTTGTGGTATATGTTTGATCAATATCCAACTCATATTATTTCTGCTTCTATTGATGATGCGTCACACATTACTAATGGCCTGAATGTAACGTTACTTTATTTTCTTAATATTTGCTCATTTTCCTTTAAAAAGAAAGGAAAAAAATTCACCAAGACTTATTGCAATATGAATGACTCTAAAAGAGAAAATTGTTAATCAATGAGTACTAACTAAAGAAATCTCTGTGCCATGCATCATTGTTGTTTATTCAAGTGATGCAAATGCATATGATCTCCCTCCACTTTCCTGAAATCCACCACTATTATTTATGTTTACTAGTACATGATATAACGTGTTGATTTTATTTTTTTCATTTATGATTTTAGATTTGAATAAATATAATGCGTTAGCCCCTCGGAATTAATAAAATAATTTTAGATATTCTTTTTGCCGTTCAAAAAATAATGAAATAATTTTAGATATACAAAACTAATAAGACAATAAAAGTGTACATAAGCACGACAAGCTGATTCAAAATAACAGCATAAATTTTAAATTTTATCTGAACATTTTATAAAAATTCAGATAAAATTTAAAAATTCACCTAAATTTTGGAAAAAATTGAAATTTAATTAATGATATTCATCTTGATAGTCAAAGTTTATGCATTCTACTATTGAAGTTTAATTTTGGCCGTATAGATAAAACGTCATTTATTTATATTCAAATGGTTCCTACATTTTCCCATTTAATAGAATTTTTAAGTTAATAACCAAAATCCGTATGATGTTTTATATGGATCTTACTTACACAGGTTGATTTTTTTTTTTACAAGAAAAATTACTTTTATAAAAGATTTTTTTCTTTTTTTGTATTGGTTGATAAGTAAGGACTTTTTCTTATTCAATACACTATATGCGAGATCTGAATTGGTGGGTATAAATATTGCTGCATTAAGAGCTCCAATTTTTGGTTGAAAGTGGTCCTTATTCATTGAAGGGGACGATAATGTTTTTATCATAACAATGATGTTTTAGGTTTGAAATGGCATAGTTTGGGGGCATCCACCGCAGGAAAGAAAAACATCACGAGCTCTACTGGTTCAGAATTGAGGGCGTGGATTAGCGCAGCATTGGGAAATCAAGACGCATGCATTGAAGGATTTGAGGGCACCAATCCTCTAATTCGAGGGACAGTGTCCTCCAGCATCCACCGCATCAACTCATTACTTCTCAGTGTCCTCTCCATGCTTCCTCCTCCACCATCCCCACGCCCAGCTGCCACCGCCCGCCATCCAAAACCGGAGACGGCCGGCGAATTCCCGGCTTGGGTTAAACGGGAAGACCAGAAACTGTTGGAGGAGGACAACGAGATATGGATCGATGTGACGGTGTCGGCAGACGGGACGGAGGATTACACGACGGTGACAGAAGACGCGGTGCTAGCGGCGCCGAAAAACAGCACGTCCCGCTACGTGATATACGTGGAGAAGGGCGTGCACCGAGAGAACGTGGAGCTCAAGAAGAGCAAAACCAACATCATGATGATTGGAGATGGGATGGACCTCACCATCATCTCCGCCAATCACTGTGTTTTCGACTAATGGACGACTTTTTGCAGCGCGACATTCGGTACCTACCTAAACTCCATTCACTCGTAATTGACGTGGTGATGCAAGAAGCGCTTTTCGTGCACATATAAGTGTGATGTAAGTTTTTTATTATCGGTAATGAACGTGTATTGACTTTGGTCTAGTAACGGCGTCTCCTTCCCACTAAATAATTGAAAAGATTTCATGTTCTAAATCAGTTGAATGCATATATATTCTCCATAGGTTTCGAATTTTATTTGGTGTCAAACGTCCAGCCGTTAACGGGAGAGGATTCATAGAGCGCCACATGGGCCAGCGAAGCACCAAGCGGTGGCACTGCGGTCGGACTCCGATAACTCAGTGTTCTACCGATGCGCCATACGGAGCTACCGGGACACATTATACGAGCACTCCCTCCGCCAGTTCTGTCGAGAATGCATCATCACCGGCACCGTAGACTTCATCTTCGGCGGCGGCACCGTCGTCTTCCAGGATTGCACGAACCTCGGGTTTCGTGATCCAATTCTCCATCATATCTACCGACCCCGGGGAGCGGCAGGGGGGTGGCGGCATCGCCGCCGGCGTACCTCGGGCGGCCGCGGAAGCCGTTCTCTCGGACCGTAATCATGCAATCGTATATGTGGTTGAGCCAGAAGGATGGCTCAAGTGGAACGCGTCGGCCCCGGTGGATTACGCCGAATACATGAACTATGGCCCATCTTCCGGAGTGGGTGACCGGGTGAAGTGGCCGGGTTTGCATGTACTCAACGAGTCAACTCGGCCCATCGCCGACAGTTTCACGGTGGCGCGATTCATCGACGGGGACTAGAGGCCGCCGGAGACCGGGGTCAAGTACGCCGCAAGATTGTGAAGAATTCACTGCGTTTTGCTTATGTAGGATCATGTGCTCCAATCTTAGAAGAAATTCTTTTATTTTTTAAAAGAATAATTAATAAATTATTCGTTGAACTTTGGTGCTTGTAAATGTAATATCAGGCCCCTTAGTGTTCTTTTATAGTGTAAATTTGTTTTAGGGTGGTTAGACTTTTTTAGTTATAATGAGTTATTGTGAGATATTTATCATCCAGGAAGCCAAGTTAGGAGAATGTGGTAGGCCTTTGTGTGTTTGTGGCATTGAAACAATTGGACGGAGTTCTAACGTCAGTAAGCAAAACAGTGCATCGAGAGAATAGATTAAGTGTTTATAGACCACTAACATCATTAATAATGAACAATTTAATCATTAATGTTTCAAGTGATACAAATTAATCACTAATGTTATTAAACGGGACACTTTAACCACTCAAATGGGTTAAGATTCTTAATTATCTTTTTATTCTTTAATCAATGTTTATTACCAATAAATTTATAGACTGTTTCAACAAAACTATTTCACTCGTGATAATGATAAGTATATATTTTTAGAAGTTAATTGAATCAAATTTATTTTTATAAAGCTTACAATTAATCTTTTTTCATTTTATTCAATGTTTTGAAAACATATTAGAATGATATTTCATAATAATAATAATAATAATAATAATGTAATATTTATGATTATTATCGTTATTAACGTAAAACGAAGGGTATTATCAAATATTATGGGATGCCAAAGATAAAATTTTTCTAATGATTTATTATAATGGTTTATTATCTTTTCACATAATGTATACTATATATATATATTAAAAAATTTAATTGTTTCAAATTTATTTTTACTATAATTGAAATTAATTTAATTTAATACTATTCAATATTTTCAATTATATTAGAATGATATCTCATAGGAATAATAATGATATAATAATAATAACAATATTTATTATTATTATTTTAAATCAAATAGTTTTATTGAGGTGTACAGAAACTTTTATAGGTAATTAACACTGATTAAGAGAAACAAAAGATAATTAAAAATCTTAATTTACATGGGTGGTTGAATTATTTTACTTAGTAATGTTAATAGTCAATTTGTACTAATTGAAATATTAAATTATCCTTTATTAATAATTTTAGTGGCTTACAGGTACTCAATCCTTACAAATGTTAACAACGTGCAATAAACAACGTAGGAATGAAAAATTCACCCCAAAAATTGATCCACCTACATCATTTATTGCTTAAGAATGGGGAAGTAAAAAGAAGAAAAAGAAAAAACAAACCGCCTATCATAAATTTCCGTTATCGTGTTGTATGGAAGCTCGAGTTGTCGTGACAATCAAAAGCTTCTAATTTATATTCACTATACACAATTTTTTTTTGATTAAATGAAGAAATAAACTAATAGACAAAGGTCTATACTGTATATACATCTTTTACACATCCTTTCATATTTTTGTGTGGTTCTGTATTATTATTTAATCAAAGTATTCGTAAAAAAAGACTAAGTAAATTTTGCTATATATATTAACTTTTCCAATACGAAGAGTGTGTGAAACATTTACAAGTAAAAAAAAATTCATAATTAAAGACGAACATTTCGGAAAAAAAAAAAAAAGAAAAGAGGACTTAATTTGATGTTAGGGTCAGTTTGGCAGAACTTATAAAGACGAACATTTCGGAAAGCATTTTTGAGTCATCCTAAGATTTGCCAAATGTCTTGAAAACATAAAATTAAGCTTAGTCAAACTGGCCCTTAAACTGACATTTATGAACTCTTGTTAGAATATTTAAGGATGGGCCCTGGCTAATGAGCTGAGTTTAAGTCCGATAATCAATTTTATCTAAGCTTGGTTCAAGTTCATCTCATATAGTCGAATCCATTTTATTTCAACTCGTTAGGTCACATTAATTAGTGGACCATTTTATTTCAAATGTAGCGTGAATAATTTATAGAATTTGAAAATCTTACCAAATATGAATTAGTGAGTTGAGTAATAATCAATTGAAATATTTGCATGAAAAATTGGTAAACTGACGATCAAGATGTAAAATGTTTTATTAGTGAAAAATTCCAATTCGATCCATACCTTTTAATTATTTTTTGGTTCGAGATTTACGGAAAGAAGTTCGAGGACGGAAGTGGAATTTTCCGAAGAGTTTGGGGACTACCCATGTAGTTTCCCTCCCCCAAAAATGGTGCCTAAAACTTACCGGGTAAGCTTCCTTTTGGCGCCTGTGTTTGAAATCTTCCAGCTCTTCTCCTTGAAAACCCTAGAACAGAAACCGAATCCCCAACTCTCCCTAGTCATGGAGCAGCAGAAGAACCCCAGGCTGGCCCAAGAACAGCAAGATCCTGAAGAATTGCAGCATGGTCCCTTCCCTGTGGAACAGCTACAGGTGTGATTTCGCCGATACCCACTGTTCTCACCGTTCCATTTCCCTTTTCGTTTGATCTGACCCATTGTGGATGGGAAGAAAAAAGCTCTGATCTTTTCCCAGAATGGGTTTATTTAGTTTCCGTATCCGCTAAATATGGGTTTCTGGGGCTCGTTTCTTGACTGGGTCTCTTTCCCTCATGTTGATAGAGGCTGATGTATTCAAATAATACCCTAACTTGATTGCCGCTGTCTGATATGCATTGGAATTCCTTTCTTTTCTTTTCAGTTAGTGTCTGATAGGTTCTTCCACCCCAGGAGAAGGTTCTTAGTTTTCAAGAGAAGCCCTAGAATCTTTTTATGTGCCCGGGTTTCAATGTAAATGATCTTTTTGCTATTTTACTCGAGGCATAAAGTTTCTCTTGATACCCATTTAGAAATTAAAAGCTATTTTGCTTATTTTATTTGAAGTCATTTTGCTTTAATTGGTCTATGTTCGGGTGTTTTTCACAATGATGACTGTGCAACCTTTTGTTTTTCACAAATTAAACGATCTTTTCTTTTTCCTGTTATGATCTTCTCAAGGCATCAGGCATTGCTTCCATTGACGTAAAGAAGCTTAAAGATGCGGGTCTTTGCACGATTGAATCTGTTGCATACACTCCAAGGAAAGATCTTATGCAAATAAAAGGAATCAGTGAAACCAAAGTGGACAAGATCGTTGAAGCTGGCATGTGTCTTCCCATATGTTTCTTTTCTTCCCTATTCATTGCTTTGGGTGTGCGCTAACATGGAAAAAACCACAATGTTGCATTTGTATTATTTCGTGACAGCTTCCAAACTTGTTCCTCTGGGTTTTACTAGTGCTAGTCAACTCCATGCCCAGAGGCTTGAAATCATTCAGATCACATCCGGATCAAGAGAGCTTGACAAGATCTTGGAAGGTAGAAATTTCCTTTGGGTTTTACTAGTTTTGTTCAATCTTCACCCGGGTGTCTTCACAGTTGTATCTGTTGCGTACTCCTAGAAATGCCTGAAGCCACTCAAAAGAATTCCACTACTTAAAAACTGATAAAGACCAACACCACCCCCCCCCCTGGCCCACCCCCCCCAAAAAAAAAGAAAAAAAGAGGGGAAGGCGCTAAAGATTTTAAGTAAGTCCAGCTACTTCTCTGAATCTATGCAATACCATGATACTTTTTAGATACAATCTTGAATCTCTGGCAGGAGGCATTGAGACCGGATCTATTACTGAAATATATGGTGAGTTTCGCTCTGGAAAGACTCAGTTGTGTCACACCCTGTGCGTCACATGCCAAGTAAGAGTTGTTTCTTCCCCTTTCTTGCCTACACTTGCTCTAAAGTAGTTCAACTCATTATCACAGAACATATATGTAAATATTTGGTAATTATGCTGGGATTAGTGTTTTCTGGGCGCATTGTTTCTTCATGTCCTATGGTCAACTCAACGGCAGCTTATTGGGCTGGGGAAATCTGACATTGTTAACCCCATCGCAAACATCCATTTGGTCCCATCCCATGTCATATGCCCAAATTTGTTGAAATCTAGACTTGATACAATTTGATGTTTCAGCTTCCACTAGATCAAGGGGGTGGTGAGGGAAAGGCCATGTATATTGATGCTGAGGGCACATTCAGACCACAGAGACTTTTACAGATAGCAGATAGGTAATAATACAGCTACATTCATTGAAACAATGATGGTGTACACTTTTAGAAGTTAATTGTTTTGAATGCTGTAGGTTTGGATTGAATGGAGCTGATGTCTTGGAAAATGTAGCCTATGCTAGAGCATATAACACCGATCATCAGTCAAGACTTTTGCTTGAAGCTGCTTCAATGATGGTTGAAACCCGGTTTGGTTCTTCTCACAGCTCATTCTCTCTTGTTTCATATTATTTGTATTAAGTAAATGAAAAAGGAAATATCTTTCTTTCTCCTGCATTTTCTTTTATATTTATTTGAGTGAGCTTTACTTGAGTGTAGTCATGACTTGGGGCTTTATCTTGAATTATGGTTGTGTAGTGGTCAAAGATAATATAATTATGTGCAAAACAAATTGTGTTGGAGTGGGGTTGGGGAGAGTTCAGTAAATGTGCTTTCAGCTGTGAGTTTTCAGCACTTGCATTGCATGCCCACTGCAGATGTTTATTTGAACTTCAGATGATTGTGCTCCAAATTTGGATAAACTAGAAATTCAGAAGCTTCACATAGTCTTTGTTCTAATATGCTAATCTAGAGGAAATCAAACCAAAGGCCTTCCCATTTTGCTTTGAACTTCTCAGACTAAGCTTTTGAACCAAAAAAATCTCGTTGCCTTCTAACAAATTCCAACAGTATGTTCGCAGAAAAATTTATATTTTAAAAGCAATTACATGCTTTACATGCACATCTTTAGCATCAACAGATTTCCCAATTTTCTTGATCAAAAGATGATTTTGCAAGCTGAAGCTGGTAGCTAAATGGAGTTGGTTTGTACAGGTTCGCTCTAATGATAGTTGACAGTGCAACTGCTCTCTACAGAACAGATTTCTCCGGACGGGGAGAACTGTCTGCTAGGCAAATGCATCTTGCTAAGTTCCTGAGAAGTCTCCAGAAAATGGCCGATGAGGTAAAATCTGAAAGAAAAAAAAAACACCAATTTGATGTATAATTCATGAACAGAAACCTATTGCTTTTTCTTCATGCCCATGTTACTGTTTTGCTACTTATTGATCTTCGATTTAAGCATTTTTCACTCTCGATAAGGATTCTATTCTTTTACCTGTAGTTTGGAGTTGCTGTTGTTATTACTAACCAAGTTGTTGCACAAGTGGACGGCTCTGCCATGTTTGGCGGGCCTCAAATCAAGCCAATCGGTGGCAACATTATGGCTCATGCTTCTACAACAAGGTTCGTATAGTTCATATCAATTTTCTGGGATTCTTTGCTCCCCACCGACAACATAAAAGCAAGAGAAGGAAAGGAGAGAGACAATTTTCCCCTCATCTTAGATAGCATTTGTTTTCATCATTCTACAACAGGCTTGCAGTGCGAAAAGGAAGAGGAGAGGAGCGCATCTGTAAAGTGATAAGTTCTCCTTGTTTAGCCGAAGCCGAAGCAAGGTTTCAAGTTTCTGCAGAAGGTGTAGTCGATGTCAAGGACTGACCATATCAAAGGCCACTGTCTTCATCATGATGTGCCTAAGTCATATCCGTCGATTGAACTACAATCAAGAAGTACGCCACAGATATACACCAAGTTTTGGTTCACAACTGAAAGAGGATGTGCATCTGGAATTTGAGGAGCTGCTGTGCAGGGTTTCTTCTTTTCATTTTGTTCCTTTTTGGTACAGGCAGTTTTTCCTTGTTTTGATTCATTGTCTTTTGTATTATTTGAATTTTGAAAGTAAGGGATAATATGATAGTCTTTGAGCATTGAGGCTTGCGATCAGTTTCCAAGGTCTGTATCAACTAGAGGTTAGAAACTCTCAGTTTCTTATTTTATTTTTTGATAAGCAAAGAAATTTATTACTAGAGAGGGAGAAAATACAACTCAGAGCAGACAAAAACAACAGGGAAAAAAGTTAAATACAGTAGTTTCGAAGCATTTCTACATGCAATTACATAAAATATCATGCCATAGCGCATGAGGCAAAATAATAATATCTAGAAACGCCAACACAAAAACCACAAAACGAAAGAACTGCAATCCTTCAAACTTAATGATAATTGGACACATCATCATGGAGTATTTATTGTTTCTTTTTAGTTTATTTTAGAACTTGTAATAGTTACCTATTTAAACTTTATTACGGTCTAATGCGTACTCCAGTCATGACCAACAAAAATAACTATTGCCGAACTCATTCATTCCATCAAATTATTGTTCCATTCTTGTTTTATTCCACCCCTGCAGATAAGTTTTTCAAAATGGCTCTCTGTTTGACCAGCAGTCACCATAATTTTGGAAATTTGGGATTCTAAGGTCAAGCGAAACAACGGCATCTCAAATGCCTGAGCAAATTGCAAATCAAATCCATTATAGCCCAACTCTGCCAAATCTACACTAACACAGGCCAACTCCTATTACAGAACTAGCAATTACAAAATTGAAAAGGTTTACCATGCTTGATAATAAAAATTCCCTGGGCAATTGTATGACACATCCATATAGACTAAATAGCAACATGGTTCATATCCGAATTTTCTTTCCGGGCTGTACATCGTCACCATCATCATCATTGTAATGCCCACCACCATCATCGGCATCCTTGTCCATCTTCTTCCGGGCAAGGATTTTGTTAATCTTGTGCAACTCATTGGTAAGCTTCTGGTCCTTGTTTTGCTTTCTAGTCTTCCTACCATCTTGCATCTTCACCCCAAACTGGAACGCAGCCTTTGGCATTGCTTCCTTTTGCTCGTTGTACGTCGCCCATTCCTCCTCCGTCTCAAAGTCCCACCGATGAAGACGCCCCTTTGCCTGCACCAAAATCGAATTTGTCAGTCATCATAACTTCATTTCAAGTAGAAAGAAGATAATGACGATCTTACCCGCCCACCCATGTCCATTTTCGACAAATCGTCATCGTCATCACTTTCCACAACCTCACGATTATACTCTTGATACCCAGGATAGCATTCAGAATAACTCTCCGAAATGAAATTTGGGTCCTTTTCCCGAGAATCTTTTTCTCTCAGTTGTTGAAGCCTCTCATCATCCCGCTTGAACACAGACCCCAGACCGCGATCCTTCTCTTCTTGGGTCATGAAGCGTGGGTCTGGTGGAATACCTAGACCCGACTGTGCATCATAAGTTTGTGCATTTTGCTGTAGGTATTGCTCAGAGTATGCGAGCTGCTCAGCGTATTGGTATTCGGCCCATTCTCCCTGGTAACCACCAGCCATTGCTTGTGCTTGGAGAGCATTATACCCACCATTCTGAACCAAAACACAAAAACAGCAAGATTAAAGATATATCTGAAAGGTTAAAGCATTTAGTTTTCACATTTATAATATTTGTAAAAACATTCTGTACCTTGCAAATCGAAAAAAAAAAAAAGAAAAAAGAAAAAAGAAAAAAGAAAGAAAACTATTACATTATTTTGCTTCTAAATTGCTATTTCTAATACATTATCAAGACCGATAACTATATACAATTTACCCACCATCTGTTGCCATTCCTGTGGTTGCTGAGAGGGTGGGACTGGACCATAGGCAGGTTCATTGAAATATGGGACCTTTTCTTTATTATGCCGGGGAGACTCCTCCATATCCTCAGAAATAGGGCTTTGGCTCATGTCTTTACTGGGAATAGCATAGTCAATGCCCTCCCCAACAAATATATCATCTTCTTCAGCTCTTGCAATAACAGGGGCTTGTTTCTCTCTGTGATCAATATGGTTCTTTCTGGGAGGGGGTGGAGGTGGGGGTAACATCTCCCTCTCAGTCCGACTGTTCAGCATCTCACCATTAGGCTTTAATGGCTTCTCATCTTCATCATATTCACCGGAAACAGCCGGGAGTTTTCCTGAATAAAAGATATATTTTTATTGCATAAAATATAAAGAAACAATAGGCCAACAATGAAACAATCTTGATAAACAAAAACCAGAAATCTATGATGCAGGAGTACATGAGAACCGATCTAAATGGTTGAACCAACATCATAGAATGAACCTGTCTTTGCGTTGCATTAGGGCCCTTCACACGGGACTCCAGGATCGCAATTGCACACTTTTATCTATTTGATATCATCATGAGCAAGAAGTATGCTGGAGAAAAAGGGAGAAAATTCTAGTATATGCTTAATTATTTTATGGTTCTGATTTTAGATGCTTACAAGTCCATCTAGTGTTCTAGTTTAAGTAATATCTCTCTGGTTGAATAAAAAATGGGCTCTGATGTCATGGACTATCAGCACCAGCATAAGTAGGCATAGCTGCAGGAGACGAAATGCTTCTAAGTCTGGACGCTAAGCTTTATTACTTACCAACAGTTTGGTCGACAGGAATGGAATAAGGGGGAATGGAATAGCCATGCAATAAAAATATAACATGCAGGAGTAATATCCTCATGGATCATAAGAAGAATGGCTACCTTCACGGACCATGAGAGGAATAGACAAGGAATAGGAAAGACTATTGGCCAATAATGTAATAGCTATTCCTTGCCTATTCCACCCATGGACCTTGAAAATAGCTATTTCTCACACACTCCTCTCATTTTCAATGTTATATTTATGTGGAATGCCTATTCCATTCCCACTCTATTCCATATTGCGAATCAAATGAGTGGTTACGGTTTTAAGTAGGTGTTTTATTTGCCTATATGCATAAGCTTATGGACATGATAATCAGATTTGGACATTCAAGAAGTGTCCCCCTCCTCCCCCCCCCCCCCCCCCCCCCCCCCCCCCCCACGTTCTCCTCCTTTCTTCCCCTTTTATGGTTTTTTGCTTCTTATTCTTCCTTTCCACATTTCTTGTTCTATCACCTAACTACATCTCTCTCTTCTCATTGCTGTCCCACGCCCAACTGTCAAGCAACCTCCCCCACTTCAAAAAATTTTCTTCACATATGATGTCAAATATACTGAAATGCTTTCAAGCTTTATGTTGGGATTACTAAAAAAAGGTTCATTAAAACAATGATGTCCAATAATTTGTTAAGGCAACCTGACTATCGGGAATACCTTTAGTTTCTCTGTCTTTCTTCTTCTTCTTTAAAACCTTTCCAGAGGATCCAAGGCGCAGATATGACATGATTTTAGCAATTCTATCGAGCACAGAACCATCAACACCGACGGTAACCATTTCCTGTCCAGTAAATACCATGGTTGAGCCATCTAACACTAAAAGAATAACATACTAAGAAAATCAGGTGGGAAAACTCAGACCTCTGGGACGGGGCAATCAGCTTTACTTCTATGCAGGGTGGTTGGAATATCGCTAGAAAATCCACCTTCCTAATATTGAGGTGACAGAAGACAGCATTATAAGTCAGATTATCTTGCCACAAGGAATCGGAATCTTTCAAAATCACCAACATTGACACAGCAAAAATGCCAACTGCCTAACTGATAAAAGTAAAAACTACGTAAATGCATTGAGGCAATTAGCTCCAACAAACTAAATTATGCAATAAATTTCAACTAGAGATTTGTAGCTCCAACGATAAAAATTACGTGAGCATTCTTCAGAGGTTCCTATCAATAAACTTAACTACAAAACGATTGTTTGTTTGTTTCCAATGTACTGCTAGTATATATTGATAAATAAATGAAAACTAAGATACCATGTTGCCATTGTCACGATAGCACTTCATTATATAAGAAAAATTAGACACCTAATGCACGATCATCAGATCCGGCCCAAATATCATCCTAGGCTAGGTCAACGGATGGTTGAACTGCAGAATCAATGATATTTGCAATAGAACCCCTGAAATCCACAATTATGTCAAAGTTTCCTAAGAGTAATTCCTAAAAATGATAAAAAAGAACTAATAAATTCATACAACTGAAACAAAATTAGCACCTAGCCTTTCAGAGTTTAAAGAAGGTTCAACTTTTGCTAGCAAAAGAAAAAGCTAGTCTCTCTCACACATAGCTTTGGCATGCAATCTATAAAGCCCATCTCTTGTCAGGGTTTTCTTTTTTCTTTGTGTGTGTGTTTGTTTGGGGGGGGTGTATATCGGCCTAACAACTTCCTTATTTTACACCAAGGAAGAGGATTCTCAACAGCATATATAGCAGGGGAGGATCCTTTTCAGCAGCTTCTCATTTAACTTTAAAATATCAAGATTACTCGCATAGTTCAAAATATCATAGGGAGACAAAATGAAACAAAAAAGTGTTCTTTCTAAAATTTTTGGATCCTATAAGCATAAAAACACCTTTCAGAACGCATCTTATCTTCAATAATGTAACTACAACACTATACTGTTTAGAATACAACACCAGTAAGCATTTCCCATGAGAACAGCTGAGAAGCTGCATAATAAGAAAACGACGACCTTAACAGAGGAAACAAGTCAGCTTCTTTTAAGCTCAATATGTTTTAAAAGAAAAAGGTGAAGGTTTTGACCAGGTCTGCCCCAGTTTACTTTGCCAGCTTGTCAGGTTCCTAAGGTTTGAAGCCTCCACGATTTGATTAGAGGTCAAGATCAGGTTGGAAGATGGGTCACCAGGTCAATCCAGTCCTGCTAATTGCCTAACACATGCGATCAAATTTCCCAAGCAGAGACTAAAACTAAAGATCACATAGCTCAAAACTAGAAAAACATGCATTCTATAACCAACAGTCAAAGACAAAGAAGTTGGGATCTTATTTGGGTAATAAACCCAATGTTAATATGGAGTGACAGGTGATGACTGAGAAAAGGGGAGGTAAAAATGTTCTACTAATAAACAAGGATAAAGAATATGATAAGAATCTTACCATGTTAAATATAAATGACATTCGACCAGGAAGGAACATCTCATTCGACTTGATAACTGTTTGGGGCTTGACTATCCATTGGTACACTGACTGAAATGTACAAAACAAATCAAGAAAAAAGACAAACGCACAGAAAAGCATACAAGCTCGACGGCAACAATGATTCAGCAGCTCAGCAAGATCTAAGAGGTCATGCACCTTTGCAGTTGCGGTACGAAATGACACTGGTTGGTCTTCCTGAACAGCTCTGTTAAATTACAAGTATATGTTAACTTAAAAAGGTTCAAAAACAAAACAAAAAATAACCATACAATGATTTTAACAGAAAGCATTATGATACCATCATCATGTTATTAATAACCAAATCTACAGTTTTGCATAAACCTTAAAATAACGACAATAATAACAAAATATAATGTCATGATTAATAGTAATTACCTCAATAACAGCCTCTGATTATATTTTATTATCACTAATTAACTAAAGGACCTTATCCGGTTTCTTTTTATAACAAAGAGACACATTCATAAGTTGTTACTAATATAAAAAAATAAAATAACTAAGTAACATCGACAACTAAAAATGATAATTCAGTTATCATGCCAAAGCTTAAAGGAATTAGATAAAATATCAATACTTGAGTAGAAAATTTAGGGGTATACCCCTGCTATAGGGGCATATGTTATAATGAACACACCTAACATGAGCATAAAATAAGCACGCACCACCTTGGACCCCTTCTGAAAATTCCACCCGCACAGATTGAAAGAGCATGGAAAAATAGGAGGACCTACCTCTGTGTGTGTGTGTATTTGAGTAGAAAATTTACAGGTATACCCCTGTTACCAATATATATATATATGAAAAGGAAACTTAATATCTTAATACTTTCATGCATTGGTAAATTGCTAAAAGTCGATGGCTTATCAAGTACACAACTGCTGGTTGAAATCCTGTAATCGCCACCTTATGCCAAGTGCGACAAATTATGACTATCCGAACCACTTATTCCCGAACGACACCCCAATGGAACCAACCTCATCAATGGATTTTCACTAATCATTTTTCCGTTTTGTTGTGAACCAGAGCTTAGGAAGGCTAATAATCACTGAGAGTTGGAAAGAGGATTATTATGGGCCCTCCGACATCTTTTTATTGCATGTCTATGTTGGTGCAGGGAGAGGATGTACAAACACAATAAATAGATACAGTAAATGAAACCATCATCTTAACAAACATCCGTTCTTTGCTTCACACAATGGTTCCCATCGTAAGCCCTTCAGTGATCTGGGGTTCACCAATAAGTCATTTGCACAGACTTTAAACCTCTCATCAGCAAACTGGCCTCCATTGCTTGTGCTCTTTATTTAATTAATGTATCTTTCACTAGGACCTATTTTCAGAGAAAAAAAGGCCTCTTTACCCTTGTACATTCTGTCTCTCTCATATTAAATTTGTCTCCCCCAAATTAAATAAAAGATAAAGACTTGAAGAAAAAATCTCGCCAAACATGGCCAAATAGTTTAAGTGTGATGCAAGCATGAATCTTATAATCCAAATTTAGTTACCTAGTTTTTCCATCAGCATCATCTCCTGCATCTGGCTTTTTGTCTATCTCACTTTTTACCTTGTGAAGCAATGCATAGTCCAACCCTTTGACAAGATGGGTGTGTTCCACATCACCTACAATCATTGACCCAAGCTAAAATAAAACATTGAAGCATATAAACCAAGCAGAGTGAAGATTATGCCATTGCTTAAGAAAAGAAAGCATCATCAGGATTATATACACACAGAGCTCTTACTGCTGCAGAATTGGCAAGGCAATCTAAACAAGTTTTTCTTCTTCTGAAACCAGAACAGGAATTAAGGAGAACCAAGTTCCATGCCCACAATTAAAATGAAAATAGAGTCCATAGCATAGTTATCAAGGTGCCAAGGCGACCCTAGGCAGTCCTAGGGCACCTGGACGGCTTAGCAAGGTCGCCTTGTCACCTAGGCTTCCCAGGCAGCTAAGGAATATCAGGGCACCTTATTGCCAAGGCGTCAGTGACAACATGACAACTATGGTCCACAGAAACAAAAAACACAGGATCCAAAGTGAGGAAACTTTGAAAAAAGAGTGAACTTTTATGTAGCTCGCATAGTCATG